>CM027123.1:19020303-19737287 GCA_015476505.1 Urochloa ruziziensis
AAACCATGCTTATCATAGGCACAATCAATGCCTAGGGAAAGTAGTAAATGCAGTGACGTGACCCAGTTGTAAACTGCATCCACACAAGATTAGATAATGTTATGTCACCATCGTCGTAGGCACATCATTCGTACTTGTTGACAATTACAGCGATTTAAACCATTTCTGGATCGGATTTGCATGTTGTCTATTTCAACATGTGTAAAGAAAGTAGACAAATGGCTCACATATACGCAAGTCCATTATTCCAATAAACCTTTGTTAATTATATTGTTGCTTGCATGGATATACTGATAATTATGCAATAGATATAATAAATCATCTGCAGTTAGGGAAGTTCAATCATAAAGTTCGTCTATCGCAATTATTTCCCTCTCAAATGTTGACTGCTAAGTCCAACAACGTGGAATTCACGGGTGATGTTAGGAGGGTACCAAGCCTTGATACTTGTTGCACAACAAACAGCACTGCAGCTTTCAAACTCCTAACCAAGGATATGTGTGTGTGTGGTCCCATCCATGAATGAGCTAGCATCTGGGTCTGTGGGCTACTAAGTATCTAACCCAACAATAGGAACTAAGAACAAGGGATGATGCTCGAGCTATGCCTCAGAAGCTAATCCACAAGGGATAACTTGCACTCTTACCAACTATGACAAGGTAAATGGGGTAGACATATATGACAAGTAAAGCTAGTAATTGAGCTAATAAGATGTGTAATCTCAAAAGTTGTTAGCTTTTGAAATGACGCCAGGGCCCTACTTGGGAGTATTAGGCATGAGTTCTCTTCAAAGTGTGGGTTAAGTGATGTTAATATGGAGCATCTCAACGTACTATTGACTTTATCATGAACATCATTAGATATAGGAGGTAAAGTGATCTGCACTGGCATATATATAAATGTAGTGCAGGTTCAACTTCTTACCATACTGTAGCTAAAAGATGTTCTTAGTGGTTAAGGATATATTGAATTGGTTTTTCAGATTTGAAGTCACTGCACCAATTTAATTTAGTACGAATTACCCTGGCTAATGCATTTTTTGTGTAAAGATGTAAAAGGTTCTCTCAGGATTCATGAACAATTGAACATTGCTACTGAACTATTATCCTGATATAGTTCATGCATGCAAACAGGAAGAACATTGCACAAATCTCTTAAGTGATAAAATAGTTAACTAATATAATATCTTAACCGAAGCACTAAGTGTATGTTATCATCTCCAACCCTTGACAAGAGATCCTATTATCACAGGTTTTTGTATATTAGATGTCTACGAAGTTCAGGTGTTTGTGCTATGCCTCTGCAAATTTTACTCAGTATGGTCAGTTCTAAGCTCTTATCAGTGCATTGATGCTTTTATATTTGCATTTTGATACTCTTTATTTCTGCACGATAAAACACTGGCAAACTGCACATCTAGGATGCTGTATAAGTGTAACAGTATAATTCAATTCCCTTAAGATTTGATCACTTTTGTGGTATATTTTCTTCTTGAGAAAGTAGATGTGATATGCATATGTTGCTGATGCATATGTCAGGATATGGGGTTATGGTAAATGCTCGCCTTTCAGCTAAAAGTCTGTTACATTAAAATATCATGACAGAACAATCATAATGATAGCAGATATATACCACTATGTACCATAAATATAATTAATCTTTTGTTGTTTTTCTTTGAAGTGTCCCCATTCATTTATATATGTTGAACCTTTGCCATGTTTGTTAAGTCAGAAAAATAAGGACAATAGGGCATGCATCTTAAATCATGAAGATTCGAATGAACAACTCCAACCAATACAAGCTTTAGTTACAGAGCTAGGAAAGTCCTCATGTTCTTCACACCACTGAATTAGTGTGAAATTCCTTATTAACTGTGACTTGTAGGACTGAGATTTGTGGGTTAAAACTCATGTTAGCTATAGTGTATATAAGGACACTTGAAATTATCCAGCTGCCCAGAAGCAGAAAGTTCAGGATTTTTTGAAATACATTTGGGTAATATATAGACACTATTGGTTTACCATTTTTCTCGAATAACTATTGGTTTACCATGTATTGACTCTCCCACAATTAGCGATCTAAAGACACCCATTAGGCAATGAGTAAACCAATCAGGGTTTTTACTTCATTTTGGCAAGTTGGGTGCGTTCATGATGTATCGTGTACTACTTCCCACACACAAGCTTCCCTTGTAACCACGTAGATGTAAACAATCATGTGAACGTGAAAGCTTATCTTATTGATGGCAGAGATGGACATATGCATATGCTCCACCCACCTTCTCTTTTCATGATCTCTCTTAGATAAAAGCATCTCAATGTTTCCTTTTCTTCATGGGTGAAACTGAGGCACCATTTCTCACATAGATAAAAAAAATAAGTTTGGGAGAAAGCAATGATCTTCTGGCCATACTTCTACATCAATATCCTAACCCACAAGTAGCAAGCAATGATCTGCAGCAAATAAGTCAAAGTAAACCACCAAATGTTCGAGAAAATTATTACCTGATCTTTAGAGCATAGCTAAGTGACTTGTGTTCACACTGCACACATATCACACACACACATCCAGATTCCCAGTTATCAGACACAAGCTCAAGCTTTTTACCCATTGCATCATAGTTAATTACATGCATGGTAATGATTTAGGATAGACTGGATTAAGTTCGATGCCTATCAGGCCATCTGAATCATACATAATGCAACTTGCAACCACTTATGTAGATATCACCAACACAGTTAATTAAATGGCTTGATAGGCATAGAACCTACCGTCAGCACCACTACTAGATAGGGTTCTAATTATTTGGCAAACTCACTTCATCATAGTCATCTAGCGACAAAAACACCTCATCTAAGCATGAAAGCTCTGTGCCCTCGTCATGGAAGCTCACTTGTGAACCGCAACTTGATTCGAACACTCTGCATATCACCCAGTTGTTGGACTCCTGCAAAGATTATTGATTGGTTTTGTACCCCAGTCAGTACGTTGTTACATATACAAGCTGAAACAACAGGATATGCTATATCACTCACCGTGCTTGAGTGAATTCTCTTCCTTTGGGATTTCCTGCTGGAGCTTGAGCTACTTGAGGTGCTGCTACCGTTGGCATTATATCCTCCATCTTGAAGGTGGTATTCATGCATGATCCAGTTAGTTTTGAAACCCTTTAAAGGTTCTCCGGTGCAGAAGATGAGTGTCTTCTTCAGGCCAACAACACAGCCACTGCTTGTTACTGTTTCATCAGCACCAATAGGGTTCCAATAACCATTTGGTGAGTTCCTGCTTTGTGCTGCATGGCTGAAGAAGTACCACTGGTTTCCAGCTTGCAGTGCAGTACCTTGGAGGAAGATCTTTTATAAGTACATGATATTTATCATGAAAATAGAGAAATGGATGAGAATGCAAAACCATTCAGTTCCCACGGATTGCAGTGTTGCAGAAGCACGGTTGGGATGATGTCAGGGCGGCATGGGAGGTTGGCCACTTTGCGACGGAGGAAATGGATGACAAGGTCTTCATCTGAGGGGAAGAAGTGGAAACCTGGAGGTAGGTTAGTAGCTCCTCCCATGCTAGCAGTGCAACTTTGCTGTAGTTTATGCGAGTCAGGGGTGAAGATGAATGGTGGAGCAGTTCATGCTAGTCATAGTGACGGGGTGGTATTCTTATAGGAAGCATATGGGTGTGGGCTAACTCAGTGAAGAGAGGGAGAGACGTGCAAGACAAGGAGTGTTGAGAGGATTTTGAGGCGGCTGCAGCTAACACAAGGAAAGAAATGTCTGGTACGCTTTTCTCCCCCTTTATTTCTTTCATGTATGGAGCTAATGATACTATGAGGAGACATTCGTCGGATCATGATGGAGATGTACAGTAGAATGTAAATTGTATTGATTTTGAACTGAAGTAATCATTACACTCTAAACAATTTTTTATTTGGTCAAGAGGTTTGAATTCAAAATAAGCTTAGGCAGCAATGATTAAGAATGTTTATAAGGTCGTCCAATAATGATATTCTAAGTAGAGAACTAGTAACAGTAGTAGTTAAGCATCATGTTGCCGTAGGTCTCTTGTGGCAGCACCACCCTGTAGTCTCCTGAGAAGAGAAAATCTATCGCAGTTAGAGTTAACAAGGTTAATGTTTCACTATCTCTTTGCCGTTTTGATAGTCTAGCTTACATCTCTATTAGTTGCACAACTTTCTAATTTGCTGGTGAAGCTCATCTGCTAGCTAGCTGTTAGGCTAGCTATATGCAATGGTTACACAAAGCGCCGGCACCCCAATAGGTATTCTGTGCATGCCACATCTCTGCTGGTGCAAGGTGACGATTGCACTCGTCCTCATGTCATGCAGTCGTCACCCTTGTCAAGCCATCCTCCTTCACAGAATCACAGTTCTTGACCTCCCCCACAAGGCTGCACAGAGCTGCAAATCAGTGCAAGAGCATCACTTGGCCAAGAAGCAACCCAGCAACATTTTGTCGTTCCTGTTTTTTAATTGTGCGTGCATGCTGCTGCGTCAAATGGATACATCAATCATTTCAAATAATTTCAAGTGTATCAACTGGCTAAATTATATTGTCTTTGCAGGCATCGCGATCATTGCAAGTTACAAGCACAAAACAAGATCTTGTCAAAATGAATTTTCGACTGACCATTGGTTGATAAGACTCGAGTGAGCAAGTTGCACCGCAAGTGGTACGACCCCTGCTCCTACCTCTCTTGGCAGTAGACGCGCTCATTCCATACAGATCAAGGGCTCATGAGTGGAAGATATGCATGGCATGAAAGAGCATCAAGAACAGGAGGGGGACATGCTAGGCCATTCTTGAGTAATATATGTGGAATCAGCTACGACCTCTCTAATAGCCTGCAATCGAGACGCTGCTTATCCTCATGGGGAATCATGGACACCGAATCTTCCAGCAAGTACCCTAACCACTTCCCTGTGCTTAGTTCCCAGAAAAAGATCTGGCTCCACCATTCCATGGTGCACAATGCCACAATCATCCCCCTCATTCCCTGTCTGCCCCCACAGTGTTTCCTGCAGGCACCTCCTCCTTTCCCTCCTCTCGCTTTTCCTTTGCCTTTTGGTTGCCTCATGCATGCTCTCTGCTTCTTTATGGCAGGCCATGAAAGGGAGAAAGATTAGGCTCGAGTCCACCACCGGAGCCGGTGCTCATGCCGGTCGTACACGTGAGGGAGGCAACATAATCCCTGGACTCAAAGGGGGGCCATTTGTCATGCGGTGGAAGAGGGGTTTCTTTGGCGCCATCCGCATGGTGACGTACCCGTGACGGCAGTTCTGCGTTCAATCTAGTGTCCACCACATTGCAAGGTCGGATCTGTCAAATGTGGATGGCCTGATGCCCACGCGCAGGTGTGTACTTTTGCAGCTCTGAAGGTGCAGGGTGGATGTGGCGTGCATGATGCTGATCCAGGTGAGATGTACCAGCTCAGTGTAGAATAGAACTCATGCTATTTTGCATCTCAATTCTCAAGTCTGAAGATGCCGATCTTGCGTGATGATGGGCAATGTTATTGCGCTTACTAATGCAGGCTGTTTTCAAACCGACTGAAAACAGGATGAGGTTAAGAGCTGGCAAATTTTATACCTTTGCAGAAGTTGCAAATTGCTGGGGATTAACCCTTCTAGTCCTCTATGGTTTCAGCATTTACTTCGTTGAAAATGGACCCGATGATCAGCCACTCAAAAAACTTTCTTGCTCCGCCTCTGCAGGGATCGTGCTGGGTCCATTCCACCTCTGCACCTGCAAGAAGAAGCACCGCACCAGGCGAGCGTGCGGGCTGCAGGCACCCTGACACATGGGAATAAGCGGCATGGACACAGAGGAGTGGCAGGCTGCCACATCCTGCTCAAGGCTTTCATCCATCCATTCATGGTCTCGCGGATACCGGCACGTTCTGCCTCGCAGGATAAGGGAAGAAGAAGGGATACCCATCCATCACAAAGCGTGACAGCGGCCGTGGTGCTGTGGTTGCTGGCCGCAGGCGCTGCACGCAGCAGAGAACTGAGAGAAGCTGAGGCAAGAGGGGCAAATGCAGCGAATGATTCGCCCCTCTCCTGTTGCCATGGGTGCTCGGTGGATCACCCACTTCTGGCCGGGCTCTGCGGCCTTTGAGAGGGAGGCCTCCGGCTCGCGGTGTCAGGTGAGGGCGAGCAGAGGCCGCAGCTCGGTTGGTGGCGTCGGCGTCGCCGCAGCGCAGTGCCGCCTGCCTGCAGCCTCGCTCGGCCTGGGCGAAACGAGCGATCGGCGACGGCCTGAATCACTGAATGCCTGATTGGGGTCAGTAGTGGTGGGGAGTGAATGGGAGCAAGCTCAGCCCCTTTTCCTCCTCCGTGTGTTCATGGTTTGTTACTGCATGTCTACATCACCCGTGACGATTGCTCCTCCTCATTGTTGCATTCATTTTTTTTAAATCTTTTACAGGTAAAAAGGTAACTGTTTTTTTTAATCCTGTGTCTGCTTTTTCATCTGAATTGAAAGTTGTGGTTCTGTATGTACCCGTGTTAGAAAAGTAGTACTCTGCTTTGTATGATGATGATGGTAATCTGGTTACCTCAGCTGGCCGTGGAATGTGGATGCATGCTTCTGTCAACATAGCACAGTGTCGCCCAATAACAGCCATCGCTCAATGTGTTCATCCAGGCGCTTTCGTATCCAATTGGTGTGTTTATGTGCTCTGTTTTTGTAGACGGTGCCCCCACTTCAATATTCTCTGGCGCCGCTGCAAGCAGTGCAAGTGTCTTTCGAATCACATCCAAATCCAACCATCCAGCAACTGGGTTGGATTGGATGGCAACTTTGCAGGCTTGCAAAAGTCACATTCAGCGCTCGATCAAGGTTTGAGGGCCGCCAGCGACGAAGTGGGAACTTTGAAAGAGGGTCTGAGTAATACTTGGAACTCTTCAACCACAGCCCACAAATTTACTGCCCAGCGAACGTCGTCACATATAAAGCATGTGCCGTTATTCCTGACGCGAAAGTGTTGCTTCTTCACAATTCACAATGGCATGAACTCTAGAACGAATTATGCATTCAGTGAACGATTCACATAAGGCCTGTACGGTCAATTGTTCAGAATCATTTCCCTTCATTTGGACAACAAAACGATCAGTTATCCAAAGGGTACGTTACAAAATTAGTTACAAACTAAACTAATATGAATGTCTCTTTAACCTTCTAATCTAACATAGAATCACCATTCTGAAGAATGAGTCGACAGCATTCTTTTGTAAAATGAAAGTTCAGCTCACAGGAATAAGTATTCTGAAGTCAACTCAATGAACTCAAACTGAATTGGATCACACTAAGTTTTTACGTGGTTGAAGCCTGACAGAAAATGCCTTGATCCGAAGCTCGGAATTGAAATGAATCCATTGAAGTTGATTATGTAGGTTCACGTTCAAATCAAAGATTCAAAATCTCTGCAAGCACTGAAGACCCTGGATTTGGATCTGTTTTGGAGCCTCACAAGACTTTAACACCTTGCATGGCAAGGGTCAAGCAATGAGGACGCTGATGGCAAAGCAGTGGACCTTTGCCTAGCATGGCCGTACCAGAGCAAGTTGTCCAGGCAATACCAGAGCAATGCTTTTATACATGGGCTGTTTCTCTCAACACAAATCAAGCAGGTGTTCAGTAGGATCCCCTGCTATGCGCATATGGTCGAGAAGCTTGCCCAACATCTCATATATCTCATCTGCCTCGCAATGAGACATGTCCTCAGCAACGAATATGTGCTTTCCACTCCGCACTTCAATCCAACTGTACGCCTGATCCTTCCTAAGGCCCTTCTCCTTCATCAGTCCTCTGACTCGACGTGCATCATCCCACTGTCCTGCCGCTGCATATATATTTGACAGCATGACATACCGACCACTGTTCCCAGGCTCTAACCGAAAGAGGAACTCTGCCACTTCCTCTGCAAGCTCAATATTTCCATGAAGACGACATGCACCTAGGAGTGCTCCCCATGATCCAGCTGTACCAGGACCAATCCTAGATGGCAAATCTTTGATAAACTCAGTTGCCTCTTCCAGCTGGCAATTCCGACCAAGAGCATCTATGTAGGCAGCATAGTGTTCTGCCCTAGGTTCAAGACCATGGTCCTCCATTGATTCAAGAATGAGGTGTCCTTCAGATACTAGACCCGAATGGCTGCAGGCTGTGAGGACAGCAAGAAAAGTGACATGTGTTGGCCGAACTCCAGCTACCAGCATCTCCTCAAACATGGCGAGCGACTGCTTTCCCAAACCATTATGCGAGAACCCAGTAACCATCGAGTTCCAAGAGATGTAGTCCCTCTCAGGCATTTGGCGAAACAGTGCCATGGCCGCCAACATGTCACCACACTTGCAGTACATGTCAAGGAGAGCATTGTAGATGAAAATGTTGAAAGGGTCTGTACCAATGCTCCGCCGCAAGACGAAGCAGTGCAATTCCTTTCCCCGCGTTACAAGCCCAATTTTGGCACATGCTCCCAAAGCTGACACCAGGGCAAAAGGCGTTGGCCATACCCCCTCAGCCAGCATCTGTTCGAACAGCTCAAGTGCAGCGTCTTCCTCTCCATTCTGCTCATGCCCAGATATTAATGCTGTCCACGCAATCCTGTCTTTATCTGGCATCATATCAAACACCTGCACTGCCTTATCAAGCCTCTTCGCTTGGCAGTACCCAGAGACCATCGAAGTCCAAGTGATCGTGTTCCGGACGCTGGCCTGATCAAACACCCTCCTCGCATCGTCCACCCTTCCAACTTTGCTGTAGGCGTTCACCATGGCGTTGGCCATGATGATGGTAAACTCCATCCCCGACACCAGCACCGCACCGTGCATCTCCCGTAACGGCCTCGTAGCCCCGATTCCCGCGCACGCAGTCGCCACGCTGACCACCGTGAACCGGTCGATGGCCAACCCTGGCCCCAAGGACCTGTCCCTGGCGAGCCGGCCGACCAAGCGGAGAGCGTCCTCCTGCCTGCCGTGGTGCGCGAGCGACGACACGACGGTGTTGTAGGAGACGATGTTGCGCGACCCGTCCGGCACTGCGTCGAACAGGTGGAGGGCGTCGGGGATGGTGCCCGGCGCGCGCAAGAGCGCGGCGAGGAGCGTGTTGTAGGAGTGCGGGTTCTTGTGCGGGAGGTCGTGGAAGGCGGAGATAGCCGCGGCCGGCGACGGGAGCAGGGAGTAGAGCGCGACGAGGCGGTTGGACAGGAGGGTGTGGGTGGTGAGCGCCGTCTTGACGAGGAGCGCGTGCGCGGCGCGGCCGAGGCGGAGCACGTCCCCCTTGGAGATGGCCCTCTCCAGGAGGGACAGCACCTCTTGGACGCTGAAGCCGGCCGCGGCCGCGGCGGCGGAAGGGGGAGCGGGGGCGCATGGCGGCGGCGGGGGGATGGGGATGGCGATTGTTGGGAGGAGGCGGCGCATGCGTTTCCGGCGGCGACGACGAGCAGCAGCAACGGTCAGGCTGGCCCATAAAGTGAAGCTATTTTTACAAGGCCGTGTATGGTAGCAGGCCTTGATGGGCCAAGCGAGATTAAAGTGAAGCCGATCCACCCAAGAAGCCCAAGACTCTCTGTGTCTCTATTCTCTCGCCTTTGCGCTTCCAGAACTCTCTGCTTGACTCACCGGCGGCGGCGCGGCCATCTCCGGCGAAAGCCCTACCCTGCTCCGCGCGGCGGTCGTAGGTAGGTGAGTACTGAGAGGGGGAAGTCTTGGTTGGAGGAGAGTAGGCGTCGGGGATGGTGTTCGGGCAGGTGGTGATCGGCCCGCCGGGCTCCGGCAAGACCACCTACTGCAACGGCATGTCGCAGTTCCTCTCCCTCCTGGGCAGGTACACCGCTTCGCTCCTCCACTAGTGCATGCTCCCCGCAAGCTTCTCCAGCGAAGCAGAACGTGCTCGACCTTGTCTTACTGTTCATTGACACGCTGTGTGATTCAATTTAGTACCCTCCTGTACTGAACTCGATTGCTGAGTGTTGAGTAGTAGTATACCATAGTAAAATAGATTGCTGGTGCTATAAATACGCAGAGAGCCTAAATTAGGCACCTCAGCTTCGTTTTGATTGGGGTAAAACTTAAGTCAGGGGAGAAAGAGGCAAAGTTGATTATTTGCTACATGGATTATTTTGTTCATGTACTCCCTTGCTTGTTTTGCAGGAAAGTTGCAGTTGTGAACCTTGACCCTGCCAATGATGCATTGCCGTATCCTCTGCTCTTTGAGCTTTAAAATACACCTTTCCCTATATTTACTTCTCTCTTATCAAATCGTGCCTTGATGTGCTGCCTGCAGTTACAATTGAAATGTGTCCTTGACAGTGCTAACTAGATATGAATGTGCTATAAACATTGAGGACCTCATAAAACTCAGTGATGTCATGGCTGAGCATTCGCTTGGCCCAAATGGAGGTTGCCCCTAGCCTGCTACTTATGTTCAATGCTAGTGTGTCAAATTTGTTTACAATATTATGGCTGCTTATGCTAGGGTGTTAATGTCTATGCTAGGGCTTGTTTATTGCATGGATTACTTGGAGAAGAATATTGACTGGCTTGAGGAAAAATTGAAGCCTCTTATTGAAGGTGAGTCCATAATAGCTACCTGAATCAATAAAGTTCCATCTTTAGTGGCAATATCCTTAAGAATGGCTGTATCTCAAGAGCGCAGAGCACTCTGATGGAAAAACGTATAAATAGCTAATCTCCGTATACTTATTATTTACATATGGAAACCTAATAAGCTAATAATCCAAGTGGAGTTAGAATTTCATTCTGGAGATTGCACCTCAGTTCTTTTCTATATAGATTATTTCTGCTTATTGACCTATTTCTTAATGTTGAAAGTTATAGATTCATAGTTGATGAGCATTGAACTTGGCAAACGCGCATACTGCTCAAATTGTACATTTTTGGCTCCTTACTGATTTGCAAATCTTAACATTTCTGCAGATCACTATCTGTTATTTGATTTTCCGGGACAAGTTGAACTTTTCTTCCTTCACTCAAATGCAAGAAGTGTTATTAATAAACTCATCAAAAAGCTAAACTTGAGGGTATACACTTGTTCTTGATTCTATCTAGATTACCTTAACACTAATAAATTAGATTGTTCAACCTTTCTTTTCTGCGTTCTGCAGCTGACTGCTGTGCATCTTATTGATGCCCATTTATGCTGTGAACCTGGGAAGTATGTGAGTGCTTTGCTTCTTTCACTGTCAACGATGATACACTTTGAATTGCCACACATCAATGTCTTGTCAAAGATTGACCTAATTGAGAACTATGGCAATTTAGGTATTATCCTTCCATTGTCCAATCTTTTGAGCAGTTATTGGTGCTAGTGGAATTTGATGTCTGCACCATCATTTAACTGTTACAATTTCTTTACTGTTGTATTTATTCATCTTTTTTTTTATTGGCAGCATTCAATCTTGAGTTCTACACTGATGTACAAGATCTTTCTTATCTACAACACCATCTTGAGCAGGATCCTCGTTCTGCCAAGTACAGGTGAATTTCAGAATAGCAAACACCTAATTTTACTGCATCAGGCAAGGAGTATATATACTGTCTACTGAAAGTTTAAACTTTATAGTTTATACAAATTAATTAGACATCTTCAATTCCGTTGATCAAATACTGAAACAAATGCAGTGCTTACTTTTTAGTTTTTGTTCCCTTGTGAAATAGTTGCCATCTAATGTACCTGCATAAAAATCTAGCTGTCACCCAGTGCATCAGGAATTTCTTAGTTTTATATGAGCTCTAAAACAACGGAGGGAAATCTGAAACTGGGTTGAGGATATGTGTACTGTGTCAACATATCTAGGTTGCTACAATATAGTTATTCATTATGGCTATAGTTCTTGTCCACGGATACGAGCTCCAGATTCTGTAACCAGTAAACAATTCACAGGCAGATATGCTAATTTGTTGGTCATATGCTAAGATTTGTATTTTATGATTTCAATACAGAACATTTACACTTCTCATTTATAACCTTTTCAAATGAACCTGCTAACAGGAAACTGACTAAGGAGCTCTGTGATGTGATTGACGATTTTGGTTTAGTCAATTTTTCAACTTTGGACATCCAGGTCTGTTTTCTAAAGATTAGGTTATTTCAATCCAAGTCCCCATTATCTTAGCTCTTAAACGTATTTTTTGGCCTCTAGGACAAGGAAAGTGTTGGCAATCTTGTGAAACTGATAGACAAGAGCAATGGTTATATATTTTCTTCTATAGACAGTAGTGCTGTTGAGTTCAGCAAAATTGCGGCGGCACCTCTTGATTGGGAGTACTACAGATATCCTTTTCTTCTAATAATTTTCTCAAACAAGTTTTTTATCACCTCCAGTCTCTATGCTATCTTCAGTGGTCTAGAAGCTCATTATTAAATCACTTCTATCTTGCATGCACTGGTGTAACATACTCACCATATGGATGCATTAGACTTCCCCTGCAGGTCATGTCCCTGCATGCCATTAAATTTGCGGCAAGCATGTGGTGACGGGCTCCTAAGTCAAACCGCAATAGATTGCAGCTAAGTATGCCATCAGCTTGCTGTTGATGTGTTGTTTTGTTTTGTGAAACCTGGTTAGTTGTATCTATGCCTATTAGTATTTCTGTCATGTATGAAGGAATATGCTCCCAGCTGAGGGTTACACCCAATATTTAAAAGACAAGAATAAAAAGTGTGGTTTTGTAAAAACTCAGTCTGAAACAGTGGCTTAAAGTGCTGCTGGTCACAAAATGATCCTTAGTGCATCATTATCTGTCCATGCACTTGCAAATTCCCCTGTTTATTTCCTTGACGTTTGGATACAACAGCAGAAGTGCAGGAGAAGTACATGAAAGATGATGAGTTCGTGCAGCAGACAAGCAGGATGCAATGAGGCTGGCGGTCAGGCGGTGGCGTGCCCACTTTTGTAGCACTACGGATGAAGTCAATGTGGCATATCGAGAACTTTGGTTGCTAGAACAATGTAGCCCAGTTGTAGATGTTTTCTGAAGCCCCTTGGTAGTTGCTTGATGTGTTGTAGCATGCTGTCGTTACCTGAACGAATACGAAACACCTGGGAAGAAATGTATTCTCAATGAAGCTCTCTGAACTCTGTAGCAACGTTTCTTTTGTGAGGAAGGTAATGCTGTTCTGTGTTGATTCCATTGTTTTTACGAGAAGTGTACAAAAATTTCAGTTAATCTTTATGCTCATGCATTTGAAATATATTTTTGGGGAGTGCAAAATACAGTAGACCTCCTGTAACCAACCAATCATATGCCTTTTGTCGTCGTTTTAACTTTGTGTACTGAGATAGGAATTTTTGAAAGTGCTAACTGATAGGAATTAGTTGTTTAGTTTGTCCTGATCCAATCTCAGATTCTTCAGCAAGTGCTAACAATGTTAAGAACTAAGTTGAGGGGGGGCCAGGCACCCCCAATGTTCAACTAGTCCTCCTATATTATATGGTTAATTTATCTATATTATATAGTTATTGTATATATATAATGCTATTTGTTTGATAATTTATATTGAGAATGATTTCTGAGATATTGTTTGGTAGTTTATATGAGAAAAAATTAGCTACATCAATTAGTATTGATAGTGTTATCAGAGCCTATGATCTTGTTTTTTTTTGACCGAAGTCAGTAGAGGAATGCTACTCAGGTGCTCAAACCACTGGGCAAGAGACCCTTTCACAGCCTATGATCTTGTTGTTAGCCGTAGCGCTAAATTTAAGTTGATAGATATGTAACTCTTCTCTTAGTTGAGACTTGTGAAACATGCTACTATTATATGTGACTAAAGCTCGTGTTGATGACCCAATCTGACCGGGCGAAGTTGTTTTAGTTGAGTAGAGCGGTGCATGTTGACGTCCCTCCAACCCACTAGCATCTTTTCTTTAGTTGACTAGTTGTATGGTGGAACTACAGAAATTTTGCGGGACGGTATCAATCTATACCTAGTTGTACGGTTTACAGACTGAATTTGTTTGGTTTCTGGGCCCGGTTTTTCCTTATAAACGGGTTCAATTATTTTTTTCTTTAATATAAATTCAGAAAAGCATAAGTTTTTACCGTCTGTTAAAAAATATGTGACTAAAACAAAATTGTATGACTATCGATTCAACTTTTCCATGGCCCCCTAACCTCAAATTCTGGCTCAGTCCCTGGCCAGCAGGTGTCAGGGAAGCTGACCCACAGCAGCTTCTGAAATGGAAAAGTGCAAAAGGTCAAGAGTCCACGTGGAATCATGGACATGACCGTCCGAGAAGCCTCACTTGCCTGCGCCTACACGGCCGGATCCTTCCCCACAGCTCCACTCGCCGGCGCACGAGCGCCGCAAGCCCATTAAATGCCCAGCTCCCTCCTCGACCTCGAGACGATCGCCCTCTATCCCCAAACCAGATCGCAGCAATGGCGACCTCCTCGCGAGTCCCCTTCGCCTTCCTCGCCGCGCTGCTGCTGCTGCTGCTGTCGCAGTCGTCGGCAGCCCCGCGCGGAGGAGACGGCGGTGCTGACGCTGGACGCCGGCAACTTCTCCGAGGTGGTGGTGGCGCACCAGCTCGTCGTCGTCGAGTTCTACGCCCCCTGGTACTATACTAATCCCTCTCTCGCAAATTCACGCTGGCTATATTCTTTTGATCTCTGTACTCTGTTACTACAGGTGCGGCCACTGCAAACAACTAGCTCCGGAGGTAATTCTTTCTGTACCACAATAAATCTTCTGATCTCCTGTACCAAACATTACACTTCCTTCAGTAGAATGGTACGCTCGTGTTGTTCACGAACTTGCCTGTGTCATGTCGTAGTACGAGAAGGTTGCGTCCATCCTGAGCAAGCATGACCCACCGATCGTTCTCGCAGAGGTTGACGCGAGCGACAAGAAGAACAAGGATCTCAGCGGCAAGCACGACGTGCAGGGGTTCCCCACCATCAAGATCTTGAGGGACCAAGGGGACAGTGTGCAGGAGTACAATGGCCCCAGGGACGCAGATGGCATAGTGGAGTACCTGAAGAAGCAGGTTGGTCCGGCGTCTGTTGAGATCAAGTCGGTGGAGGATGCCACAGATCTGATCAGTGACAAGGGTGTGGTCATTGTAAGTACAGTACAGCTTCTGTTTTGCAATGTTCAATACATGCTGTCTCAGGAGGAAAATTGGAATTTATGAATGCCCTGAAATATGTTTCAGGTTGGAGTTTTCCCTGCGTTTGGTGGCAGTGAGTTCGAGAACTTCATGGCAGTTGCAGAGAAAATGAGAAATGACTATGACTTCCTCCACACATTGGATGCCAGTATTCTTCCACGAGGGGACAAAGCTGTTAAAGGGCCTGCTGTTAGGCTCTTCAAACCATTTGATGAGCTCTTTGTTGATTCTGAGGTATGTTTGATGCCGCAAGTTTGATACGTTTGGTGTTTACTATTAGACTTTTTACGAGTCAGTGGAACGGTCAGGGTTTGTGTGCATCAGATGCTGAGACATGATCCCTTTCTTTGAGACTAAAAACTAATGTGCATATGGTTTTTGTAGGAGACTGTTGAGCTTTTCAACATGAAGAATACCCAGCATTTTTGCCGTTCAAAGTTTGAGTAGGCGTCTTAAGTAACAAGCCACACTCACACCAGACAGTTTCGGGACACAGTTCAGTAATTCTGTTTTCAAGTTTCGGGCTTGCAGAACAACAAGATCTGCTCACTGTCCCTAGATATCTTTTGCTGAAATTTTGTTGTTGTTGCTGCATCAAAGTCCGATTAATGTAGTCAGGTGGACATTTAAAGTCTGCCTCTGTCATGTGCGACTCAAAAGTCGTGAGAAATTCCACGGTGACTCTTTGTTGAGAAAATACTGAATCTGTGAGCAATCCATTTCACTGGACCAGTAACAGTATCGCGTTCTCCTCTGGTTCCCTTATACCAGTATGGCATGCATGATGTGCATCTGAGTACGCCCGGGAAATACTCCCTCCATTCTCAAATATGTGACATTTAAGACAAGTAAATTAGTTTATTTTTAAACTAACTAATTTGTCCTAAACGTTATGGACGCAGGTAGTAAACGCTAAGTTCTTCACTATCACTAATTTAAATGAGAAGCTTAGGCCCACCCCTTCTCATATAAGTTCTTGACAGGCAGCAGCACGTAGAGATGCCCGTGGCATTTTGGCCCAAAGGACAGCAACTCAACCCAGTCCCGGTCACATTAGCCCAGCTTCCGGAAGATTTTTCCCTCTCCATCTTACTGTTTGAGATCGTACAAACTTTAAGCCGTTGGATCCTACTAACCCTAAAACACTGCTGCCCTCTCCCTCCTTCTACTCCCAACCATCACCACGCCACCACCACCACCCCATCTCCTCTTGCGCCGCCGCCAGCGTGGGTTCCGGCCACCCTGCTGCTACGCCGCCGCTCCGGTTGCGCCGCCCCGTGCACGCACACCGCCATGGCCCTTACGAGCGCTGGCTGGAGCGTCGCCAGCCCCACGTCAACCCCCCGTGCGTGCTCTGTCCGCCCGCCCCGACGAGCAGTCGAGCATCGGTCAGCCCCGCGCCAGTCCGGCTGCCACGCCACCGCCTCCCGTATGGGCTCCGTTCGCCCGCCTCGATGAGCGCCGGCCGTCATGCCGGCGCCTGCCTCGGCCGCCAGCCCCACCATGCGTCGTTGCCCCTTGCCGGTCGCGCGCCGCGCCCACGGCCCCGCGCCGTCGTCACCGGCCGCCGGAGAAGAAGGCCTTCGGCGGCCAATTTTTTTCATGTTTAAAAATGTTGGCGAAAAAAAGTTAAGATTTAACATTTTTAAAAAAAATGTTAGAAAAAAGTTGCAACTTAGCATTTTGAAAAAAAGTTGAGACTCAACATTTTAGAAAAAATGTTCACGAAAAAAGTTGAGACTAAACATTTTTCGAAAATGTCGGCAAATAAAACTTGAGGTCCAACAATTCTCAAAAATGTTGATCAACATTACTCAACATTTCCAGTAAGATAAAATGTTGATCAACATTTTTCAAAGAAAAAGTTGGGACTCAACATTTCCAGTAAGATAAAATGTTGATCAACATTTTTGTATTCAATATTTTTCTATTAAAAGTTGAATGACCCATCATCAACTGAGCCTTAGTGGGCTTTATAGATGAATTGTTAAAAATCTTCCACAAGGTATATAGGAGCCCCTTAACTGTGGCTAAGGCACGGGAAAGAACAGGTGAAAAATACTAACACTTCTTTAAAAGATAAGTACAGGAGAAATTTTCAAAAGAAACTTTGTCCTGTCCAATTCGCATATGCTAAAAAGAGTTGCGAAGAATTTCTTCAAAAGAAACCTAAGTAATACCTGGTATATTCATATTCAATGTCATAGAAAATCAAGCAACTTAAAAATTTAAAAATTACCTGGAGTAGATGTTATTTAGGATGCTTGCAGTCAACTTAAAAAAATTCCCTACAACGTATTAGTCTAGCTAGTTTTATAATAAATGAATTACAATGTTCAAGTATGGAATTGAGCCTAATATCCCTGCAGTTGCCGTATTTATACCCTCACGTATTAGTGTTAGAGAGTATGTTGGAGGTTCTTTGGCTAATTCAAATCAGGAACGTGGGGTTCAGGCCACTGATTATTGTTGCTAGGGAACATTGTATATATACTTCGCACTCTTATGTTCAAATCCTAGTTCTGCCCCTATTAGTGAGACTGTGGGAAGACTCGGTTTTTTTTTCATGCCTTTAGAACCTGCAGGTTCAAGGCATGTGGTCGCTTGCACTCTTTCCTTCTTCTTAACAAAAAACACAAAACACATGTTCCCGAAAAATTGCTACACTTGGGAAGAAATCCTCATGTTCCTAGTAAAGCTACCTATTGTCACACCCGGTTCTAGAAAACAAAACCGAGTGCACACCGTATGTGTGTCAGGATCAAGTTTCACACATACGGCGAACAAAAGTGAATAGTAGAGACGGTATCACGTAAAAGAAAATGAATCAGAGTATTACACAGCTCAAATCCTGGAAACGGAGGCTCCAACTCCACAAGCAGACGACCGGGGGTTGCGTACGCCTAGCACTCAGCAACGTCTTCAGTGAACTCCACAACAGCTTCCTTCTTCTGAGCAACATTGTTTATAGCAAGGGTGAGCACATGTCGTACTCAGCAAGTGTGGGGAAAGTATGAATGCAAGGCTAAATCAAGGAGAGGCTGATGTTTTAAAGCGATAAGAAATTTTAGTTGGTCAAACTTTTATTAGCAACTGATTACTAAAGTATAAGTATATACCAACCCACATTAATAAAAACATAGCGCCACAAGAATATGGCACAACCAGAACCACGATTTGAGTTCATCTTCAAGTTCAATTATCATGTGAGTGTCCAGGCCGCTCTTGACCGTGAGCACGGCTATTATAACAGTTTTACACTCTGCAGAGGTTGTACACTTTCACCATAAGTCGCGTAAAAGTCCAAAAGAACTTTAAACCCAACCATGCAGCACCACACAGGCGCATATCACACTACCGAGGTGTGATTGCATAGGGACGCTACGAGGCCTTTACAAAGATTCTCCAACAAGGTTTAGCTCGCATGGTTCCGGTGTCTGGCGCTCCTAACCCTCCCTAATAGGCATGTACCTTAGCAAAGGCTACTTCCCAAGAGGACCGGGCTAGACCGCGACTCAGTCCCCCCTTGCCCTTATCAGGTAAAGCTATTCCAAGCCAGAGTCTCTAATTATTTAGCCAAGACCAGAGCCCATTAGTCTTATGGTTGTACTGTTTTCCCGGGTGGTTCTCCATGTTCCGATTAAATCATATGATCTTTCATTAACTAGATGTAAAACATAAAGTAAAGCATGTGTATCATTAATGTTCATTAGAACCACCATAACCCAAGTAGAGCAACTAGCATAGCTACCCAACATAAAGATAAACCCGGGCAGACAAGGAATAATAATAAAAGTCTAGGCACTCCTTAATGGGACCCATCAAATTAAATGCAAAGCATATGCAATGGTGATTAAATATAGTTATTGGGATAAAATATCAAGAACACACTTGCCTTAAATCCAGAGAATAGCTGCTCAGAATATTCTTCAACTCTTTAGGCTCTCGAGCCGCGTTCCTTCTACTCGCAGCAATTATCCAAGCAAAGCAAACATTCTAGAGCAAGCAAACAAAGACAACTAAGAACAATACACCAATCAAAATAAAAGCTTTAAAAGAGCGCACTAAACGATGGGGCTCGTTGCTACAAACGCAAAGACGCAGGAAACGCTGGAACTGCGATTATAAACAAACTATCGAAAGATTTTAATTAACCAAACCAGAGCTAGGTGCTTAATTTATTTTAATTATCAAAACATAATTATATTAGAATTAACTCCAATTATATTTGTAATTGAAAAGCCGTAGTAACTTAGCCATATTTTATTTGCAATTGTTTATGTACAGATTATACCAATTAAACAATTAACTTTAGAAAAGAAAGGTATATGAAACATCTAATCGAATAATTTTATTACATGTGTTCAGCTAAGAAAATTACATTTAGAAACATATTCACGTAGATATTAATCATATTAACTTTATTAAAGAAAACGAAGTATAAGCCTAATCATATTTTATTTAGAAAATGCATGTAAAGTAAGCATTAATCACATTAACATTTAATTTGTAAAGCAAGGATATAGCCTAATTAACTTTTATTCAGAAAATATAATTCAGTAAACATTAACCAAATTAAACTTTATTATGAAACACGCATTGTAGAGCTATATAGATTTTAATTGCAAAATATGCCTATAAGCGATTAATCAAATTAATATTTAAAATTAATTTAGAAAAACATAACTATCATTAACAACATCACTAACACGTAATTTAAGTGATTACAAGTCTAACGAAACGAAAACGGATCGAAACGGATTTAAAACGTGGAAATTATACCTAAAACAAGGCTGTAGGGACTTTGTCGTAATTAACCGTAGACTTCAGGGGCTTGCTGAGAAGATTTGCAAGACACACCGAATAGTGACTGCGAAAAGATAGAATGCCAGGGTTGGATCTGCAAAAAGGTGAGGGGCGGGTTAGATTGAAAAGACCTAATATATCTAGGGGGTTTTCTGTAGTTTTTTCAAGACACGAGAAATAGATAAAATATTATGGAATTTCCCAGGGGCCAAATCACAAAGTCACCTTCTTCTTCCTCTATCTGGCCGGCGGCGCAGCTGGCTGCCCAGGCGAGAGGAGGCGGCGCGGTGGATGGCCGGCGGGCGACGCGCGCAGGAGGCGACGCTCGGACCGACGAGCGAGGGCGAGTACGTGCGAGCATGTACGTACGAGCCATGTAAGTACGTACCGGTAGAGAGGAGGAGGAAAAAGAAATGTAGAGTTAGGATCGACGAAACTCGCGTATGAATGGCAAAACGGAAAGGTAACGACGAGATGAACGCGATGGTGTGCTCAACCTCGATCGAAGATGGATGGTTTCGCCGGAATTGCTCGCTGGAGTTGGAGAGGATGCCGGCTTCGGTGGAGAAACTTCAGGCGAAGCATACCATGGCGTAGAGGACGACGAGAGGAACTCCATGGTGGTGTCGAATTTCGCCGGAGATGCTCGGTCGCGAAGTAATTGCTCGCCAGAGTTCGCCAAAGACCGAAATTTGACTTCAGATCTACGGAGCTACGAGCGTCAACTCGTGAAAAGGGTTTTAGATCCGAAATCAGCGAGTCGAGACGGTTCTGGCCATATATATATATTGTTGGGGTTCGGAACAGAGTCGGATAGGGTTGACTTTTTATTTTCGGAATTTCTGAAATTAATTTTCTGCGCGAAAACAATTCCAGATAAAGCCAGATATTGTTTTTAAAGCACGAAAAATAATCAGAGAATCCCAAAAATTCTAGGAAAAACCCTAGAGATAGATTTGGACACGAGGAGTATAATAAAATATTTAGAGCTCGTGAAAAGAATTTTAGAGCCTTCTATTAAATAGATTTAGCTCTCAAAAGATGTGAATAAATCACAGAAAAGTCTGGAAAATTCTCGGAAAAACCTAGATGTTTAAAGAACGCATTTTTGAAACCTTAGCACTCATGAAACATCAGAATGCAACTCGGCATGAATGCAACACACACAGAACATTTAATTTATTTTAAGAAACACACACAATTAATTTTCTTTCTAGCTAATTTCTCTGTAAAATAAATAAATGTTGGAAAAATTTTAAAATTGAGAGAAAATCGTTGTTTAATTGTTCTCTAAATTCACATCTTGAAATTGGAGAATTTCAGGGTGTGACACCTATCAGCTTCCATATAGATGGATCAAGCACTTTTGCATAACAAATTTTCTATTCATATTTATCATATGCCCATTCGTCTACGTTTTGAGCTGACTTAAGTGTAGATGGATCAAGCACTTTTGCATAACAAAACGATATACCTTTATTTATCTGTAGCTGACTTAAGTGTAACTCTATCATTGGGGGGTGTATAAAGAATACGCAGTTGACCTTCTGTAACCAGCCAATCATATGCCCATTCGTCTACGTTTTCTTAATGTGTAGATCATCAAGTGATAACGTATTATTTAGCTTGCCCTGATCTGTTCTAAGATTGTGGGCAGCTAGTGACAGTTGGATCGCTAATGATAAGTTGCCAGCCTAACATGCAGTTCAATTTATATCCCATCTATTTTTTCTAAGAAAATGATTTAATAAATGTTTGGTTGCTAAAAAGAGTTTCAAGAAGAGACAGCTTATTTCTTTTTTAAGCAATGCAATTGCAGTGAAATAATGGATTGATTGATAGGGGGCACAATACATATACATATATAGGCAGGGAACCCTAGGAGGGATCCCTGCCGCCACACCTATCAGGGGGCGGAGCCCAAGCCAGGGAGGCTTGGGCGCCGGCCACAGTGAGCCCCTAAACCATAACCCTAACCATCTCGCTAACACGCCCCCGCAGTCTGAACGTCGATCCCTCGGACGTCAATGCTGCCGCGGGAAGAGCCGCCCCCTTGCTGCTCTTCTTGCTCCCTTTCTTGCTGATGCTGCGGGAAGAGCCGCCCCCGGTCTTGCCGCCCTCGGAGCCAGAGCCCCTGTGGCGGGAGGTCTGCTGAGGGGGGCGCGAGCCGGAGGAGGACGCCCCCGTGGGAGCGGCCTTGGTGGAGGTGGCGGTGACAAGAGCCGTGGGCGCCGAGGCCTGGTGCGCGATGGTCATCTCCTCCAGGGTGAGCTCGGCGACGGCGTCTTTGAACTTGGGGAAGGGGCGGCCGCGGCGGAGATGGTGGTCGAGGTCCTGGAAGCGCTCATCGAGGCCACGGATGAGGTTGAGCGTCAACGTGCGGTCGCGGACGGGTTCCCCGAGGGCGCCAAGCTGTTGTGCCATCCCCTTGAGTTGCATGCTGTAATCTGCAACACAGAGATCACCTTGCATGAACGTGCGGAAGCGGGCGTCCAGGTGGAGGGCGCGTGTCTCCTGGTTGTCGAGGAACTGAGACTCGAGGGCGAGCCACATGGTGCGAGTAGTGGCGTTGCCGTCGACGATGGTCTCGACGAGGTCGGAGGAGATCGTGCCGGCGATCCAGGACTTGACAACATAATCCATGCGTGTCCAGTCCGGGAACGCGGGCACGAGGAGGTCAGCAAGGACGGGATCCTCCAGCGAGTACTTGCCGATGACGAGGAGGATCTGATCACGCCAGTGGGTGTAGTTACCAGCGGTGAGGTCGAAGACGATGGGGACAAGGCTCATGATGTTCTGCACGCTGATCGCCTGAGCGTGCAGATTGACGATGGTGGCGGCTTCATGGGCCAGGATGGTGTGATCAAGATTGCTGTCACGGTCGGAGGGGGCGCCGTCGATGGAGGCATCATCCTCGTACTTGGGCTCGTTGCGTGGGGCGTTAGGTACGCCCTAGGCGGCGATGGCGCGTTCACGAGCCACCCTGGCGTGGGCGACGCGGACGCGCTCGACGGCGGCGGCGCGCTCGACGGCAGCGTCGCCGGCCTCCTTCTCCGCCTCCTCCGCACGGCGGAGGGCTTCCTCATGCTTGGCCAGAAGGGCCTTAGCGCGTTCTTCACGCTCGGCGTCGGTGACGACGTGCGGATTGGAAGGAGTGGCGGCGGCCTTAGGGTCAGCGGCCTTGGGAGAGGGAGGGGGGTGCCGGTCATGGTGATGACCGGTGGTGCGCGGCCAGGGGCGGCGCTAGGTATGGCAGCGGAAGGAGCAGGGAGAAACCCTAACTCATGTAAGCAATACAATTGCAGGGAAATAATAGATTGATTGATAGGGGGCACAATACATGTACATATATAGGTAGGGAACCCTAGGAGGAATCCCTGCCGCCACACCTACTGGGGGGCAAGCCAGGGAGGCTTGGGCGCCGGCCACAGTGAGTCCAATAGGCCCCTAATAACCTTAACCATCTCGCTAACACTTTTTACATATATAGATTAAAGTGTCCGTTCACCACCAATATTTGCTCTTATGCCAAAGTGCATGCTATTCCGGGAATTGTACTGAAAGTTGAAGTTGATCGAAGGATAGGATTTGAAAAGTACTACATCCGTTTTAAATTGTAGTTTATTTGACTTTTTTTACCTCCAATTGACCGCTCGTCTTATTCAAAAACTTCGTACAACCATAGTGAAATTTAAGTCATTCTTCAACATCTTTTATTAATAAAGCAAGCTATAACAAAAAAATATATGATATTTTATATAATTTTTTGAATAAGACGAATGATCAAATTTGTGCAGAAAAAAGTCAACGAACTACATTTTGAAACCGAGATAGTATATGCATAAACTTTTGTGCGTTAAAAAAATCTTCACAAATACGATTGTTGATCAGATAAACGGCGATTTTAGAGCAAATTTTATTGTGTGCCACTAAAAAATATGATCCATCCCTTACGTGTCATTGAAAATTAACACATCCCTTTAGTGTCATTGGTTGTAATTTCTGGTCCCTTCTATGCCATTGTGTTACATGGCTGTGAGTTGTACTGTCAAGTGATGAGAAAAAGATGATTTTACCCTTTGATTTTTTTTCTCGGCCTAGCCGGCTCCATCCATCCCAACCGAACGGGCTGCCATGGGCGCTCGCCGCCCGCATGGCCAGCCCGCCGTCCTCGCCGTACTCGCACCAGCCGCTGCTCGCCCGCCTGGACGCTGCGGTCGCCGTCCTTGCGCTATTACCGGAGCAACCGCCCCTACTAGCACCTCTGCCTCTCACCACCCGCCGCTCGCGCGCATGGCCGCGGAGCCAGCACACTCGCCGTCCTCGCGCCATGGCTACAGCCGCGGCCCCTTCTCGCGCCATGGCCGGTGCTGTCGCCACCTCCCTCGCGACTGCTCCACCCGTCGGCCGCCTGGCTGCCAAGTCGGAGAGGGTGGGGCACATGTGCCCTCACCGGTCGGCGCCCGATGAGCTCACGGGTGTCCGCGCACCGCTGCGCCCTGGCTGGCCACCCGCCTGGCCGTCGACACGCCACGGGCCCGCGGGCAACCGTGCGCCTACCGGCGCCACGAGCCCGCAGGCGTCCGCGCGCACCTGCGCCCCAGTCGGCAGCCGCCGCTACTCCCACCGACGCGCGAGGCCGGCGCCTGTCCGCCAGGGCCGCGCCGATGCCCGTTCCGCCGCCGCTAGCCTGGGCGCCCCGCTGCCCCAGGCCCCAGCGCCCTCATCCTGACTTGATGTGCGGCATTAACAGAAGGGATGAGAAATTACAATCAGTGGCACTAAGGGATGTGCTAATTTTTAATGGCACATAAGGACGAGTTATATTTTTCAATAGCATGTAAGGAATTTGCTGGTGATTTTATTAAGGGCCGGGCCATGGACATGGTGTAGTAAGGTCAGCAACGCAAGCTGGCCCGACGCCGAGCGCCTTCATTAAACTTTTGTGACTCGTCGACCTGATGAGGCCGGGAGGTCTTTATAGAAAAATGGCCAGCAGGTCTATATATCAAAAATGATGCCGCCAGGTCTGGCTCCAAGCTTGAAGCCCTGATCGAGCTCAGGTCTGCAAAGTGCAGCGTGCAAGCCCCGCCCTCGATGATGATGGACTTCTCCGTCTCACGAATCCCAGGCAATCGGGCACAGCTGTGCCAGGAGCTCCTCGGCTCCTCTCGCCCCAGCCTGCACTCGCCGTTCACCTTGCGTCAGCCCACACGCTCGCCGGCTGCAGTAGCGCATCATTGCGGATCCGGCGCCGGAGCAAGGGCTCACCGGCTCGCCGTGCCCCTAGTCTGCACTCACGGGCAACGGCGTCGTCGGCAGCCGCTGCGATCGCCGGCTGCGCTGCTCTCCGGATCCGGAGGCGCCTTTGACGATGAGGCGGAGAAGGCAGCGGTGCTGACGCTGGACGCCAGCAACTTCTCGGAGGTTGTCGCGGCGCATCAGTTCATCGTCGTCGATTTCTACGCCCCCTGGTAAGTGGTACCGATCATCCCTCCCCCGACACGCCTGCGGTTTGGATCGGAAATGCTTGAATACTCTTGTTTTTCCGCAACAAACGCTTGTGCATGTGCGTTTACATACCTGAAAAATGAAAGGACCCTAAAGTATAAAGAAAGTCCAAATAACCCCTAAAGTACGTTTTGGTTCAGTTTACCGCATAAACTATATATAGCATTTGGTTCAAATTACCCCCTAATAAGATTTGTCCTGTTTGTTTCTCCATACAAGAGTGGAATCTTGAGTTCAAATTTTATAGGGTGGCAGTTGACATTATAATGTATATTAAAATATATTATATTTTTTGTCACTATTTTTCACATACTTTTGTATCTGAATGATTAATTTATAATCAAATATCCTACCATATGAAAATATTGGTAAAAATTCATGATATATTTTTAAACGTGTGTTATGATGTCTATTATCAACTTGCAAAATTTGACCTCAAAATTTCACTTGTACATAGAGAAATAAAAAAGGCAAATTGTATTAAGGGGTAAGTTGAACCAAATGTCATAGTTTAGGGGGTAAATTGAACCAAAACATACTTTAGGGGGTTATACAGTCTTTGTTTATGCTTGAAGGGAGTAATTTGAACTTTTTCCAAAATGAAAATCATAGGATTAAATAAAAAAAACGAAGTTACTAAAGTACTCCATCCGGTCAGAAAGATTTTGACGTTTCCGACCAGAGGATTGAACTAGTTGTAGGTAAAAGCTCTGTCTGAACGTCATCTATTTGCAGGAGGTAGTATCTGTTTGCTTCCTCGAAAAAAACAAATATCTGCTTGCTATTGATGAGCATGTTGCCTACCGTCGAAAGAATAGTTAGCCAAAATATAAGGACATGTCTCTAGAGTCAAATACTCAAACCTAGATGGAAATTCTGCAATACAGAATTATCTAACCAAGTGATGTATATTAATTAAGCTCAATTCATAAAATGATTGAGTTGAGCGATACCTAAAAACAATATCTTGTTATCACTCTATGCTTTAAAACCCAATGTGTGAAGCTTACTTTGTGGCATTTATACCCTTCGGATGTTGCAAATGATCATATATATTCGACCTCCGTCACCTTATGTCAGTTATATTATAATGTATATATTAACGCGTATAAAAAGGTATAGCAGAGTAGTAGAAGCCAACATGGCTTTGTTTCCTTTAGTATTTTTATATGCGTGACAATGTGCGCAAAGGCTAATCTCTAGGTGAAGCAAAAACACAAAAGTATGAGCGAGTAGGTAGAGGATTCTTAGAAGAAGAAAAAAAGTATTGAAATTATAGTCATGAAAAATATTCATAACTTTTGTGATAGTTTTCTGTTATATATGTCAAAGAATCAAAAGATACCGATGACACGAGGGAATTTGCAAATGTAGATAGTATTTATACATATATATATGTCTGACTGTACAATCGAGTTGTAGAACCAGTGCAATTGTATTGGGTTCATTATGAATCCTAATTCCTGCTTAATTATTAGCACCCATACAATTTAGTCGTACGGTCTAGTCATGCATATACAGAATTATGTGCAAACTGACATGATAAGGAAGGGGGCTTTTTGCAATTTCTCCTTTCCCTTTGACCTATGATATAGGTAACAGCCATAATATACCCTTTGGTTCAGAAACAAATTTTCAACTTTTGGATCGATCACACTGTTTTGATCTCTATTGCCCGCAGGTGTGGACCTTGCAAGCGACTAGCTCCAGAGGTATTCACCACAATAATCCTCTAAAATCCTGAATCATGGTTGCTTTTTGAGTAAAATCTAACGTTTTTGTTGTTCATGGACTTGTGCATGCCATCTGGTTACAGTACGAGAAGGCCGCGTCCATCCTAAGCAAACATAACCCACCGATCATTCTTGCTAAGGTTGATGCAGACAACAAGAAGAATAAAGATCTCAGTAGTAAGTACGATGTGCGAAAGTTCCCTACTATCAAGATCTTGAGGAACCAAGGGCAGAATGTGCAAGACTACGATGGCCCTAGGGACGCAGATGGCATAGTAGAATACTTGAAGAAACAAGCCGGCCCAGCTTCTGTTGAAATCAAATCGGTGGAGGATGCCAAAAATCTGATCGGTGATGATAGGGTGGTCATTGTAAGTTTTTTCGGTGTTTTCATTGCGCAGTATGTTCTATCACAGAAAGAAAAGTGAGAAATTTATGGATGCCCTTGCAGGTTGGAGTTTTTCCTGTATTTGGTAGTAGCGAGTACAAGAATTTCATGGCTGTGGCAGAGAAACTGAGAAATGACTATGACTTCTGCCACACGTTGGATGCTAATATTCTTCCACGAGGGGATAAGACTATCAAAGGACCTTTTGTTAGGATCTTTAAACCCTTTGATGAGCTCTTTGTTGACTCACAGGTACATTTTGATGTTGAAGTTTGATACAACTCTTGTTCACTGTTAGAATTTTATGATTTTGTGTACTGATCAGTGTATACATCGTTGCTTCTTTAATTTGTAAAATTTACGGTGATCCCTTTCTTTATTTGCAGGATTTTGAAACAGGTGCACTAAACAAGTTTATCAATGTCTCTAGTTTCCCAACAGTAGTTACCTTTGACCCTAACCCAAGGAACCTCAAATATCTACTCAAATTCTTTGAGAACGATGGCACCAAAGTAAGTTCAACAGTCTTCATAAATGCAAACCTACTTCTATGTCAGAGAGAATTACAATAGAGACATTTTTCTTTTTTTACCCTATCTAGTATTTGGGTCTTGATGGTATCCATGCCTGTTAAATACATATATTTCTTATTTCTTCAGTTCTAGGATATCTGCCATGTTGTATTGTTCTTAATTTTGGTATGTCTATTGCTTGCCTCATGAACGGCTCTCCGAATCTGGTTCAACAGGCCATTCTTTATCTCAACTTTGGCGATGATCGTATTGAGGCCTTTAAGACCCAGCTTTATGATGCTGGAAAGCAATATCGTGAGAAGAATATAAGTTTTCTGATTGGTGATGCTACTGATCTGCATATTCCTTTCAAGGTTTTCTTTGTAAACTTGTACTATTTTGCCTTGTGAATTCATAGTTCCTAAAATCATCCTGATCACTTTCTTGTGCAAACCCCTGAAGTATTTTGGAGTAAAGGAAAGTGAAGCGCCCTTCATCTTCATAGAAGCATCCACAGGAAAATATATCAAAACATCAGTGGAGCCTGATCAAATATTACCCTGGTTGCAAGAGTACACAGTAAGACCTACTTGTCGACTGATGGGCCCCTTATTTGCTGTTTACCTTGTCCATATTTATTTTGAGTGCACTTGTCTTGGTGCTCTAGTAATTAGCCTTGCAGTCATTTTCCACAATTGTATGGAGGAATAAGGGTCAGTTTCCCTTAACTTGCCTTTGGGTTTGTTCATGTAGGATGGTACATTATTATCATATGTTAAGTCAGATCTGATTCCGGAGGTTAACGACCAACCTGTTAAGGTTGTTGTTGCCAATAGTCTTAATGATGTGGTTTTCAACTCCGGCAAAAACGGTTTGGTCTTTGCACTTTGACTGGTTGCTTAAGAAAATTTTCATTTCCGTGGTCGAGTCTGTTAATATATATGTGTGCTGTTTATTTTGTTTCCATTGTTAAGATTTCAAGAATTCTGTTGTTAGTTATGAATAATTTGTGTCTTGTTACAGTTTTGCTAGAGTTTTATGCACCATGGTGCAACTATTGTCAGAAGTTGGCTCTAGTATTGCAAGAAGTTGCAATTTCACTACAGAATGATGAAGATGTGATCATTGCAAAGATGGTAATATACACTAGGATACTGATCTAGCCATCTTTCTTAAATGTTTTGCTTCCCATTTGGTACGTTTATGATTGGCATGCCTACTATCTGGTTGTCAGCAATAGGATAAAAAGAATCTAAATGTACTAACAAGTGATGGTATATATATATACGATTGAAATAAACTCTGAAGCAATGGAGATTGCAGGGATAATAGATTGATTATGAGAGTACAGAAGTACAAGTACATATAGGCAATAAACCCTAGGAAGACTTATAGAAATAGGATCAATCCGGGGGTTTAATGCCTAACATAACCAATCACAGGATAAGCGCGGCATAGGGCCAGCCATATCCCAGCCGCATGGCCTTAACCCTGGGCTAATAACACATACGGTGCACGTACATATACATGCTAACAAACTCAAGTAGACATCTATCAGATTTTTCATGATAGTATCCTATTAAGATAAAGTTACTGAAGTCACATGACCTTTTATTTGGCTATATGTAAAATAAAACCATGTCTGAATCCAAGGTTGATATTGCTCGATTTAGCAAATTATGCTTTTTACAGGATGCTATCTCCAATGACATACCACAAGATTTCAAAGTTGAGGGCTACCCAACCCTGTATTTCTACTCATCTGGTGGAAACCTCCTACCATATGAAGGCATGTGGATTGCTGAGGAGATCATCTATTTTATCAAGAAGAATAAGGGCTCCAAACCTGGTGAAGTTGTTGTAATGTAGAGGATGGTACAGCCCAGACAGACGGTGTGGAGGAAGAAGAATTGTGATCAAGGTATGCATCGATCAAGATCCAATAATTCAATGCCTCTATTTTTTCTGTGAATCTTTGATCGACACATGATGAATTGAATCCTAAATAAAAGGGAAAAATCATGTGTTATGCAGGAAAATAACGAGCTTGATCACCATGAAGATTCCCGGCAATGTTCCTATTCAAAGCTTGAGAGTTAGGCATCTAATAGCAGCCACAGCCAGACATCCATTTTCAGAACATAGTTTAGTAATCTTGTTTCAAGTTTCAGGCTTGCAGACTACATCTACTCATTGTCCATTGTTTTTCTTGAATATTCACTCATCATTTGTATCTCTTTTGCCAAACTGTTGCTGTCTAAGTACATTACTGCATTGGTGTCCAGTTTATGTAACCAGGTGGAACATTTTTAGTCTACCTCTGTCAAAAACTAAAACTTATGCAACTCCATCACTTGTTGAGAATGTTGATTGTTGACTGAGTGAGCAATCCATTACCACTGGACCTAAAACTTCATCGAGTCCCCTAGTCCCTTAGAGCAACTCCAGCAAGGCCCCTACTCAAAAAGTAGGGGCCGAAGGTAAAAAATCGAGCTCCAGCAGGGCCCTTACTCGGGTCCCTACTCTAGGGAGGCACCCAAATCTCTCCTCCCAGCCCCATCTCCCACGGGTGGAGAGAGAAGGCCCCTACTCGGTCGTTTGTTCTGTTTTACCTGGCGTGCGTCGTGCGATTCCTCTCCCGCTGGCTTCTTCCTCGTGCCACCGGCCTCCGGCCACGCCCCGTCCGGCCGAGCCCCTCGCGCCCGTCCGCGAGCGCCGCCGTCAACCCGTCCGCGCTAGCCCCACGCCCCTGTCCGCGAGCGCCGTCGTCCGTCGGCCTCGCGAGCACCTCACTCGGCCTTGCGAGCGCCGCCCGCCGCTCGAATCGAACGTGTGAGCGCCGACCGCCGCCTGAAGCTCCGCCCCTTCAAGACCTCCGGCGCAGCCGCCCCTCGAGACCTCCGCCGCCGTCGCCGCCGCCCCCAAATTTCTGGATCTCGAGCTCGATTTGTGTCGATTTGGGCGAGCTCGATCCTCATACGTTCGGCACAGGCTCCCCCTGCTTCTCCCGCCGCCCGGAGCCGAAGTCCCAAAGCTTCTCCGCCGCTTGATCCCGCCGGAACCCGCAACTGCCCCTTCTTCTCCCGTGCCGGCGCACTCCACCCATCCATGCCGGTGCGCGGGCCGTCCTCGCGCCTCTCCGCCGCTTGATCCCGCCGGATCCGGCGTGGGTGAGGAGGGCAGGGGCGAGGGATCCCCGGTGCTCGCTCTCGAGCTCCCATGGCGGTGGCGGCGCTAGCTTGGGGAGAAGGGGGCGGAGTCGTCCTGGTGCGTGCGCGGGTGGAGACGGGAGGAAGAGAGGATAAAGGACAGAGAAAATAAGGAAAAAAATAGAATAGACACTGACATATGGGTCCCAGTTGTCATGAAAAAAGTAGGGGCTGTGAAGTTCGGGCTATTGCTGGAGTCCAACGTAAAATCACAGCCCTAAAAAGTTGGGGCCGGCCCCTACTCAACAAAGTAGGGGCTCTAGGTAGGGGCTATTGCTGGAGTTGCTCTTAATATGAGTACGACATCAGTTATGTCCAGAATATGTTGCTGCACACCTATGCTAAGACATGAACATTTTTTATGAAAATATTTTCTTGCATAGAACATAGAAGAATATTTTTTCCAGTTAGAAAGAAAAATTGTTACACACAGAGAAAAAAATGTTTCATTAGGAGGAAAAAAGTATTCCATAACAAATACCTTCTAGTCAGGAATAAAAAAAAAACTTCGCAAAGAAGGTAAAATGTTACATAAATAAAATAAATGTCAGTGTATTACCACAGGTGTGTGACAAGATCACGTTTAGTAGCTTGTAGCCTATGTTATGTATATATAGAGCTCTTTTAAATACTACTACTTTTAGTTATTTCTATAATTAATAGTCACCTTTATGAGGTGTGGCTGTGTATCTCACCCTTATTTTGATACATATACTCATGAATGGTTCCCAGATCCATCTACCTCTCGTTTCATGGGATTACCATGGTCATCGAGTAATTGGGATCCCCCATTCGTATTATGTTTCTATTGCAAGAAATGGTTATTAAGGATATAAAGATGATGGGGCGGATTGAGAAACAAACATAATGGAGCATGGCTCTCTTGATCTTTATGACAGGGTTTATGGAACACTATATTAATATGATTGCAAAGTTGATGGGGAATGGCTTGACTACTTCAAACATCGTTTATGATTTCCTCTAGAAGTGGATTAGCACTTTGGAGGATCGCTCCAACATTGCCTATGGCCACTTTAGCCTGGATTGCCAAGTAGGTTACCTTTTTTTTTTTGCATTGTGCCCTCGTTCAGATTGATTCTCCTTTATCTATATTATTGTTAGAGGTAGAAAATTGCCAAGCCCAGTTCTTAACCTACACAATGTACCAACTAGTGTCGCCATATTCAGTATTCCCTTAGTGCAAATGAAAGCAATCTCGCGCCGGATGATCCTCCAGTCGATACAATTGTTTGAGAAATCGTTTGATGCCTAGAGGGGGAGGGAGCTAGTTGTGGATGAAATCGCCGAAGCGACAGCTTCCCATGTTCCTCAAATGGGTTGTGTCAGATGGAGGATCAATCTCACTCTTATGAGCTACCTTGTTAAGGAGTTTGGGTCATGTGACTACTTCATCTTTTATATATATACTGCAGGGATGACAAGACAACGGACGAAGACGCCTTAGGTATTGCAAATTCTCGTTAATAATGTCACTCACATATCATGTTTTGTAGCCTTTCACTTTCAGTTCCATTTGTATCGTTAACTTGGCTAAGATTGCAATGACACTACCTATATTCATGTAACTATGGGTAGACTTGGGAGGGGGCTTGTGTCCCCCTACTAAGCATAGGTCAGTTGTAGCGCCCCAAAAATATTAAACATGTCAGTATACTTATATGCATCTTACCTAGCTAGCTTATTTAGAATGTTTAGGATTATTTGCATTCATTTTAATTTAAATTCAATGTGAAATGTTAATTTAAATACATTATTATTTTTAGAAAACTTGCATTTTTCATATATAGTACAACATATGTGAGGAATTACTTCGCCAGATGAGTTTTTCAGATTTTAGGGGGCATCTTGAGTCGAAAGAGCTTGGCTGAAAAAAATATATATTGGGAAGAATTGTAATTCCAGAACTAATCGTATTAATCTTCCATGCTACCATATTACCTTTGAATTATGTTATTATGTGTCATATGTTGCGCTTAATTTCAAGTTAATAGTTTATAGGGTTAGACGCCTAGCAGTAGCCCAACTCCTGGTGATTGACTTTTTTACTAGCGGAAAGCCATAAAACGATCATAGTATACGTTTGTCGTATGGTGATTGACTCTTTCTCTATTAATTATTAATACAAAATCAGCACTCTTTGCCGATTTTATGTTTCAAAAAAAATAGTGGGAGCAGCACAACTTGGTTTAGGTGAGTGACTAAAAAACTAGACCCGATGGGGTGAAGAGCTCCACGGTTTTTTATTAAGCGCGGAAGAAACCTCTCCCGGGTCTAGAAAAATCCCCGAACCCCGGCAAGCCGGCGAGGGGATTTTTTTTAAACCAGCCCCATAAATTCGCTCCAACGAGGAATTGAACCTGGGTCTACTGGTTGCGACCATGCCTCAGCCCCTCTAACCAAGTAGGCTAGAGGACCTTTGGCTTAGGTGAGTGACTAGTTTAATAGGGGCCTATGAAACGAAGCAGCAGACCTAGCTTGTTTGAGAAAGTGCAGAGAAAGGAAGTTAGCGTAACCGTGCTCCCGGATCGAGCAGTACTTGATCTAGAGCTACGACGACGATGAAGTGAATGTGAAAGCCAAGGGTCGCCACAAAGGAGGGAGCCGATTCCTTACGATCTCAGTTTAACACCAAGAAAAGTAGTGTATCCCCATTAGAGGGTGTGTTTTATATCAGATTACGATCTTAGTTTACCATCTATCCCTTAGCTCATAATTCCCCACGTAAAGCTTGCTATTGCGTCTCGACACTGGATCAGAATAGGTAGGACCATAGGACCAGTGGAGGACCTAGGATCATATCAAAGGGACGGAATAACACCGGACTAAAATCTTACTACTCTCTCCATCTCAAAATACTATTTGTTTTGACTTTTCTAAATACATAACTTTTGCTATGTATCTAAACATTACATATATCTAGATACATATAAAAAACTATGTATCTGAAAAAAAATCAAAATGAATAATGAGAAGAAGAAAAAGGCAACATGAAAGAGCCTTCTGTTTTCCATGTATATAGCTTTCGATTTTTTTTCTTACCCAACTTCTAATACTTTAAAATTCGTGGATCAAGTATTGTCCGTTGGATGCCCTCATCATCATCTCGCCCCCTCCATGCCGCAACCTCCATTCAAATGAGCCGTCATAAGCCCCTAGTGCCGCTATCCCCGTGCGCACGTCTACTGCCGCCCTCCCTAGCGCATCGGCCCGTACATCGCCGGGCCCTGGCCAAGGTTGAAGAAGGAGATGAAAAAAAAAATCCTTATTTGCAAAAAATTGAACTCTCTTTGTCCAAATGTTGACATAGGTGGTGAAAAGTGTTAAATGTTGTGGTTTCTTGCAAAATGTTGAATCTAGTATTTTTTAAAAAACATGTTGGTATGACTTTAAAAAAATATCGATATAGGAAGTTTAATCAGCTTTCACAAAGTTAATAGAGCCCCGTGCGTGTATTGGTAGGACTGCGGGGTGGAATGATCAGGAGGCTTTAGGTTGTTGGATTTGATGAATGAGCAAGGAGAGGGTGTGAAATCTGAAACCTGTATTTTGTGAAAGTAGGATATATTCTCAAGTGCGCTAATATTTGTGGACACATAAAAATGAAATTAACTACAATAAATAGTGAACTATTAGCCAGTAGGTAAATGGCTAAATGCTACGGTCTGCTGCAACATTCGGTCGTATTGTACGTCCATCCCCGACACTTACGGCGTGGATAAGCCGTCCGTTATCAGAGCATCTCCAAGAGTTTCTCTAAAATTTATTTTCTAAATTATCATTTAGAGAGTCATTTCCATAAAAATCGTTTTCTATATCTTTCTGTTTTCAACGGCTCTTCTATTCTTGCATGCACTCTATAGAGCTATTCGTTTTTCTATATTTTGCTAGCAAAAAATCTGGAATGGAGAGTGACTATGTTTGAATAACCAAATAAAGAGGTCGTTAGAAGGTAACTTTTTAATCAAAATCTTTAAAACTAGCAAATAGAAAGGATTTAGAGAGTGTCTTGGAGCTGCTGCCGTAGTCGTAGCAAATGCAGCAGCATCAATTGCCACACAGCTATCTGCTTCCATGTAGCGGCACTTCGACTCGCGACGCAACAAAGGCGACGATCGATGCCCGATCGGTCGCCGATCTCACTAGCTAATCAATCAACGCGTGCTGGGCCGCTGGCCCCCGGCGTACGTGTGTGTTGTCGCCGGCCGGCGCGCGGCCCACCGGCCGCTTGGCGTACGTGAGGCTTGGCTGGCGGGCGAAAGCCGCCGTAGAATTAAAACGTACAGCTCCGCCGTCGCAATCAGGACGGTCGTTGGCTGTCGCCGTCCGGCCTCCCCCTTTGCTACTCGCTGTGCATGGGAATCATTTCACACTAGCATGATTTTTTTTGTTTTTGGCTTTTGAGAGTGTGCATCTCTTTCTGGGTCCTTAGTTGAGCTACCACTACTTTGTTGCACTGGGGCAAAGAATTAAAAGGATGCACTTTGCTGTTTATCTCTACAGATCATTAATGCTAGCTCCATGGTGACCTGGTGAGGTGGGTAGCTGCTTTTGTGTTTGTACTACCATGACAGAACAAATTAGCAATGTGATGCTATCTTTTCTCTTTAATCACCACACACACACAGACACACACACACACAGCTTATCAACTGTTGCATTGGACGACAGCACACACATGACAGCACCTCACAGAAAAAAGAGAGGAGCAGAAAATACATCAAAAGGATCTTCAATTCTTCATCTCTGTTGATATTTACTCTAGTTCATGGAGCGGTACACAGTCACATGGTTATCTCATCCCTCTAGCTAAGTTTTTTCTTGTGACGAAAAAAAAAACTTTAGTTTCCGAACGTAAAAATCTGCAACATCATGGTCACGGCACGTAGATACTGCCACTTGCGTGGCTGCGGGACGCCGTCGTCGTCGTGGTCTTGTCGACGGCGAAGAGCCTCCGGAAGAGCCTGAGCAGCAGCTCCCACCCCCCGCGTCCGCCGCCGCCGCCGCGCCGGCGGCGTGGGCTGCTGCTGCCGCAGAACTGCCCCGCCCCGCCGGCGCGCGACGACGCCCGCAGCATCGTCGGCGCGCACCCGTACCCGCGCCGCGGCTCCGCGGGGGACGCCGACGACGCCGCCGTCTCCTCCGACTCGGCGTCCGACGCCGGGTAGCTGCTGCATAGGTACCAGTCGTCCTTGCCGCCGCCGCCGGGCTGGGCGGCGGACTTGGAGCGGGCGTGATTGTTCCGGCGCAGGAGGAGGAGCTCCTCGTTGAAGCTCTCCCACAGCTTGTCCATCCGCTCCGCGTCCGCCGCCGCCGCCGCGCGCCGCTTGTCGTAGTAATCCTCCTCGCGGCCGCGGCGCTCCTGCTTCGGACACGGCTCCGGCTCCGGCTTCGGCGGCGGCTCCTTGTGCACCCCGGCGGCTCTCCCTGCTGACCGTGTCGCCGGCGCCGCGGTGCTGGCGGTGGCGGTGCGCTCCCATAGCAGGCCCATCCTCTCCTCGTCAGCGGCGGCGGCGGCGCGACGCGCTTCCTCGTCCTCCGCCGCCGCCTCTGCCTCGGCACGCCCGGCGGTGCTTGCCGGCACCGGGGGAGCCTCTCCGTCGTCCGCGGCCACGGGCGTGGGCGACGGCGGCGGCGCGGCCGCCTTCGGAGAGCCCGCGAAGGGCCAGAGAGGGGAGGCCGCGGCGAGGTCGGGAACCGGGAGCTGATGATGGAGCAAGCGCGGCACCGGCGGCGGGACAGCGGCGGCGACGGTGGGGAAGGTGAAGTCGTCGTCCTCCGCCATCGCCTCGTCACTCTCTCGCTCTCGCTTGCTCGCTGGTGCGCGTGACGGCTCCCGCGCCGCTGTTGACTGTTGTGTTGCGCTCGATCGCTTGCTGCGCCTTAGCTTTCGCTGCTCCTGCTGGGCTCTGACGATAAGGCCTTTAGCTATCAGACGAGACGACTGGGCGAGGGATGATCGCGACCGGGGGCGTGCTGGTGACACTCACTGGGCTCCATCCACTGTTGAGGCCGGGGGTTGGTTAGTTATCGGAATGCAGGACCCGGAACAGCAGCGCACGGCGGCAGATCTGGCACGCGGGCCCGCACGGCGGGGGCGGCGGCCCGGCCGTGCGTGTGTTGCCTCCAGTGGCCTGTGGGCGCGCGCAAGCAAGCAAGCAGCGTTGCTTGCACCTGCCGCCTGCACACTCTGCGCGGCAGCCAGCGAGCGAGCCAGCTCATGGAAGCTTCTCCGCCGACCTGGCAGCACAGGACCCTGCGGTGACTCCGACGGAGAATTACAGGAAGTGACAGTCGTCAGGGCGATATGTCGTCTGTCACTTTGCTCTGTGTCACTGTCACTTCCTCAGTCCTCACGTACAGAAGATAAGTACAGATCACACAGACGCAGCGGAAGGTATATTTTTTGCTTTTTGGTTCTTTTAGCAAACGTTTTTTACATATGGACCCCTGGAGAAATGATGTTCAGAAATGGACCCATTCAGTGCCGCCCTACATTTGGCGTCGTTGGGGCATATACGGCACGGCGCCACACTATTTCGCGCCGTATGGTGCCACGTAGACCGTGGGATGGAGGGCTGAGCTGCCGTTGTCCTGCTCCATGGCGCCAGGAAGCTTAGCGCCGCTTCAACCGCACAGCACGCCGAAGCTTGCGGCGCCGTGATCTTGCCCCAAGCTTCCCTTGCCTCCTGTGCACCGCAGAAAAGTTCGTGGCGCCGCGTGGTTCGCAGGCTGCGCCACCAAGCTTGCCCCCTCTTCCCAAAGTTCACATGTTCAGCATTTTTGTGTTCAGGAGCGCATCGAGGAAGTTGAGAACGGAGGAGAACGGAGGCAAGCATCTGCGGCACACGCGAGCAACAGATGAGCAGCAGCGCGCGTGAGCGAGAGATGGATAGCGGTAGCGGCGGCGGCGAAGCCGGAGGGGGTGCACACACCGGATCCGGAAGAGGAAGAGTAAAACGAGGAAGGAAACCAGAATACTCGCCCAACACGTTTAGGCCGTGTTTAGTTCCGCCATGAAAAGATTTTGGAAGGAAATCTTTTCACATTTGAAGTATTAAACATAGACTAATTAAAAAATTAATTGCAGATTATGTTTGGAATTCGCGAGACGAACCTAATGAACCTGATTAATTTGTCATTAGCACATGTTACTGTAGCATTACTGTAGCAATTTAGTGTCTAATCACGTCCTAATTAGACTCATTGGATTCGTCTCGCAAATTCCAGTCCATCTATATAATGCGATTTGTTTTTTACCTACATTTAGTACGCCATACATGTGTCTAAACATTCATTTTGGATTTTGGATTTTGGAACTAAACCAGGCCTTAGTCGTTTCTCTGAGCCTAGGTGTTTGTTTCTCAGGCCCTTGTTTAGGGGCGGCACTGTACACCGCGTGTGCGGGGTCGCGACGCGTCCCGCACAACGCCCGACGCGTTCCACCCACCTTTTCTAAGCGCGGGTCCCACAAAGATCAAACACAAAAACAATTTATATCTCATGAACCGAGTGTCCAAATCAAATTTCGATTGCACCGTTGAATTTCTTTCGACAAAATCTTCAAAACTAGACCACACTTGCATATGTTTAGACTAAAAAAATATAAAACATTTTTTTTCAAAAGAATAACCAATTAATCCAATTTTAACAACCAGAACAAATCACGTGACCGTGCGGAACAACAAAATCATACAAGAGGAACATAAACTTTAACATGTGGAACAAATTCATCTAAACTAATGAAAGAGAAATAACAAAATATTATACAGGAGGAACAAAAATATCATACAGATGGAATACAAATATTAACATGTGGAACAAATCATCTAAACTAATGAAAGAGAAGTAACAAAATATTATACAGGAGGAACAAAACATCATACATATGGAACATAAATATTAAAATGTAGAACAAATCATCTAAACTAAGTAACAAAATATTATATAGGAGAAACAAAAACATCATATAGATGGAACATAAATATTAACATGTGAAACAAAATATAATAAACCGAAGAAAAAAGTTACACGGTAGAAGAGAATAAATTAAAAAATAAATAGAAAATATAAAAGTTAAAAAATAAACCAAATAAAATAATTGAAAGAAAAAAAGTAAAGAAAAAAGTAAGGAAAACTTACCTGCGTGCATGTGCTGCCGGCGTGGCCGTCTCCGTTACCATTTGCGGCGTCGGAGTTGACACCGCATATGCGGTATACAGCGTTTCCGCTTGTTTAGTTCCAAAACGAAATCTTTTCACCCATCACATCGAAGGAGAATCTTAGATGCATGGATCATTAAATGTAGATGAAAAAGGTGAAAAGTTATATGGATAGGCTGTAAATCGCGAGACGAATCTAATGAGCCTACTTAATCCATGATTTGCAATAGTAATGCTACAGTAACCATCCGTTAATTATGGATTAGTTACCCTCTAATTACCATCGTTAGATTTGTCTCGAGATTTTCAACCTGTCCATATAACTTTCCACCTTTTTCGTCTACATTTACTAATCCTAAATTGGTAAAATCGAAACCCGAAATCTTTTCACGAAAAAGTTTTCACGAACTAAACACGGGCCAGGTACGAAACGATTTCCTCTTTTTTTCTTCTCTTTCCTCGTTAACTCATGTGCCATCTCAGCATTTTTGATTATGTGACAAACTATTTAATGTCATAGAAACTAGCTGACCTGGAGGGTTGGGACTGCCCTAATAGATTATAGAGTAACAAAGAACCATCTCAAAACAACTTTAATGTAATGAGATGTTATTTTTAATTTTCATTCTAGAGATTAAGATACTATTTAGGGTTTTCATTTGTGTGGTGATATTTATATGACAAGTGCAGCTCATTTTGCTCCGATTCAATATCATAGCTAATGTGGTTGTATAAATAAAAAGATTATCTAGCATTCATAGCTGTCCATCCGATCCCTTAGCTCATGAAAAGTTGTGACATGCCTGCTGTTAGTTGCTTGGAGTTGAACTGTTGAAGCTTGAAGGAGCTGAGCACACAGGTTTGACCGAGTAGCACACAGGTTTGCAACATGCAAACATCCACATGCAGCGTGGGTCCCATGTCCATCAATGAAAAGTAGAGCTTTTGTACCGTCTCTCTCTCTCCGGTCTCCACCGTCCATCCCATTTCGTCTTCCTCTTCCTCCGCTCGCCCCCTCCTCTGCTAGTCTGCTGTACCCGGCTCTGTCACCCTTTCGCCGTTGAACAAATCCAACGCCACACTAAATACTAAATCAAATCGAGCACAAAAACAATGGAGAGGGAGGAGCATACCTCGGGGATTTGATTCCGGACAACGAATTGGCTCGATTTGAAGCGACGTTGGGTTTGTGCGAAGTCATAGGAGGGAGATGAGAGAGAAGCACTGCAGTCCTGCAGGGGCGAGCCGGCGAGGGAAGCTTGGGGCACCGCTGCTGTCAGGTCAAAGAACACGGCGCCGCGAGCTTCGGCGTGCTGCGCGTTTGAAGCAGCGCCAAGCTTCGTGGCGCCATGGAGTGGAACAACGGCGCCAATATTTCGCACGTCAGCTCTGCCCTCCGCCTCACAGCCTACGTGGCAACACACGGCGCGAAATGCTAGGGCGCCGTGCCGTATGCCAACGGCGCCAAATGGTACGGCGTCACTGAAAGAGTGGACATCGTTTCTGTTAGGCCTGGTTTAGTTCACGAAATCTTTTCGAAAAGATTTTGGGTTTTGATTTTACCGGAAATCTTTTCGAAAAGATTTTGGGTTTTGATTTTACCGATTTAGAAGTAGTAAATGTAAAAAAAAATGAAAAGTTATATGGATAGGGTGGAAATCTCGAGACAAATCTAACGATGGTTACTGTTGCAAATCATGGATTAAGTAGGCTCATTAGATTCGTCTCGCGATTTACAGCCTATCCATATAACATTTCACTTTTTTCATCTACATTGAATACTTCATGCGTCTAAGATTCTCCTTTCATGTGACGGGTGAAAAAATTTTGGTAAGAACTAAACACAGGCTAAGGGTCCATATGTAAATAACGTTTGCTAAAAGACCAAAAAGAAAAAGATATACAAGCGGAAGCGTCCTCAGGCCACCCGCGACAGGTCGTTAGGAGCCTGCTCCAATGAAACCACGTCAGCGTTTTGGAGTAAAATAATGTGTAGAGAGAGAAATCGCCGCTACCTGTGGCGTAAGGCCAGTCTCAGTAGAGAGTGTCATGAGCATTAAATATCATGCCACATCAACAAATTTGCTGACATGGCAGTGCTATTTATGAGGGGGTGTCATGGGATGAGAGAGGATGTCATGGTGATGACACTCCCCGGCACAGTTCTCAAAGTTTCAGTCTTGGCAACCGTGCGATGACACTCTCCACTGAGACTGGCCTAAGCCGCTAGCACGCGCATCCATGTTGAGCGGGTCCCATGCTTCCCGAACAGTGATGGAGAAAGAGAGGCTCGTAGGGACCAGGGCTGAGAGAGGATAAAATTAGTCTGATATATGGAATCCATCTCACCTTGTACAGTGTGTCAATAGTAAGGCTGTTGGACAAGTCATCTATTTTGCTATCTATAGCTGAGGTGTACTTCTTTCGTAGAGAGCTGCTTACTACACTATTGCGGGTGGCCTCATGTACACACGGTGACACATACATATCCTGATGCCAGCCAGGGAGCGAGGCTGGACCGCTGGAGGCCGCGACGAGCGGAGTAAATGACCTGCGCCGGTGGCTCCTGGCTGGTTGCGCCTGGACGCGCATGCATGCGTGCAGCAGCATCCGGCACGGGCGAGGAGGGACGGCCCGCAGCCGGACAGGTGGATGGCTCGCTAGGGGCACAGCCGTCGGCCCAAGCTGCTGGCGTGCAGGTGTCTCCGATCGACGCCGACCCTCCACAGTCACTTTACCTGACCGGGTGACGGTACGACGCCGATCGACGCCCTCGGCCAGCTCCAGTATCAGCATCGATCCCCACAGTGTTGTGTAGTCGACGTGTGGGACCCATGCGCGGTAAAGAAAGGGGAAAACCAACGCTCCCATTCTCCCCTCGCGCGAAGGGTGCGCCAACAGCCACGGCAACAACAATTTTTTAATCGGCTTTTGTTCGACCACTGTCTGGTGGTCGATTTCAGCTCTGACGGATAGCGGTCGATACTCACTGTGTGAATGATTCGTCCCTGGAGATTTTCCCGTCCAGTAAGCTTCTCGCCTCCCTTCTTTCCCTCTAATGTCCAGTGTTCTAGAGAACTTCTTGATCCATGTGGATTTCCCCCTCTACAGTTCGATTCGCTATTGTTCCCTTACATTTCAATCTTAGGCAGATGCGATTGGGAAACAAAGTAATAGTAATCTCACATCAATCCCGCTTCCCTGCCTGCCGATTGTTCTTGGTGCCGATCTGTGCTTGCAATCTGACGTGATGCTTGCTGATTTCGGAACCTCCATTTGTCCTTAGTCTCTGGCAATACTGCTGTCTTGGTTTAATTTCGGAATCCAACCGCATGTAACCATATACCACAAACTGCCCCCATCACTTGCTGAAAGTCTGCTTGTTAATTCTTTCCTTTTTAAAATGCATATATTGTTGAATGCCGAACGTCGTTTTTTTTTCATTAGTTAATTTGTAGTGCTGCTCTTGTCTCTCGTGTGCATGGCACGGCTGGTGATGCTGCTTTTTTGAGTATTTTGGTTATATAAAACGTTGTCTATCAGCTTGCAAGATAGCAACTCTTCCCTCGAGGCGGGGCGGGTGATGTTGCACGGCCACTCTCTCTCTCGCACAGTGTCGCTGCTTGCACTGCTTCGACTGGCCGTGCAACAGAGTTGGGCCTGGAGGAAATCTGTCTGGCCCAAATGGACTCGATTCCCTCTATTGGCCCGCCCAACCAAGAGCAATCGTCACATCCAGGGTCCAGGCCCAGCTTATCAGAGACCTGGCTGGCGGGGCCCGCCTGCAAGAGGACAGCGATCGTGCTCGGCTTTACGTCCTCTTCCGTGGGCCCCTCTCCCCTCCGCTCTAACTCCGCATCACCCGCCCCCGCCTCGAGGGAAGAGTCGCCGCCCCGTTCCGACGACCACACCACCGGCGCAACCAGCCAGCGATCCCCGGCGGCAACCACGCCACCGGAGCTTCTCATTGCCGCGGTAAGCGCAAGCGCTTGCTCCTCCTGTAACCTTGTGTCCGCTTCTTAAGATCGGGGCGCCCGGGGGTTCGAACGCCGGGGGCGCGGGGCGGACGCCATGCCGCTTAATTTTAAGGGGTACATCTCCCTGATCGGTCTGAGGCTCTGGATTTCAGCTTTCTCGGGCTTTCTGGATAAGCGAATAGCGCCGTAGTCTTTGCATCCTTCACGAGTTGTTTTTGCTCGATTCTCTGCTCGGCTGATCCTGATCTGTCTCCTCCAACGACCTGCTACATAGGATAGCACAATCATTCGGATTCCTCGTGACCCGAGATCTCCGGTGCTAGACATCTGGCTATGGGCCAATGGCCAGCGGTGCTGCGGCTCTAGTTACAGGGTGCGTTCTTCCGTCCCGCCCGCCTCGCGCGAATCATGTTGATAGCAGGATCCGGGGCAGTAGATCTCTTCGATTCATTCAGAACCGTGGTAGGCTTCGTCTTCCCTGCGCAGATACACGCCACTTCTCCGGCTGCAAGCGTGCCGGTGGCCATCTTACGGTTGCCCATGCTGAAGGTTAGAGTTGTCTATTTTGTTTTTTCTGTTGAGGGTGGTGGTTGGAGCATTAATGCTCATGTTTCTGTTGCAAAATTCCAGTAGGGCTTTGCTCTGATGATTGGCAAAACAGGCTTGGCATTTCAATTGCCGTTGTTTGGTTATAAGAGGAATTCCAGTTTCATAATCTCCCTGGCAACCCGTTCTGTGCTAATTAACTCCCCACAAGTATTTTACACAATATGTTAAAGGTTCCTACCAAAAAAACCTAACACACACGGTATGGTAAAATGTGAAGGTAGGTGAAGAGGATTCAAAAGAATAGATACTGCGAAGAGACTAGATAGAGATATAGCAGCAAGTGTGGAGAGGGAGAAATATTTGGAGCAATGGGGAGAAGGTAGAAAACAAAAGACAGGCTATCGAGCAACTGACTTGCTGTTTTTTCAACCTTTTTATATTAGATGTAATGAAATGTTTGTGTGTCAAAAGTATATCACTTTAATTTATTTACTTAGTGGTCCCAAGCAGGGTTAAAAAAAACCGTTTCAAACCGGTCCGGTTTGACCGGTTACCGGTCCGGTCCGGTAGCTAAATAGGGCCGGTTACCGCTCAAAACCGACCCTACCAAACCGCTCCTACTGGTTAACCGGCAGGTTTGACCGGTTTACCGGACCGGTTAGCCGCCCCAAAAAAACGAAAAAAACCGCAGGAAAAAAACCCTGGCCCCAAGTATATCCACTTTAATTTATTTACCTTTTGGTTCCAAGTGTCAAAAGTATATCCACTTTAATTTATTAAACTCTTGGTTCCAACTTCCAAATATGCATAATATTTTTTAAATAAATTTGACTGATACTCTAAATGAGAATCTAATCATGTCATTATTACTCTTACTATCATCTGTATCACCAATTATTTCAGGTTATCCCACCATGGATGGGACACATGATGCAAGCCCTTTACCTAAACTTCATACAAGGCTAAGACTTTGGGAGTTTCCTGATTGTTATGTCTTTGAACCCATTGATGGCCTTGCTGACTTGTACTTGTCAGTTAGCCGAGCCAATGGAACAATGAATCTGGTTGAAGAGTTGCCGCCACGTGGATCATCAACCCCTAAAGTTCAAACAGTTTATGGTGTGATAGGAGTGCTCAAACTTGCAGTTGGATCATATTTTCTGGTGATCACAGACCGTGATTGTGTGGGATCCTACATGGGGCATGCGATTTTTAAAGTGACAGGACTAAAAGTTCTTCCCTGCAATAATGCACTTAACACAACTTCAGCCGAACAGGTTTGACATTGCTTGTTTTATACCCTGTTAAGTTGTTGCTATCAATGTTCCATTTGAACATTCAAATATGATGTTGGCAGAAAAAAATGGAAACTGAATTCTCGGAACTCCTCGATGCTGCAGAGAGGACTATTGGCCTTCACTTCTCCTATGATATCAACTTAACACTCTCGTGAGTATCTTATAACATTGTCCTTGAGTTTCATCCTTGAAGCATTTAGCTTTTGAATGCAGAGAGAAGTCATATTGGAACATGCATGGTTTCAATTAATTTAGTACCCTGAATTTTTCCACGTATTGTTTGTATTAATCCACATGCTTATCTTTATCTGTTCCATTCCAGTGCACAGAGGCTACATGATCTTGGTGATGAGTATAAATCACTTCCCCTTTGGAGACAGGTTTGCTTCTTTCTCCATTTCTAATTCCAGATTTTGCTTACAGATGGGGACTCTTTATCTTTGTCCGCACTAATCTGCTGCTTACGCTTACTGATGTACATGTAGTACCGGGTTGCCTTTGATAGTTGCTAAGTTTAGTAGCTTCTCATATTGGCCTCCTTGATCAGAGAAAAACAGTCTTACTTAAATTGAACTTCGTAAAATAGATTATAAGATTTTTCAAAGTAGCTTCTCATATTGACCTCCATGAGCAGAAATAAAGGTGTGATTGTGTTTGTGTGTTGTACCTGGCCACTTTGGCCTTTTCTGTTTGAGGGGAAAAAGGAAATATGCAATATATCTCTGTTGGGTTGACCATCAGGCATCAGCACTTAGTATTACTATCTTGTGCTTTTCTAACTACAATTACTGATCAAATAACATAACTCTTTTCAGGCAGAACCAAGATTTCTATGGAACAGTTATTTGTTGGAACCTCTAATTGAGAATAAGGTAAGATTAATATATCTTTAGGTGGCCTGTTTGGATAGGAGGGATTGGTGTTCAAATCCTTAGTATTTGGTTTAAACTTAAACGCAATCCCAAAAATTCCTAGACTACCTGCCTTTCACTTTGGATTTCAGAGCTGACATATCTATAAAGTATTCTGATTGTTTCTTTCTCCCTTGACAGCTGAACCAGTACTTATTGCCAGTAATTCAAGGCAGTATCCTTGGCATATCATAAAATTTCCACTAGGCTACTACTAGAGCTATAAGATGTGTTCTATTAAACTTTCAATTAAAATTTTCTTCGGGCCATGTTTTATAGTGAATTTATGGAACTTAACTAAATATCAGGTTTTCAAAATATCCATGCAGAAGTTGGGTCAGAAAAGGTAAATGTGACCCTGATTGCACGTAGGTGCACGCGGAGGATAGGTGAGGGTTCTTAGGCATCAAAATAAGTTTTCCGCATTTTTCTTTTCATTAATATTTTAGTTAAATATATGCACTGTGCATGGTCAGTTTTAACTGCATCATGTCTTTTCATTTTCATGAAACCAATGTTTTGTGATCTATAATGGTACTTAATGAGTTTTTCTGAAGGAACTCGGATGTGGCGACGAGGAGCTGATGCAGAGGGTTATGCTGCAAACTTTGTTGAATCAGAGCAGATAATGCAGTCAAAAGGTTTTACAGCATCATATGTACAAGTAGGTTTCTTCACACAATTCGAAATCAACACCATTGCTTTTTGGTTGCCTCATTTTTATGTTTTGCTTCAGTCTTAATTAGTTTGTTGTTATAGAAATCTTCCAAATAACTTGACAAATTATATGTTTTTGAAGGTTCGAGGTTCTATGCCATTCTTGTGGGAGCAGATTGTTGATTTGACATATAAACCTAGCTTTGACATTGTTAGACAAGAGGAGGCGGTGAGCTCACTTATATTGCCTTGTTTTGTCCTTTACCTTGTTCATTGTTGCTATAATGGGCACTATACCTTTCCATGTAATTGTATGATATCCTTACTTAGCTTAGAGTAGATACTCTGTGTTCATTATTTTATTTTGTTATAACTCTATCTTGGCTTCTGTTCAGCCGCGTGTGCTTGAGCGGCACTTTCATGATTTGCAAAAGAAATACGGAGCTGTCTTGGCTGTTGATCTTGTCAACACAGTAAGTATACTGCGCTTGGACTTGGACATAATCAGTGTTATGAGTTTCTGTAGGAGAGAATAATTGCTGTGTATTCCTCCAAACCCTAGAAGGGTGGGATATATAGTAAATGTACATGGGCCTCTAGTTTCCAAAATTAAGAAAGCTAGGAGTATTTGCATAAAAAACCACTCGTCTGTAGCTCTAATCCTCAGTAAAATGTCTGATTTCCAAAATCAGATAATTCTTCGTATTAAGGATTGACCTCTAAATCTCTAATATGCATCCTGCATGCTTGCGTTCTTTTCTTCCCAAGTGGACATATTTTGAAATGTAATACGGTTATTCCTTCCTACTTATGTTGCATGTGATAGTATAGTGATTTGTTCAAGCAGTGAAGTGGCTACTAACCGATTGGTCATTTTGATTGAACATATATAATTTAACATCTACCCTGAGCTTATTGGCTTTCTTTCTATCATCCATGTGATGTTCATTTTTGCTTGATTTCTATATTCAGGGTGGAGGTGAAGGCCGCCTCCGTCAAAGATATGCAAAATCTATCGAGCCTATTCTCAGTGAAGATTTAAGGTGACACTTTCTTTCTTTGCTGTGGACTGCTCACTGCTCCTGTTGTGTAATGTTGTGGCTAAGTATGTTTGCATATGCCTTGCAGATATGTGCACTTTGACTTCCACCGAGTTTGTGGTCATGTTCACTTTGAACGCCTTTCTCAGCTGTATGAGCAGATCAAGGATTATCTTAAGAAACATAGGTATGTTGCTAGCTGATATAGTATTACCCCATCTCACCATTTATCATTTTGTACGATCTTGCTATTTGTCAATGGAACATTCTTTTTCTTTTGTTTGAGCAAAAACAGAAGTGTAGTGGGTCAAAGGGGCATTCTTATATGGGGAGCCAAATCAGTCATCAATTATACTTTGGTCTAATAGACAAACACCAGTTGCACATCATATCTGCATTAAAAAACCAACTGCATAGGAACTTGGGCTTTCTTTAATATTCTGGTCATACTGTTTTTGGCTTATCGTGGTCATGTATAATAAGTTTCTTCTGTATATCTTAGTGATATAATCCTTTATACTTTGTCTGCATTGACTCATACATCTATGGATGTATGCTTTCCTTCTCATGGTTTGCTAATATGGTTATTTGATATAGGTACTTCCTTATAAATGATAAAGGCGAGAAAATTGAGGAACAGACTGGCACTGTTAGAACAAATTGTATAGACTGTTTGGATCGCACCAATGTGACTCAGGTACATACTTCCAAGTAAAGCTTTATCACGTTCACATGTACTTCAGCAGTTATTCTTAATTAAACAATGTCTATGCAATGCCATTTTAGTCATCCGGTTACCTAGTGGTTTCTTTTTTTTTCCAAGCCAACTTAAGAAAGATTTCATGTTTGGCAAAGGGCATTCTTCATCCTTTTATTGTAGAATTACAATGTAGATGTACATCTAACAGTTGCGGAACTTGCAAAAATATCTCTTTTGAATTGTCTAAACTGGTATACTGGGTACGTTTTGATGTACTTTAGGACTACATGTTCGATGTTAATCATAACACATAACACATGTTTGGTTTCAGATTGTTTGTTTTAAAACATAACACATGATGCAGTAAGAACTCCATGCCTCAACTTGCATGCTAATCATTGTGCTTGTAACCTCTACGAAGGACAATTACTATTGCTCTTTTTAGGTTTCACTTGTCTTTCTGTTCTTAAATCTTCACTTCTATATCTGAATTCTAATGGTCTCTACATAGAGCATGATTGGGAGAAAAATTCTGGAGAGCCAGCTCCAACGGATAGAAGTTCTTGGTGTTGATGATACAATAAGCAATCATCCAGCCTTTGATACAAACTACAAAATTTGTGAGTATTATCTTTATCAGTTAATTATGGATTCTTGGTTGCATTTTCTGTTCTTTTTTACTACTATAACCAATGTTGCTGGAGTAATTTGAGTCCTGTTTTCAGTGTGGGCAAATCATGGAGATGCAATAAGCATTCAGTACTCTGGAACTCCTGCTCTGAAGGGAGATTTTGTTCGGTAATTTCTGTAGAATAAATTTCCACTTTCCCTTTTAATTGCTTTTTATTATATTGCAGAAGTTCCAATTTTACATTAAATAAGAACAACACTATTCTTTATCACCTCAAATCTGTTCAAAACTAAGAACTTAGTAGTTGTGAGATGGTTTGGGGTTATGAAGAATTGAAGACTCCACATCTACTTTTGGTCTGTTGCAGTGGATCTCCATACCAGCATGACCCAGATAATGGATAACTGTAGTGCTGACATGTGGTTTGATAGTCAACGGGTGAAAAGTCCTCCATCATACCAGTAAATGTCAGTGCAGGACATAATATGGTCCCAATTAGACTGATCGAGTGCATATTAAGTACTATAGTTTCTTCAGTAAATGATACAGATTACTGGTGGTTAATTTACATTTAATTCTGTTTTGTAGTTTGGTACTTTAAAATGAAAGGCAGTAGTGATATTATATTATTTATTCTAGGCTACTTTGTCCATATTCAAATTTGTTTTCGTCTCTTAGGTATGGGAAGCGAACTACTCAGGGAATTCTGAATGATTTGCGGAATGCACTTGGTAGATACTACTTGAATAACTTTGTTGATGGGACTAAGCAGGTAAACATTGATTTTGTCGATGATGCCCCAAATGTCAACTCTCTATGACTTCGCTTCGTAGATTTGTCACGATAATGATATATTAGTACCAGTGTGATTTTTTCAGTGGGGCCTAAGCCTAAGCAATAAAATGCTGAAATTTATGCTTGAGATATGGCAGCTTACATGATGTTGTATAATAGATTTGAGTGGTATCAATTTGTCCTTTACAGAACTTGTGAATTAATGTCTCCACTGTCCACAATCTAACAAACATCATGCAAGCAAGCTACATGTTTTCAACTCAATTTCTTCCAATTTACCTTTAATTAAAATATCTGCCCAGTATGTCTTATAGGGAAGTGCCTTAATATTTATTTATTATCTTACGTAGGATGCCATGGACCTTCTTCAAGGAAATTACATGACATCTGTTAGTCGAGACATGGCAGTGCCAAGAAAAGGAGGACTTCTAGAGAATTATGCGGTGGGTACAATTTGTTATAGCTTGGAATTTCTCTACACATAAAGTTATCGCATTTTGAATTGGTAGTGGAAATTCGTCTGAAATCATTCACATTTTATATGATGTTATTCTGGGTGTGTTTTGTGACTAGGCACATGTACATACACAATTTCTCTTCACTCACTTGATATAGTCTATTTATGGGAAACAGCTGGATCAATTACTGGAATGCATTTCTTATCTTTTCCAACAGAATGGAACTTATACAATTTTTCCTTTACAGTCCTTCCGCCTTGCTTTTGCATTGGTTATGGGAGCTCTGATGTTCATGATGATGTCCCTAAGACATGGTAAGGATTCTGACTCTGCTGTGCTGATCAGTGTTCTCCTGTAATGGGCAGAAACAAGCATTTGCTGTCTATTTTCTATCCACTATTAATCCATGCATTAAATAAAGAATTTTCTTCATAAAATCTTCTATTTTGGCTCATCCCTTTGGAAAAGAGCTTTACTGCTTAATGTGCGCAACCATTTTTTTTTGGGGGGGGGGGGGGGGGGGGGGGGGGTGTACTTACACACATTTATAATTTATTATCATTATTCAGCGTAATGGATGTGAAGTTGATGATGTGGCAGTCAACATAATTGATCATGTTTTATAGCGCCCTGCGCCCATGAAATCAGCCTTGAGATGTAATTTGTGCTGGTTTGGGAGCTTAAGAGACGTGAAGTTGAGGATGAAAAAATTAGACTGCATCAATATTGATCTTTTTTGTTTTGTTATGTAATATTTTATTGTTTGGACACTCAAAATTCATAAAGCCGAAATCTATCAATGTATTAACCTTTAAGTGCTGAGCCACTATACAGCCTAATCAAAATTGTAAGTCGATGTACACAGCTAACTTGCTCAATTATCTTTGCAGCCCGGAATGATGTTCGCCACTTGTTGCTGTCACTTCTGTGGGCTGGTCTTTGTATTGGTATCACACATTTTGTCAGATCCAATGGTAGGACGTTCACTAACCGACCTCGATTTCACCAGTCACGCCATTGATTGGTGCATTGCAACCATTTGGCTCCTCAAGTGAGTTGCCTCTTAGATTGCCATCATTCATCAGATTTGTCGACACATTGGTTTGTGAAGATTAGTATTGCATAGTTTTTGCACGCAACTTACCCTTTGTAATAAGCTTTCTTCCATTCTGTAACAACCTTTTGTTTCCTTCTCTCAATTTCAATTCCAGCGGCCCTGGCTGTCACGATCTGTTTGATAGAATCCATTTGTAAAAAAAGCAAGTGAACATATTGCAATTATCAGTGTATTTATGATTTGTCACGCTTGAATGCTTGACAGTTACCAGCAATAGATTCATATAAGAAGAATGTTTTATATCTTTGCTCCTCAAGTTTAGAGACTGAGTGACATGTACCTAAACCCACATTAAAATTCAGATTTATAAGTGGTGTCCGTACATGATCCGTCTGTTATGCTGTCAGTTCATAACCTGAACTTTTCTGTTTCATAACAGTTTCATCCGTGCAAATGCATTACCTCTCTGTGCATTCATCTCTTGCAAATGGTCAGATTTGGTTGGCTTTCTTGAAGTCCTGCTGAAGCATCTGCAAGAACGGTTGCTGCCTAAAAGGAAAAATGCATTTCTGAGTGTCTGGTCGAGCATGCCAGCTGCATCTGGATTCTGGTCTGCCCTTTTATCGTGCCTCGTCAACCCTGTCTGCTCCAGCAACTTGGCCGGCCTGCACCTACACTTACAAAAGCTCGTGTGCCTTTGGTGGCAAGTCCCCTTCTTCCCCTCTACCAGTTTTTACTTGACCTCGACACAAGGCCTGTATTCTGCCGCTCCAGTAGTCCAGTTGGTGTTTGAAGTAGAAGCCAAGACAGAGCCCAGGATCCATGTCTACTTCACCATCACCACCCTTTGCATCGTGTTCCCATCAGTGTTCTCGGCCTCACCTGCAGTGGCATTGGCAGCACCCTCACTCATGGTCGTCATGGAGGCAACCGCCACGAGCCGCGCCGAGGTCGACACCTCCCGGCCGTTCCAGTCGGTCCGGCAGGCCGTCGAGGTCTTCGGCGAGCGCTACTCCGGTGGTGGCAGCGGCAGCTCCAATGCGAGCAGCGAGTCCAGCGTCAAGCTCATCAGTGCGCCTCCGGTGGCCTCGGCCTCCATGGTGCTGCAGCTGGACTGCCTGAAGAAGCTGGAGGAAGACTTGGCCGAGGCCAAGGGGGAGCTGGTGGAGCTGAGGCAGAGGCAGGCCCAGATGGAGGTGGCCATGTCCAGCCTCAGCGTGCAGTTCAGCAAGGGCCTGGCCGTCTTCTCGGGCATCAGCAAGGGGAAGGAGGTGGCCGTCGTCGGAGAAGAGGAATACAATGGCCATGGCCGCATCCGCAGCGACCGGTGGGATGAGAGCCGAGCCGAGGAGTGGATGGCGAGCCTGGAGTACCTACCGAGCTTGTCGGAGGCGCTGGCCATCAAGATGATTGAGGATGACATGGGGGGCAGGAAGGAGAAGAAGCCGAAGAAGAACAACAAGAACAAGGCTGCCAGGAAGAAGCACAAGAAGCAGAGGAGTGGGATCTCATTGGTTGGGGGCATGTTCTTCTCCAAGAAAGCCAAGTCCAGGTGATCAAAAGCCCCGGACCAGATACATATATATACCAGAGACGTTTTTATGTTTTTGTTAACCTTTTTCCTACCTTTAATTTCTGTTGAAGAATATAGTCTGCCTCATAAGCTGCACTGAGCAGCAGTTGCCGGTCTGGAGCACGGGAATTTCGCGAGGATTTTATGGGAATAATGTTGCATGGTACAATTTGATTCCGGTAGAAATCCAGTGAAATTCCCATTTGTTCTAGTCGGGGGCCTAAGAGAGTTTTGAAGTTGATGCTGCTTTGTAATACCAAGTTGGTGTTTGTGCTTAGTTGGTAGGAGCGGTATGTATGTTCTTGTTTCCTTTCGTACGTGTTACCAAACTACTCCCTTCCAACCCTTTTGTCTGACGCTGGTTAGTTTAAGATTGCACTAATCAGCGTCAAACAATAAGAATCAGAGGTGGTATTTGACGAGCAATGCAACCCTGCATAGGCTACAGAATTGGCAGAGGTAACCTGTTCTTGCCTGTTCCATTTCAACCGGCACGAATTAATGTGTTATCCAGAGGTTGGCTCGCTTCTCAGAGAGGTAAATGATAGCATCTTCTTCTCTGTCGAAGCCTGAAATCAAGCATCCTCGGTTTGTTTGTAGAACAAGCTGAGCTAAGCACCTTCTAGATCGGTTCGGTTTGCAGCCTAGATTAACCATTCTTTTTCACACATGGATTCGGCAAACTGTCATGGTCTGCCTAGATTAACCGTACCGTTCCTGTATTAGACTTGACCTTCACCAAATGGACACTATCCAGAACTACTGGCATTGCATCTTCCTGACGAAATGGACATTCAAATTAAGCATGCATCTTCATCGGTGTTGCTCGGCACTAGTTATACGGGGGGTGCGTTGGTCGATGAGGTAATCCACGCGGCACGCGCATATATTAATGGTGAGGAAAATGACTTATGCCCTCTAATTGTTAGGTGAAAGTCCGTATGCAGAAGGCGTATTGATAAATATAATTAATTGGACCACTACAATTAAGCACTACAAAAAAATGAGACAGGAAGGGTTAAGATTGTAGAACAACTTTTGAATTTTAAAAAAATGCATTGCATTCCTTTTTTAGGACGAAAGGAGTATATAAAATTAGCTTTGGAGTTATATATTCTTGTTTATCTTGTGGACTTGTGGTTCATATGCAAAATCTTGTATGCATACACCCATGTTAGCCTATGAACGTCGCGACTAAGTATCTCTTCTCTTATTTACCCCACCAGCTAGTTCTTTTCTATGTATGTCTACCCCGCCTCGTGCCCCCAACAGAGATGATGTTTAATCCGTACACCCCACTTTATGCAGCCAGAAAAATAACTCCATTAAAATGTGCGGTCTAGATTTACTCTAAGAAATCATGGCACTTTTATAGCCGACTGACGAAAATGTCCAACCCTGTTTTGTTGTTCAGCCAAACATGTTCGGAAGAGGCCTTACTACCATGAATGCATCAACCATCTGCAAAAGCAAGAAATTGTTGAAGTCATAATTTGTATTGATAAAAAGACATGTCCCATCAAGAATACTTGGTAATATGTGCGCACAACAGGAACAACAGTTATAACGTGAAATTAAAAATTCAATTGCACGACAGGATAGATCAAATGAGAAAATTCATTACCTCCTCGGTCACTTGAGCTCTAGCTATCTGATGTCTAGCAACCAGCTCCGATAGAACCGCAATGAGTCGCTGCTTTACTTCGCCAGTTAGCATCCTTCCTTCTTTATACTCCTGGTTTTGAGTAAAGAGTTTCAGCATGAAGTTTCATAATGGAATTGCAACTTAGCTTCCCAGCATGAAAAATGTACCTTCTTTATGTGGTCAAGCTCGTCACCATCTTCTAGGAAGAAGTTTAGGTATTTAATTGGGGCATCCACCTGAACACAAAAATTCAACAATCTTTTGTGTTTCTTAAGGCATACGGGAATAACTAGAATATTGTAGGCAAATTATAGAAATAAAAATCAAAATATCATGTTAGCAATGAAATGTGACATAAAAGGCTTCATAAAGAATTTCTAACTATATGCAATACAGTAGGTAGCTTCTGCTGATTATTCAATTTCAAGTGTCATCATGGATCTAACCCTAGACTTCCATAAAGTCAAAATGCACAACATAATTCTAGCTACTAGTTTGGTCTTGATCAATAGTGCTCATGAATAGTAAAAGGTACTTACATCAAGGTTAGCACCAAGTTCCCTACGAAGCTCCACAGAGGCCTGGCCACCCGAGAAAGCATATTTATTCACCTGGGAAATGTTGAAAATAAATTTTATAAACCTATGAAGAATATAAAAAAGTAAGGTACGCATAAATCCAGTAACATTTCAGAAAAAAAATTCAATTGACTTAAATAGAATGTGATTTTTTGACTGAATAAATAAAATGTGATTGTTGGGTAAATATGCTTCCAGATTAAAACATAGCTAGGGCAAACCTTTGCCTTTATTTGTTTAGGACTATCTGTCACGTATATTGCAGAGTTTGGGTCACTGGCCGACATTTTAGTGCTCTCTCCCTGTAAAATGAAAATAAAGGAGCCGGAAAAGTAATGAATGCACTTGAAATTTTGATCATTTATAATAAAATCAAAACTTTTGATCAGGTTAATTAAAACTTAAAAGTGGTCAAATTGCACCAGCTCTAATGAGTGCATATAAATCCATGCTCTTCGTTCTTAAAGGAAATACCTGAAGTGCAGGGAAAAATCTTGATTCAATCAGTGAAGGTTTCTGAAAACCAATTTTAGGAGCAACATCACGAGTCATCCTAAAATAAGGATCCTGAATAAATATGAAGTTAGCAACTCAAATTTGCCAAACTAAACACAGATGTGCCAACATGCAAGTACCATTAATGAAACTAAACACAGATCATTAGTAAATAAAATTGTCCATAATATGGCCAGACCCACCAAATTAAGTACAAAGAAGCATTAGTTACAAATTTAAATAATGGCCCAAGGGAGGTGACGAAATTAAATTCATCACAGTGAATAAGAGGCAACTACATGCTATTCAAATTAGCAAGCCAAACACAATTTTCAAAGCACAGTAAAATCTATGCAGGAAAACCAAACACCACATAACTGCATTGTGCATGCCGCATAGGATACCCTGGTGGCTAGCCTTGCTTGAGGTAACACACTCGCAGTATCCTAGAAAGCAGATACAACCCCAATTATGCAGAACTGTCAAGGAGATCAGACAAGATACTGTACACAGAAAAATCTATGCCGGCTAACCAAACACCACGCAATTGCATTGTGCATGCTCGCATAGGTTATCGTGGCTTTGTTACCAAGCCAGGCGCCTTGCTTGAGGTAATGCATCCTACCAGTATGCTAGCAAGTAGATACAACCCCAATTATGCTGTACTGTCAAGAAGATCAGACAAAATATTGTACCTGGTCTATTGCACATGGGATAAGGCACCGCAGTTGGTCATTGCCAGGAAACAGGTGGGGAAACGAAGAAGGGAACGATGGAGCAGCCTGCACAGGAGGAAAGCTGACCTTACCAATGTGATCCTCCGGAGTAATTCCAAGTATCCCTCTAAGCTGTCATTCAATACAAAGAGAGTTAGAAAACAATAATGCTTTAAGACAAGCGAGCAAGCTCTGTAAAGTTCACAAATATTGATCTTAAATGAACAGTTCTCACATTGTTATATGTCACACGTTTGGCAACTTCAAGCATATTTTCATAAAATGCCCTGTAAGATAAGAATGGAGGGTTGGATTACCATAGAACAAAGAGCAAAGAATAAAAGCATGCATTTCAATTGTTTAACTAAGACAACAGTTAAGAAGTTACCCTCCAACATAGTTGAGATCTGTAAAAATGAAAGTTCTTTCAACATCAAATCCACAGGCTATAATGTCTTTGGCATTTTCACGGGCAAGCCTTTTACAGTCGGCAATAGTCAAGTTCTTCCACAAAAACTTCTCATCGTCAGTTAGCTGTATCACTAGGGGCACCTTGAAAGCATCCTGCAAATACCTGAAAAATGACCTTGATTGTTAAGAAACACTATCCATCGTATCAACACAATAATACCTTCGTTCATACTACAATGCAAGGTTTGTCAAAGAATCCACTTCAGACTTTCAGTGTAGATGACATAAATATGGCACACAGCCTATGGAATGGGAAACTGACAGTTTCTGCAGCATGCTACAGGATGTAAAGAATATTCTAAAATCTATTTTCTTTTAAGGAGACATGAAAAACACCAGGGAAAGCTTTCACCGGACAAGAATTTGCAGCATGTCACCTTTCTATCCCATTGCTGGGCCTATTGAACATGCAAACTAATATAGAAAACATTTCATCAAAAACCACAAGAAATACAATAATCTTCGCTACCCATCTAATAAGGGCCGGTGGATAACAACAGCATCAAAACATGCAGCATCTTCCAGCAATAATCAACAGATCCAACAAATAAATACACACACCAGTACCTTGAAGCCAAAGCATGGCAAGAACATATCAGAGGAGCAGTGACCACAGTTTGGGAGCAATGCTTACTTTGTGAACATGAAGGGAATGAGGTGACCAAGGTGCAGGGACTCTGATGAGGGTCCCCTCCCTGTACAGGTAGAACTTCTCCCCTGCCTCGTAGAGGTCAAGTATCCTGTTCAAATCCCTAATCGAGAAGGAAGAAACTCATCAGCATTTCAGTCCACACTCCAGCGTAGCGAATGAGAGATTCTATACTTCAAAGCGCCCAAAAATACGATTTTCTTTACTAAAGAGAAAAGAAAGTTGAGGGCATCACCGGTGGGCGAAGAAGATCCCGCGCCTGAGGAAAGATGCGGTGGGCAGAGCGTGAGGCGCGCGATGCGGTCGACGATTGCTGCGTCGATGCGCTGGCAGCCAAACTGGTCGACCAGCTTGTCGTAGTCAATGACCCCATCCGGAGCCGACACCTCCCACGGGGTCACTACCTGTTCTGCTGCAGCCACTTCCTCAATCTCCATAGTAATCGCCGGCGCCACTACCGTCTCCTCTTCTATACACGCGGCCGGAACGCCGACCACCGGCGTATCCTCCTGCACGATGAGCACCGGCTGCGCCGCTTCACGTTGAGCACCAGCTTCCATGGACGCAGGCGATGGGCGAGGTGGATTAGGGCGGTGCGGCCTCGACGGGTACGGAGAATTTCCCTGCACACCGTAATCCCGCAGGGAGGATATGAATAATTACCCTCCACTATTTGGAAGCAGATATCTCCCCTCCTCCCCGGGCGGCGGCGGCGGCGGCGTGTCAGAGAGCGGGGACGGCGTCCTGACGAGTGAGGAAGACTTGGAGGGGTCCGCGTCCCTCCGGCGAGGAAGGAGAGGAGGTCGACGACGTCCCTTCGGCCGAGGAGGGCGGGAGCAGACGGGCGGAGGCGTCACCGGTCTCACCAAGGAGGACGGCGAGCGGGCGGACGGGGTATCGGGGATTCGGGAGTCGAGTCGACGGGGGAAAACGAGAACAGCCCGACCTCCTCGGTAGGTCGCGGGGTTTTCCGCGTGGGACTTCGGCTCGATTGGGCCGGATAACCCTGCTTAGTGGGCTTCCAAATGCACCAGAGAAAAAAAGCCGTGAAGATTTCCTCTTGGGCTTCCAGCGTGGGGAAAAGGCAGGGAAGCCGGCGAGGGAAGTGGGCTGCCAGCTCGAGGCCGCCGATCGTATACCTTTCGTTTTTTATTTTTATTTGTTTTTATTTTCTTTCTCATCTTGTACCGTTAGATTCGTACAACAAATATCAACCGCGGGATCAAAACTCCAAATCCTAACCTTCCACACCCCACCCCTCCATGTCTCCGTGCCACCGGAGCATGCCCATCGTAGGCCCCAGCGCCTGCGCCGCCTCGCCGGCTGTCGCGCGAGCTCGCCGTGCCGCCTCGCCCGCGTGTCGAGGCTGACCTCCCCGGCCGCCGCTGGCAAGGCTCCATGTTGCTGTCGTACTTGGCCCCGCCTCGTCGGCCGTCGGCTTCCCCTGCCGCCTTCTCGCGCCGTCGTGCCCCTACACACCACAGGATGAGGTCGCCGCGGCCCCCATGCTGCCGACCGGCGCACCATTGTGCAAGGGCTCACCGCGGCTAGTGCCAGCACCGGAGATGAAGACATGCCCAACTTTATTTTTTTTTCAAAAAATGTTGGTTCGAAAAGAAAATGTTACGATACAACATTTTTCGAAAATATGCTGCTGAAGAAAAGTTTAGGTCAACATTTTTCAAAAAAGTTTTTGTGAAAAAAATTGAGGTCCAACAATTTTTAGAAAAAATGTTGGGGCTCAACATTTTCTAAAAATATAAAATATATCAGTCAACAATTTATATTGAAAGCACCGTGAAGTCGCCTAGAGGAGGTGAATAGACGCACCTATAAATTTCACTCAAAATACAGCGGATAAAATTCTCTGCCAAACTAACTCGGCACCCTTGTCGGACTCCGATCCTGACATGGCATGCTGATTGCCCACCTCCTCTCTCGTCCTCTCCATCCTTCTCTCTTTTTATGATATTTGGCTTGGGCATTTCCTCAAACAGGGTATGGGTGGGACGAGCTTGCTTGGGCTTTTTCAATTCGCATTGCCTCTCAACGTCCAAGGTGAGACCGCGCTCGGCGGCCTGTGCAGCAGTGCAGGGCCCTCGCAATAGTGCTGCCTGCTAGGCGCTCTGGCCCCTGCGACACGATCAGGAGCCACGCGGAGAGTCCAGTAAGGTGCTCCCGGTGAACAGTGGCAAGGTGATGTACGACGCCACGATGAAATTGACCCATAAAACCTTCACCTGGCCTGCAACAGTGCAACGTACACAAGCTCCGCTACATATATCAATGGCGATCCAGTCGTATGCTCGTATACATGAAAGGAAGGGCGCATGCAGGGCCGAAAACGTTGCGGTAAGCACCATGTGAAGTCCGCCTCCTATTAGCGACCGTCCGATTCCTGCTTTAAGATGCGCGCGGCCGCCAGCGTGGCAATGAGTGATGACGTTGGCGCGCTTCTTCCTCTAGCCGCTGTCCCCGTCCATCTCTCTTCTTCCTCCGGCCGCCGGCCGCCTCCTCTTCGTTCGCGCACCATCCCGAGCAGGTTGTGGGCGGGGCAGGCGGCGGCGCGTCTCCGCCGGCCGCGGGTGGCGGCGGAGGGCGGTGGCGTAGTGTTAAGGTTATTGGAGGTAGGGGATTTCCATGACCGACGGGCGGTTGGTTGGCGGGATGGCCGGCGGTCGCCGCCGGGCGCGGGCGGTGCTGGAGGGGGCGGGCTTATTGTTTGGGGTTGCCGGGGGCTATCACTCCCTCCGGATTTAGAGGGATGGCTGGCGGTGGCGGCCGACCCAGCGGCGGTGAGGCTGGGCGGCGATGGCGCCGCCGGCCAGGTGGGGGAGGATGGCTGGTGGCGGGGGCGGAGGGCGCCGGAGGAGATGTTGCCGACGGTGGGGACGGATGCGGCGGGGGCGGAGGGCGCCAGAGGAGATGTTGCCGGCGGTGGGGACGGATGCGGCGGGGGCAGGGGAGGAGCCGGCGGAGAGGGTTGGTGGCCAGCTCTGGCAGCGGCGGCGGCCCAGTAGGCGGCGACGGCGGTGGGCTGGAGAGGAAGAAGCTGACGTCAGTTTGCCGGGTGATGACGTGGTGATGACGTAATCGGGGGCGGATTTCACGCGTTGATTACCACATCTGCGTCGCATGCAGGGCGTCGAGCATCTCATGGTCGCCGTCATCTCGCGCCGTGGGGTGGCGTTGTACTGCAACGGCGGCTGACGAACGGCGGGGCCGGCGTCCTCCGCGAGGACGCCGTCGAGCTCGAGCCCTCGTGGCAGACGGCGGCCTACAGGCTACAGGTTGGTGACGAGGTAAGTAGAGGCACCATCAGAGCCATTGAAGTCAGTCGTAGATGTGTCGATGGACATCTAGCTCGACTTGGACGCTGAGAGGCGGCGCGAACTGAGGCAGCCCGAACCATCTCGCCCATAGATGTCCCAGCCAAATACCATGGGAAGAGAGGAGAAGATGAAGAGGGATGAGAGAGGGGAGATGCACAGTCAATATGCCATGTGTCATCGATTAGAGTCCGCATGGACGGATATAGACTTGTACGCTGTGACGGACCTAGCAGGGGTAGGGGTAGTTCCAGGACTACCCCAAATTCCAGGTGACCAAAGCAAAAGAGCACTGTTCATACACTATTGGAGTAATGTTGCTATTGTTCATACACTATGGTGACTACCCAAATACTACACTCTAGGTCCGCTACTGCTTGTACGTATGACACAACTTAACAAGTTAATGGACCTAGAAATGCACTTTTGGAGTTGATGGACCTAAGTGACGTCTCGTAACACGTTGATGGATCTACGGTACATTTTACTCTTATTTATTTTAATGCTTGTCGGAGACCTTGTGGGCTAAACCCGAGCACAAGTAGCAATCGAGGAAGGATAACAATGTGATCAGGCGGTCAAGTTCACTATTTCGTTGATTTGGGGGAGGGGCAAGTAGTCCTTAGAACAATGTTTGTTGAAATCGGTTTAATCAATACACATTCTCCGTTCATCGTTCTTTTTTTCATGCAGCATCTAGTGCGCATGTCACATTGTCATTACAGCCTTACAACAACAGGTTCTCGGGCGCTACAAACTGATCTGTTACACATCACATGAGGGCATAACGGCAATGGCCTAGTCAACGCTTACTTTTGCACTCATAAGCACACATAGTTCTCATTACACCGGCCAAACTAGAAACATTCATCACAAAAGTAAATAATACTTGATGCATGGTATAACAATACATATTTATTGAAGGAGAGAAAGGTACACAACCATGGATTTGTGTCACACACTTTTCTAAAACCTGCCACATGTTTGTCTGCCTCTAGTGCAGAGCTAAAAGTTGCACCAAGTTTCGAATTAAAGAGGAAATCTAGAACCTTGCAGCCTAGGTGATAACGGGACGTAGGCGTGCAGTTAACTGTCCACTGAGCAAAGGAACTTCACGAATCTCGAAGCACTTTCGCTAGCTAACGGCACGTGTACGTGTGGGCATCTACCTCTGTGCGCACAAAATCCACACTCATGTACAAAACATAATTTATATATACTTGCGCCGCATCCAATCTTGTGAGAACATAAGTGCCTCCAATTCTCCTAAATCTTAGGACTAAGCGTGCTACGATGCTCACTAAGAATCCGCCCGCTAGTGCTAAAGGCATGCTCTCCGGAATGACAAAAAAGTGGCGTGCTATCTTCACGAGTGAAGGAGCTGAAGATTCGGTGTTGTCCTCATCATCCTCGGATGTATGATCAAACAGGCTCTCAAAGATGTACGATCAAACAGGCTCTCAAAGAACCCAAAGAGGAAATCAGCTTTGAATCGAGGGTCAAGAATAGTGGCAATTCCCATTGGTCCTTGAATGTCCTTCCAATATTCATCAATATTTTAATCATTTTAGTTACATTTTATCCCACATGTAGACCAACTCTTAACTTTTGTCTTAACATCACAAATCTTATACAGTTGGACATTGGCAGGTAATTTTGAGAGTAAGGTCGACACTAATGCAGAAATGCAAGGTCCAACCGGCTGTGGATGTTACACTGAAAAAAATGCATTTTTCGGTGGAAGAAGGTATGCCCTTTGGTTGGCTTCCTGTTTCTTTCAAGCCAAAGCAGCCCCTAAAGCTCAACCAAAGAAACAACCTACAATATGGAACGAAAGCAGTAACAATACTTGAAAGCGGTAAATTTTGAAAACGGTCGCAACTCCAGCACCTTACTGCAGCTTCTCATCAGTCATTTTATCGTCCAGCTTTTCCAAATTGAACATTTGCATAACCAACTAGATGAGCACAATAATGTTCTGGGCAATACATAATGCAGCTTCTGATCAATCATTTTGCAGCAAACATACATCAGGATGTCATGACAAGAGCACATGGAAATTAAGGTAAATAAAATATAGCAAGAAAAATATACATTCCCGTGCACTAAAACAGAACCGCTCAAGCTTCTCACACTGAAACTGATGTCGTCAAGTACTAAAACAGAACCGCTCAAGCTTCTGACACAGGAAACTGATGTCTTCGAGTCTTCACACCCAGATTAATCACAGAAGGGTCATGGCAACTCTGATGGTATGACACCCAGACTTCAAGTCCTCAAATAAGTCAATCTCACCGACAATCATTAGCACTTCCAAGGTTAAAACATTTGCAAAACCAACCATATATCCCAGGTAACAACCGTGAACCGTCCAAGTTCTTCTGCATATCTGTTTCAAATTCCAACACTATAACATGAAACGCTAAGAAATTTGAGCAAATACCACCCCCATAACTCCCAGAAATCGTGCACTAGGACACACAACTGAGGCTATACATTAAGAACATGGAATTAGATTTAGATTCGGGACTTCTTACCTTGCAAGCTGGCATACCCCCAACACTTTTTGCTAGTTCATGGGTGTGCTTGTACAGCATAAGGGTGCAGGATTCCAAGTGCCATAATGTAGAAGCAGCAGGCAGGCTCAAAATTTAGAAGCATTCTAAGGAACTGGACAGTTCAAAACGCTGATGTTCTACTTTCAAAAAAAAACGCTGATGTTCCATGTACAAGATCAAAAGAAAAGAACACCTGCTTCCTACTAAAGCAGATGTAGCTCAACAACAAAGTAAACAAACTACAACATGAACCTTTATACAACCAGCAAGGAACCTTGCGACAGAGCTGCAACCACAATGCTTAAAACACAAACTACAGACAAATGAAGGGAAAAAAACAGGAAAGGGAGGAAACCCACAACATACAGAGAATTGTCGGTAAAATCGGTTAGCCTTTTTGCCTGTGCAAAGATTAAATCAAATCAATTATTCCTATTTGCATTACACATTGGGAGAAGAAACTAATGACAAAAAATAATTAATGACAAAGCTGCAATAGCAATGACCTATGTGCAGCATTTGTTCTACACCTACATAACCAACAGTTACACTCCCTGTTAAATAAGCATAGTTAAAGGCTGACACAATTTTTGTTACACTTCTGAGCAGGAGTTACCATGTATACCACCACTACCTGGGGTTCGAAAACTGTAGGACTAGGCCAATTGCTGCCCTGAATCCTAAATCACTGCTATTGAGGTCTTGAAGGCTCGAATCTTTCAAATCTATGATTGTTGCTCGAAAATTTCCTTCCTTGATGATTGTATGGCCATTTTGTTCTTGGCCCATTCCGCCACGTTCTATGCACTCTTCCGTCCCGGCCAGCGGTCCTTCCACAATGTCCAGAACTGTTATGGTTCACTGGGGAAGTTCCATCATGCTGAAACATATGGGGTGACGAAGTGGAGGGACAAGGACTCCCTCGTGGGTAGGGAGGCAATGGTGGAAACGGGCTAAAAGGCACACCAGGTGCAACTTTCCATTTCTTGTGGCACTGACCTTCAGATTCAGGGGTTCCAAAGTGCTGAACAAGATTGACAGGAACTCCATATGAAACACTCAAGCTAGGTTGGTACCTCTCCATGCAAAGTCCAGGAGCAACCTCGCTGCCTATGGAAAGTTGTGCAGGCTGACACTCCTGTTGGGGCTCAAACCCAGGAGGCACTTCATCATCTGCACCCTCTGTTGAACTCCCCATGCCATGGATATCATTATGACAGCTGATTGTTCCCTGGTTCCTCTGCAGTTTGTTTCTCGTGAAGCCAAATTGAACACCAAATCCACCATGCCCAGAACAAACCTTTTGGATTTTTAGTCCTGCCATCTTATAGTGCTCATCAGGTTGATAGTCCCAACGGCTCTTGCGTTTCCTCCTAGCAGAATTCCAGACCATGTTAGTTCCCTGGATGTCACGTGCAAATGTGGATGTATGTGGATATTCTGTTGGTTCACTCCTTGCATTATTATTGAGAATCCATCTATCACGAAAGCTCCGAGCGATCTGTTGAACCTGTTGCAAGGAGCCATGTCCATTCATGAATTAAGGATTGCATACGTGCAGATACAACTTACATAAAATTCTCACGAGAAAACCAATAATAAAAAATGCCCAAACGACGGATATGAGAAGTTACCAGCAATTTGCGCATATTCTAAAAGGACCAAAACTGCTAAATCATAAACATGCTATTTCATGAAAGAACAGTGCATGATATGTTATCGCTGGATGTAGAACTGGTTTAGGAACACAAATGTTCAAGTATAAATATGACTGCCCATATCAATTGCCAATTATGGTAAATGCCCGTGGCCTCGTGTACAATGTCCACTTATAGTGACACTTTGCTTTTGAGAATATCTTTAAAGCTCGCCAGTTTTTCCATGCATTAGTAAAAAAAATAACCATACATTAAGCTACCAAGGAGCAATATTATTTCCATATATCCAAATAGAAGTGAAAACAAAAAATACCATTTACAACTTAGAAACGAAGCAATTTAACACCAATAGTTCCACAACAGAAGTTCAAATGGCATACATGTGATTTAGGCTATTATTCTATAGTGGTATTTCCAGATTAAGGCCTTGTTTGGATAGTAGTGCATTGAAGTGGAATGGGAGGGATTGGAGAAGAAATCAGTTCATTTTAGATTTAATCTCATTCATTCCTCTCCAATCCTCTTATAAAGAAAATACGCCCTAAATGGGTGTTATGTTTCCAGGTGCAACCTAGCTCTATCATGACTAACTTTTGCTCAAAATCGTGACTAACCGTACTTGTAGTTTTGCCACACCTTCCTAGGTAGTAGTTTGGTTTATTGCAAGGGTTTTGGTATCTTACGTGTTCAACCTACAGGCCAAGACTCACTCTTTAACTAGCTTTCTCACAGGTGTGCCAATCATTTTGATTGTCAAGAAGATGTCTACTTTAAGGATAAGTTTGAATTTGAAAAATAGCAAAGAAGTAACTACGAAAACATTTCCAAAACAAAGCTGAAAGAATGCATTAGCATGGTATGTCCATTACCTGGAAGTTCTTATGTCTGATTAAGCTCAGCATCGAGTCTCTGAAGCTGCAGTGCAAGTTCCAGATGAAGTTATAGAAACTTGAATCTTTGATTAAATATTCAAAAGGAACAAAGAGTAGGGGCTATTTCTAGAGCACTGTTAAATTTCACCAAGCATGTCAGTACACTGACACAGACTAGTTTAGTAAGCAGTGAACAGCTAAAACTAACACAAACGATTTTAAAATTGTCTCCATATTGCATAAGAATAGAACATAGCCATAAAGCAACAAGCAAGAAGTTCCATTTTCTCAAAGGGATTTCATCTCATTTCTTTGAGGAAACCCAATCAGGTCAAATAGACATGACAAAAAAATCTAATGAGACGTAGAAAACAAGTTGAATATGAAATTCTTCAATCCGTACCAAATAAAAGTGGAACAAACAAGTTTAAATAATCTAACCTTTCAATTCCAGCACATGGAGGACCTCCATTTATGTGTTCAGATGTCAAAATTCCTTTCTGTGCTAGAAACTCCAGTACCTGAAGGAAGATGCCAATAATCATACACAAAGTAGTGCGAGGGTCTGGTGATACGGCCCTGATTATAGTGTACTCCCTCCAGTCAAAAATAAGTGCCACTTTCATTCACTTGTACTCAACCTGCTTAAATTGTGGCCTTCTCTTCAATTTGAATTAATAACTTTTGAAAATGGTATCTCAAGATTTGTCTCCAAAGGTAAATTATGGATGTTATAATCTTGCTATGTTTTGCATTTAATTTTATACTTAGTAACTTGTAGTCAAAGTACTGTCCTGGTGACCATGTCATTATCCAAAACTATACTTATTTGTGAATGGAGCAATGTGAAAAAAAAGGTCAAATGGAAATACAACACGTGGATGCCGCAGCTGATGACATAAACACATAAACTGTATGAAAGAATAAGTGCAGACCTTCAGAAGCTTCCGTATAATAGGTGTCCGGTGGAATTTGGTTTTATTCTGCTTTAATATATTATGAAGCATTTGCAATCCTGCCATAAAATAGAACAAAAAGATTCTTAGTCGGTGACTAGAAAACTTCCATACAAGGAGTTGAAGGCAAGGAAATATACCATTCTTGTTGATGATATCCAACAGGACCGAATGTGATTTTGTTTTTAAAAGTGCATCAAGAATCAATGAAAGATCCCTCACACTGAAAGAGATAAAAAAGAATTAGCATATTTAGGGATATGAAAACTTGATTCACATGTCATATGGTGAACAAACCTTTTAGATGCGCCCCCAGCATTGTCACCTTCTGCTGCAGTTAAAACGAGAAGCTTCAAGTATCCATATGTAGCATCCTGCTCAATAAAATTAGTTAGAAAATAAAAATATAGAATGTTAACTAATGTTTTGCACTGCTGGATTAAATTATGCAACAAGAAAAAATCCATATTATTGCTATCATGAAACACGTGCCAATAGCAGAGACAACGCAGTTCAAGCCTCGCATGTATGCGCAACTTTCATGTCATTAACAGTGTGTTTGGTTTTGGGGCTTCCAGAGGCAAGCTTGCCTGCAGAAGCAAGAAAATGCTCGCCCAGCTAAGCTAGCTGAATTCACTCTCCCTTGACGGCAAGCTAGCAGTTACACCCAGGAACCAAACAAGAAAGCTCACTAGGTAGCTAGCCTGGCTAGGCAAGATCCATGAGAGATCCAATCATGCCCTAAGCAATCAAGATGCATTTTAAACCTGAAGAGTGATTTTTCTAGAAATTCAAGTAGATGTTCTTGAGCAAAAGAAATGTACGAAACGCCAGTATACACTATGTTCTTGAGCAGTACTGTTCTCCAGATACGTGAGCCCCACTAATCGAAGTCCTAATCTTATAAAGCCATGTGCCTTCCAAACTTAAATGATATAAGTGTCAGAACTAGCTGTATTGTTTTTTTGTCCAGCATATGGAGATTGCATATCACCGACAGAACTTTTTCAACAAAAATAGCTTGTGTACAAACCAGGTACAATTAAGAGTATAATGATGGTTTCATACCTTTCGCTTGCTGATACCTCCGTTCATATCCAGAAGGTTGTTCAGACTCCCTTCAACTACATATACCAAGGAGAGATCATCAAGACTATCACATTTTAGCCAAATAAGGGAGAGGAAAGCATGGAGCAGAATAGTACCTCCCAAGATGTGCTCATTGTCGACTGGAGATGATGATTGTGCTTTCACGTTTCTATGTTGTTTTAAGTTGTTTATCTTATTAGCATTTGAATCAGAACTAGGTGCCGATCCATTTATTACATTTGGAGCCTTTGATCCTTCAGCTGAGTTTGCAATCTTTTGCAAAAGATCTGATGACTGAGGGCCATGTACTGGGAACTGCTGCAAAGAACTTTCAAATGATCGTGACACATGAACAGGCGTGCGGGTAACATCTTCATCTTCCTGCGGACTCCATGCTTCCAAAGAATTTTCAGGTTCACTAGTTTCAACTAGAGTTCCTCCAGTTTCCTCTGGTTCCAACTCTGTTTTTGCACCTGAGAAATCATGTAAATCGTCCCCTTGAATAGAAATTTCAGGTTCTGCAATACTTGGATGACTACCATCAGATGCATTTGCACCCATCAGCTCCTCGGAATCTTTGTCAAGAACCATTTGTTCAAAATGCCCTGCTTCTGCAGCATCTTGGGTGACAGTATCAACAACTGATATGTCTCCACCAATGTAACCCCGACATTTGGCAGTACCACAGAAGCACTTTTGAGGAGCAGCACCAGATACACGAACATAGTTGTAATCAAATGTCAATTCTTCACCCTATAAGAAAAAACATACCTATTACACACTGTGACAGCTTGTCAAGCAATACATAACACCGAATAAGTTCGCTACGATCATGCACTCAAAATCACTAAGACCATTCACTGATTCAATTCAAAATACAAATAGAGCAAACAGCAAAGTAACCCGCACTTGGTTTCCCATACATGCGTTAGGTCATATGGGGACAAGGAGAAAATGTCCAGTTTGTGAGAACACAATGATTCCTAGCCTTACCTTCTTGATGTTCCTCATAGCAAATATTCCAATGCATACTTCTCCATTGACCATCCACTATCAAAAAGGAAGAACACAACTTAGCAAACTCTGAGTGAGAGTACAACAAGATCACTATCATGAACCAGTATATTTGCTGCAAAGTTTCAGCCAATAATGATTTAATGGCAAGAAACATAGTCAACTATACACATACAAAAATCAGTGAAATAAAAGTCAACCTTCTCTGTACGACAGTTAGGGCTGCAACTATGGTTGATGAATCGGCCCAAGTTTCCCTTAGTGCAAGCATCTATTACCTGGAAGTATTCAAACCAAAAGGTTAAAAGAAAGAACAATGGAATTTATTCAGTTGTGTCAACATCATGATGGATGGCTAAATAAAAGTGGGCGTCACATAAAGTCACATCATACACTAGAGAAAGAGGGAAGGGAATAGGTGATCTGATAGTTCCTTTACTAAATCCAAATTTTAGACCAAAATAGGACTTGCAGTAAGAAATGGAGGGAGTAAAAAATAACGTGATACTGAACAAAATAGTAGTAATTCTGAAGAAAATAAGAAATAGTTAATGGACAAAATGTAAAATCAGAAGTACCTCGCCACCATTTAAGGCCATGAAGTAGAAATGTTTCTGGCCTCTGGAAGCATAATATCTTTGGCGTTCTTCATAAGACGTTATGTCAAGGACCTGAGAGAACATTGCAGTAGAGTCAAAAGGAACTCAGTAGGCAACGATCATCACACACACATGATAAATTCTGAAACTCAGGTTATGTAAACAAAGGAAAATAACAGACAACAATAGTACCTCTCCGACATATTCAATAAGAAATCTTCCTTCAGCAACATCTTCTTGCAACTGCAGTCCATAACCTTTCTTGCCAGAATGGAACCATCGCAGTTTTGCATAGCTGCGTCGCTGAAACTGTTTCAAAGATTTTTTACAATCAAAACCAAAGTAGCATGGAAAACGTGAATTTATTAAGGATAGCCAAGAAAGCAATGACCTTCTGATTAGAACACTGTTCTCCACATGGACATGTACGCTTGACACATTCAATGTTGAGCATCCTGTTCAAGCAGCCATCTCTACAACCCAGTCGACCATCTTGAAGAGGCTTGCAGTTGCACACCATGCTCTGATCATAATTAATGAAAAACATAAGAAAGCTAGGGTATCCTTCAAAATTCCAGAAAGGACCCAAGTCGCAAGGAATCCTATCAACATATTTTGTCAAATGGTTCAAGATAATTTGAGTTAACACAGTTCACACGAATAATAGTTGGACTTCCTAGTGATGGATGGTTCAAATATAACAACTAAAAAGTGTTTGTGACACACACACACATACCACATTCAGAGTGCCAAGAGTACAATTGTTGTGTTTACTTTGTGAGTAAATTTTCCTTACCTATCCTGCAAATGGACATAGAGCGAGAATCTATAGTAACTTTCTAAACCAACTGTCCTACAAATTTCCAGGGTCTATGATTAAAGGAAACTACATGTCCATACAGAAAAAATAGCTGAAAAATAAGTCAACTCAGGGTCTATGATCAGTGGGCAGCACCAACCTCATCAATGGATTGTGTCCTGCGCTGCCGATGCATAAACAAGTTTGACCTAATAGGCGTCCATGATGGTGCTTTGCAAGCTACACAAAAAACAAAATGCAAAAGGATGCAACAAAATCAGATATGATAGGAATTATTTTACATTATAATGAACAAAAAATAACAAAGAAAATAAAAGCGGTGCAGAGGTTTCGAAACCTTTGGAGTTAGATCTGCTGTCGTCTGCTTCATCAGCTGAAGCATCCGAAAGGTCGAGTTCTGCATTAATCTCAGCATTTGTCTTTTCTTGTGGGATAGAACAGTTAGCAAATGTCTTGTCTCCATTGTCCTTACAAGTCCTTCATACCAAAAAAATGGAGAGAGAGAAATCAATCAGATGTATAATGATATCAATCAACATATGAGTACAAATGTATAAAAAATGAGTGACCAGCACATAACTGAATGAAATAAATCAATATACAAAAATAGAAGGAACTTGTGGAAGATCGAAAGTATAGATTTGACAGAGTGGTAGTAACACATATTAGGTTGTGAGGTTTCCAAACCCTTATACATTAATAGTTTTTCTTGCTCTAAAAGATGAGTGCAGATCCATAGTGAATCAAGCAAGCTGTGGGCTAACATGCAAGTCTGAAGATGCAGAGCATAGATGGTGAAGAAATGTGGTTAGGATCAGTTTTCATATTTTGAGTCAGTGATTTTGGATTAGCCTCCTACAAACCAAAAAAATATGGAGGGGAGGGGGGGGGGGGGGGGGGGGGTCAAAAGTAGACATATAGACCTACTTAAGAATAGAGCAGTGCAGGGCACCCCACTTAGAATAGCAGGCTGGTGCAACCATTAGAAGTTGATAACTCAGGTAACAGGAAGGAAAGTTATTACCATCTTGTTTCTCCAAGGACATCTGCAAGTTCAGCAGGTATGCAGCGCCACTTTTGGCAATCATCACAACACACCCATGCAGCACGTGGTGGTGGTGGTACAGATGCTCCATCCGTCTTGCATGCAACATTTACAGGTAAATCAGTAGATATGGCACCAGAGTTCTTGAGTGCGAATTCGGAGGCAGAATCAAGATTACCTATGTAAAACAAGAGTGTAAATTACTTGGTATAATTATGGAAAAGAAATAAATGACAATCACAAAGAAAATGAGACGTACTTAGTTCATTCATACGAGACGCTGCCAGATCAGATGAAGGCAAATTTGAAAGTCTGTGATCAAGGTAAGTGTCATCTGCTATATTTTTCTTCTTACTTTTTTCTTTCTTATTTGTATCCCGCGCCTTACCCTTCTTTCGCTCACTAGCATCCTTTTTCCTGCATCTTGGTGATTTCGTACTGTCAAATGCACTCCCTCTGTCACCATCTGTTACAGAATGACTCTGTATTGCACGATCCTGTGTGCCAGAAGTTAGGGCTTCAAAACAAGAACTAAACTCTGGAGGCCCTGTGCAAAGAATTGACTCAGATGGAACAGGAGAAATCGAATCACTAGAAAATGGCCTAAGTTTTGAAGGTTCACATGGAGAAATATTGGTGGATCCTACAGCATTCTTTCTTTTCCTTTTAGGTCCATCTTTCTTTTTGCAACCTGGTCTTCTGGCAATACTGATTTTCCTCAGTGCATTAGATTTTTGTAAAGCATGCGCTTTTCCTTCACCAACATCATTGTCTACTATTGCATGAGATGAATCAATCTCTTCCTTTCTGGTGTCCTCATGCAAAGTGGTTTTACCCTGCTGCTCCAAGTTCATCAGTGATAATAAATCCTGTTCTTTTCCAAAGTTGGAAGTAGATAAAATAGATGGATGATAACCACCAACATTCAGTGCACCAGTATCGGTTGAGTTTTCATGTAACATAACATCATGGCTTGCAGAAGCATTACCTTCACATGTAACAGAAGCCACCTCCAAAACAGAATCAGGCGAAAATCCAACATGCAGCATGGCACTGCCATTGGCATTGGTCAAAGAAGGTTCAGAAGTTGAAAGCTTAGCACATTCATGGACATCTGCAGCACATGTTTCCTTAGTAGAACTCACCAAGGCCCTTTCCAACTGCTGCACATCAGTCTGGGTACACTTTGATTTCACTGTACGATAACTGTCAGTGGACTCTGCAGTATTACTTGTACTATCAAAAATATTAATTGATGCATCAGAAGATAACTTTGGAATTTTTTGTCTGTGACTTTCGAAAGAAACATGAGTATCAGCCACAGTTGAAAAGGCCGGTTGCCCATTCAATTTACTAGCTGCATGCCCTATATCCACTACAGTTGATAAGATCGATTGCCCATTCAATTCACTAGCAGCATACCCTGTAACAGATAAGGAAGGGCATTTACGTTTTGAAGATCTTGAACTTCGACTTTTCCGAATACTTGGCTGACTATTCTGATCTGATCTTCCTTTGTCCAGGATAGTTGAATAAGAATTAGAAGTCGACGGCTGACAGCTTTGACAGAAACCATCTAATAGATCTTTCAGGCTGCCCCAAGTAGAGGGTTTTGGTGACCTGTTCATGCCACTTCTTCCCTTAGCGATTTTGTTTGGGAACAGACTCGAGGTGCTCTGCTGTAATGAGCTCGCAATGTCAACCTTTTTAGGTTTGCGTGTGCCGCTGCTTGCTTGGTTTATTTGATCTGGCCTCTCAGAATCTCTTCTTGATGAAGCAGCTCTTTTTGGATTCCTACGCCTGAATGCGTTTAATGCTGTCAGCTTTTGACTTTGTGATTCTCCATCATTAGCATTGCTGGCAAAATCAACAGAACTGTCATCAGTGCAATTACAGGAAACAAGCCTTTGGTCCAAATGGCCAGATACACCAACAGCAGAATCTTGATGACCATGGCATAAAGCAGAGGATTCCTTGCCACTGCAAGGTCCATCGTCACAAGGTTGGACATACGAAGAAACACACAGGTTCTCCTCTAGGGATAGTTCAGAGGTTCCATATTTGAGAGTGGTCTGTTGCAAATCTTTATCAGCACAAGGACCAGAATGCTGATTCTGATCACCATAAGCCTCCGTCGGAAGGTCATTGTCACACAATGTCATATCCCCTCCCAGTGAACCACAAATCAATTTTTCAAAGCGTGCACTGTTTGCAGATGTATCAACAGCCTGACCAACCTTCCCATCTAAAACAACATCAATGGAGCTCCCATAAACTGAAGGAACTGAAGTTTCATCAACTGGGCTGGAGGCTACTGCATTGATATTTGGCAAGAAACCAACCTTTTCCAGCTCGTGATTAGCACCAGTTATCAATGGCAGGTCATCAGCGCCACATAGCAATTTCTCAGAGTGATGCTTCCCCGGATATGACAAGTCCCCATTGTCATAGGTTGCTTCCCTCCAATCTGTCCGCAAGTCATCTTCACTTGTGTTTACCTTCATTCCGGAAAACCGGCCCTCATCTCCAGGAGCCTCCCTGTGAAATGCACTCTCACATGAAAACGTACCATGTGCTTCTTCTGAACTACAAACCACGTTTTCCATGCTTGACCTATGTTCAGATAATTCACCAATCTGAACAGTCTTGCCATCTAAAGAAACAGCAGGACTACTCCCTGAAATTGAAGGAACTGAATCTTCATGCAAGATCCAAGAGTTATCTGCTCCAACTTTTGGTGAGAAACCATCCTTTCTCAGATCATGGTTAGAATTTTTCTTCAAACATGTGGCACTCATGCTGCATGGCAAGCCCTCATTACCACAATGTGGTTCCTTGTAACATGTTTGTAAATCCTCCAAAACACCACTCGTAACACCTTTCCCACCTGCCAAAATGCCCTGCTGACATGGACTTCCCTCTGTTGCCATATCCACCGGGTCATACATGCATCTAGTGTCAATGAACTGAGATCCTTTACCTCCAGCGGCACATAAACCGTCATTCCAGATCCCTCCGTCAGACACGTGGCCCATTGAATCACCAGATATTCCACCAAACTGACCTGCCTTTCCATCTAAAGAAATATCAATGCCCCCTGAAATGGAAGGAACTGAATCTTCGTGCGCTGGCATGGTTACCTCAGCTTCAATACCTGGCATCAAAGCATCCTGTTGCAGCTCATCATTAGCATCTGTGATAGATCCTATGCCATCAACGGCATGTGGCTCTTGCTCACTGCCACGACTCGTTGATCCCAACAAACCTGCATAATCACGTTCCGCTTCATCCCAAGCAATCTGTAAATCTTCTACAGTTGCTTTTACTCCCTGCAGCTTGCCACCCCAATCACCTCCGTTACCAACCAAAACCTCTTGCTCAAACTGGCTCCCCTCTGCCGTTTCCTCCAACATGCCATACACGCATCCAGTGTCCTTGGAGGCACATAACGTCTCACGCAACAAGCCGCCATTGGCCTCATGACACGTCTGCAAACCGCCAAGTTCAGCAATACCCCGCGGCGCGGGAACCAAACTACCTCCCTCCTCTTCCTCCACGTTCATGACCCTCTGCTCCAGACTAGAGCCCTTCCCCTGGCCTATCAGAAACCTTCTCCGTTCAGTCGAGGCAGAAACAGCCTCGACAGGAGCCATCAATCCACCAGCAAAATCGCCCCCTTCCTCATGGTCTACCTCTGTAGACAATTTAGCCTCTGGAGCACCGCGTACCTCCGCAGCGATGGCGTGTTCAGAGGCGGCGTCCGCAGACAGAGCGTCCTCCGCTCCCCGCAGCCGCGGGGCGTCAGCAGCATGATCCTCCGGCCCGCGCGTTCCCGCGCCGGACTCCTCCATTGCGGCAGGAGGTCAGCAGGGCCCCGTACGGATCGAGACCATCCAATGCCCGCGCACCTCCTCCTTCCTCCTCCCGCCGCCGCGCCCGATCACGCCGAAGCCAGCCGGGCCTCCAAAAACCCTAGAATTGCAGCCGCCGGGGGCCGAGAGCACGGACACAAAACCCAATCAGAATTCGGAGAACAAACGGGCACCCGCCCCAACCCTCACCAACGCAAAACGAGAGGGAGAGAGGCACGAACCTCGTGGACCCGCGTGGCGGCGAATGCCTGCGGAGCGGCGGCCGTCGCCGGCGGCTCCCGTTGACCTCCGGCGACGAGCGGGGCGCGGGGGGGAGTCGGCGGCTCCGGGCTCGGAGTCGCCGCGGTCGGCGGTCGTCGACCGCGTTGGGAAGAAGGGGGCGGCGGAGGCGGATAGGGGAAGGAAAGAGAGGAGAGGGAGGAGGCGAAGTATATTAGTATTTAGGAGAAAGAGAAGAAAAAAAAGGGGAAATTAAATAGATTAGGGAAGGAGGAAGCGAATAGAAAAGGTCTCCTCCCCCTGTTTTTGTTTCGTCTCGAGTTCGTGACGGGTTGTGTGTTTGCAAGGCCGGGGAGCGGGGAGGTGGGGAGGAAGATGATGAGATGGCGCTGGCAGAGCGTTGGAAATCCGGGGATTTTGTTTGTGAGATGAAATAAAAGATGAAATCTGTGGGTATCTTTGGATTTTAGCGCGACAGAATTATCTATACTTGGGCCTTGAATTTAAGAGGGACGTGGCTAGTGGTGTTTGCAATTTCTTGTATTTTCGCAAATGAAAACGCTAGCGACAACCGCACCGGTGATGGTGTAAACGGACGCTGCACGGTGAAAAGTCGGCATATTACTCTCCTGTCCTATGTTGGAGTATTCCCATTGGTGCTGCACGTGTATGCCGTATGCAATGCGGCTTCATTTGTGTGCAGTGGTGTACTGTACTCCGTATATTTCGAAGCGGCGAGGAGTGTGCAAAAGAAAAGGGGAAAGAAACATGAATCGACGTGCGGTAGTTGCAGGTCTAGAAGACCATGGGGACTAGACTTGCTCAGCGGAGGGTGCGGTTGGTGGCAATCATCCACGCTCAATTCTTGACTTGATCAGCGGTTCTGCCACGTCGGGAGGAGCCACAGGCACACACAGTGACACAGCCACCCCTCCGGATACGGATAGGCGTCTAGTCGCAACTCGCAAGTCGCAACAGCGCGCAGAGGGGAAAAAACCGCCCCCAACTCGAACTGCGTCAGCAAGGGCCAAGGGAGGCCCACTCGGCGCCGCATTAAATTTCGTGCAAAGATTGTTGAGAAAAAATATATAAAATCTCATCCGCACGGTGCACGGGACACACACTGACACACACCCGTTTGCCCGTTGGGGTCAAACGGCTGCTCGTCATAACGCGGAACCGGAGGGACGAGGCTGCAAAATGCGTGGCAGGAGGAGGAGGCTGGCACCGGAAAAATATCTTCTTGGCCACGCGCACCCACCACCACGCCGCTCTATCCCGGCTGACAGGTGGAGCAGCAAGCGGCACCGGGCCCGGAAGTCAGTGACTCCGGGGGAGGCCGGGTGCTGCGCGGGCATTACCATTACCACCCGCCGGCCCATGAGGCCTGCGTGGCGGCAGGCGGCTGGTGGTGGCCGGTGTGGGGTCTGCGTGTGTGGGCCCACGATCTGGTGCCGGAGCGGAGAACCGAAGACTGCGGCACTGCGCCGTCGCGGCGTGGACTTGGCTGCGGCGACGTGACGTTCCCCCCCCCCCCCCCCCCCCTGCCGTAGATGGTTGGTGGATTGGTTCGTTCTCTTTTGATTGACGTGATGCCGTGTGGAGGTGCCGGGTGCGGACAAACTTGGGTCGAATCCGTTCTGTGATTCTGTCACGCAGCGGGTAGCGCTGAAATTTGTGCGACAACTGCATGATTAACGGACAGGTTAATCAAGCTTTAAATGACCTCGCTGGGGTAGATTTTATCCGTGTCTGCTTTTACTTGTACGTCTAGGCCTATTTTGGCCCACGTTGCCAGGGAGCAGTTCACCTTCGTCAGCCACTGGCCACCACTAGTGGATAAGGATAACTCTTCATTTTACATGCATAATATCAAAATTAAAACCTATAATTTTAATCTAAAATTAGTTTCAAACGCATGTTTGTATTTAAGAATATTTAGCAAAGTGAAGAAGATGCGAAAGTGAATGTTACGGAAGCATGTTTCATTAAATCAACATAGTACTCGCTTAAAAAACAGAACACAACATAATACTGCTTTTGACGAGAAATCCGTCATACAAAGATGTGATATCAACAAACTTTGTCACGCAGGGTTCATGATGGCCTGAGACAAACTAAGAGAGATGACAGTTGTTTCTTGAACCAAGAAACGGGTCTACATTTGTTCTTGTCGACCCTCACAAACAATAGGATACAGGGTTTATCCTTTAAAATGTCTCTAGATTACGTCGAAAAGCATCACATACAAGAGTTGCCTTGCTAATTGTGTATGACTATCCTGATATAGTACTGCAATGTACCCATAGAGTTTGCTAAAGATTTCAATAATTCAATAAACCTTGTCCAATAGAGGAAGCACTATGAATACATAACCATACTACCAAGTGTATTTCCACTTGTATATTTTGCATTTCCTTTTCTTTTGCTATTCTGTTTGCTATAGAGGGGATCAACCATTTGTTGGCCCTATTAGCTCCATACCATCTGCTGCAACTTAAAGATTGGCCTCTCTGCCCACCTTATTCATTGTTTGTATTCATCACTAGGGTAGCCAAAAACGTGTCACACTAGACGTACCTTATAAGTATGAACCCAATAATCCCTCAACACCATTTTCAACAACATGGCAACTGCTAGGGTTATCATTTTAAGTCAATGGACACATAACCAATCGATTTTTGTCCGCCTTTCTTTCCTCCGTTTTCTTTTCGAGGACTGTAGCATTCTTTCTAGTACCATTTTTGGCATTGCACATCTTAGTATTTCTTAATTGAACAGTTTATCATAAAGGACTTTTGTATGCTGAAGAAAAAACAGTTAATGAAGCACACAAAACTAGTAGGTCTTTGCTAAATGCTACTAAGTTCCAGAAAAAAAATCTGATTAAACAATCGATAATAACAATATACCTTCTTAAACTAGTAAAAATAACAAGGGAAAATATCCGGTGCAAACCACTCCTTCGGTGGAAACATAAAACCCTCTAAAACTCGTACTTATAAGTTTCTATTATTTTTTCAAACGACGCACATCAATTGTGTATGTATAGATTTACTTTGCTGCAAAAGTTGACTTTGCAAATTCATTGCAGAAATATTCATATAAAAATGATAAAGTTCAAGTGGGATAGGCACTAGAAGACAAAATTTCTGGGTAAATTATTTAGTGTACATGCAGTTGAGTTTTGTCATTTCCATACGAATTTTTACAAAGTGAGTTTGCATCTCAACTTTTGAAACAAAGTGCATATACAAACGGATTACATATGCGCATCATTTGGATTTTTTTTAGAAACTTATAGGTACAAGTTTTAAAGGGTTTTCCACGTTTTCACCGAAGATGTAGTTTGCACTGAATATTTTCCAGCTGGGAAATAGGCGCTACTAGTTGTGATGCCTTTATTTAGCTGGTTGGGCCCACAGTCATACACCGAGAAAAAGGCTGTGGCAATCGAGTCCAGCCAGTCAAATAAACGGGCTCCCTTTCTTACCGACCGATGTGCTGTGCCAATCCAAAGCATCCTGCTTCCGGATGCAGAGTACTCCGTAGTAGCCAGCAAATAAAATGCGCCGTATTGCAGCCGGTCCACCCTCCATGAAAGGGAAGGTCAAAGCGAATGACTGAGTAAACAGACAAGACTTCCCCCCGTTGACTCCGGGTGCGCTCGCAAGTCGCCGCACGAGCACGGCGCACCAAAGCGAACTGTGAACCAGAGCGGGGGAGCTGCTACGGAAGAGAGGCGGACCCTCCTGATCTGTCTTTCTTCTTTCGTCAGTGTCTTCTCGCGATCGTGTCGTGGACTCGTGGAGTACAAGCCTGTCCGCCATGCCGTTATATGCCGATGCCGTGCGTGTGTCGGCGCGCCGTTCTGCCACTTTGCGTGCATCAGAGGGCAGACTGGCAGTGGCAGTCTGGCAGCCGCAACAGTCAGGTTTTTGTCGCTTCTAGATGGGATTTCGTTTTTTTTCTTTTTTTTAGAATCGGGATTTCGGATTTCAGCGCAGCGGTCGGTGGCAGTCGCATATGATCCGGATATGCCCACGGCCCGCAGGTTGGTGGTACTGGGCTCGAAAACGAGGAAATGGGCTTACACGTTGCCAAACCGATCGAAGCAGTGGCCTCTTGGCCCATGAATATACCACCACCTCAAACCACACAAGGAACAGGCAGATTTCACTAGCGTGCGCTGATCCACGCTTGCCCACACGACCATACCCATCAGAGTTCCAAACAGAAATGTGTTGCCTTTGCAAAAGCAAGGAACCAGATCATACACACCCATTTTCAGTTCTGAACTGCCACCAAAGCTGACTGACTTGGGGACACAGTCACTAACTCCATTCATTAAGGCTACACATGTCATCTGGATGTCCACAGTACAGACAACATAGCTGCCACGTGGCCACCTAAAATGACAACAGGAGATCAAGTGCACGAGGGTAACACAAACCAGCCTGGGACCTACTACTAGCATACATCAGGCGTTAGAAGATAACAAGCAAAAGTTTGCCCCTACGATTGGCTCGACCACTCCCCCATCATGCATTCTCCTTGATGGCCTCGTCTATGGCTTTGATATTGTCCTTCAAGATCTTCCACTGCAGATGGAAAAACAAATGAGAAAACACTTCTTATTAAACTGAAAGTTGGTAGGGAGAAAAGATCAAAGTGATTTGCTAGCATAGGAATGATTGTGCTTTGCCAATGGCCCAACAGCAGCTAATAGTGACAACCGTCGCTTATTTGAGTGGTAAGATATTAGCACATAACTGCAAAATTATCAGGAAAGCTACTTGAAACCATGCTCCTTGAACAGATAAAATATCTAACAAATAGATAATGGTTTTAATAATATTTGGAGTAAAAGAAACTTTTTTTACTACATGATTGAATAGCTAGTGTCCTCATGTGCAGAGGTTATTTTCATATCCATATAAGAATGACAATGCTTGCCAAATAAACTTTCAAAGGCTATTTGATATTTGAAGCATGGCAAAGATTGTAGATTTCCATGAAAGCTAGCTTAATGTCTGTATACAAGTTATAAAGTTATCATCAGCTGTAGAGAGTTGAAATGCAACACACCTGATCCAACTGGAGTGATATACCTGAGAAAAAATGGAAATAGTATTACTAAGCATAGAAGCGATGCATTACCTTGAGCAAAGATTACAGATGACACAAATTTTTAATGGGAAAAACAATTACAGTCCCCTATGTGGATGGCCAGATTCTGACAGAGTGCATCCAGAAGATAACCAGCCATCTCTAATCTTATTATGCAGTTAAACATTCAGACTTGCCATGTGAGCTTAAAATAATACTCCCTCATTACTACCCCAAATTTGACCAAGTTCATATAAAAAAAAGTACCAATACTTATTATACCAAATACTATCATTAATTTCATCATGAATATATTTTCATAATATACATATTTGGTGTCATAAATGTTGATATTCCTCTCTATAAATTTTGGTCAAACTTAAGATAGTTCGGCTTAGGACCTGGAGTGACACTTTTTTGGGGGACAGAGGGAGTATACATCAGCCCCAAAGGTAATAATTTGCATATAAAAAGTGCCCGACAAACAGAGTATTTGACAGCATAACTTATTCATAACTATCAAAAAATACATGCAGATGTGTGATGAAAATGCTTTCATCACTGGCCTAAAAAGTAAATTATCTTAGTTTCAAGTGATGCATCCATAAAAGCCAGGGCTTACCATCACATAGTTATATGAAAGGAGAAATTGTTTGAGGCAAAATGGGGTACATTCTACCTCAAAAGTGTGACTAAAGTTTTTTCCCTCACAAATGTCATGATCATTCTATAGTTGGTTAGATAACTTGTTTGTGTTTGGAACATTTAACTCGTTGAGGTTACTTGAAGAGATATAGACACATTTGTAGCGATAAACTAAAATTGACTATGGGGGAGCAGCATCATGAGCAACAATCATACATGTTCAGACACATTAACAGTTTTAAGATAATACCATCATTCTGTAAAAAATTCAGTGGATTTGGTAAAAGTAGTTACTCGGAGCAACCCATCCATCAAACTAATGTCCGTTATTTAGTTCTGAAACTCATCTTAGCTAACATGATAAACAGACATGGCTATTGTACTATGCCTACCACAAGATCAACATCGTACACTAGCAAACATAAGAATTACTCAATATGTTTAAAGATTCACATAGTGATTCAAATAAATGACATCAAACTATTAAAACAAAATTGGTCTGTGATCGCGGGAGCGGAATTAACAAAGCCATCCATTCCATTTTATTGATTTCTACAATGAAATTACCAGCGTCCTTTTTTTTAACTATAAAACAAATCCATCTAAGCCAACAATCATACGAGATGCATGAATTTGGAGTGTTCTACCCAGATGCCAGGCGCTGTTAGGACAGACGGACAGTCCATATAGGAATAAAAGAATAGCAATGTGGGGGGGGGAAAACAAGGCGCTGGTGGTACCTTTGCGGGTCGGGAGGGTCTTGCCGTCCTTGACGTAGAACTCGCGCATGTCGACGTAGACCTTGCCCTTCCAGTTCCTCACCGAAACCTTCTTGTTCTTCGATATCTGTGAGGGGTCAACCGGAAAGTGATCCACCGGGTTAGGGACTTAGGGTTCTAGGGTTTCGCCTTTGCAACAGGGATTTGGATGGCACAGAAGCACGGGACGCGTACCTCGGCCACGACGGTTCCGTCTTCGGCGGATTCAGAGGGCCCCTCGTCCCCAGGGGCCTGGCGCTTGGCCGCCGGCTCACCGCCGCCCCCGCCGCCGAAGCGCTTCGTCCCCTTCCCCCTCATCTTGATTTCTCGGCGCTCGAACAGGTTTCCGTTTCCAGGTGCCGCTTCTTCAGGCGTGGACTGGGGGCCCACTGGAAGTGGATGAGGCAGCGATTTTAGCAGATAGGGACAGGTGTGGGCCCTGTGAAAATGGAAGTGGCATAAAAATGTTTTTTTTTGTTGAGATTTTTTTTTTGACTGGGCACTCTTGAAAATGAACAGTAGAAGTGATTCTAAAAAAATGAACAGTAGGAGTGGATTTTTGACAAAATACTACGCTGTGCTGCAATGTACTGCTGTGCATCATGTTTACCAGAAAATGTTTCAAAAGGTTCACATTTGGGTTTCAAACCGTTTCAGTCATGTTTCGTAAGAAACTGCAAATATCAGGCGGACATGGGGACATGCTGCGATTGCAAGTGCTGGGTGTCGAGAGAAGCGAGTTGTGAATGGGCAAAGCGAGACCGTGTGCCAATCCGTTGGTCATTTGATGACTCACACTTCGCAAGGTATCAACATATCATCATCTTCATTCATTATTACGAAAGCTGGACAAGATCCCAGCTTCAATTATCTTCCTTTCTCGTCCTCCGTAAAATCTTCCAACGAAAAGCTGGCAGCACAAGTTTAGCTGCAGGGAGAGTTTACAAAACGGAACCTAGAGATGGTTACCAAGTTTAACAGTTGGGTACATCAGTAACATTGTGGCAACCTGGGCCACCATGGCACATGACACGACCTACCCCACCCGTATATACCAACAACACAGCTTCATAACACTAGACGCTCTAACAAAAAGTTCCTGACATGTGCTCCCTCGTTCGAGTCAATTCTAGTCTACAGCACTCGGCCCAGGATGAAAGGCAACATGCCAACATCATGTAGCAGATTAACCAGACTGTGCCACTATTTCATCCGCCCCTTCTTCACCTTCTGCACCCTTGTCTGAGTTCTCTCCAAGTCCAACTGTGAACCGCCTTTTGTTGGCGCTTAAACCTGATGAGTGTAGCTGCCCTCGCTTCTTGACAAGACAGACTGCAGTTTTGCGGTCGGCTTTGGCGTCATCGTGGTCAGGCTGTGCCAAGCATTCAGCAGATCAGTTAGGCAAAAAAGAGTGAACTAACGTATGATGGCTAACGATGCAGATATGTCAATCTCTGAGCAGGACCAAAATTGGAATTACCTTGATTGCTAGTGCCTTGTCAAACGACAGTATAGCTGAATCTGGCTCCCCAAAATTTAACTGCGCTCTACCAAGTGTGACCCAAGCCTGTAAAATTTAGGCCATATCATCCATGAGGATTACCGCAACAGGGATTATGAACATGATCAAATGTAAATATTAAGTAATCATATCTTTGTCCCAGGGCCCAAACCAGGGGCAGAAACAGAATAATTAAGGGCAAGCAAGATGACGGAAGACCAACTAACCTCGGGCCATGATGGATCCAGTTCTGTTGCTCCTGCAAGTATACCCAACAAATCTTTAACTAGTTTATTTACAGTAGAAAACAGGAACATCACATCTGACTTAACCGGACTGTACTAATAATAACTCAAGGGTAATAGCCATTAAGTGTGACTATATCAGGCTGTGATGTATTCATTTGTAAAGCAGAAGACAAAGTAACATTGACACCAATACTCACTTTTGGCTGCAAAAGAACACAGTTGAGTAAATTCTATACATACAACAGATAATACAATAATAATCTGTTTTGAATGTCTGGTATTATTCCCAACCCATGTCCTTTTCTATAGCAGAGCAAGTAAGGTATTAGAGGGAGAGAACAAGAGCATACTGGTTGCTGCTGTCAGTGCATGCCATGCATCTCCCACTTCAAGCAAAACCTGAGCTTTCTGTTCGTGGAGTATTGCATTATCAGGTGCCAAGGTAAGTGCAGCCTCCCACCTACTAAGTGCTTCATGGTACTTCCATTCCTACAATGATAACAAAGTGAGAATGGAATTTTTGCCTTCTACACTATAATTTAGTAACAGAACATGTCTAGCCTGAACAACCGCAGACAAAAGCTATTACAGAAACAATTTGGTGTGAAATAAAAAACGGAATCCAATATTACATAATTACACCTCAATTTTTGTCCTAATCAAGTGAGCTGCAGATGCTATGCATTTAGGAGAACTTATTACAACTACAACCATTATGTTGCTCTGCTATTCTTGTGTAAAGAAGAAGCATTGCATCCTGGAGTCCTAGCTACTAGGGACAAATACAAAAATATATGGACTGCCAAAGCTGGAGATATCAGCAACTGTCATGTGCATTCCTGAGACAGGCTTAACTGATTCTGTGCTTTTGCTCTTTATTTCTATTTGTTTCAAGTATAGTTTGGCCTTGGAGACCACGAGAAAATTGACCTCTGAAGGAGTGTGACACAGGATCAGCATGTAAACCCACAAAAATATGCCAGCCCTTCATCTATGACAATCAAATCAATCTGTAGGGCCTTGATCTAACATAAACTAAGGTACCTCGGCTAGCTTGTCTCCTTGACGCTGGAGCGACTCGGCGGTGTCAAGTGGCTTTGTTCCAGGACAGTTTGTGTTTGCTCCTGCAATTTCATCCTTTTCGGCCTCATCGTTGTCGCTCTCAACTCCAAATGGTAGACCTGGTTTAGTTGACACTACCACCGGCTGCCTCTTCGTCCTGGCATTCTTTCCCCAAGCTATCTTCATTGTGGAGCTGTTTCAGGAGACATAATCAGGTTTTCTGAACCAGAAAGGCAGAGCTGGACTCTTGCATACTCAAGCCACAGAAAAAGCACAATGAAGCTGACTCCAACAGTTCCAATAGCCCCAGTTAGGAAGGCACTTAGCGTCAACAAGCAAAACATGTAAGACACAGATGCATAATGAAAGACAGTTGCAAACAAGTAGTAACAGAATGCCTATCTTCGCTCTTGCAAAACAAAATAACCTTAAATTGAAGACCTCAAACATGTTCCAATTTGCAAATTTCCCCACTTGGATTAATAACGCAAGCTACTGATACGGGGAGAGAAGGTTCAAACTGAAGTAACTGCATCACTATTTTTTTCTTAAACTAATGAGGCACAGGTTGGAGATGAATGTTATTACTTCCTCTCTCGCAGGCATCACTCCTAAGACAGCGCACAACATCTAAGCAACAAACCGTCGAACACGCTGTGAGCGCTTGGGCACCAACCCACCATGCGCATCACCGACCAACTAGTAGCTACATCCTACATGACTGAAGCGAGATCGAGAAGCGAAGAACGATACCAACTTCGGGGAACAAGAATCTGGTGGCGGAGATGAATCTCGCGACTCGCCAGGCCCCAGCCTCTCGGCTCGCTCGAGTAGCAACACAAAAGAAAAGGAAAAAGCTAACCTCTGAATTTGATCGTGGGTGAAGCGGTAAAGGTTTATCCAGGAACTCACGGATTGCAGTAGCTCCGGAAATTTCCGAATCGATCGTTGGATTCTTCCGCTCGAAGCCGCAGGTTCCGCCTTTCCGGTTGAGACGAGTCAGGAACTCGTTCGGTTCATGGTCAGGCTCTGGTCTGGAGTCTCTGGACTACTCGCTGTGCTTTAAGATTCGTGTTCTAGGGAGTATCTAATTTAATTTTGTTTATCGAAATCCACAACCAAATGACTGGCCATATAAGAGCATCTCCAACTCCAAGAGTCTAAAACTCGCTCTTTAAATCATCATTTGGAGAGTCATTTGCATAAAAACCGTTTTCTATATCTTTATACTTTTCAACAGTCTTTCTATATCTTGCATGCACTCTAGAAAGCTATTCTCTTTTCTATATTTTGCTAGCGGAAAATTCAGAATAGAGAAGGAGTATGTTTGAATAACCAAATAGAGAAGTTGTTGTAAGATACTTTTTAATCATAATCTTTAAAACTAGCGTCTCCAAGAGACTAGCTAAAATGAGTTAGATAGATAAAAATAGCAAAATTGGGATAGAAGTTCATGCAAAACCCAGAAATTGTTCTACAACTCCCGAACTTCTATTTAAACAGGCGCCCTGTAGCTTTCTAAAACCCAAGTACATTTGATAAAGCCTGGAAACAGTGGCGTAGGCAGGATTTCCACCGTGGGTATTCATCGTGATAAAACAGCAAACTCCCCAGTGCATACCTTCCATCGTATCGTATCAGTCTCGCTAGATATGCTATGGATAAGAGAAACTAGAGATGTGTATATCGGCGCCATGCTACATTTCATTTTTTTTATAGGAATTACAAAATCTCAGTTCCTTTTACGGAATCACAAAATTTCAGTGGAGCGCCAAGTACGCAATACAACGAACCAGTTTGTGTCTGTCAGTCCCTCTCGGCCTAGTTCTTCTTCTGGACTTCTCTTCTGCACAGCTCGTCGTCTTCCCCTTTGCTGTCCACCAGCCCACGCGTCGCCCCGACATTGGCCCACGCCAGATTAGACTCCAACCGCGCCGCGCCACACACGCGCAAACCCCATCATCCAGTAGAGGAATGTGCGAGCGAGTAGTAGGATGATGCAGTCGAGAGGAGCGAGCAGAGTAGAAAGGGCCTTGCAGACTTGCAGCCACGCACCCCTCCCAAGTCCCATCCCATCCCCGACCCCGAGGCCGCCGCTTCCCTCCAAAATCCAAAAACGCAACGCGCGCGGCGCCATGGCGGAGCGCCTCGCCGCCTCCTTCCTCCCCGCCGCGGCCTCACCCTCCCCGTCCGCGCGCCGCGCCACGGTCGCGGCCGCGGCGGCCGCGTCCTTCCCTTCTTCGTGCCCCGCCCGCGCGGGGCTGCGCCTCCGCTGCTCCCGCTCGGGCTCGGCCCGCCGCTTCTCCAAGGCGGGCGGGCGCGGCGCGCTGCGGGTGGTCCGGTGCATGGCGGCGTCGGACGCGGCGCAGCTCAGGAGCGCGCGGGAGGACATCAAGGAGCTCCTCAAGACCACCTACTGCCACCCCATCATGGTAAGTGGTAGCAGCGCGTTCCCCCCTTGCTTGCGCACTGTCAGCAACACTCGTCAGCATCGAGCCTAAACTGGTTTCTCTTTGACCATTTTGATGCCACACTCCTATGGTATTGTGGGCAAACTAAACACAGCAGACCTTAGTTTTGAATTTTCGGAGCATCGGATGATTCGTTGAATTTGTTTCCTAGGACGCCCTGAATGTCCGTCGTTGCCCCGTTTGTAGTGTGCAGTGTGGTACTGATTTGTCCCTTTGAAAAAAAGGAGTAGTATGCAGTGTGGTTATTGAACTTGATCAGAAATGTAAAGGTTATGTTGATCGATACAAAATGGAGCCTATCGTTCTTCCTTTATGACTTTGATGATCAGGGAGCAAAGAGAAAATAGGAGCATTGGTGCCAAACAATGCAGCAACTGCTGAACAATGGGCAAGTCAAGTCACGTGGATTTGTTCTAAAAATTGGATGGAGCAATTGTGAAATGCATCGAGGGATGACACTGACTGATCTCGAATGCTATAATTTTTTTCTTCTCTGCTCAAGGAAAGCATCTGCAACTAAAGCATGCCTATGGCTGTTGCCACGAGTTTTGCTTTGACAGTAAGCATCAATACAGATGTATTAACTATATTATGCACATTGGAGGAGCTACACTGTTTTTACAATTGCTCTATTCAGTGACTAGCTTTTTCATGATAAATTGCAAATCAGTGTTACTCTGCGAAGTTGTGCTTATTTTATATTGCTTTTTACAGAGTTGACTAATGGAAACTATTACCTGTAGTCAGTTGCCGAGTTGTTTAGTTAATACATGGCAGTGCTTGTACAAGTAACTTTACATTGGCCAAGTAATCATCTTAGGCTGTAATGCTATTTACTCTGTTCAGGTCCGTCTGGGGTGGCATGATTCTGGCACGTATGACAAGAATATTGAGGAGTGGCCCCAGCGAGGTGGAGCTGATGGAAGCTTAAGATTTGAACCTGAGTTGAAACATGGAGCCAACGCTGGTATTTTCTCTCATCTTCAGAGCCTACATTCTTATACTCTCTAGATGAGTAGTAACTTACGTATCTGACTTGATTTTTCACAGGTCTGATTAATGCTTTGAAGCTTATCCAACCTATCAAGGACAAATACCCAGGTATCAGTTATGCAGATTTGTTCCAGTTGGCGAGTGCTACAGCAATTGAGGTCATAACCTTTTCTCTGCTTAAGTGTCTCACTTGGCCACTTTGATCAGCCAGGTTTATGTAGTCATATGCTTTGTCAATCTCATTATACAGGAAGCTGGTGGCCCAAAGATTCCAATGAAATACGGACGGGTGGACGTCACAGAACCTGAGCAATGTCCACCTGAGGGGAGGCTTCCTGGTCAGTATTTCCAATGGGTTCTTTTTTTTCTATAGCTATGTCTTTTCGTGTTTTGTTCAATTCTTAAAAATTGTGACTTTTGAGAGGTATTTATCAAGTTTTGACTGACTTATTGCTGATGCCCACGATCTGCAGATGCTGGTCCACGTGATCCTGCCGGACACCTTAGGGAGGTATTCTATAGAATGGGCCTTGATGACAAGGTGTGGCATGGTTTTGAAACTTCACTAAACTTTCTGTCTGAATTTTCCTTAAAATGAGATAAATTGTTGAACCTTTGGAGCATCTGTGCAGGAAATCGTTGCACTGTCTGGAGCACATACACTTGGAAGAGCAAGGCCTGACCGGAGTGGCTGGGGAAAGCCAGAAACAAAATATACCGTATGTTTTATGGTCCTTTTGTTTCTGTTTATATTAGAACAATAGGTCACTTTCAATATTATAGGGAGTTTCTGAGCATGATCTGTCCGACTGTCCGTATGCCATCCATTATTCTACATTTTGAGTACATATTACATAATGCATAGCCTTTGCTATCATATGCAATAAGGATGTTGTGAATTACAAATCCTGTGGTACTTTGTCCTTAAATGGAATGAAGGGCTAGGACATTAACAACTTCTCAACTGTCTGTCTCCTTAATAGTTAATACTAATGTTTAGTGACAAAACCGAATCAAGATGCAAAATGTTACTTGATAGTTAGTATTCTCAACCATCCTCCTGATGCTTACTTATTGAGAAATGAAATTTCTGTTCTCCTTGCATCCAAGATTAACGTTTTGCAACCTTAGTTTTAAATGGAGCGAGTTGCGAGTATGATTAATTTCAATTAAACCGTACTGAGATGCTCCCTATTATTGTGTTTTACAGAAGGACGGTCCTGGTGAACCTGGAGGGCAATCGTGGACAGTTGAATGGTTGAAGTTTGATAACAGTTACTTCAAGGTGTGCCTCCTTTTTTTTGTCATGTTTACAAATCAAATTATTAACTAGAATCTTTGATGTTTTACTTAAGCTGTTAACAACACTTCAGGACATGAAGTTTCTGAGCCAGATTCCATTGGAAGAGCAGAAGGAACAGGATCTTCTAGTTTTGCCCACTGATGCTGCATTATTTGAGGATCCCTCATTCAAGGTAACCACTTGTGCTCAGTTTGTGGCCCATGAAGCTCGAAGATCCTACTTGCATTCCCTGACAGTCTTTTTCAACAACACATTCAGGTGTATGCGGAAAAATACGCAGAGGACCAGGAAGCCTTCTTTAAAGACTACGCTGAAGCTCATGCTAAATTAAGCGACCTTGGTGCAAAGTTTGATCCTCCTGAGGTTAATCACCATCCTGCCACTTTAATCTTCTCCAACCAATTGCAACTTTAATTAGTAACGAGCAAATGCAGCAGCACGGTTTCTGTTCTGTAGCTTGTAGGCTTGCAATCTCAATGACAGATTTACCTCCTCTAATGTATATGGTGTGATTATCCTGCAGGGATTCTCACTGGACGACGTCACGAGCGATGAGCCAGCAGATGAAAAGAAGGAAGAAGCTGCACCAACACCGGAACCGGTAGCAGCAGCAGTAGCAACAGCAACAGCGGATGATAACAACGGCGCAGCGCCACAGCCAGAGCCCTTCTCTGCTGCCAAGTACTCTTATGGAAAGGTAAGCACTGGTCCCCTATCATCTCTTGCAATGTAGAGGGCAGCTTAATGGTAGCTTGATGGAGCATGCCGTCGGTGGGCTTGCAGAGGGAGCTGTCGGATTCGATGAAGCAGAAGATCCGGGCGGAGTATGAGGGGTTCGGGGGCAGCCCGGACAAGCCCATGCAGTCCAACTACTTCCTCAACATCATGATCCTCATCGCGGGGCTGGCGTTCCTGACGTCTCTGGTTGGCAACTGAGCGTCATGATCCTGAAGTTTTACGAGTGTCCATAGCAAATTCTGTGAACATATGAGACATACACGGCGTGCTATCATGTTTGCTATCATGAGATCTACGTACACTATAAGGGATTGTTGGGTTCATCGGATTCATTCCCAGCCGGGAATGGTAGTTGTAGTAGAAAATTCATTATAATTATAACTAGAGACCGGGATTTATTTCCAGGCGAGAACCAATTTACTTAGGGGTGATTCCTTATTTGATACTGGAAGATAACTTAATTTCTTTGTTGACACTAAAATTTTTCCATCGCCAATATGACATTAAGTTCTAATTTTCATGCCTTATTTGACATTTTCATCGCGTTTGTCATTTAAGTCGTGCAAAACAACCTCCAAATTACCTTAAAAAATAATGAAATTTTTTCTAGTAATAGGACAAATGAGGATGAGTCTATTTCTACTAAAAATGTGCATATACCTTTACGGTTTTGAAACTAAAATTTACCAAGCTAGACTACTTATGAAATTTACATGAATTCTATTGACACCAAAATGGTTTAAAAAATTATGGAAATTTTTTTAAAAAATTCTCCCATCAGATGCAACAATTAACTAAATTATTTTGTACCATAATTTAGATAAAAAATATGAGAAACAAAAAATAAAAAACATTACAATTCTATATGTAAATTATGATGTGAAATAATTTTATTAGTTATTATAATTAATTTGAGGAATATTAACTATTTTTAGTATTTTTTAATGTATTTTGGGGCTATAAAATCTAGATAAGTATGAAAAGCAACATAATTGCTTAGTTTTAAAACCATAGAGGTAAATGTGTGGTTTTAAACGGAATGAGTTTATCTCCATTTAGTCTAAGACCAAAAAAAAGTATCATGATTTTTGAGATGATTTGGTGGTCATTTCAGCCAACTTAACCAACAAAAGCAATAAAAATGTCAATTAAGGAATGAAAGTTAGATGTGGTGTCATACAAGGAACATAAAACTTCTAGTGTCAAATAAGAAATTGAGTTATCTTCCAGTGTCAAATAAAGAATTTTCTCATTTACTTATGATAGGGACCACAAGAGTAAATTGGTTCCCGGCCCGAAATAGATCCCGGTCTCTTGCTGTAATATCATAAATTTTCTACTACAACTATCGTTTTCGGCCGAAAATGAATCCGATGGAACCGAACAACGTCTAAAGATTTTTTTTTGTTTTTTTGGCCAAATTTGATCGTAAAGGGTATAGAAAAAGGGATGTGTAGCAAGTGTTCCAAGAACCAGCAACCTAACCATAGTCTATATATGATGTATTTACTATGAAACTATATATGAATGGATGGATATCCACATTTAGAAAGAAACGGAAACATTTTTTTCTTCTTCCAAAACTGATGACGAGATGGACATGCAAAAGGAAAATCATCTCCACTTTACAATTCTATATAATCTATAACGTATTACACGGATAATGTGTAGTGTTTTTTTGGCATCGGTGATCAAGGTTAGGGAGTATGTTATCCTTTTTTAGCAAGAGAACATGCAATCTTTTTGTATCTTAGCATCTCCAAGAGTGACTAGAAAATAAAGTCCCAAAATACTAGTTTTAGGCATTGTTAAAATTTATTGGTAGGAAAAAAATACCCCTCCAACCAACAATGCTCTAAAAATTAGTCCCAAAAAGATTCAATTATTGACAAATCATCTTATATGTGTCGAGCACTTGTTTTTGGTGGCGTGAACAGTAACTCAGAAGTTGTTTTCCCTCCGCCACTTTTTAAGTAGGTTTTGGGACCTAAAAGAGGAGAGGTAAATTTAGCTCTAGATGGAGTTAGAATTAGGAGTGTGAAAAAACTGGAAACAAGATTAGCCAACTGTTGGAGCATTGTTTTTCACTTTCATTCTCAAAACTAATTATTGAGAATATTTATTAGGCGGAGATGTTTGGTTGGGTTTTTGCGCGCACCAAATGGTCCGAGGACATTAGTACAATTCACCATTATCTCCGTGCTCCTCAGAAATGCTAAAAACATTGGATGATTACAGTATTACGATGATACATTCAAGTAAAAATGGGCAGCAGGTGAACGTTAATTACTTTTCCAACACCAGTCTACAGTCTACACTAAAGTCTACAGGTCCAGGCGAAGGATTTGTAATGCAATACGTTTCCGCCTTCGATCCTAGTTCACGTAAAATACCATGCGCCTGCCGCTTCTTCCACGGCCCCCTCCCCTCGCCGCCGCTGTCGCCGCCATGCCTCCTCGCCGCCGCCGCGCCGCGAGATCACCGCCGCTCCCGCCTTCTCCTCCACAACTCTCCTCTACCCCGCCGCCGGCGGCCCCTTCCCTAGAGGCTCCCAAATCCGGAACCCCCGACCACGACGCCCCCCCTTCCTCGACCCGTCGCCGCCTCCCCCTCGCCGCCGCCGCCGCCGAAGCGAAGGAAGAGTGGCACCCGCTCCCGCTCTCCGCCGCCGACCTTTCCCTCCCGCTCACGCTCCCCACCGGCCAGACCTTCCTCTGGCGCCGCACCTCCCTCTCCCCGCTCCGCTTCACCGGCGCCGTGGGGCCGCACCTCGTCTCCCTCTCCCACCTCCCCGACGCCGAAGACGGCCGCCTCGCCTTCCTCCTCCACAGCGACGGCAGCCGCCCCGCCGCCCGCGCCGCGCTGTGCGACTACCTCAACGCGGCCGTCCCGCTCGCCGACCTCTGGCGCCAGTTCGCCGCCGCCGACGAGCGCTTCGCCGAGGTCGCCGCACGGCTCGGGGGCGGCGGAGCGCGGGTGCTCAGGCAGGACCCCGTCGAGTGCGTCTTCCAGTTCCTCTGCTCCTCCAACAACAACATCAAGCGGATCGAGAAGATGGTGTGGACGCTGGCGGGATACGGGGAGCGGCTTGGCGAGGTTGGTGGGTTCGTGTTCCACCGGTTCCCCACGATCCAGCAGCTTGCGCGCGTGTCGGAGCAGGAGCTTCGGGAGGCCGGCTTTGGGTACAGGTTAGCTCTTGGTGCCTTGCAACCGTCGTTCTGCATCCTTAGATTCAGCACAACTCACATCTGCTTTAAACGATCTAGTTCCTAGATTATGGGCTGGAGCTCAAAGATTTTCTTTACATTAGTACCTGCTATTTCATCTGCAGTATAGCATTGGCAGATTGTTCTAGGTGACTTGCTAAGTAGTATCACATAAGCTTTAGGTGAGAAATGAAGCCATTGAATGTACAGTGTACTGGTATTGAGCTGATCAGGCAATGAGGATTTGTACTATGGAAATGATAATGCAGAAGATATTTTTACCATAGGTGTAATAAGTATGAGAACTTGATTTTTTGTGTTTGTGGATCTGTAGTATACTGAGATTTGTCCTCAAGGAAACATCTTTTATCAGGCAGAAAAATATTATTGCCACACAAATTGTAACTGTACGAATCTTTAGTCAGTATACTCATGAGTGTCTATTGTGTATACAGTGTTTCTAGATAGTGTCATAATACTGATTTGGGCAATTCTGTGCATGATTTTCTCATGACAAATGAGCAGGGCAAAGTACATTGTTGGCACTGCTAAAGAACTGCAGGCCAAACCTGGTGGAGGTGAAAAATGGCTTGCATCATTGCGTGAGAAGGAACTTCCAGAGGTGATTGAGGCTCTTTGCACTCTGCCAGGTGTTGGCCCAAAGGTTGCTGCGTGCATTGCTCTATTCTCCCTTGATCAAAATCATGCTATTCCTGTTGATACACACGTCTGGAAGGTATACTTTATCTCACTGTAGTGTTACTGTTGTAATATAACTTCTACATCTGTTGTTCCATTTGGTCATGTCAATGCTGGTTCGTTGAAAGCTTTAGTGATGGTATAGCATATTTGAGTTATGATCATCATTGTCTGTTAGACCAAAAGGCTAAGGCTTTACAGTATTTGAATTGCACATGGCACCTTATTCAAATTATGCAACTTTCTATTTGACTTCCAAACAAATCTCTTTATTTCTAGGTTTGCTCTTGGTTAATAAGAAACAAAAGAAAACCATGTTTGTTCTTCTTATACTTTTTGAGGATAATTTCTTTTCCATTATTTGACATGCAAGTAGACCAATCATCATTTGTAGATACATTTTCCTTCTGCATTCATGCATGATTCTACTCCGTTAAATGTTGCAATGATCATTGTGGTGTAAAAATTATAAATAACAAAAATCTCAACCTTGAGCATGCTGCCTGAATAAGGAAGATTTGGTGCACATATTTTACATGACTCAGAGTCTATTATGGGAGTGTTAAACCTTGAACGTATGGATCCAATGCAGGTTGCTACACAATATCTATTGCCGGAGCTAGCTGGCAAGAGCCTGACCCCAAAACTTAGTGTTGTCGTTGCCGATGCATTTGTAACTAGATTTGGAAGCTATGCTGGCTGGGCACAGAATGTGCTCTTCATCGGCCAGCTACCTGCTCAAAAGGTTGTGGTGGCTGAAGTTATCAGCGACAATGGAAGCACCAAACCTACCAAAAGGAAGCGTGGGGTAAACCAAAACCACGCTGAGAACATGTAACCATGTGAGAGAATGCATGGAAACCAGCGACAGCAAGGTTTGCTATTTCTTCTGTGTTGTTTTCGTTCAGTAGCTACAATGTAATTTGGTCATGACAAACGATTTTCTGCTGAACAGGGAGGTACTGAGCAGCTGCTTCATTGGCATATTGGGTTTCTCAAAATCCTGCTGAAAATGGAAGTCCAGATGTCCATATGGGCAATACGGCTCTCAGAACTCAATGGGAATTGGCAACTGTCTGTCCTGTGGCTGTAGGAATACATGAGAAGGTATTTTTAGAACCTTGATCACGCTAACATATTAGTCCTGACCAGGGTTAAAAATCCCGACCGAAACCGGTCCGGAAACCGCGGTTACCGGTGTAACCGGTCCGGACCGGTACCGGTTTTGGTCGGTTACAAACCGGCCCAATTCAAAATTTTTAAATTTAAATTCAAAATTAAAAAATCTGAAAAAAATCAAAAAAATTCTAAAAATACTTCAAGCTGCGACAAATGTAATGGTGTAAATTTTTTTCAAATATTCATTCATTTAGTACAGTTTGCGGGAATTCAAAGTTAAATAAAAAAAAGAAAAAGAAAAAACAGGCGTCTGTAACCGGTCAAACCGGTCCGGTAAACCGGTCAAACCGGCCGGTAAACCGCTCAAACCGCCCGGTAAGCCGGTCACAACCGATTACACTAGGTTTAAATTTGAGAATTTGAATTCCACCGGTTTGGGGCGGTTACCGGTTAAACCGGTCCGGTAAACCGCTACCGGTGGGCGGCGGTTTGGGGCTAACGGTCGGGAAAAAAAAACCCTGGTCCTGACTCATTGACATTGATGATCCTGATCTTGTAACATTGTGAATCTTAACTTTTATGCGGGCATTGTGTCGCTTGGACGGCGTGATTGGCCGGCTCGTGCATCTTCCACGAAAGTGTCAAATGGAAGGGTAAATGCAATTGTATTGTTATCCAAACAGCTATGAAAAATTCAATTGATCACAATTCTTCTGTAATTTTTGCATTCACCTGTACTATCCTGTGGCAATGCTGGCTTTGGATGTGGTCAGCCATCGTCTGAGCGTTTGAGCACTTGGAAGTTTCAGTTGTGAATGTCCTGGATTTCTGGTGACGGACTCGCGGTCGGTCACAAACCCACGTATCGGTATAAATAGCCCCGTAATTTTACACATATTCCTTTAAAAAAGTTTTTTCACAAATGTTGTTGCCTTGAATTTTACATAGTATAAACTCTTTCTTTTTCGTAACCGGCTATGCATCGATTCCGATTTCCGAATTTCCGATTACTTGCATTGCCAGCTAAGTCAAGACGACGTCGGAAGCTTTTGCTTGCGGCCTTGCGCCAACGAGTTTTCCATCGTCTCTATACGCGGGCCCCACAAGTCATAGGCTCGATACCTTCGCGAGCGGATCGCCGGATCCCCTTCTCCAGCAAGGACGCGGAACCGAGCTGCCGCCGGCGCCATGGCGGGCGGCGGCCTCGCGGCGGCGTGGGAGCTCGCCGTCGTCTTCCTCGTCCGGCCCCTCCTCGCCGTCGTCTTCGTCTTCACCCTCATCCTCCTCAGTACGCGGCCGCTCCTCTCCCTTTCTTTGCCTTCGATTGCTACTCGCTGGAGTTCCCCCAAGGCCCCAACCCTATCCGCTCGTCTCCCTAGGCTGGTACGTGGCGTGGAGGACGGTGCTGGTTCACGTGCCGCTGGTACAGGAAATCGCCGGTCTGCGCCCGAAGAAGGCCACTAAACCCAAGCCGGCCAATCGCGGCCGCTTCTCCAAATTCTACCAGTCCCAGGCTGAGGCCGCCGCCCAAAGGTGAAAGCTTTGACCCCCGCACGATCATACAAGTCTTCTCTGTTTGCTCATCCGGATGTGTAGCTGTTGATTCATTGTGTAATATAAATCGACCGACAAGCTCTTGTCCAATTCAGTCCACATGGAATGCTCCATTGTTGTTGAATTCTAACACAACTGAAGCAGCTTCGTGTAGTAGGTTAAATTGGAGATGGTAAAGTTGCTTAAGCGGTGTTCAGTATTTCTCACTAGTCTCAACTTAATCTGCAGTATGCTACAATGCCTAAAGGTTTTGTCTTTTGGTAAAATTAACCATAAGGTGGTTGCCTGTAACCTTTGGATGCTATTGCAAATTCCTTCATCTCTTTTCATGTCTACTATTGGCGCTTTAGTAAAACTCTTCGTCGCAATTCAAATAAAAACTAAACGATTAAACTTCAGTTCATACAATTCGAAATAGTCATACTTGACGGCTCCTTCATTTTTTTTTTGTTGGTTGGAGATAGCCATGCCCATGTCAGACCTATACTTGTTCCTTAAGACCTGACCACGGTACACTCCCCCTGTTCTCTGTTCGAAAAGATGCCGTGCTTTGAACTCAGGTTGAGACATCAGTTTCAACTGAAGTTCAACGCTCTAACCAGTTCACTGCAGGAAGCTTGGGTACTTGTTCCTTAAGAAAACACGTGTTTTTTGAACACCTTGTATTGTGAATATCTTCAGTCCTATTGTCTCAAAAACTGTATTTTGTTATGGAATTACTTGGCGATAGTTGGAAACACTATTAGGCATGGAAGAAAAATAAAGCCAGTTTTTATGTATAGTTTATATAGTAACAAATGATTTGTAATAAAAAAAATTTACGAATTCTTTCTCATTTGAATTGCTAGTAATTGCGCACTGTAGGTTGTACAGAGCATGTATTCTAGAACTCCTCTACAGATTAAGTGGCCTTAAAGACTACGTGGCTATCTGTATACTCCCGTAATGCAGTATTTTGATTTATATTGTTATCTCTTAACTCTTAAAGTTTTCATATTTTACCTTGACCTGCAATGCCAATGACTACAAGAAAGTACCTGCCTCCTTTTTGTTTATCACACCATTTCACTTGCACTATCATATCATTCCTTCTCTCAGTGATTGGCAATCACATATAACCTAAAAATGATAGTAGATGTTGTGAAATCTGTTACTGCTAGGTTACTGATAGCTTTTTGTAGCTTGTCTGTTGTGGCAGCATTCTGTACCAATGTCATGCACCAGAAGTTGAGAGCTTCAATCTGTCCAGGAATGGTTTCATGCTTTCTAGAACCTTTTGGTTATTCACTCATTCTGATGACTGTACTCGTTTTTTTAATTCCATCCTATAACTTTGCAAATGTATCATGCTTACTAGCAAACTTTATCTGGAATTGGTCAAGATAGATAACAGTAATAGTAATTCATTTTGAGTGCTCTGAAAACCTTGTTATTTAGATTACTGCTTTCACTTCCGGATGTACCCCAATGTTTCAATCATAACGTGCTTACCTGCAAAAGTTCCACTACGATTGCAAATAAAAGTTATATCAGCTTCAGGCACATGGATTAAGAAACAGAATATGACTGTACTCTTTCATTTGTATCCACACGTCACTAACTGTTGTTTGTTATCACAGGAACAGCAAATCAGAAGGGTCGTCTTGAGGGCAAACCTTTAGTGCTTTGCAATAAGTACCTCTTGTGGACTTTGTGTCCGTGTACATGAATTCCATAGATCCAATTAGAATGCTCTGCAAATGATGGCAGATTTTGGGGAGAATGGATATCAGCATCTGATGGAAGCTTCCTGTTGCTTGGCAACTGTCTATACATGAAGCTTCCACTTCCACATCAAAAATAGCACCACTGCGTCAACTGTATGTTGCATGACCTTGTAAAGTTGAGGAAGTTGTACATATACCTGTACAAGAATAAAGAGAACTACTCCTCCTTTGGAATATCGATGTACCTTCTCTTGTGCAGAGTTTTTCTTTGTTAAGTTCAGCTCTCATCATTGGCTCATGATGACATTTCTAAAGATCAAAACTGCTTTATATGATGCCAATCTGCTGGGATGATGCACTCATTCTTTTCCGCTTTGCTGAACAATGATCATCCATTCAATCAACCAATCATTTGGTGACTGATTCCCTCTGGGAAGGATGAGGATCTGGACTCACCTGGCAAGAGAGAGGCCATACATTCCTTGAGCACCAAGACTAAACCACCTGCGCAAAAGCCGCTTCCTTTGCAACAAAGCAGGTTTGCTCCCCTGATTACAATCATTTATTCAGAACAACTGAACTTGTGTTCATCCTTAAACAGTACGGAGTAGTCACGATTACGCAACAGAGTAGTTCGGCATAAACAAATGCACATCTGATCCTCTCTTTTTTTTTTATTTGTGTTCTCATTTCCCATCAAAGCCTCAAAGGTGGTGCAAAACCCTCCAGCTTAAGAAATGCAAGAGTGGAATGGTGGCTGATTCGACCTCATGGAACTGTGGAAGGAGCCGGCAGTGCTCCCCTCCAGCGGCACAAAGTGAGGTGGCCACTCTTACAGCAGGATCTCGCCCCTGATCACCTCCAATCTTACTGAAAAGCGCGACGACGGCGACCGCCTTGCGGATCGCGTCGCCGTCGTTGAAAACCGCCTCGACGCCGTTTTCAGGGGGGCCCTGTGGGGGAAGGAAATGCTGGGTGTGGACGCCATGATTAGGGGCTTGGAGCATCATTGTACCTTCCCAAGCTTGCAGATTCCAAGCTAATCATCATCATGCATCAGTGGTGACGGTGGTGGATTCGGGTGCTCTAGATTTCGGTAAGATTTCCTGGGGTGGCTCATGCCCAAAGCAAAAGCGAAGGAAAGCAAAGGCAGTTGAGTTGCAAGCGACCTATCATGCAAAAAGGGGCACAAAAAGGGCACAGTTCAAGGTGCAGAGCCAATCTTTTGTTAGAATGTTCCATGTAGGCGATAAAGAAAAGGTCATTTGTGAGAATTCACATGACGCAGCACTGGCGTTTACTATCATGCCCTAATGAATTCATAAATATTCCTAAAAGGGCATCCTTGACCTATCTACGCTAGAGATTGCACCAAACAGACTTTAACCATCTTGCTAGCTGCTCTTCAACTAATACGGGGGATAAAATCATAAAATGGTAGTCACACGAGCCCAAATACCCAGCAGTTTTTGCCATTGGAAGTTTGGCGTTTTGAACTTGTGCCATCTTAGGATCAAAACTTGTCAACAGTGTGTACTAGCATATCACTGAAATTTGTGTGCGCATTGGCCTCCCAATAGGTTTTGAATGTGTGGTATAAACATGACATTTGAATTTGTGGAGGTATTTCGATATTTGACATCAAGTTCGCAGGCCTCACGCGATATAACACTCAGTTCGTAAGCCTTTTGAAATATAACATCGGGGACGCGAATTCTTTCGATTTGTAACATTCTTGTCAATTTTCTGCATTTCATTCCATTTCTTCTCTCCTTTTAATTTTCAAGCGAAGTAAATAGACATCTTTGCCCTTTGATTGTTGGACCCACTTGTCGGTTTTCTTCTTCCCGTTCTCTCGTTCTCTCTCGCATCTTCTCCACAGGCGCAGGAGCACAAACGCCGGCCACACTCTGCGGACGGTGGCACCCTCCCGCCGGCGTCCGCCCCAGACGGCCCTCTGTGGACGGCGGCACCCTCGCGCCGCTGCCGCTTGCGCCGCTGCAGTCGTGCTGCCTCAGTCCATCTCACCCCTTGCTAGCGTGGCATGGCATCCCAAACCCATCTTCTCCTTCCAATCGCAACCATCATCTTGCAGTATCAGGAACTAGCACGCCGAGCTTTGTAGAATCGCCACCACCAGCTCGTCCAAACTGTGCTCGAAATCCCGAACTCCGTGTCTTCAATTTCCCGTTTCTCTGTTCTTGCCCACGGATAGGACCTGTGACACCCTCAAAATTAAAAAGAAATTATTTAATTAATTATTAGATTAATTATTGAATTTATTAAAGCCACTATAGGCTCAAATAGGAATTATCAAGATTAATAGAGTATAAAATAATTATAGGGAAATAAAATAAAGTTCTACAACTTGAGTGCTCCATAAGAACTAAAATAGCACTGAAAACCCAAGAGTTTAATCAAAAGAAGTTGGTTCAAATTTAAATTCAAAAACCCTTTTAAAATCCCTTTAAATAAATAAAAAAGAATCCTATGCCTAATGGGCCGTCAGCTCGCGGCCCAAAACTGGCAAAGTCCGTTTTGGGGCCCTCAACTCCCCTCCCTGGCTCGCCCCCGCGCGGCCCGGCCCAGCCCACCTCCCTCCTTCTCCCTCCTCTCTCCCTTCCCCGGTTCCTCCCCCCTCTCTCATTCCTCCGGCGCCGCTGCCGCCGCGCGCCCATCCTGCCACCGCACCGTCTCCAGCCCTCGTGGCACCCCAAACCGACGCCACACTACCTCCTCCATCCCCTGCTCACGTCAGGAGCTTCGCCCCGGCACGGGAACCCCCTCCCCCGCCATATCGCGGCGTCCGTGCCCCGCCGTCGCCGCCCGATCTCCTCCCTCCGGTCGAGATAGACTCGACAACGGCGCGCAGGACGCGTGCCAACACCACACGAAGCCACCGCACACGAAGTGTGGCGCCGACGCCCCTTCCCTCGCCCGCCTGCACGATAACTCGTGCCGCACGCGTCGCACGCCGGCGAGGCCACCACGCCACGCGTCGGAGCCACGTTACACCGGCAACCTCCTGAGGAGCTCCGCCGGGCTATAAATAGCCCCACGCGCGCCCCGGATGGAGCTCACACCCCCTACGGCACCTCGCACGAGCACCACCCGTCACCGCCGCGAGCTCACAAGCGCCGCCGCCCCACTCCGGCACTCCCGTTGCCCTTAGGGCCCGCTTAGCTCCCCTTGATCACCGTGGCGCTGCCCGGAATACCACCAGGCGCTGGGTGACAAGCCCCAAAGGCGGCAACACCCTGGAGGAACGCCGCCCGAGCTCCGCCGTGACCAAAGGCCGCCGCCGCCCGTCCGCACCGCCGCTCCGACCGCTTTCCACCCTTGCCACCCCGCGGTAAGCACACCTCGCCCGCCGCCCTATCCTCTGCCCTTAATTCCCTTCCCCCGACGCCCGACCGAGCCACGGCCGGCTGTCACGAGCGGCGCCGTACCCCGGCGAGCCGCCGGCGAGCTCTGGCACCCCTTCTTCGCACCTTTGCGCGCCGGCATACCCCACGCCGCCCAGGGAGTACACGCCGACCTTGACTAACACCCCAGAAACCCCCTACCCCATTTCCCCCTGTCGCACCACCCCGCCGCCAAGCTCTGACGAGCTTCCGCCGCCACGCCAAACCCCACCCCTCGACGAGATCATCCCCATCACGCCCGTCGTGATTCCCCGAACCCGTAGATACCTCCCTCGCCGTGAGAGACGCCCTGGCGTCGCCGGCGGCGAGAACTCTGGCGAGCCTCCCCTGCTCGGCCACCCCTCCGCCGCCTAAGTGCGGCAGCCGCGCTGGCGCCCGCGTGGTAGCCATGCCAGCGCGGGCCCCACCTGCCAGCCACCCACACGCCCCACGCCAGCCGCCACCTCACCCTCCCCGCTCCGCGTGCACCCGGTCCAGTGGACCATAGACTCAAGGCCCAGCCGGTCCACGCGTCCACGGATCCGGTTCACCGCACAATAGATCGCGGGATGGCGCCAGCACTGGCGTCAGCTGACCCCAGGAAAAATGTTAGGTACACCCGGCTTAGTGCACCCAAGAAGTTATTTCTCCACCCTAGAACTTTCCAGAAATTCCCAGAAAATACCCAAAAATATTAGGGAAAATAATAAGCTAGTTAATACCATCTCCATTATTTATACACATCTTTAGAACCTAGAATTAAATAGATTCTTTTTTAGCCTGTAAGAGCCTCCGTTAACGTACCCCAAAATATGCCAAACCTAAATTAGGCTCCATAAATGGCCAATAAATTCTTGAAAATAGTAGGATATATTCTAAGGTTTTTCATAAGATTAGATTCCATGAAAACCTTTCCTAAACCTGAAATCGATTTATTGCCTTCCACCGACAATTTCTAAGCCTCGCTAAGCCCACTAAACCCCGCTAAACCTCGGGGAAAACCCCGGAACCTCCCAAACACCGGCCCCAAACCCTCGGTTAACCTAGAAAACCCGCCCCTACGACCACTCTTCCCAGCTCCCTCCTTTCTAAGTAATCCACCCGCTGTGATGATTGACTTTGTCTTATATCTATGCTTGTGTAGACGCTCCGCCAGAAACTCCAGGATTTAGCATCCGGCGGAAACCACCGTGATACCAGGCAAGTCTTAACGATCTCCTTGTTCATATTAATCAACTGCATGAACATGTTCTTATTCTCCCCCTAGCGTCTGTAGATTGCATTAAGATTAGCCACCAAAATAACCTTGATACACTGCTAAAACACTACCCACGGCCAGAAACCCTTGTTGCGAGAGGCATCAAGAGGATTGAAGATGCGAGGTAAGGTGGATAGCCTTGGAAAGGCACCTATCCAGAGGCCTACCTTGGTCGCTTGAGGACCAGTTCTTGGGAAAGTCTTTCCAACGCCCTGTACGGCTATACGGGCCAAAAATGACATAGCCTTCGAGAAATGCCCTGTAATGTGAGGCCTCGACTCACACCCCACCAACTACCTCTGATTAAGCTACCCCAGGGGCCATGGTTGGGCAACGGATATGCTAGAGACAGCCCCAGACAGAGGGCTAGGACTGGACGGCACGGGTCGCATGTGACCGGGCTGGTAGGGCCCATGGGCGATGCATGCCCATTTATATGATGCATCCATACCCAGGTTTTGATGTCCATTTGTGGACGGATATGTGATCCCTACTTAGGCCCCAGTAGCATCTGTGGGTAGACCCAGAAGGAAGCTGTCCAGTAATGGACGTCGGTGGGTACGAGTCCCGTAGGGTGGCCCTGCCGTTGGCCACGGGTGGGTCACCTGACTGTATAGTCATAGAGTACAAACCTCTGTTGAGTTACCCAATCTATCTGATAGCCGTGGCTCTCGGTCAAGAGCCCGTCTGGTTAAAGCTTCCATTGATTAGCCAGCGATAACCCATAGGAATGATGGAAAGAAAGGGTGATTGCAGGATCGACAGGATCGCTGCTAGAATCACCGGGGACTGGTAGGGAGGTTCTTGCCCCTCCAGGACCCAACATTGCTAAGCATAATAACCTGCCAACCGCAATAATGCATATACTTTCCTCCGATTGCTAAGTACTTGCTGAGTGCGGTGGTACTCAGACTTGCGTATGAAACCGTGCAGCTCCATCGGAAGGCCTCCCTCTCCTTCACTGGTGCTGCAGGCCGTCTCGATCAGGTCCAAGTGCGCTCCTCACTCTTCTATTCCATTTAGCCGTTTAACAACTCTATTGTAATTAATGTTTTTCTTCCTCTTACCCAGGAAATGACATTAATTCGTGCTAAGGGGGAACGCCGGAAGGGCGGTCCCCACAGGACCACCAATCGATCTCCTCCACCAGGACACTACAGTTCGATTGCTTCAAGGGCAAGCACCTCAAGGCCATCCTCTACCTTCACCAACCCACGCATCTCTCTATCCCTACGTGTATCAAGCCAATCTTGAGCTCCAGGACCTGTCGATGACGGAGTAGTAGGGCTGTGCGCAGCACACGACGGCCAGGGTGCGTGTGGCGCACAGCAGCGGCCGGGGGGGCGAACGGCAGCAAGCAGGAGGTGAGCAAGGCATCGGACGACTCGATTGAAATTTCAATCATGATGTAGAAGCCACCGCCGCCGCCGGCTACGGGCTCACCAACGCAATCATCTGAATCGACCGAAGGAGCAAAGAGACAAGGCTAGGGGCATATTAGTCCATTCAGTTGGCCTGGAGAATGAAAAAGACAATGAAAATCACGAAATAGAGAAAAGAGGGCTTACGAATTGGCAGGACAGTGCACGGGCAGTGCGAAAGCGATGATGCATGGGGATGACAAAGAGATGGGTGAGTATCCAACCCGGCAACAACTCAGCTTCCTAAAAAGAATCTGTCGCACAGTGCTGAGAGCGGACAATACCGTATTTTCTCTATAGTTCTCTGAAATTTTGTTTACAGCTTGATATTTTATAAGAACCGTGCACCACTCGTAAAGTTCAGCAAATTTTACTCCATGCAATGTTCCAAATGAAAATGCGTTAGAGAATGTGGTTGTATCCCCTACCAATAAGAGCCTACTCCTAAGTTTGACGTCTCGTGTGTCTTTAATATGGAATGCGATATTTATTTAGTGCTACTTAAATATTGAAGTGGGGCCAAAGTATTGCAAATTTCAGGACAGGTCAAGTTTGTAACCACTAGGTACAAAGAGAATGCTGGTATTACAGAGACCGTGAATGAGATTCTAGGTGTTTATTTGTATCGCATCGATGTAAAAATTGCGAATTTAATAAAATTTCCCTTATAGAGAAAGGTACAAAAAGTGAACACTGTTTTTAAGCAAAAAATGGTTAAATTTGGCATCCAAATTCTAAAAGAAAAGAAGACTCGTATAACCATAATTTTTGGGGACCAATTGTGTTCAGCCGTGAATATGAAGGTTTGTCTCTAGCTTTCTTGCAGGCAAATAGAAGCGAGGGGCACCATTATTATCTACTCCAAACATTTAAATGATGTCGTGGAAAAAGAACACACAAGAAATGTGGAGAAGGAAAGTTTTGGAAATGTGCTCTTGCAGTGCAGGCTAGAGAATTGCCTATATATTGGAAATTTGGAATTTGACAAACACATCATTCCCACTAGCCATCTTTTCCAAATAGCCTCTTTTAAGATACAAAGCATCCCTAGTATTTTGGACATTTTTGCCCCAACCTCCTATATGCATACCTAGCCATGTGGCACTGACTTGATATACTACCTTTGCATCCTCGACCCCTCTTGAGGATTGGTGGTCTCTTTAACATGGATGTCTACGATGTTTTTTGGCCTCACCTGTTAAAGAAGGCATTTGCTTTCAAAAATAGGTGGGAAGGGTAGAATTGTCCAAGGGCTATATGGCACGATTGCAAGTGGGAACCGGCAGACATGTAATTTTCAGGTGAAAGAAAGATAAGGAAGATTTCAATCTTTTTATGCAAAAGTTTGGCTACAGTTAGGATTTAGGTTGCGTAACATTTGGGACATAAAACAAACCCTGGAACATGAAACAAGTGCTCCGAAGAACTCATGATTTAGATGTAAGGCAGTGATTTAAGAAATAATGATTCATTAAATATAACTACTATACTTGATAACTTTCACTACTTGGATCTCTACTAGAACCAGTATAAACCAGTACATTGCAAGAAAAATATTTGGTTTGACTCAGGATAACGTATAAAAAAAGAGAAGTGGTCACATGGGATAAAATAAAATGAAATCAACAGAGCAGTTGGAAGAAAAACAAGCACAACTAGAATTTCGTTGTGAAAACAAAAGTAATTCTTAGAGCAAATAATATAGCTGGTCCTAAGAAATAGCTTTTGCATTACTTTTCACTTGGAAAAGAACGAAATAGGAAAGTATATATACTTCCAGGCAGCATAATGGCATCTGAAAGTGTGCAGAAGATTATTTTTTCATTTTTTTAATCTGGCAATGAGATTTGCATGGAAGGCCAACATGCCTTCATCCGAGTCCAAGCATCACATTCTCCTAGAACCCACGAACACGAACCTCATTAAACAAAACAGGGGATTACCGTGTGCCTGTTCATTACAAAACAAGTTTAAGTATTCCTAGTTAATATTTTTTTAACAAACAATTTATGCCTATATGAAACTTGTTGGTTTCTCTGAAAATACATGTATGTGAACAGGCAGCTACACTGCAATGGTCTATTTGTCCAGAATTCCTGTATGAAATACTCTGTTAATTTCCAATTCATCCTTTTGTGCTATTGATGTTCATCTCTCAGAATGCCTCTAATAACTAGTAGTATGCGTTATATATTGTTCATCCACGCGTAACATGGTTTAATTGTGTTGTCCAATAAAAAAGATGCTAGTGCAAGTGCCAGATGCTGACCATTAGTCACTTGAAAAAAAAAACAAGAGTATTCCAATAAGATATTAAGATGCATCAATTGCCGGAGGAAAAGCAGAGCTTTGGGCCAAGTGAGAATCCAAAAAGGAGATCTACATAGTGGTCCGAAGATATGGATTTGATTCAATGCACAATGCATCCCCTTCCCTTCCCTAGGAGTACTAGAGGATCAGAACCCTGGGAAATAGGGTTTTGAGCAGGCAACTAGAGCACAAAAGGAGCTACTTATGATACTTGATCCATGGCCATCTCTCACATGAATACATGATTCCCAAGTCCCAACAGATGTCACGACGAAATGTGGTTTTGAGATGAGACATCCTTCATGAAGGTCACATGGTGAGTCATTCCAAAGGTCTCTTGGAACAAGCAGTGCAAAGAGATGATTAGTCTCGGTAATGCGAGAGCGAGAGGAATTAACCGCGCGCCGTCTTGGTCATCTTGAGTGGCATGGATTACCGGTTCAACAATGCTATCCATCATGGGGTTGAATCGAAATGGTAGATGCAAATAAAGTAAAAGGGGGAGAGGAGATGAGACGGAACGAAATGTACATAAAGCTAATAATGTGGGCACGCCATGTAATCATTGGGACATCACACATATCAAATGGAGTGTCCCTTCATGCCAAGGGGGTCCGGCTGGCCTCTCTCTCACTCTGTCTAAAATCACAAATTCACATGATTAGAGATCTTGGCCCAGGTTTCTCAAAAACAAAAGCAACTAGTCTCAAATAATGCAGTCTTAGTTGTATTTGTAGTAGTATATCCACATGAACAATGCCATCTTTAATACAGTTCCAACTCCCACCAAGATCCCTTTTAAGATGGAAAGCTCAGGAGAAAAGGAGATTAAATAAGAAGGAAACAATATTCATCTTGCTCATCAACCCAATATCGCTCTCACTTTATGGAGCAATTATATTAACAAGTAGTAGTAACATATATGCTAGCTTAATGAAGGGATTAGAGATGGACCAGACGTTGATGCCCCCATCACAAGATTAAAGCCATTCTTATATATACCAATGCAAGTGAGAAAAGGAGGCAGGTATGCTTATCTTTTGCACACGAAAAAAAGTTGAAAATAAAATGGAAAAAGGAGGCATCATATCAGTTGTACGAGTTCGGCGATCCCTTCCTTCACCCACTAAAGAAACATTCTCTGTGACCAAAATACCAAATACCATCACCAGGCCACTCTGCTGTTGATGAACAGGAGAATGTATGTGTATTGTGTATACACTCCCTCCCCCACAGACTTAGAGGCCCTGTTTAGATGTTTCGCGAAATTTTTTTCAAGTAGGTAGGAATTATTCTGTATGGATAAAATATCAGCAACAAGTACACTGGGAAACGAAGGCAGCTAGCTACTGTTTAATTTGCCAGTACATGTACTACTTCTACTTTCAGTAAGCTAGCTAGAGGATGTAGGATGATACAGTGGTAATGAACTGAGGTGATTGAAAAAATGCAGCAGGGTCAAGACCAGAGCCCCCCCAGTGTGCGTGGCTCGGTAGTGGCCATTTTGGAGGAAAGATTCGCGGTCAAGTCATTAGTCAAATTTGGGTAGGATTCTTCCTAATTATCGCTCTAAATTTTCTAGTCTCACTTGCAATAGTTAGTCACTACCGGAAACTCGTACTTTACCGTGTGCCGGAAGCTTTGCCTGTTGTTCCACTCGCCTGCTGGTTGCCGCCATTATTCAATCCATAAGGCATTTGACACTCGCAGTGTGGTGTTCCTCCGATAAATATGTTTTCTTTATGCTTTTCACAACACAAAAAAAAAAACCAAATGCATGCCCGGCTTATAGTTACGTGTATATAACCAAAAAAGAAAAAAAGGGGGCATGATAATAAGTGAATAGGAAATGACCCTGCCGGCCGGAGTGCCGGTGCGTGCCGTCGCTGTACAAAGTAGAAGACCTCTTCGAGGCACCACCTCGCACCCCCGCCCTAAAAACTGGCACCGGCATATACTACGACCATCTAATCCCGCGAAAAAGGAACAGGGAAAAAAAGGAGATAGAAAGAGAAGGGCTAGTCGACCCTGCCGGCCGGGCGGTGGATGGGAGAATTGGGATCTACGTACATGTTAGCTAGCATAGGAAACCGACGAACGAGCTGACTCCACCCTCCTCTCATGAGGAGGCGGCCATCATAGCTCGCACTAGTAGTCACTGTTATACTCCCCCGGCCGCTGGCGGCAAACCGCCCGTGTGACCCCCCCGTTCCGTTCCGTTCCGTCCCGTCCCGTCCCGTTGTGTTCTCCCTCTCTCTGATCACTAGCTCTATCCTTCACCAAGTGGAAGTGGCCCTCTACTCTATATATAACACGCGCGACGCAAAGATTGCTCTCCAAATCCAGACGCCTAGCTAGCCATCTCCATCCTACACCCCAACAGCAACCCCATGGCCACCACCACTTGGGAGGCGAGAGAGCCCTCTCCGATCCCTTGTGCCTCTAGCTAACTAAGCTAGCTAGCAGCTCACACTCACAGTCCCGTCGCTTTCTCCTCGATCCTGGCTTCTTCTTCCACACCGTTGCCATCCATCGAGTAAGAACAAGGTCGCCTTCGCTCACGTCCTTCCACACCGTTGCACCGTCGCCCTCCCGCCATTACCTACCCATCCCAGCTACTAGTAGCTAGCTAGCCCTGTCCTCGAGCTAGCCTCAGCTCTACTCGGTCACAGCGAGGAATTGAAGCAGCAGGAGCGAGCCAGCAGCTAGCGGCGGCGATGAGCGTCAAGGCGGCGGCGGCGTCGTCGTCGACGGCGGCGGCGTTCTACGCGACGCTGGCGCGAGGCCTGGACGACCTGGACCGGTCGCTGTCCACGTCGGCGTTCCTGTCGCTACCCACCCTCCGCTCCGCGCTGTCCCTCCTCCGCGCGGCGCACGCCGGGGCTCGCCCGCCTCGTCGCCTCGCTCCACCTCCCCGGCGGCGCCGCCTGGCTCGACGAGTACATGGACGAGGCCTCCCGCCTCTGCGACGCCTGCCGCGCCCTCCGCCAGGGCGCCGCCGCCGTCGAGGGCTACGCCGCCACCGCCGCCCGCCTCGCCTCCCTCCTCTCCCAGTCCCAGCACGCTGCTGCGCCCGCGGCGGCGCCCCACCACGTCCTCCACGTGTCGGCGCGGCAGCAGCAGCAGGCGGTGGCGCGGGCGATCGGGGTGTGCAGGAGGGAGGCGGTGGCGGTGAAGGAGGAGAACCGCGCGGCGGTGGAGGCGCGCGCGGAGGCGCTGGCGCTCCGGCTCGCCGAGGGTGTCCCCGCCGACGCCAAGCTCGGAGGCTTCAACGGATTCCGCGGCGTGCTCTGCGCCACCAGGATGCTCACGTCGTTCCTCCTCACGCTCCTCTCCTGGGGCGTGCTCCACTACTGGCCGGACGCGGGCGCCGCCGCCGGGGACTGCGGCGCCGCATACTTCGGCGCGGCGTTCGCGGCGGCGCTGGCAAGGGCGCAGCAGCGCGCGGCGGCGGAGGCCGGCGGTGCGTGGCCGGTGCCGGAGGGGGAGGGGTGATGATGCACGAGTTCCGGCGCGCGCGGGCGGCGGTGGAGGAGGCGAAGGAGGCGGCGGAGCGCGGCGGCGAGGTGATGGCGGCGGCAGCGGCGGAGGTGGGCATGCGGGCCGGCGCGCTCAGGGCGGCGTGCGAGGACGTGCTGGCGATGATCGACGACCTGTTCGACGAGGTGGTGGAGGCCAGGAAGAAGCTGCTCGACCTCTGCAGCGCCGGTGGCAACTAGTGCACATGAAAGAAACGCCATGGCGCCTTCCATGAGCTGCATGCGTGCGTGCATTGCAGTGGCTCATGCCATTGCCAAGAGCTAGAGGAATAACTGGTGGTTGACTTGACTTGCTGTGTTTCTTCCTTCTTCCTCTTCTTCCTCAAGTGTCTCTTGTTGCTTCTTCTCTGTAGTAGGCTATGAGAATTGACAGTCCAGTACTTGAGCGAGCATGTGTGATCATAAATGCAGTAGCACGTACGAGTGAATGCAAAAAAGGGGGGGAAAAAAGGAGTTCAAAACAGTAGCTAGCGTTCTCCTAGGTTTATGATGAAGCGATTAAGGTTAACTTTGGCAGGCTGATGGCATTCCATGAAATGCTAAATAATTGTTGACCTGTGTTGTGCGCATGACGACAAGATCACAAGCTGACAGGCAAGCCGATGCCGTAGCCAAGCCAAAGGATATTTCATCTACTCCCTCTGTCCCTAAAAGATTGTCGTTTTTGGTGTGCGTGCCACAAGTTTGACTCGATTTGTAGAAAATACGTATAACATTTGTATCTTCAAATAAATTTGTAAAAAAACTAGACTAAAAGATCTTTCCAATGATACTGATTATGTACCATAAATATTAATATTTTTTAATATAAAATTAATCAAAATCATTTCTCGGGAAGTGAGAAAGACACTCTTTTAGGGACGGAGGGAGTAGCCTTCTAGGCCCTACACCACTACTGTACCTTGATTCACAGAGAGCACAAGAAAGGCACAACGGGCAAAGTCAAACCTCTGCGTGCTTTGTTTCTTACCGTTCGGTTCATCAGAGGAAACCAAAGGCCCAAAGCTTTTCAACGGCTAGCTCGCCCTAGCTAGAGAAAGGGATCTCTGATCTCTCCATGTTCGGAGCAGTTTTGATTTTGATACTTTGATTCCAATTCCATGCTCCAACAGGTTACAGGTTGGTGCAGGAACAGAGCCAGGAGTAATTTGAGATATCCCACTGCTGGAAGCTTTTGCATGATTTATCCAGTTGTTTACCCGGGTAGTGTAGTCGAGTTCCAGACTTCAGTACTCTGCTCGCGGTAGGAACTGAGCGGCAGCAGTGCAGTACAGTATCATTACAGTGGCAAAAGCTGCCATGGAAGATCTCTTCTCTCCCATCCATCCATCACCAGAGTCCAGGCCCATGGCCTGATTCTGACTGGCACATCTGCATGACAGAGTAGAGTACTTGTGGCTAGTACTGCATGTGATCTCCCTCTGGTCAGTACCAAGTTGACCCCAAGAGAGGAAGGAGGAGGGGATGGCCAGTGGCGTGGCCGTCTGGCAGGTGTAAAGTGTAAAGGCACTGTGCTACACTGGAGTACAAGTGACCACAAAGTGGGCAAAAATGGAGGAAATTCTCCTACTCTGTTGACCATGTGAGGACGAGGACAGTGCCAGAGATGAACTGGAGCTTTTATCTTGGTTCAGGTTCAGGCAATGCTTGCAGAGGTTGAGTCCAGACAAGCGCAGAACAGGAGGGCATGGGCGCATGGTCAGTCATCCCCTCATCCTCATCCAGGGTTTGCCTGGTTAGTTTCAGGCTTTCAGCTCTCAATTCAGGCTAGGCAGCCAGCTGGCACAAGCGAGTCCATGGCCTAGGGAGATGGCTAGCGGAACAGAGAGTCTCCTGGACTGATAGTCTGATGGTTACTAGCAGCACTCAGTGCAAAACAAAACAAATGGTGCGAGTGTGTGACCAGATCAACGTGTGATGAGGTGGTATGATTGATCGACGGGGTCACTCACCAGTCAGCCATCAGTCGGCACGAGTGTTCAGATCAGTGATGGAGACCAGCAGTTGGACTCGGACAAGGGCTTAAGATGCATGGTTACACTACACATGAGGCCAATGTTAGAGAGCGCTCACTCTCAGAGAAACCTCCGAGCTGCTGTTGACGAGGAACTGAGGAAGAACGAAGAGGTTGATGAGGCATTCAGGCTGGTTAACTTTTTTTTTTTTGCTGATGTTGGAATTCGCTGCTGCAGTGGATAACAAGAAAAGAGCTTAGCATCCAGAAGCCGAGCCGTCAGTGCTGCAGGGCAAACAATTTTCCAATGGGCAAGCAGACAAGATGTTGGAACCTGATAGCCAACAATGACGATGCATATTGATTACTGACGCTAACCTTTCAATGGCGATTACAGGATGCATGTAATGTGCAATAGCACAGCTACAACTGACAGTTCAGGCGTGTCCCAAGCGACAAATAGGGATATACTACATGCGGGCATGATGAATACTTGTGCAGGGTTTCAGTCAGACACCGACACATTAGGCATACCTCCAGAAATGCACCCAGCAATTCAGACGAGCAGTTTCTGGAATAGTAAGCCCCACCACGCCACATGCTACATTTATTTGTGTACACAGTAAACTGCTCGGAATGTTAATGCTGCTTGAGCATGTCAATAGTTTGATATATGGTTGTGAATTTTCTTCACTCAATTACAATGCAATAGAATGACCACACAATGAGTCAAACACCCACAATCACAAGTCAAGCTATATTTCCATTTCCACGTACACCCAAATGGTATCCACAATTACTAGAAACGCTAGGGCGTTCCCGGTTGGCGGAATTTGGAATATAAGAGCACAAGTATGCGTAAACATCAATCAAGTGTTTTTTAACATATTGTGGTCTGGGATGTGGCCATACAAGAATGTGCAAACATAGTACAAAAGTATCTTTGGACAAAAAAAAAGGTTCTCTTAATGTACAACCGAAGTGTATGCAGAACTCAAAAGTACCAATTGGGTTTTACAAGCACTCAACTCTAGTTTAGCAAACCATGGTACACAGATTAGCAAGTACTACAAGTGCTACTTTGATTCCCATCACTGGGACTTCTAAACATTACAAGAAAAGTACTTTAAACAGACTCACCACAAGTAACATACTATTGTCCAGCAACCATCCTAAAGCTGCAATACCTTCTTCAACATCTATTTAAAGATTAAGGTAGCCATTTGCCTACATCACGGCAGTACTCGGTATCCTCATATGCCTATATACTGTCTCCCTGATCAAATGAAACATATTGAAGGTCAAAACAAAAACCATTTGCTCATGCATTCCTATTGTACCAACAGCAGAGGAATCAAGAAAGAATCCAACATCCCAGGGGTGCCTAACGGCATAGAAATGATTCAAGAGTTATTAGCTTTACATCGCTATAATACTAAATCAACTCAATCAGAATATTCATCATCAGTTAACTTGTGCCGTCAATAGAATGAATTTGCAGTTGCAGCGTCAGAAACAACTACAGAGCAGAACAACTCATGCACGCAAAAAAAAAACAGTAATGGCAACTGCAGCAACAGCTCAGTGAGATCAATTGCCACCTAAACAGTCTAAAAGCATATTAACAACTAAGAGTGACAACTGAAGGCACGGCCTGCTTCTTGGCATCATGGCATGAGTTACTATTGTTCAGAAGGAAGCATACACTCAAAAGTCATCCCTCGAATTGATGGCTTCCTAATTATACTGACTAGTAGTTGCCAAAACATGCAGCACTAAACCCTGCAGCTCTAACGGATGCAGAGCGCACGAACCAGTGCAGACTGCTCCACCAGTTGATGGCTTCCAAATTACTGATTGCTTCCAAACATGCATACACTCAAGGAAGGAAGCATAGAATCTAAAGTCATCCCTGGAGTTGATGGCTTCCAAATTACTGATCTGCTGCACTGACTAGTTGCCCAAAAAATGCAGCGCTAAACCCTGAAGCTCCAACAGATGCAGAGTGCACAAATCAGGGCAGACTGCTCCACCACAACAGGTTGCACGGCGACACGATCACGGTTTCCACAGACTACGGAATCCAATTCGCAGCAGCCAACCTCCCCGATCAAGCGATCAACGGGAGTAGCGAGCGAGCCAATCGCGCCGGCGGCGGCTGCAGCAAGTCGGAATCCTCCAAAGTCATAATCGAGGGAGCACGTGACACGGATGAAGTTAGTTTAGTCAAGCGGAGGCGGTAGGATCGGCACCTGAGAGACCCGGGACCCTAGGCGTAGGCGGCGGCGCGGGGGTCGTCGCGGGGCTCGTCGGGGAAGCAGTTGCAGCAGTAGCAGCCGCAGAAGCAGCGGCACCACCGGCGGAAGCAGCGGCAGTAGCACCACCGCGCGCGCGTCCTCCCCGACGCCGATGCGCCACTCGAGTAGTCCATCGGATGATCGGAGAGAGAGTAGCGGGGGTGAGATTGTAACGAACCTACAGAGTAGAGCAGAACAGAGGGGGCAGGATAGAGACTGTTGGAACTGGAAGGGCCTCGATCTCTCAGCCTTGGTCAGGGTCAGTGGAACAAGATGCTTTTCTTCGGCTTGGGCACTTGCCCTTTTCGACGCCGTCAACAGGATCACGAAACATCCACAGCTGACAGAATCATCAGAATTAATAATTTGCTGTCATCTTAACACGTACAATTGCTTCCCAGTTCCCACCCCACCACCGGCTTCAGCGCCGAAATCTACCACTGCTGGCTGCGCACTGCAAGCTCACAGCAGTTAATACGTAGCTCCCAAGGTTACCAACATCATAAGCCATGAGCATGACACAAGATTGACTGTTACTTCCTCCAGCAAGTTTTTCATGACTCCAGGTGAGCATCTGATTCAGGTGGCCCAGACCTCAAATCAAGATAATTCTAGCAGGGGTATTTCCGTCTGTATGGACAACTTCAGCCAAGGTTCAGAAAATGAAATCCCGGATCACAATGACAAGTGTGGAACATAAGAAACCAGCCCCAACATCAGCCAGTCCTCTGCTTGTAACTTGTAAGTTGTAAGTTGTATCTGACTAGCAGTGAAAGGAAACTAGCCAAAGATATTGGGCTCAACTGGATGAAGCAGCAACTCTTTCAAGGAATGATCAGGAAGTCCTCCACAGATGCTGTCATCAGGAAATACAGATTGCCACAGTGCTATATGCAGTTCCAGATCCTGATACTGTTTAGTTCCACCCAAAACGCAAAAAGTTTTCACCTAGACAACCGTGTCAGTTCATTTCTTCTCACGCAACCAAATGCAAAAAGGTTTTCACCTTTTCACTCTCTCTCTCTCCTCGAACTAAACAGGCCCATATTCAAATTTGATCTCACATACAGATTCCCACGAGTGTATCGGCAAACCTATAGCACGACAAAGCTAGTGAGTACAAGAATGAGGGTAACAGTGAAGAATAAACGTATGCAAGAGCTATTCTTTTGACTGAATTTCACACAACAACATTCAGAAACTGTAGAACCAAAAGGAAAAAAAAACTACATATCTGTTAGCTACAAGTACAGAAAAAAACCTTGAAATGTTGACTATCTCACAGAAACAAAACACTATCTCATGAGATATTTGATATTGGAGGAAGTACAGCATTTTCACCAATAGCCATTGGTTCACCATTTCACTTCTAAACAAAACTATTTTTTACTTGAACACACAAAACGTATTCATGATACATGATATTGGAAAAAAGTAGTATGGACATGATATTGGAAAAAAGTAGTATGGATATAGAAATTTTACCATCGTTTTGCTTATCCTCCAAATCCACCTCGGTTGTAATGGCCATGTGTCGTCAGATCATCCTTTATAGTTGCTGTTTCTAAACTGATGCCATCCCCAGTAGTCAGTAGTGTTTCACCAGTAGTCATTGCAGGAGCAAACCCCATCATGGAACAAGTGGAAGCGATGGCGGTCACGCACAATGATCTCACGATGATAGAGCTTGGATACAAGTTTGGCATGCACATGGCAATCACGACACACTCGAAGATTCTTGACAATACGAATAGGCGCGTCATGGGGAATGTTTAGGATACCAAATGCTAATGCAAGCCTCTCACTGTGGTAGGATAAGGTACTGCCCTTATCTTCCTCGTCATCCATGTCCATAAGAACTTGGCTGGTATCCTTGACATAGCCAATGAGTTGTAACCTCTGTTCCATGTCTTCCAATAATGCATAGATCAGCCTTGTTTGGGGGTGTCTTGTATCACCCGACCTGAACTCATGGACCAAACCATTCCACTCTATAAAGCTCAAGCCTGTCTCCTTCCTGGCCCCCCTCTCCTCCATCATCCGCCGAACAGCTTTTGCATCTTCCCGTAAACCGTTGACTGCATATAAATTGAACAGAAGAACATAACGTCCACCATCATCAGGCTCTAGCTCAATAAGTTTCTTCCCTACACGTTTTCCCACAACAATGTTATTGTGCATCAGGCATGACGACATTAGAGCCCCCCACTGTGATGCATGTGGCTCCATTGGCATGTCCAGTAACACAGCTTCAGCTTCTTCCATGAGCCCAGCACGTCCAAGGAGATCAGCCAAACACCCATAGTGCTCCCTCCGTGGCTCAACCCCATGATCCCGCATGGACCTGAAAACCTCCTTTCCTTCATCCACGCGCCCTGTGTGGGTGCAGGCGCACAAAACAACGATGAATGTTGACTCATTCGGCACAAAACCCTTCTCAAGCATCCTTCTGAACAACTCAATTGCATGCTGACCATGGCCGTTCATTGCAAGCCCACCAATCATTGCATTCCACAACACCACATCGTGACTCCGAACTCCATTAAAGACCCGCCATGCCTCCTCCATGCACCCACACTTGCAATACATATCCACAAGCGCCGTCTCAAGCATGACATTCCCTGACCTCCTCCCAAATCCCTCTACTTCCAGATACCCATGAACCCACCGCCCCCTCTCAACTGCACCCAAATGTGCGCAAGCCTTGAGCACGCTGACCAGCACTATGGCGTCCGGCCTAAATCCCTCCTCCATCATCCGATCAAACACCCTCAGTGCCTCGCCAAACTGCTCCGCGCGCACGCACGCGTCGATCATCGCGCTCCAGGAAACCAGGCTCCTGTCGGGCATTCTGGCGAACACGTCACGCGCGGTCTCCAGGTCGCCGCTCTTGCCATACCCCGACACCATCGTGTTCCAGGAGACGGCGTCCAGCGCGGCGGCACCGGTCGTGTCGAACACCCTGCGCGCGTCGGGGAGGAGGCCGAGCGCGCAGTAGAGCTTGAGGAGGCAGTTGGTGACGATGGTGTTCGCGAGCGCGCCGCACTTGAGCGCCTGCGCGTGCGCGAGCCCCGCGGCGGCGAGGCGATCGCATCCGCCTGCGCCAGGGGAAGGAGAGCGGGGCGAGGGGGAGGGGGAGGAGGCGAGGGAGGCGAGGAGGAGGGAGAAGGTGTAGGGGGTCGGCGAGGCGGCGGCGCGGATGCGGGAGTAGAGGGCGAGCGCGGCGGCCGCTGGGGCGCCCCGGCGCGCGAGAGCGGCGTGTAGCGGGCACCCGCGGGTGGGCGCCGTGGAGAAACCGGCGGCGGCGGGTCGGAGCCCGACCAGTGCCGCGAGGAGGCGGATGCGGAGGCGGTGGCGATGGGCGGGCATGGCAACCGGGAGCGAGCTCGAGCCGGATCACCTCCCAAGTCCCAACTTGTTTTTCAAATCACGGCCAATGCGCGCTCTGGTGCGTACCGGGATTTGAATGTGTTTTCCTCGTCTGCAAAACAAAATCCTCTCTGAAATTCTGGATTCATATGGAAATTTAAATGATTTGTCTAAAATCCTGATTCATGCGGAAATTTAAGTGATTTCTCTAAAATTACGGTGACTCTCTCACGTTTCATGACAGGATCTCAGGGGGTGGTCTTAATTTCGAACGCTTTTGGACTACAATAACACCAAACATGAATTTTAATGTCAAGATTTGGTTCGTGTAACTGTAAGTGAGCTTTTGCCAAGTTATGTCCATTTCATTTCTCAGTATTTGCACCGACGTGTTGGACTTTACTTCTTCTTCTTTTATGCCAAAGACAAACTCATTTGACTCTGCAAAACAGCAGTATAACGACCCCAGTAATTTAAGGGGAAATTTGCTTGTAACCATTTCATAAATCATCGGAGGTGGTCACATTGTCAGATTTCATTTTGGTAGCAATTTCCAATTCATACATCTGAGGCAGGCATGACTAGTCTTTTGGAATTATGTTTATATCAAACATCTGGTAATGTGGATGTTACATTTTATACCCATTAATACAGGTTCCAATGGGTTCAAGGATAACAATTTGTGATATATACTAGAGCTACTACTCAACTACAATAGCTGCTATATAACTAATTCAACATGAAAATTTATCATTACCCCAAGTGGGATAAAAGAGAAACAAAAAAGGACAAGAGAATGTCTCGCTGCTCATCCCGAAAAATCATATTCCACCAAACGCCCTGGCTTCTTGATCGCAGGATGGATAAATGAATGATCCTCAGAGAAACGGGGCTCTATGGTATGCAGTTTCTCCCCACTCGTCAGGATTGGGTTTGGTATTTTCATTTAGTCACACTTTATATTCCTGTAGATCCTCCTCACAAACAATGTTGATCCAAGATATCCTATTGCACCTGATAAAACAGCCAAACAATATTAATTTAAATCACACTGGAGTTTGTATGTCACGAGTGCAGAAGAGCTTACCACATAGTGTTCCTAAACCTAGGCAGAACATTAGAGTGTAGCCGAAGTAAAAGCTCGTCTGGAAGAATCCTGACATCTTGGTCTTCATGTGGTAATAATATATGGAGTAGAGGTAAACATATACAGCAGTGGAAGCAGCAGAGAAGAATGAAGTCCACTGCCAGTGGTAGTTCTCAGCGTTTAGCAAGAAATATGTACCCACAATTGTTACACAGATGGTTACAATTATGAGGATCAGGAAGACCAGCAACATGAACCCATAAACATAGTACACCTGTCAACAGTTGATCAAAAAGGAAGAGGCATCAGAACCAACTCTCAAGCATCCATAGTAATGAAACAATGAGGATGAACAAAGCAGAGTTGTCTTCCATACCTTGTAGTTCCAAAACGATGTGAAGACAAAGTACATTTCAATGAAGATACTACCGAAAGGAAGCAGTCCTCCCATTAGGGCAATGACAGATGGTGTGAGATACCATTTCTTCTCAGGAATAGGGCGAGGAATAGTCTTTACTCTGCAAGGATTGTTTGGTGCACCACTCCAGTTTCTACCAACAACAGTTCCCAAAAGGGCAAGAGGGAAAGAGATGAAGGCCCACAGGATGAAGACAACCACCATTGTACCGAATGGTATGGCAGCTAATGATCCATAGAATATAGCAATGGTGTTAAGCACTAGGCCAATTCCAAAGCACATAAATGGGAAAAGTGATGCTGTCATGGCCATTGCCTTGATCCAGTTTTTCCCTGCTTACCAAAAAGGATTAAAAACAAGTGAGAACCCCATAGGAAACATAGACATACAATCCCATTTTAGATGATAAAGAAGCACATACCTCCATGCCGTGAGTATAGTGTGCCACTGACGTATCCAGAGATGAACGAAGTAAGAGCATAACAGACAATGAATGTTGTAACAATAGCACCTCGCCTGGTAGAATAAGAACACATGGTGAGTGATATTTTTGTGTAGCATAACAAAGTATAATTATACTTCAAGAAAACAAAGTAGAGTTAGTAAGCTTTATAGTAAAATTGTGCAGTTGCTTGTGAAAGATAGGTAAGATGTCACAATTCTAAATATGCATACACACCAATAATTAGTAGGACTACGATTGGGTGCAAGGTTTTCCAAAGATCCACTTTAAGCAGTTAAAGAACAAGGAAATGAATCTGGATGAGAAGAGTCTTCAAACATTACATTTCTGGGATGAGGCCAAAAACAGCAAATTATACTGCTTAAAGGCTCTACTTCTGGAAAAATTAAATGTTGTATATTATATGTTTATAACATCAAGTATATATGACCTTTGGAATGGCAAAGCATCAGTAGACAAATCCAATTATGGCAGGTTCATTACGATGCTGGCTCTAGAAGCTGCTTGTAAAGAGAAAGATATTTATGAAGCAACATTGTAATTTAAGTACGTACCCAATGTACAACATTCCGATGATTGCCAGCAAAATTACTAGAAGAATAAGTGCTGCCAACTGTGTGCCAATACCAACAAGAGATGAAAGAAGAACTAGATTTCTAGGAGGCCTGAAAACATCACCATGTACAAGCTTCCATCCAGATTCTTCATTGACATCTCTTTCCTGATGTGATAAAGTATATCAGGAAAGGGTATAGTAAAATAACTGATTTCTTTAAACATTACTTTAAAAACAGTATATGCATATAATCTGTATAGAAAATTACCAGAGTTTCAATATCATCATCATCACGAGCATATTTTGCATAATCATTTCTTAGAGTCCGCATCAATATCATTGAGACAAGTCCAGTGAGAAAGATGACCATCATGAAAGAATTGAAAATTGAGAACCAGTGAATCTGCAATCACAGGCAATATCCGTATTCAGAGAAATAACTAGAAATAAAGAATATATGCTGAAATCCATTCAAATATTCAGACACAGTTAAAGAAGAATGATTATAGTGAAAAAATGTTATTGTAATTCCCAAGAGCTAAGGTACAAAGATATGCTTTAATTGCAAAATCATATACCAAGCACCTGGTGTTCAAAGAAAGGATAGTCCAGGTACACATCAAAGCGATGAGCGAATGTTATGTTTGTTGGTTCCCACTTGACAGAATATGTCATGTCCATTGCCTTATTAGCATCAATAAGCTTGGGGCTTTCTTGAGTAAGATTAACATGGATAATCTGCAGGAACAGAAGTAGCAAGGATGGTAATCAATAGCAGTTACATGAAGGAAAGCAATATAAGCTCGTTATAGACAAACCTGATTGCCATTGTATCTGATGACAATATTCTTGTGGGTGAAAAGGAAATATTTGTTATCATTGTTCTTGTCTGCCTCTCCAACAAAGCCTAAAGATTTCAAAAAAATAAGCCTACAGTAGGTCGAGGAAACAAATAAAAAAAAGAGAGAGGAGGATCACATACATACCCCACAGAGGCAAATCATCTTCATTGTAGCACAATAGCAGAGGGCAGCATATCCAGAAAAGAAAATAAGTTTTAAGTCAATAGATCAAGTGCATATAAATTTAACCATCAACTAAGTCAGTCAGTAGGCAAATTAGTTAATATAAATGAAGAATAGATAACTTACCGATGAATAATTCGAACCAATATGAGTTTTCGATCGCATCTGATAATTGCTTGGCCTTGTCAAGATCAAGATCAAGAGAACAAATGGTGGCCTTATCAACATTTTCTGAGACAAAGCATGGTAATCAGTGCACATGCTTTCCCACTTGAATGACAAAGTATTGAAGCAGGACAAAGAACAATGCATAGCTCACTCACTTCCGAACTTTATGTCAATCTGGCTATCGATGAGTTCATTCCCACCGAGGACCTCGCCAAGCCCTCCCCACTTGTGGACATGGTTTTCTGTTGCGTGGCAGAACGGGAGGCTGTAGTAGTTGTAAGTCTCCTGCGGGTTGTTGTATGGGCCAACCTTGTTCACCCAGAGCGTCACAGGCTCATCTGCTTTATACTACAAGAAACAACGGCAGTGATCAGATCAGAGAATGAAACACCTTCCGAACTAAAACCATCTATCCATAGTACTCGATATGCACAAAAAGTCACCTAAATCACATAATTAGAGCACAGGCATTGCAGCCAAACTACACTGCAAATGTACTTATGTAGCCAGTTCAAGGGGTCGAGCGTAGAAGGTAATCAACACAATGCCTCCACACTGCTGTTTCTCCCCCCACCCATTTTACCCATACCCGCAATCCGCCACTGGCACAGGTAAGATCTAGCAACCTAACGACGGTTTGATCCCGCGCGCGTACCGCCCAGAGATCCCGCCCGTCCGGGCCGGCGCCGCGCAGATCTGACCCCGAGCGAGCGCGGATCTAGCTGCGGGCGGAGCCTAGCAGGCGGACTGAACCGACCAGCGCCGCTGGGGGGCACGGCACCAGGGGTCTGGTTTTCCGAAGCCCGTGTAGCGTGCTCTCGCTAAGGGGAGGCGCGTCGGTGTACCTTGTGGTCGGAGTCGGAGGCGGCGGCGATGGGGAGGACGACGAGGAGGATGAGGGCGACGAGCGCGGCGCCGCCGGCGGAGGCCATTGGCGAAGGGAATGGCCGGGACCGGCCGACGCGGGGCGGTGGCGCGGTGCTCGTGTCAATGTTTTCTTCCCTGGGCGACGGAAGAGGGGTACTGCTGCATGGCAGGGGTAAGGCCAGGCGAAAGCGGAGGTTTTGACGGGAGTATACGACACGCTGTGCTGTGCTGTGCAATCGTGCAGACTGCAGGCTGTAGAGAGACCGTCTGATTTTTATATATATTTTTTATCTGTTTCTATATCGTTCCATTCTACGGAGTTTTCCCTTATGGCTTAAATCTTAGCTTATAATCCCTCCATACTGGTATTAGATAATGTTTAGAAAAATGTTTTAATCAAACATTGGAAATATAAATTACGAATAACTTTTAAGTCGTTGAGTTTGAAAATGTGAAAACCATAGTAATAGATTTGTGTTGACGCAAAAATCAGGTGGAGACAGATGCGCCAACGCACGAGCTAAGGCTTGGCCTTGAAAACCGGGGACGTGCCAGTCAATCTGACCTGTTGATTGATAAGGATAAAATCGGACGTTAAGAAACAGCCGAGGAGCCGATTTTCTCGTTAGCACAGTCGGATGTTGAAGAACCGATTCCAGTATACGAACATAGTAATAGATTAACGTTTAGAAAAATGTTTTAATCAAACATTGGAAATATAAATTACGAATAACTTTTAAGTCGTTGAGTTTGAAAATGTGAAAACCATAGTAATAGATTTGTTTTGAGAAATATTTTTTAAAAATATACATATATCATTTTTAATAAATGTTTTTGTAAAAATAAGAAGTCAAAGTTACGTTTTGAAGACCGTGTCGTTGTCCAAAACTTCATCTATTTTCTATACAGAGAGAGTATAAATGTATAATGTGAAACTAATTATCTTGTTCTAAATACTTTTTTACGAAATAGTTTTTCATTAAATTTAAGCAAAATATGTACATTTTACATTGCCACCTGCCTAAAGGAAGACCCTAACTATTACTAAATACTACCTCCGTCCCTAAAAGAAACGCTCGTTTGGAATGCGTGCCAGTTAAAGTAGTGCACGTTTGACCAAGTTTCTAACAAATTGTACTTATATTTATGACTCTAAATAAATTTGTTAAAAACTACATTTCAAAACGAATCTAATGATATATATTTCATATCATAAATATTTATATTTTTTTATTTGTAATTGGTCAAACTTAAGATTCTGAAGTTTTTTAGAAAACGAGAAATGCATTCTTTCTGGGACGGAGGGAGTAGCACATATTTATATTCATGCATATAGGTAGTACTCCCCACTTTTGCTTTGTCTAGTCATGTCCCTCTAATACCTTGTTAAATACTACTCTCTCCGGTTTAGTATTAGAAGTCGTTTAGGACAGCGACACGGTCACCAAAGCAAAACTTTGACTTCTTTTTTCTATAAAAATATTTCTTGAATAGTTATATATGTATATTTTTATGAAAGTAATTTTCAAGACCAATCTATTTATGTGATTTTCACATTTACAAACTCAATGACTTAATGTTATTCATGATTTATATTCCCAATGTTTGACTCAAACCTTGTCCAAAACGACTTCTAATACTAAACCGGAGGGAGTACCTCCGTCCCAGAAAGAATGCATGTCTGGGATGCGTGCCAGTTAAAGTGATTCATGTTTGACCAAATTTCTAGCGGACTTATATTCATATTTATGGCTCTAAATAAATTTGTTAAAAAACTATATTTAGAAACAAATCGAATGATATATATTTCATATCATAAATATTTATACTTTTTTATTTATAATTGGTCAAACATAAGATTCTGGAATTTCTCGGGAAGCGAGAAGTGCATTATTTTTTGGACGGAGGGAGTAGTTTGGAAATATAGTTTTGTTACATATTTCGCCGAATGTACTTGAGAGATGCTATCTTTGCTCATAAAGAACTTATCCAAAGTTGACAATTGTTTTAGCAAAAGGTGATTCAATGACACATGCATTAAAAAATGGAGTGAAAATGTAGTGTAGCAGAAAAAATGCCTCCTTCCCCGCACAAAAGGATAGGGCAAAATAAAACTTTGGCTCGGCGAGCAGTTAGTACTTAGCCCGTGTTTAGTTCGCGAAAACATTTCGTGAAAAGTTTTCGGGTTTTGATTTTATCAATTTAGAAGTAGTAAATGTAGACGAAAAAGGTGGAAAGTTATATGGATAGGTTGGAAATCTCGAGACGAATCTAACGATGGTAATTAGAGGGTAATTAATCCATAATTAGCGGATGGTTACTGTAGCATTACTGTTGCAAATCATGGATTAAGTAGACTCATTAGATTCGTCTCGCGATTTTAGTCTATCCATATAACTTTTCACCTTTTTCGTTTACATTTAATACTTCATACATAAAAATTCTCTTTTAATGTAATGGATGAAAATATTTCGGATGGTAACTGTAAACATGGCCTACGCGGCGAACACTGGCACTGGTTGGACTCTTCTGGAGCTCAAAGCACGAAAAGTGCCTGGCCACATGCACGGAAACTGATGCTACGAATGGATCCGCGCACAAGTCAGCGCGCACGCGTGCTTTCCCTTTTCGCTTCTGCACGGCACGCGCCGTGCACGGTGCACCGGATATCAGGCAATAAAAAAACACAGCATTTCGTGGAGCCAGATTGCCAGAAATCTCAGATCGCACTTCAGAAATCTCAGATAGCACCTCGCGGAGTCACGTTCTCGTCTCGGGATCGGCGATGATGCCCCGTCGGCCTCGCGCTTGGGCGCTTTGGCGTGCGCTGCGTCGTCTTCGGTACGGTGTTCGGATGGCTCGTGCCGGGCCGCCGGCAAGAGGCGGAGCCAGGGTTAAAAATTCCGACCCCTAGGTAACCGGTCAAACCGGTCCGGACCGGTAGCGATACAGGCCGGTTTTCAACCGGCCAAATTTAAAATTTTTAAATTTGAATTTAAAAAATTATTTTTTAAAAAAAATACTTTAATGTGAGTAGATTGTAATGGTGTCAAAATTTTTCAAATATTAGTTCATTTAGTATCTTTTGTTTGTATTAGAAGTTCAAACAGCCTATTAACTCAACACGTTAAACTTCTAATGCCCTTAAACCGCTACTTAAACTTCTTAAAAATGTTCTCTTTCTGACACCATTAGATTCTACGCACCTTAAACTATTTTTAGGATTTTTTTAGAAATTTTCTTTTATTTTTTATTTTTTAATTAAAATTCAAAAATTTGTCAAATCGCTCAAACCGGCCGGCTAACCGTTCGAAACCGGTTGAACTACGGATTTAATTTAATTTTTAAATTTGTCCGGTTTCTACCGGTTTTCGGTCAAACCGGTCCGGCTAACCGCTACCGGTGGGCGACGGTTTGGCCAGCCCGGTCGGGAAAAAAACCATGGGGCGGAGCTCCTCCTACAGGGTGGGATAAGGTGTCTCAGATATGGTCTGAGGTGTTGGCGTTGGAGTGTTGTAGATGTTGTGTCGCCGACCGGGGCAAACGAGCTGAGGTTGAGGTTGAGAAAGGCTCACAACGAGTGGGGCAATAAAAGAGCTGTTCAAGCATTCAAGCCTATCGTCTCCAAATCAATTGAGTTTACTATCGTCTCCAAATCAACTGAGCCTACTTTACTGGTTCAGTCAGTGGTCTGACCCATAAGCTGGCGGTTGAACCGCGGTTCAATAATCTTATATATTGTGCATACTCCCTCCGTCTCGATTTAACTGTCGCGGAAGCTACAGCTTCATGTCCCATTTTATCTATCGCCAGCCCTACAACGCCACTGCACCGCATCAATTCACCTGTCCTTGTCTCATTCTCTCCCCTCGTTGGCGCCTTGGCGGCCTCACAACCACACATTCTCCCACTCTCTTTCTCCCCACTCGACCGGTCCTCCCACTTCTCTCTCCACTGCGCCGCCCCCTTCGTCCTCGCGCTCGGGTCGGCCGGCCTCCTCCGGCCCCGCCCGCACTGGATCCGCGCGTGACGCAGCGGGAGCAGCCTCCTCCGCCCGGCGTCCCCGTCCTCGTCCCCGGCGGCCTCCTCCGAGCAGCATCCCAGGCCCAAACGGTCGCCCTCCTCTGCGCCAGCCAGCTCTCTCCGCGTCGGCCAGCTCTCCTCCGTGCGGCGACCCCGGCCCCGACGGCCACCCTCCTCCGCATCCAACCACAGCGCGCAGGCGCTCGCCGGCGCAGGGCGCTCGCCTGGGCCCGGACGCGCTTCTCCTCGGCGGCCACTCCCTCTTCTTCCTCCTCCGGCCGAACACGCTTCTTCTCGGCGGCGACGCGCGGGAGATGAAGGTCGTCGCCCAGGGCGCGGCGCCGCGGCTGTAGAGGCGAGCGCGCCTCTTCTCTCCCTCCGCCGCGAGCAGGCGGTTGGAGGCCGGCACGACCTGGGTGGGGGAGGTCCCGACGTGGCGGAGCAGGGGTGCGGCAGCCGGACGAAGGGCCACGGCGGCGGCGGCCCCCTATCCTTCCTCCTCGTGCTCCTCTCCAGCTCGCCGCTGCAACTCGCTCCTCGCGGCCTCCGCCCGCCGACCGGCAACTGGAGCGGCTGTCGTGTCTATCCATCCAGGGGTACTGGCGTCTTTTGCTGTGTACATTGGGAACCGTTTTTTTTCGACGACAGATATTAGGGGACGGAGGGAGTATACTCTATTATAACAGAAGTGAAATATGGGTGAGATGGTTAACAGAGCTGGTCAAAGCTTTCAACACGGTTTGAACCCCACCTGTGCCCCTTTATTTTTTTTTGAATGAACTACGGCCGGCAAGCAGTTGGCTTGGACATTATATTGATATGCAAGGTTTAGTCATACATAGATTTGTGAATGAGAGGGTTTAAGGGAAGAACAACTAGTTTAGTTTACATGTTCTCTGAAATAATTACACCACAATGCTATCTCAGCTTTGGCCTCTACCTTCTTGCTCCGATGAGACCAGAGGTCGAGGTCAAAGATGATGGCAAGGATGATACCCCGGTGGGGAGTGGCTTTGTTCCGGAACACGAGCGCATTCCAAGCCTTCCAAATGTTCCACAGGATCTCTATAAAATTGATGATACTTCCTTCAAATAAAGAACTTTCGTTCCGGAACACGAGCGCATTCCGAACCTTCCAAATGTTCCACAAGATCTCTATAAAATTGATGATACTTCCTCCAAATAAAGAACTTTGTTTTATTTTTAAAAGTAAAAAGTCTAAATTACTGCCCTCAAGTATAAGCAAAGTCCACATAACCCCTTAAAGTATGTTTTGTGGAATTTTGATTTCAAATTTTATGAGATGGTAATAGATATCATAACACATGTTAGAAAAATACATCATAAATTTTTTATAGTTATTTCGTATGGTAGGATATTTAATAATAAATTAATCATTGAGATACAAAATTATGTGAAAAATAATGACAAAAAATTATAATATATTTTTCTAACATACATTGCGGTGTCCACTACCACCCTGTACAATTTGAACTCAAGATTCCCCTTATGTATGGAGAAACAAAAAAGACAAATCACATTTAGGGGTAATTTGAACCAAATGTCATAGTTTTGGGGGTAAAATGAACAAAACATACTTTAGAGGGTTATTCAGACTTTGGTTATACTTGAGGGGAGTAATTTGGACTTTTTCCTTTTTAAAAATTGACGTAATCTTGGCAAAAGGCTTGTACTCTGTATACACAGTAGCGAGAGCGTTAGGAACTTTAAATGTTGAGGCTTAAGTTTATTCCCACGCTTACGTACTCTAGAGTTACACGCGTATTGGATCTTGAATCCGATGCTGCAGACGTTAGAGATCGATCTTGCCCTCCAGTAGAGTTACACGCGTATTGGATCTTGAATCCGATGCTGCAGACGTTAGAGATCGATCTTGCCATCTTGGTGATTAGTGATATCAGGCATAGGGGCGCACCAGTCTTTTCGTTTAAAAATATTAAAGCATCTTCAAGAGTCCCTCTAAAATTCACTCTCTAAATCATCATTTAGAGAGTCATTTGCATAAAAATCGTTTTCTATATCTTTCTATTTTCCATCAGCTTCTCTATATCTTACATGCACTCTAGAGAACTATTCTCTTTTCTATATTTTGTTAGCGAGAAATCCGAAATGGAGTGTCTATGGTTGAATAAGCAAATAGAGAAGCTGTTGGAAAGTAAATTCTTAATCAAAATTTCAAAAACTAGCAATTAGAAAGGATTTGGAGAGTCTCTTGGAGTTGCTCTTAGGCCTAGCAAACATTTTGCATTTTCTAAAAAAAGGCAAACATTTTACATTAAAGCACCGGCCCTCCAGTGACTACATAATACAGAGATGCAAACGAAACGAAAGTAAATTACAATTAAAAACCAAAATCACAATCCCAATGGCATGGACGAGTCAGAAGTAGCTGGTTAAGATCTCATCTTTCATGAAGAAATCAATGGGAATCCGATTGATTTTCTTCGTCATCCTCACCGTTACCACTGGTGTTTCATCGGTTAAAAATAGATGAAAAAGAATATCAGATCAGTAAAAATTTGCCTGCTTTGTTGGCTTCTATCGATTTTGATTTCAGAATTGAATTTATGAGTTGACGATGCACAGTTACTCAAAGCGAGCAGCCAATCTCACTTCTCATCGTTCTGCTGGTCAAACTTGATATCATTCTAACTGTCAACTGCTAGCACTGAAATTATTTTGGGTTCAAATTCGCGTCAATGAACTTTTAAGTATGAGAGTTTTGAATGGCACTGTCCGCTATCGAAAAAACTAAGATAAGCGCGGAACAAATCCAGAATGAGTGATTACAGAGGACCTCAGAGATCTTGGTGGTTGTGATCATCAGGCGGGGTTGTTGCCCCATCAAGAGTAGCAAATATTTTAATCACATCACCGGCCCTCACGAAATCATACAGAACAGATGAACAAGCGCACAAACCAAAATAAAAATCTAAGAAATAAACGACCACTGGCATTGATATCGCGAGTCAGAAGTAGCTGGTTAAAGATCTCATCTTTCTTGTAGAAATCAATGGGAATCCGATTGATTTTCTTCGTCGTCCTCACCAAATGCCCACTGGTGCCATAACCAAATCGCTAAAAAAAAGAAACGAACCCCAAAGTACTACGATAAACCCAATCAGAACTAGGAAAGCGTCCTCCCCTTTGGTTCAGTCTGGCCCAAGGATAGATTGCCCGCTGCACCGGATGCAGCACCGGACAATTGCAATGTTAGGCAAACCAAACAAAAATCAAACAACCAAAAGAAGCAAATCAACAACGCAGACGAACGAAACGAATCTTGGATGAAGGAAACAAGCGCGAATCGGGATCGAGCAAAGGGGACATGCTAGGGACCTAGGGTTCGTGGGGTGCGGCGAAGAACCCTAACTTGCCCTCGGGAGCGCCGACGGAGGTGGGAACTGGGAGCTGGGACGGAAGAGTCTGAGGCTCCAGCATTTGTAGCCTTGTAGTCGCCGGAGCGGGTTGAGGTCATCGTGTAGGGTTTGAGTTCCTTTTTGCCGGCGGCCCGTGCAGGTAATGTTCGGCCCACGCAGGCGGTACGCAGGCCACGGGCCTGCAGCCCATAGAGGAAATGCTATGCTACAGATACAATGATACAGCGAAAGTTCAGAACTCCCTGTATGATTCCATGTGATGTTTCCATAACTCCCTGTAAAGTTCAGAACATCACATCCAACTAAAACAATTTCAGATATGTCAGTACTATAAATCTCTCTCTCTCTATATGTTGGCTACATCACTCCAACACCGTCAGATTTTATGATGATCGAACGCCCTAGATCCATGTTGACTACGTCACTAATTTAGTAAAACATGTGCCCTTCTGCTAGTCTATTCTATACTATAAAAGGACGACGAAATTGATGGTCAATCAAAATTTACATCTTACCCTTACAATGCTTACACCGTGGGATTTTATGATGATCGAAAGCTCTAAATTAATTTAAAGAGTCCATGTCGACTACATCTCTATAATGAGCGAATTACAATATCTACACTATAACCTATCTATCTATACTATAAAAGGACGACGAAAGCCAAATCTTAAATCTTACTCTTATAATGCCTACACCGTCGGAATTTATGATGATCGAACACTCTAGTTTAGTCTAAAGAGTCTATGTTGACTACATCACTCCTACACCGTCAGATTTTATGATGATCGAACGCTCTAGATTAATCTAAAGAGTCCATGTTGACAAAGTACTATCAGGACTCTTTCTGACGCTATACGTCAACAACAATGACTCTTTCTTAAGCTACATTTTTCTAAAAACACGTGCGCGGCATATGCCTCTCTGCTAGTATAGTATAAAAAGTGAAAATTTTGATGGTCAAACAAATCTTACGATCTTACATTCCATCGGACTCCACGTTACTTTTTTTTCTTTTGCATCCACCATCTCATCGGGAAACTTCTTTCCCACCCGTGAGGTCGATCTTCTTGTTGGACTCGGACTTCACAAACACCGACCGGACCATACACGCGCCGCCTTTCTACGTATGATAAATGGTAAAAAGGTTTGAGTTAGGATATAAGAAGGTGGATTTCATTTTTTTTATTTTGAAAACCAGTGGCTAATATTTGATACTACGTGTATAATTTGAGGGGTAAAACAATATTTCTACGCTAGTAAAGAGCACCGTTCGTTCCACATCTGACGCTGATGAGATCATGGAGCGACAGAAGAGTATTCGCGCCTTCGCGGCCGTGGCGCGCGGCAGCTGCGGCGGTGGAGCTATCTGCCCACGCGCGGGGAATGCTCCGTGTCGGCGTGGAGATCGACCTGACAACGCGCCTCCGTTCGCCGCCGCCACGGTTGTTCGTCTCGAGGGCCGACGTGGTCGTGAGCTCAAGCTGCGGCGTCCGACTCAAGGTGAGGGAACCATGCCGCCTACCTGTTTGTTATTTTGCCCAAGTGAAAATTGCAGTAGTGATTATTATGCATCGAGGCTGTCGGTCTGAGCCAACTAAGCAATCTGTACAGTAGCATAACCGTGCGAATACAATCGTCAATAAACAAATGTCAATACGCAGTAAAGTGGATTTGTGATCAATATACATTTATTGTCCTACTAGTTCCCATGGAAACTACAGTAAAATGCACACCTTAGGAAGGTCCGCTACATTCCAACATCTGAATTGGCTGCAAAATCTTGAAAGTGCCAGCCTCTTCATGCAAACATCTCAGTGCTGCTTGCCTCCCTGCTGCAAACTGACCAAGCCAAAGTATGTCCCAGAGCGACCATTGGCCATCAGGGACGTGTGCGTGCCCTTCTCCACAACGACCCCTCTCTCAAGCACGGCGATCATGTCGCAGCTCTGGATGGTGCTGAGCCTGTGAGCCACCACCACACTGGTGCGGCCAACCATCACCCTGTCCAGCGCCTCCTGCACCGCCTTCTCGGACTGGCTGTCCAGCGCACTCGTAGCCTCATCTAGAAGCAGGATGGCTGGGTTCTTGAGGATGGCACGGGCGATCGCGATGCGCTGCTTCTGCCCTCCCGACAGCTGGACGCCCCGATCACCACACCATGTGTCGTACCCATCCTTAAGGCTGCTGATGAAGCCATGCGCGTTGGCGGATTTCGCTGCATTCTCAACCTCTGCCTCGCTTGCCGTCTCCACCGCCAACATTATGTTCTCCTTGATAGTGCCTGCGAACAGCGTCGGCTCTTGGCTGACGAGTCCAATGTGTCGACGCAGGGCTTTGAGGTTATATGATCTAATATCTCTGCCATCTATATTCACTACTCCCTTGAGTGGGTCATAGAATCGCTCTATAAGACCGATGATGGTTGACTTGCCAGAGCCACTTTGCCCGACAAGGGCTGTTGACTTGCCTGGCATTATGCTCAAGGAGAACCCTTTGAAGATGATAACATCTGGCCTGGACGGATATGCGAAATCAACGTCTACAACTTCCACCTCTCCTATGAGCTTTTCTGGCTTGTGCCCTTGGGGATTGTCGGGATCAATTTTTGTTTGGCGGTCAAGGATAGCAAACACTGAAGAGACCGCGTCGGCACCCTTGGCGATATCTGTTGTCATGCTACATGCATCTGCTATCACACGCCCCGTGGCGACAAGAATCATGGTGGTTTGGAAGACCGCCTCAACAGAAATGAGCCGCTCGGCCATGAGCTTGCCACAGTACCAATAGTTGAGGGCCCATGAGAATACCGTGAGGCTCACGGAGGCGCCAAGCCCCAGACCTGCAAACCATGACTGCCGGAGGCCTTCCCTGTATGGCCCGTCCTGGGCTTGCCCAAAGAGGCGTAGGATGCGGTCCTGGGATGAGAAGGCGGTTATGGTGCGGAGGTTGGAGACTGCATCGGCAGCTATCTTGCTAGTTTCGGACTGTGCCTGTATTGATTTCATGGACATGCGCTTTAGCAGGACACGCCGAGCATAGGAGCAAGCGATGATAAATGGCTGCATTGCTATCATGACGAGGGCCAAGCGCCAAGAAATGACTAGACCCACGGTGAAAGCAATGAACACTATTGAAACTGTCTGGATCACCAGGGCTATCCGATCGCCCACGAGTGACCTTACCTACAACACAAATATTAACATGTATGAGCAGGCATGATTCTTTTCCAAGAATGATCATAATAAGCTATATGTGTGCAGAATTTTTTTTGTACTTACGATGTTGGCGTCCTTGGCAAGCTGTGAGCATATGGCGCCACTAGAGTTGTCATCTTGGTCAAACCATCCAATCTCAAAAGTGAGGATCTTTTCAAGCATTCTCTCCCTAATCCTCTTGGTCAGGTACTCACCCATGGCGCCGAAGCTATAATGCTGTCCAATGTTGAGCAAGAATGAGATCACCACAAGAGCAAGAAAAACAAGCGCATACAACCTTATTTTTTCCTTGATCTCGCCATGATCTGTCGAGTAGTAGATGGAGAAGGTACACCCCATGCAGTAAGCGTAAATCGGCTGGATGCCCCCAGTCAGGATCGCGCTTAAGCCCCCCACCACTGCATACTTCCACTCTGGTGCATTAAGGACAAGCATCCTTCCTAAGGATGGCACAGGAAGCTTTGGCTTCCCAGGGCTTTCTGCACCATCTCTTGCATCACCTGTGGACAATGTCCAACTTGACCTGCTAGCTGAAGAGAGCATCTTGCTCGTGTTCCTGCTGCATTGCCCTGCACTATGAGATGGGCAACGAGTTCCACCAGCCTCATCGCCCTCGGTTGAATCTCTGGTCTTCTGAAGATGGACAAGAGATGAGTACATGCCATTCTTGGCAATAAGCTCACTGTGAGAGCCTAGCTCCTGGACTGCACCGGTTTGCACGACAGCTATACTGTCAGCATTTCTGATGGTGGAGAGGCGATGTGCAACAACGATCGTAGTCCGGCCCTTGGAGGCCACATCAAGCGCCTCCTGCACGACGCGCTCCGACTCGGTGTCCAGTGCGCTCGTGGCCTCATCAAGGAGCAAAATCTTGGGCGACCTCAGAATTGCTCTAGCAATAGCAATCCTCTGCTTCTGGCCTCCAGACATCTGCGCACCACGCTCACCCACCTGCTTTCATTTAGACATAGTTAGCATCGATAACTGAGGGATTAGGACAGCATCTAGATATAACAGGTATGCTAAATTGCCAAGTCAACCTGCGTGTCGTAGCCCTGCGGCAGCTGCGAGATGAAGTTGTGGGCGTTGGCCGCCTTGGCCGCGGCGATCACCTCCTCATCCGTGGCGTCCTCCTCGCCGAACAGTATGTTCTCCCTCACCGACATGGCGAACATGGCGGGCTCCTGGCTGACGAGCCCCATCTGCGCGCGCAGCCACTTGAGCCGCAGCCTCCGGATGTCCACGCCGTCCAGCGCCACCGTCCCGGCTGACGGGTCGTAGAACCGCTCCAGCAGCGCGATCGCCGTCGACTTCCCGGACCCGCTGCTGCCGACCAGCGCCACCGTGCGCCCCGCCGGCACGCGCAGGCTGAAGCCCACCAACACGGGACACTCCGGCCGGGACGGGTAGCAGAACTCCACGTCCCTGAACTCCACCTCGCCGGCGACATTGTCCAGCTCCTCGCCGGCGTCGCTCTCGGAATCGATCTTGGGCACCCGGCGTATCATCTCGAGTATCCTGTCCGCCGCCGCGGTGGCCTCCGAGAAGTACTTGACGTTGGACAGCGCCGACCCCAGCGACACGCCGCCGATGACGATGAGCGAGGAGACGACGAACACGGTGCCTCCGGGGTACCCGTGGTACATGACGAGGCGGCTGCCGTACCAGATGTTGAACGCGTAGATGGCGAACGCGACGCCGTTGCTGCCGACGGCGACGCCCTTGGCGAGCCCCTGCCTCACCCCGAGCCTTGCCGACTCCTCGAGCGCGGCGGCGAACCGCGCCATGGTGGGCTTCTCGGCGACGAACGAGTACACGGTGCGCGCCGACGAGACGGCCTGCTCGGCGACGGCGCCGGGGGCCGCGTACTGCGCCCTGATCCGGCGCGCGAGGTCGGTGAGGGCGCGGCCGTAGGCGACGCCGGGGACGATGAGGAGGAGCGCGGAGGGGAGGGTCACGAGCGTGAGACGCCACAGGAGGGCGAACCCGACGGCGTAGCTGCCGGCGAACATGGTGACGTACATGACGAAGCTGGGGAGCTTCTCGGCCAGCGCGTCCTGCACGACGAGGCTGTCGTTGGAGACGCTCGTCACCACGTCGGAGGTGGAGCCGGCTTTCAGGTCGAAGTACTCCACGTCCTGACGGAGCACCGCCTGCAGGTACCGTGCTCGCATCCTCGACGCCTGCCGCTCCGCCGTCCGTGCCCAGCAGTAGCCCTCTGCACGTACGCGCCATTGTGGTAGGAACGTGTCAGACACTTTCGGACGCGACACTTTGTACCACGTAGGAGTACAAAGGGTGTGTGTGCAGTGATGTGCTCACCGAGGAACGCCATGACCCAGGCGGCGCACGCTATGAGGACAATCTTGACCACGTTCTGGGAGAATTGTGAACATATCGTGTCGTCAGTGATGGTGACGTTAACACTACAGTAGTGCCATAATCGATCAGGATTGGCAAGTTTTTGCACACGACGCGTACGTACCGCGTTGATCTTGGAGGTGAACTGGTGGATGTGATCAGGGCCGCTGCCGAGGTCGTTGGCGATGCGGCTGGCGATGAGGAGCCGCAGCGGCGTGGCCATGCCGTCGCCGACGGCGCCGACCAGGCCCAGCACCATCAGCGCCACGTCCACCGCGTCCGCGTGCACGAACACCGAAGGCCATAGCGGCGCCAGCGCCGCCGCATCAGCCTTCGTCCCGCGTCCGGCGTGCATAGTGACGGCGTGGGCTAGCAGCTATACGCACGGTCGTTGTCGACCAGAGAGTACGTGCCGGTGCAGACGACTGGCCGGATTCAGGCGAAGACCGTTCTGATCCCCCATGATCACAGACGAGACAACGCATATATAGACCAGATGACCAGTGGACTCACGGGAAACCTGTGATGCTCCGGGTGCTCGCACGAACACGCAAGTCTGCGTTCTGTTGCTGTCTCAAGGCAGACATGCAATAGTCGTGTAGCAGCATACCTCTTCTCTTGCTGTGTCGATTCTTTTGCTACGGTCGTTTTTTTTTTTTTTGCATTTGTACAAAAATCTGGCATGCTTAATCGTGTACCACCAAATAAAAGCAGTAACATTTATTCAAAATCAAGATGTCCGGATTTGTATCTGTCACAACTCACACAGCCATTAAGATCAGGATCCTGATCGATGAGGGCAGTGGCCTTTCTTCTTTGTTCTTTCCCCCAAACCGTCCATGTCCATCTTAGAGGTGGATCTCATCTTCGTCATAATTATATCTTGTGCTTAACTGTTAGTATATTTATATCCAGACAAAGGAATCTAGCAATGCAAGGGACTTGAATATATAGACCTATGTGATGCTAGAGGATAGACTCACTCGTGTACACAAAAGCCGTGTCTGCTAGCGCTGTCTACATGATCTGCTGTTGCATCCCCTCGCTTTTAGAAGTTCCCGATCCGTCCACCAGGACGATCTCCTGTCAGCATGGTTAGCAGTTGGCACCACCTATATATAAATAGATGCATATCGTTTACTGACGAATATAATACGAAATACCGCATCAGGTCCTGAAAAGCTACTTGAGGTTGGAAGTGCAAACAGCAACCTGAATAGCCGTACCAAGTACCAACACAAGTAACAATACTGCAGCAGACATCAGTCGGACTTCATGACTTTAGATGAGGGCAAGATCATGTCATGGTGATATATTGCCTGCCGGTTGTTTGTGGTTTCTTTTTTTCTTTTTTTGCGAGGAGGAGTGCTGTTTGTGGTTTCAACCGGGCAAATTGCAGCTACTTAACAAGAAGCTGAGGGAGCAGTGCTATGACACGAGGGACGAATGCAGGACCAAATGCCCTGTTTGCAAGCCCAAGTGTGTTCCGCTCAGTGGATCGTCGACCAATGTAATTTAATTTGGTGATGCGGCATTGAGTTTTAGAGATAATGTCAAAGTAAATTTATTAGAGCATTTAATTATTCCTCCTATTCATAGGTCTACATATATCTATCTATTATCTATACGATAAAGCACGACGTAATTTTCGCTTCGTCTGTCGTCATCTATATCCTACACCGTCGGATTTTATGATGATCGAACGCTCTAGATTAATCTAAAGAGTTCATGTTGACTACATCTCTAAATTAGTATTTTTTTTTAAAAAACACGTGCCTGCGACACGTGCCTTTCTGCTAGTATTAATAAAACAGTGTCAAAATAAGCCACCACGTTCGCCGAGGGGGGCTAAAAATTCCCACGTTAACCAAAAAGAAAAGAGCCTAAATCGTCGGATTTTCTGATGATCTAACATCTCATATTAAATCTAAGAGTCCATGCCAAATAAATAAGAAAAGACAAAATTCAGAATTAAAAATTAACAAATTAAAGAAAAACTAGAATCCAAGTGAAATATGGTAGATAAACAACAAAATTAATAATTTTAAAAATAATAAATCTATTTGAAACTAAAATAAATAAATTAAAGAGAACAGGAGTCCAAGTCAAATACGACAGATAAATAAAAAATTAATAATTTAAAAATAAAAAGAATATACACTATTAAATTTTATTATGATATCATGGTTTATATAAAACCAAAGAGAATATCTAATATAATTAATAAATAAGATGTAACATGAAAATGTAATATGAGCGTAATAATCATACACATAAAAAAATTATATTACTCGAACAAGAAAAGGGGTATAATACTAGCCGTATACAAAAAGTTCACCAAGTACTACTCGAGTAAGAAAAGGGAACCTTCCCCGTAATGGAGTGGAGAAATAGGATTAGGTCAATCAAATACCTATTCAAGTACATTGATAAAGGCATTGACTACGTAGTAGGAATACTCAAGCTATTTAGAGATGAGATACATATGAACAACTGACATGCTGGCAGCTATTCCAGTTTGATCTTAACTATGGAGACCCACCCATTGAGAGGCTAAATTTTCATCTCGAGAAGGAGCAACAAGTTATCTTCCTGGACTATACATATATAAGAAATATAGTCAGAATGAACAGAGTTAAGAAAACTAAGTTTACTAAGTGGATGGAGGCAAATAAACATCATGAAGAAGCAAGAGAATTGATATAAGTGAATTTCTCTACAAAATGGGTATGCAAACAAAAAGAAAAGAAATGGAAAAAAGGAAAAAAAATAGATATGCAATCAAAATAATCTAGTATGCACATATAACAAGTGAAGACATGTACTACCTCAAGATGCCGCTAAACACTATCAAATGATGCACATCATATACCCGACGTAGGGACAGTGGATGGAGTCGTGTGCACCCAACATATAAGTCAGCATTCCATGGCTATCTTGATGATGACAATAAATGGGTCGAGTGCATCAATGAAACAGCTAATTAGGCAACTAGAACACAACTACGACAGTTGTTCATGACCATTCTATGACACCGCAAAGTAACTGAACCAATTATGCGATTCGACATGGGAAGCACTATTCGAAGACATCCAACACAAGAAAAGAGTAATCCTAAACTTTCCAACACTATGGCATCTCAAAAAAAGGGCTTATACTTTGATAGAAATAGAGAAGCTAATGCAACAAATAGGTAGGTCGCTAAAGAATTATCATGACATCCAATTGCCAAACACAGATGAGATACAAGAACTTATGAACAGATTGATAAACAAAGACTAACTATGATAGGAACAACTTGCAAGATGAACTCCAAACAATACCATGCAACCTAAATCTCGAGTAAAAAAAAGGCACACAACACGATAATTGAGTCAGTCGTCAAAGGCGCATGTTGGAAAGCAAATATTTGTTGAAGTCTACAGTGCTGCATTATATACCTCTGAAAAGTAATAATACGAAAACTAAGATTTAAAGGGAGGATAGTACTTGCTGTGGCATCATGCGCTGTAGCTGCCATACTGGTTGAAGAATATCACACTCTAGATTCAGAATCCCACTTAACATAATGAACGATTCCATATGTGAAACCAATCAAGAAACCCATCTCACAGAGCTGCTGAAGAAGACCTTGCTAATTATTTGGGATGAAGCCCCAATGGCAAACAAGAATTGCTTCGAGGTGGTAGACAAAAGCCTCAAGGGTATACTTATATTTAACAATGAGAAAAAAAAATCCGTGGAAAGATAGTTGTGCTAGGAGGAGATTTCTTAAAAAAAATCTTCCAGTGATACCAAAAGGGAGGAGAGGACACATAGGGAACGAATCAATGAAACTATCATACCTTTGGTGTTATTGGGTCATAAAGCTTCCACACAAGTTGTCCATGTGTGCATGGGGGAATATTTTTCTTTCACCACCAACTAAACATTATATGCATACATTTGATTGAGTTTATTAGCGAATTGGCCAATAGTTATTGATAGGTTGTAAGTCTTGAATTTTTATATACTAAATCTAAAATAATATTGCAACTAAGCTAGCCATGTTATTGCATTAAAAATGCACCTTCTATATTCATCCAGAAAATCCATCACTACTAGACAGGAGGCCATTAGAACCGATTGGAAACCCCCTTTAGCACCAGGTTTTCAACGGGTGCCAACACCAACCGGTGCTAAGAAATTACGTTTAAAAAAATTAAATTGTTCCTCCTACTCCTCATCCCTTCTCTCCTCTCTTTTTCTTGTACCACCCTATCTTTCTCCTCTGTTCTTCACGAACTTGTTCTTCAAGGACAGAATTCCTCAAGAACAGAAAAGAAGACAAGTGTGGAAAGAAAATGAGAGAGAAAGAAAGAGATGAGAAGTAGAAAGAACTTCACTAGGATTACAACATTTAATCAAAAATTACAAAGAACCAAGATTCAAGAGGAAGAGATTCAATCTAAGTACACAGCTCGAGCTCGCTTGGACTATGCACCACCGCCGCGCGTGCCCTCCTGCCCGCGCCGCCGTCGCGCGCGACCTCCAACGCTGGGCTCGTGCCCTCCCGCGCGCCGTAGGGCCTGCCCTTGCGCAGCCTGAGAGATGAGAGAAGAGGAATAGATGAGAAAAGAGGAAGACAGAAGGAAGAGATAACATTGAGGAGAGAAAAGAAAAGGATAGAGGCCCACGCTTGCTGCTCGGTGTGCTCGCCTCGTTTTGCTCACCGCACACATTTGCACCGGTGCTAAATGCGCTCCGGCACATCAGCTCCGGCTGGTGGTTAGTACCGGTGCAGCGGTGCTAATAGGTGGGTTTTAGCACCGGATTTTGCCATCAACCGGTGCTAAAACCTTCCCACCTCCCCTCTTAGGCACCTAACCTTTTAGACCTGGTGCTAAATACCACATTAGCACCAGGTTTTAACGGGGCCGAGGCATATGTACGGGGCGGATGTTGTCTTCTCTAGTAGTGAATACAAGGCCGTATTTATGCAGCAGATATCAAAACACCAAACTGGGTCTAAATTATTCACAAGACGGGCCTAAATAAATGATCCACATGTGAATATTTGATGGCAAAAAAAAGAGGGGCTCAAGGGGCTCCAACAACTAAAAACATATTATAAAAAGAATATACAGGTTTTTAAATCATATAAAATTATATAATATCTGAATGTGCAAAAAAGTGAGACGACCTATAGTAAGTTTAAATCTAAAGTCAGGTTAAAATGTTACAACAAAATTTTGTGCGCCCAAAAATTTATAAAACAAAATAGATACTAATCAAATATAGTCGTTAAATAAATGAACTAGCCGCGCTAATAGCGTGAGCCACCTTGCTAGTTAGTTATAAGACACACAAAGTTAGTGATGAATGATCTCTGAAACAGAAGAACAAAAAAGAAAACTCACTTAGCGTCTCAGCCTCACACCTAACTAATTGGACCGATACAACCAAAAACACGTGTAAGGTTACAAATAAATAAAGACTGCCCCAAAGATCACCACCAATCGACCAAAATAATGGAAATCACTAGTGCCCGACTGTGCGACGCAAGGCGACAGTACAAAGGGAAATGTGCTACTCCGAAAACATGATCTTTTGTTAAAGGGAATTGTCGGCGCCCGGACGTCCGATGGATTTTTTTTCATCGGACGGTCGGTGCAACATTGAAAATACATATTTGTAACATTGTTTGCAACATGTATAAATTATATACTGAAACACAGTGAAACATCTGGCTGCGGGGAGTAAAAATCCCGCCGCAACATCGTGCAATGTTGCACGCAACATCGTTAATTCATCGTTCAATTTTTGCAACATTGAAACAAACATATTGCAACATCACTATCATGCAATTGCAACATTGAAAAAGTTCTACTGAAACATAGTGAAACATCTGGATGTGGGGGAGTAAAAAATTCCCGTCACAACATCGGAGATATGTTTTATGCAACATCGAAACAAAACTATTGCAACATCACTATCATATAATTGCAACATTGAAAAGTTATACTGCAACACCATGGGCCTCGCAGCGCCATGGGGATGAGGGGAGCTCGACCCCCATCCTATGGCGAGGGGGAGCTCGACTCCGGCCATGGAGGAAGAGGGAGAGGAGCTCTTGTCGCCAGCCATGGGGGAGAGGGAGAGCTCGTGCCGCCTTGACCATGGTGAGAGGAAGAGAATCTCGCCGTCGTTCATGTGGAAGACCCATGGTGAGAGGAACGAGCTCGCGCCGCTGTTCGTTTGGTAAACAGACGGAAAACTGTTGGCCACACATTTTTTTACATGCTTGTATTAGCTTTTTTATATATATGTTATGCGTATTAGAACACATATAGAGACGCTAAGAGAGAAATTTCTGACATACTGTACATCAACGGTGGAGCCATAATATATGCATCATGGATTTTTTTTTTTCAAAAGATCTTTGTGGGACAGAGAATGGTTTATGTGGATTCCATGTCCGGACCACAATGTTAATTTTACATTCGGCCGGTAGCAGAGGAACTAGCGGTCGACGCCCCCGTGTTTCCTTGCCCATGCGTGGGCCCACGAACCATCACCGTTCTTTCTATCCGGTTCCTTCTCTCACCTGTCACCTCCTATTCATTTCCTCTCTTCGCGTCGATGGAGGCAGAGGCAGCCGGGGATCCAGCGCGTGCGGTGGCGGATCTCACGACGGCAGCAGCGGATCTCACGACAGCAACGGCGGAGCGGCTGGTGGGGGATGTCCTCCCCAGCCAGCCTGCACGCCCCCCGCGGCTCCTGCTGGGAGGGGGCGGCGGCTCATGGCGAGCTGCCGTGGGTGTGCGGCGGCAGGTCGCGACGGAGCAGCAGGCGCGCCGGCCGCGTGGGTATGGAGGAGCGGCGAGGCTATCCCCGCCGCCAGTTTTTTTTTTATTTTTATCTCATGTTGTTATTTCAAAACTTTTGCACATGATGTTTTTTAATCATATTTTTTTGTTAAATATTTTTGTTTCTAAAATCTTTGCTTTTCAAAAGTTTTGCATCCAGAAACTTTTATTTGATCAAAACTTTTTTATTTAAAATTTTCGCATACAGAAACTTTTATTTTTTAATTTTGTTTTGAATTTTTTGATCCATAAAGTTTGATTTTAATTTTTTCTTCAAAACTTTTCTTTGAATTTTTTATTTCAACGTTTTGTTCTGATTTTTCTGAGAGTGCAGTGTTAAGTGGTGCGCAGTTAAGAGTGTGCAGGGTGGGGACCGTAGCTGTCGGAGAACCGCGCGGTGGGAAGCTCCCCACCGCGCGCGCGTAAACTTGCTGGTCCTGTCAGGACTCAGGAAATATGCCAATTGTTTGAAGGAACTGTTGGGAAAAGTCACCAATCTTGTAGTGAATGGCCTTCGTGGAAAGTACTTTGCGGCCCAACTAAAATTGCCACGCAGACACGCGAAGAAGGACGTGCCAGTGCCGGCCTGGGTCATTCATGTCCACATGTTTTCGTTACACGGTGCCACTGCCGCCAATGCTTCTAGCAATGGGCCGCCGGAGTGCTGTTGCTCTTTGTGCTCTCCAGTCGTCATCGTCACAGTCACAGGACGATTCGCCGTCCTCCCACCGCACGGCGCGCACGCGCAGCCGACCTCATGGTCTCCTCGTACCGACGATGGCAAAATGAGCTACTTACTAGCTGGATTTTGGTCATAAATTTTGGCGGAGTTCACGGATTTGATGTGCTGTTGTGAAAGGCTTGCGCATTCGGCATTCCCAGTTGTTGCTACGGACTGCATCGCGGTTGCTGGTGGTCGAGGGGCGGATGGAACTTTCGCTGCCACCGCGGACACACACAAGGTGTTCGACTATATGCCTCAGTACTACCTCACCAGGACACCAGGTGAATTAGGCAACTTCAAATTTTTTCCCCATGATAGCTACCATGCGGCCACCGCATATGTTTAATCTAACTAGACTTTTGACTTATTATGCATCCGCGGTATGATGACAGGAGTGGTGGGTGGAGTGGCTCCATCATGTACTCTGGAGCAGCGAGTACGGTGCTATAGTTGGTGGCTTGCAAGGCGCTGGAAGATCAGCAGTGGCAATGAGGACGAGGTGGTGAAAATGAGTTCACATTGAACAGACGTGGCTCTGAATCGGGAACAATGTGTTTTATGATGGATTCTTTACCAGGGAAGGTTTCCTATGTACAGTTCCCTCCAGGATTTGGAAAAGAAAAATTACCCTGTTCCCCACAACCTAGAAACGAATGGTGGGACCTTGAAGGGTGCAATTCTAGCATCTCTTTTTAACTTTCATTGTTTTTTTTTTCTAAGACAGGACGGGCCAGAGAAAAGAGGTAAAGTCTACATCTCGTGGTTGTTGGTTGATGAGTCGATACTCGATACATACATATATTACATAGTAAATCATATCATACCTTTCTTCAGATTATCTGGATCTATGGATCACTTGCAGAAGATGTTCTAACTGCCTTCAAGATGCACTACTGCAGGCTTGAACGGGATCCATTAAAGGTTTTGCACCTCTGAATCTTTTCTATCATCTTCATCAGGGTTAGAGGGAAAAAAACTAAAAAAGATTTTTTTTTTCTGATTATTCTAAAACAACTAGGGTCCATCGTCAATTGAATCGACCTAGACAGATATTGCTAACTTGAATCGACCTGGGCAGCAATGATATAGTACTCGAGAAGTCATTGACAAGCCGGTGTTGTCTACTACCATAGTACCATGTAAGTTGGTGTGGTGTTATTTTTTCGCTGAAAATTGCAAAACCCCACCTGTTATTTGCTGCTCTGTTTGACAGAGCTTTAACTCTTACTCCTACCTAGTTCGAATCTTGCTAGACTAGAAGTCAGATCATCAACGTCGAGTCACCACCAAATGAAATTATCACTACCTTTTTTGAAAGATCAGGCTACGTGTTTCTATCAATATGTTTGTATTAACTTTTTTTATGTAACGTAATGAGTATTAGGACACATCCGAGACGCTAATAAGAGAAACATTTCTAAGACTTACATCAAAGTGGGGTCATAATGTATGCATCAAACCCCTCTTTTTCTAAAGATCGATCTTTGCGGACACAATGGTTTTTGCATCGTGGATTCCAAGTCAGGATTAGTAGCCTTGAGTCGAAAAGATGCATATATGAAGAGTGCATCTCGTTTTCCCCCATTATCTCTCTTATTACTAACATGATTGCTTAAGGGCTAAGCCTGGGGCGGAAATAAGGTTTTTGATCAATTTTCAAGTGAGCGATCGTAGTGTGGTGTAGTCATTGTTGTTTAGAAATTTTGTTATAGATTTATTATCTCTGTACATGGGAGCGATATCTTTCGAATAAGTGCCCTAACAAAGGCCAAAAAAGGGCGAAGTAGGCACCCAACCGGGTGTGGGAGGAGGGAGAGAAGGAAAAAAAGTGTAGGGCTCCTAGCATTTCAAATATATAATAGACTTACAACCTCTGTTCGACATTATAGTTCGTTTGACTTTTTTAACCTATAATTTGACCACTCGCCTTATTAAAAAAATTGTGCAAAAATATTTGTTGTGGCTTACTGTATTAACAAAAGTTTAAAAAACTTAAATTTAACTATATTTACATAATTGTTTAAATAATACGAGTGATCTAATATTTGACTAAAAAGTCAAACAAATTATAATTTGAAACAGATGGAGTATTAGCTAAACTTGTCGAGTTAAATTTTCTCCAGGCGAGCTGATCCAAACTAATCAGCACGCGGGCAATGCAGGATGCGGGGCCATAGTAGTGTGCATTTCTCGTCGCCGGCGCGGGGGGGGGGGGGGGGGGGGGGGGAGCAGAGTCAGGCTCAGGCAGCGACACCGGCTTGGTGCTCGTCGCCTGCCTTCCCACAATCCCAAGGCTATGGCAGAGTCAGGCTCAGGCAGCGACACCAGCTTGGTGCTCGTCGCCCGCCTTCCCACAATCCCACCCACGGCGCGCAGGCGCAGCTGACCTCAAGGCAAAGGGAGTTTACAGTAACTCCTAGCTGCGTTTTGGTCAAAAATTTTGGCGGAGGTGGTCACGGATATGATGGCTGTTGTAAAAGGCCCAAGAGCCTCCACGCCTTCTGTTCTGTTTGCGCATTCGTCATTCCCCGTTGTTGCTACGGACTGCACCATGATTGCTTGTGGTCGAGGGGTGGATGGAACTTTCGCTGCCAACGCGGACACACACAAGGTGTTCGACTATATGTTTCATTAGGTGAATTACGCAACTTTAGTCCCTTTTTTTTTCATGATAGCTACCATGCGGCAACCTCATTTGTTTAATCTAACTACCCTTTTTACTTAATGCGTCTGCAGTGTGACGAGAGCAGCGGTGGGTGGAGTAGCTCCCAACGTGTACTGCTAGAGTGGGTGGCTAGCAAAGCGCGGGAAGATCAGCAGTGGCAATGACAATAAGGATTAGGTAATGACAATGAGTTCATATATTGAATGGACACAGCTCTGCATCAGCAACAATGACAGTTGTAACAAGATGATATACTCTTTCCCAGCTTAAGACATTGCTCTGGTACCTTGTTTGTTAAGAGTTTGCTACTTAAACCAAGCTTGGATTTATCAGGAGAGAACATGCGGAATTCAAGGTCAGATCAAAGCCTTGGTTGATAAAGCACAAAAAGTTACTGAAGAAGGATAGATATAGACAATGCAAGATGGAATCCCCAGGCCTGGAAACAACTCTCGTGATCATCCTACAATTATTCAGGCAAGCCTTATTGTTTGTTTGTTAAAATTTCAGTACAGATAGCTACTAAATTGGCCAAAGTGGAGGTCTTCATCAGTTCATTGTGAGGAAAATAGCTACCACAATTGGTTTATGTTCCAAAAAAAAAAACGACCAGGCTCTAACCATCATAACAAATCTGGTACTGTGAGTGCATTGGTAGTTATTTAAATGTGTAATGAATTCTTAATTTTTCTGCTTCTGTAACCAATAGGGTACAATAGTTTTTTAATTGCTTTTGTTTGTCTGTATCGCAGATCCAAGTCTCACAGTACTAAGTAATAACAAATGCTCCATATATATTTGTTGAACTCGGATTGTGATCAATACATCAGCAATAGCAAAGCTATAAAGGAAGCAAATGTGTTTTATGATGGGCCCTTTACTAGCGAAGAAGGTTTCATATGACCTATATATGGTTCCCTCCAAGATTTGAAAAAAAAAAATCTAAGAAAGAAGCAAACCAATCCCCAGTTCTCCCACAAGCTAGAAAAGAATGGTGGGACCTTTCAGAGTGCAATTCCAGCATCTCTTTTGAACATATCATTGGTTGTAATTATGAGGACAGGACAGACCAAAGAAAAGGGGTAAAGTCTACATGTTGTGCTTGTTATCGGTTGAGGAGTCAAAAGTCAAAACATAAATTACATAGTAAACCATATCATTCTATTATCAGATTATCTGGATCTATGGATCACTTCCAGAAGATATTATAACTGTCTTCAACATGCAGTATCATGATTGGTGGTCAATTTACTGCGGACTGAAACAGGCTGCATTCCAAGGTTTTGCACCTCCAAATTTTTCCAATCGTCTTTTTTTTTAGCGTACTTAGTACGTGAGACTTCGTTAGTACTTAGTACTAGGGCTGGACGCCGAGCCAGCTTGAGCCAGCTCGGCTTGGCTCGGCCTGGCTCGTTAGGTTAACGAGCTAGGCTCGGCTCGGCTCATTAGCAAAACGAGCAAAAAGGCTGGCTCGGCTCGGCTCGTTAGGCTCGCGAGCCAGCTCGTTAAGCTCGAACGAGCTCTGGAGCCAAATCTAAATTTAGTATTACCACCTCAACATATATAAAATATAAAAATGGTTATAATAAAATTATAAACTTCAAAATTCACTATGCATGGCTTGGCTCAACGAGCTCGGTTGGGCTCCAATAGCTCGGCTCCCTTTGTTAAGACCTTATCCTTCTAGCTTGGTTGGCTTGCGAGCAGCTCGCGAGCTGGCTCGTTATCCAAACGAGCAAAATTAGCAGCTCGGCTCGTTAAAAAGTCCATCGAGCCGAGCCGAGCCGAGCCGTGAACGAGCCGAGCCAGCTCGCGAGTTCTTGGCTTGGCGTCCAGTCCTACTTAGTACTGTGAAACTTTGTTAGTACTTAGTACTGTGAAACAGGCTGCATTCCAAAATAGTGCGTGTTTCATTGATATAGCAGAAACAATACAAGACTACAGCCTTGGAAGGCCATAGGCAGAAAAAAAGAAGAATAAAAGTAAACAAAGATCCGACTGGTTGGATTGGGACGTCAATACGGTCGAACTACTCCACTGTACAACGGAATCAACCATCTCCTAACAAAGTAGTCACCATTCAAAGCCCAACCCCATGCCGATAGGGAAACCAGATAAACAATCTGCACTGCACCGATGTCGTCGCTGCAAGCGCCGTCCTCTAACGCTGTCCCACGCCGCACTGACAGTTGCTAAGCAACGCCAACCGCCGCGATTCGCTGTAAGCCAGCCAAAAACAACACCCATGCGGCAACCCCTGACCGCCAGCATAGCTTCGATATCCTTCACGTGAGCTCGACAACCCCCTTCCTTCTTGCCATCTGCACCAAGCTACCTTGCCGCACCGTCACCTCACGCGCCTCCTCCACGCCGGGCCGCCAGCAGCACGCGCCGCCGTCCCGGCCGCCGACGGCTACTGCCTCTCCTCACTAGCGCGACCTCCCAGATCCACGCTGGAGGCGCACTGCAGCAGTGAGAAGACCCCGTCGCCGCCCTCCTAGCAGGGGCAAGGGCTTTCGAAGACCTGCTCCGGCGGCGGCGAGGCAAGGACGAAGGTGGGGAGGGGCAGCGCCGGCGGCGTCTTGGATGCCGCCCGAGTCGCCCCTGGGAGAGAGCGACGCGGGGCCGAGTCTACGAAATATTTTTCCTATCGTCTTCACCAGTTGCTTCAAAAAAAATGGTTTATAATATATTTTTTCTGATTAACCTAAAACCTGAAAGTAATATGATTCAACAAGAACATACCTTCACGTAAAAACTTCCTTGGTATATGTTTATGTTTGATTGTCGACTTATCTCTATTAAGATAGATTATAGGAAAAATGGCCTTTGGTCCCTTGTCTTTTAGTCCCGGTTGTCTAAAATCCGGTACTAAAATGGTCACCGACTCATTTAGTACCGGTTTCGAACATTGGAAGCCTCGGAGACCCATTTAGTACCGGATTGTAACACATACCGGTACTAAATGACGCGCTTTAGTACCGGCTAGTGTTACAATCCGGTACTAAAATTCGCGTGACTTGTGACGTTGCGCGTGTGCAGGCCTCCCGACACTTTCTAATATTTTTTCCCTTTTTTCAGGGTGTAAACTCGTTTAGTACCGACTGGTGTTACCAACCGGTACTAAATTGCGCCGTTTAGTACCCGTTGTGAAACTAGTACTAAACGACCAGACACTTTAGTCTCGAAAGTTTAGTACCGGTTTCACAACCGGTACTAAACGCGCCTCACCGACCGATACTGATGCCTGTTTTTCTACTAGTGATATTAGATATTCTAATTGTTGTAATGCTGGCAACAACAAAAATACTGCTGGCCCACTTGGCGTGCGCGCCTTTCTAGTGTGATCGATTAGACGCCAAGTGAATCAGCAACTACGGTCCATCGTCAATTAAATTGATTTGGACAGAAAGGGTAGGGGCCTCCCTGGCCGGTTCGCTTTAAAAAAAATGATTTGGACAGATCTATTATCTTATTAAACCAGAAGCAAAAGAAGCCACCAGATTAACCGAGAAGGCCTAGAAAATCTCACATTAGTCCAAAAAAGAGAATAACCTTCGCCGTCGGATTTTGTGAAGATCTAACGGTCTAGAAGTAATCTAAAGAGTTTATGTCAAATACAAACAACAAATATTTTAAGTTATATAAAAAAACTATCTATTATAACATACATGGTATGAGTTTGAAACGGACTCTACCGTCTTACACACCACTATACGTGACATATCATATCGTAGAGTATGGATATGAAAATATATTTGAAAAATATTCTTTATTGGTTAGAGATACCGTGGAAACAACCAGACTTATTTTTTAACATCTTTATTTATAGGAAAAAGTTCATTTTTGACCATCGAACTATGGCCTCGGTTTGGTTTTGGCCATCCAATTCTAAAACCAGAAATCTTCAGCCATCGAACTATCAATACCGTGCATATTTGGCCATTAGGCAGTATTGGTGAGCGGTTTTGGTGACGTGGACACCACATGGCGATGGGACCCGCTTGTCAGCTCGTTTTATCTCTTCTCTCCTCTCTCTCCCTTTTCCCCCTCTCTCCTCTCTTTTGCCCAGGCGCTCTGGCGGTAGCGGCGGCGGCGCAGCGCGTGGCCGGGCGCTCCAGCGACGACGGCTTGATGGCAGGCGGCGGTGGCGGATGCCGTTGTGAGGGACCTGCTCCCGGTGCACGGAGACGGAGGCCGGTCAGGTGGACGCGAGGGCCGTAGTGGCCTCGAGCTTCTGACGGCGTAGGTGGGGATGGGGAACGAGGAGGAAGAGAAGGACGGCGAGGAGGGGGAGGGGGCGCACCCCACCGCGGGCACCCGGCGCCAGCGGGACAAGGTGGAGAGGAGGACAGGGGTCACGCCGCACCGCGGCCGGGCGGACGAGCTCGAGCTCCGCCATGGGCTAGCACCGCCGGCCGAGCAAGATGAAGCTCCGCCGCGGGCAGGCCGCCCGAGCGAGTTGTACCTCCGCCGCGCGCCATCGCCGTCGGGCGAGCGAGCTAGAGCTCAGCCACGGGCCAGTGCCGCCCGACAGGCGAGCTCGAGCTCCGGCGCGGTCCAGTGTCGCCGGCGAGTGAGCTAGAGCTCCACCGCGGACAGCGCAGTCGGCCGGGCGAGCTGGAGTTCCGCCGCGGGCCAGCATGGGACGGGCAAGCTTGAGCTCTGTTGTCGCTGGGAAGCAGCTCGGCGGCCGGAGGCACGGGAGATGACCGCCGGCTGTTAAAGGAGAGGGGAGAGAAGAGAGAGAGGAAAGAGAAGAGATAAAATGAGCTGACAAGCAGGCCCCACCGCCATGTGGCATCCACGTCATCAAAACCGCCCACCAAAACTACCCGATGGCCAAATATGCACGGTATTGATAGTTCGATGGCCGAAGATTCCCGGTTTTGGAGTTGGATGGTCAAAACCAAACCGAGGCCATAGTTAGATGGCCAAAAATAGACTTTTTCCTTATTTATATACCTTTTCTATTATGGCATGACGCATGTTTTCATGCCAATAGTATTTTTATTTTCAAATAACAAAACATTAATCTTTTAGACAAATAAAATAAGAATACCCCAACACATTTTCCTTTTACCATCTTACGTGATATCACATGGGGATTGAAACAAAATTGTGTTCGGAAACTATCCTTTCACAATTAGAGAAGGGATCCCGTGGAATAACCAAACATACATATTTTTAATACCTTTATTTTTATTTTCAAATACCAACGCTTTTCTCTTTTCGACAAATAAAATAAAAATATAACGACACATTTTTCTTTATTTTGTCTTTCAAGATTCAATATAATCCTTTGTTAACTTGGTACAAACGATAGTGTTAAAAAACTAGCATGTTCTCCGCCTACAAATTACCAAATTAGTAAAGAAAGTAAGAAAAATATACACCATTGAATTTTGTGATTGTACCGTACACTGTTAGAGAATAGAACATGTGTAATCAAACTCATCTGATTCTAATCCTGTGTAGCTTTTGCAATGGGACCAAAATCTGACCAATGGTGTGGTGGGCCACCACACATAATTGCAGCCACAACAACCATCATCAGTAGAACTAGCCATGTTGACACATATCCACAATGATTAATACCTTGACCAACATAGAAGTCAGACTTCCTTGATGATTTTATTTCATTTAATTAGGCGTTGTTATCAACCTTCGTTGCCGGTACAAAGCCGGACCAATGTGTGGTAGTTTGTACCTAACCATTGTCATCTATCCCCAAAACCCAATGAGCGATTGTAATCATTGCTGATGACTAGGGAATGGGCATCAGTGAAGACATAGATGGCGTCAATTGGATGGAGTTACAGTTGAGCTTAGCCTTAAAGCAGTTGATTCGACGGTGGAGCAACTCGAGGACAACAACAAAGGTGACAATGCGAAGGTTGGAGAGGAATGTGTAGGGCAACGGGGTGTGACAACTGACATATGGTAGTGCTTAGGAGGCATCTCCCATACAAAGCGGGTTAGAATTGACAGTTGATGAAGATGAGACATTAGAGAGAGGTGGTGTGCAACCACATCAACATGCATAGATACCGAAATGGGAAAAAAGTATATGCTTGAATTTTGGCAGCAAGACGTGGTTTTTAAGTGTCAAAGTTGTGGTTTTCATCTAATCACAGTAAACTCGCTTAAATACTGAATTACTTAGCAATAGCTAGCATGCGAAAGCTGAGTATTACTAGAGACCAAAATACAATGTTTAGTCACATATTACACTCTGAGGCAAGTCAAAGAGAAGGATTAGGAGGGTGATGATGACTATTTAGAAAGCCGTAGTTTTACGTGATTGAATGCAATTTGTATGAGCTATATATGGTGATAGGCTGCCTACAGCAAATGCATATATGAGAAACCAACAAGTGTAAATGTAATAAAATCTGTATGGTTAGGTAATACATGTGTGAACCTCGAGCTCGAGGTATGGATTTTTTTCATAATAATACTCCTAATGACTTCAGCTTTAATGATGAATAAACTCGCTTTGTCAAAATCTTTATAATTAGTAGCATTTGCTACTGCTGAATAAACCAACTTTAAGATGGGATAAGTTGCTTGATAAGGATAAGGCATGAGGTTCAATATTATAATGAGCAAGTTTTAGCTTAAAAAGAGGATGTATCTTGTTAGCGCAAAAGCAAATTTGTCAATCCCGGTGCATAATCGTGGTGGGAAAGAAATACAAGCCATAATAAAAGGAGAACATGCACGGATAGTGTTGTATAAATTAGAGATTGGGTAGCAAACAAAAGAAAGAGTTAGGTATGACAAGTGCAAAAGAGGATGGCGCAACACTCAGTGACATGTATAATCAAACTAAAAATTAATTTTTGATTATCTTCGGTGGGCAATAACCTGGATGTTCTTTTAAAAGTTTAAGAAGAATTGAACAAATTACCATCATAACAAAAAAAGGCTCTCAAACAAACATGTACACATGTTTAGTAAAATTAAAAAATGTTTCTATATTTCATTTTTCTCTGGAATCCATGTTTCAAAAATAACACATTACAGAATATCGCCCTATTTTCGCTGGGCTGGGCTGGAAAGTGTGAGAGGAGAATAATCTGCTGAGCTGGTTCAACAGTATTATATGAGGAGAATGATCTGTTGGGCTAGGATGGTAAGCGCATATGATGGTAAAAATCAGGCGATATCTTTGTCTTGGTCATTAGAAAAAATATAAATAGATATAGTATTGCAATTAAGAAAAAATATTTGCATGCATTTATTTACAAATAAAAAAAATACAAATGTTACTATGTAAATGCTAGCTACCCGCGCAATCTGCGCGGCCATCTTACTAGTTACGTTCAAGGAACCTGTAGTATATATATATTTTTCCTTTTCCACAGCTAATTGAATTGACCGGGCAGCAATGAGCTATTCGAGAAACCGTTAGTAAGCAGGGTTTGTCTACTTCCATGTAAGTTGGTGTAGTATTTTTCCCTCAAAGTTTGCAAAAACCCGCCTGTTTATTCCAATTGCCTGTTATTTGCTGCCCTGTTTGACAGGGCTTTAGCTCTTACTCCTACCTGGCTCAAATGAGCAGAAATGCTGCGGGTAAACGCCAATAGGGGTTTTGAGAATATTCTGCCTCATGTCACGGTCGTGATGGCAAGGTTATGAGGTTATCTATCTATTAATACATCTGATGCCAATGGGAGCATTGCAGACGCCAAGCTGTGAGGCTCAATAACAAGACCAACCCCTCTCACATGGCAGTGACATCGCAACTCAGAATCTAAAGGCCTAAAGCCATATTAGTTCAGTACTTTGGAGCGCACATCACGGGTCAGCCCAACTATACTCAAATTGCCGTGCTTGGTAATGCCAGCGAGCTCTCGGGAGATGGGTGGAGAGGCAACCGGGGAGAAGGACTCGCCGGTGCCGGCGACGCCAGCATGGGGGTCGCCGCTCATGTCGGTGTTCGCGCACGCGGACAAGGTGGACGTGCTGCTCATGCTGCTAGGCCTGTTGGGCGCCGTAGGCGACGGCATATCGTATCCACTGACGCTGATCCTCTTCATTCGCCTCACCAACGACATCGGCCACGGCCCCGACCTCCTCCAAGAGTTCACCTCCAGGATCAACGTGGTACGTACACGCTTCTGTAGTCACCGCCATGACTGGAGATTGACTGACTGACGAGCTTGCTCTGCCTTGGCCTTGATCAGAACGCGAGGAACCTCGTGTTCTTGGCGTTCGCCTTGTGGGTCATGGCGTTTCTAGGTATGCCCTGCCTCTGCACACACCACTTGTGTCCAATATATGTCTTGTGCGTCTGCCGTACACGTTCCATCGATGCAGAGGGCTACTGCTGGGCGCGTACGGCTGAGCGGCAGGCGTCGCGGATGCGGTTGCGCTACCTGCGTGCCGTGCTCCGGCAGGACGTGGAGTACTTCGACCTGAAAGCCGGGTCGGCCTCCGACGTGGTGACCAGCGTCTCCAGCGACAGCCTCGTCGTGCAGGACGCGCTGGCCGAGAAGCTCCCAAACTTCCTGATGAACGCGGCCATGTTCCTCGGCTGCTACGCCCTCGCGTTCGCGGCCGTGTGGCGGCTCGCGCTCCTGGCGCTGCCGTCCGTGCTTCTGCTCGTCGTCCCCGGGATCGTTTACGGCCGCGTCCTCGTCGGCGTGGCGCGCCAGATCAGGGAGCAATACGCGCTCCCTGGCGCCATCGCCGAGCAGGCCGTGTCGTCGGCGCGCACCGTGTACGCGTTCGCGGCGGAGCGGAGCACCGTGGCGCGGTTCGCCGCCGCGCTCGAGGAGTCGGCGCGGCTCGGGCTCAAGCAGGGGCTCGCCAAGGGCCTCGCCATCGGCAGCAACGCCGTCACCTTCGCCATCTCGGCGTTCACGCTCTGGTACGGCAGCCGCCTCGTCATGTACCACGGGTACCAGGGCGGCGCTGTGTTCGCTGTCTCCGGCGCCATTGTCAACGGCGGCCTGTAAGCAACGCAACCACTCGCAACAACTAATTCCGTCCTGTCTCCATGGAGATACTAATTAATTAATAAGCAGCTATTACATGATGCGATTTTTCCTACTCAGGGCGCTGGGATCGGGGCTGTCGAATGTGAAGTACTTGTCAGAGGCAATCTCGGCGGCGGAGAGGATCCGGGAGGTGATCCGGCGGGTGCCCAAGATCGACTCCGAAAGCGACGCCGGCGAGGAGCTGGCCGATGTCACCGGCGAGGTGGAGTTCAGGAACGTCGGGTTCTGCTACCCATCGCGGCCGGAGAGCCCCGTGTTGGTGAGCTTTAGCCTGCGCGTGCCGGCGGGGCGCACGGTGGCGCTGGTTGGCAGCAGCGGGTCGGGGAAGTCAACGGTGTTCGCGCTGCTGCAGCGGTTCTATGACCCGTCGGCAGGGGAGGTGATGCTGGACGGCGTGGACATCCGGCGGCTGCGGCTCAAGTGGCTCCGCGCGCAAATGGGGCTCGTCAGCCAGGAGCCGGTGCTGTTCGCGACGACGGTACAGGACAACATACTGTTCGGCAAGGAAGACGCCACTGCCGAGGAGGTCATCGCCGCGGCCAAGGCTGCCAACGCTCACGACTTCATCGCCCAGCTGCCGCAGGGCTACGACACGCAGGTGACAATCCACTGCCTTGATCCACTTGGCCAGTTTTCTTAACGTGGCACTAATAAATAGTAAATACTACTAAATACAGTACTTCCTCCCTTTTAATCTTTATTAAAACGCGTACACAAGAAAAAAAAACGCGTACACAAGAATACGCAACATAAGACAAACTTTGAATATTTGACCAACATTTATACTAAGATTTTGTGCATTATGGCACAGAATATAATATCATTGGATTCATTTTTGAAATCACATTCAAATAATGTTACTTTCATGATAGTAATCATTGTGGTACATGAGATATCTACATATAAAGCGCGCCTTACAAAAAGAAAAGTAGGGATAATCCGGACTAATATAAATCCATCTGGCCATTTGGTTGAACTGGTACTCACATAGTAAATAATTTTTTATAATTGGCAAGAATTCCCAGCTTGGAAGTACCGGGTAGATGTTTACTATGAGTACAGGCACTGCTGAAACAGAACGTGACGTAGATGTATAAGAGAAGACAGGTTCAAGATTGAAATGAGAGCATCTACCAGAATCTCCATGGATGTAATATATTGACACTATCCACATCTCAGGACCTTCCAAGTAGAATTCTTGCTTCTATGAAACATATAGATTCATGTTCTAACTTTGTGATACTAACCAAGTTATAAATAATAATAGGTGGGTGAGCGCGGCGTCCAAATGTCTGGAGGGCAGAAGCAGAGGATTGCTATAGCTAGAGCAATCATTAAGTCACCTAAGATCCTCCTCCTGGATGAAGCAACTAGTGCATTGGACACAAAATCAGAGCATATTGTGCAAGAGGCACTTGACCTAGCCTCTGCCGGCCGGACTACAATTATTATTGCACATCGCCTCTCAACTATCAGAAATGCAGACATGATCGCGGTCATGCAATCTGGTGAAGTCATGGAGCTAGGCTCCCATGATGAGCTTATTGCCAATGAAAATGGCCTCTACAAATCCCTTACTCAACTTCAGCAAACCAGTTACTCAGGTGAGGTTGACAAGGTCAATGGAGTCAGCGGCGCATCTCATGACATAGGGGAATCTGATAGCCATAACATGAGCAGGAGGTTCTCTTCGGCTAGCAGGTCAAGCTCGGCTCAGTCATTGGGTGATGCAAGAGATGATATCACCGAGAAGCCAACCCTTCATGTTCCATCCTTCAGAAGGCTACTTATGCTTAATGCACCAGAGTGGAAGCAGGCGCTGATGGGGAGCTTTAGTGCAATTGTCTGTGGAGCCATCCCGCCAGTTCAGGCATATGGCTTGGGGAGTATTGTCGCTGGTTACTTCTTGACAGACCATGCTGAGATCAAGGAAAAAACAAGGACCTATGTGCTCCTCTTTGTTGCTCTTGCAGTGCTGTCATTCCTACTAAGTATTGTACAACACTACAACTTTGGTGCCATGGGGGAACATCTGACCAAGAGGATAAGAGAACGGATGCTCACAAAACTCCTCACATTTGAGATTGGGTGGTTCGACCGCGACGAGAACTCCACTGGTGCCATATGCTCGCAGCTTGCTAAGGATGCGAATGCAGTAAGGATTCTATGTGTTATGTTTAGTACTTGGAAAAGAATATTTACTTAGTTTGACATAATTCTTTTGTTGTAGGTCAGGTCACTCGTGGGAGACCGGATGGCTCTAGTGATCCAGACTGTTTCTTCCGTCATTGTATCCTGGACTATGGGTTTGGTTATTGCTTGGCAATTGGCCCTTGTAATGATAGCAGTGCAACCAGTAATCATTATCAGCTTCTACGCTCGCCGTGCTCTATTGAAAAACATGTCCAAGAAATCAATAGGAGCACAGTCCAAGAGCAGTAAACTAGCAGCAGAGGCTATCTCCAACCTCCGCACCGTCACCGCCTTCTCATCCCAGGACCACATCCTACGCCTCTTTGAGGAGACGCAAGATGAGCCGCGCAAGGAGAACATCCGGCAGTCATGGTTCGCTGGCCTTGTCCTCGGCACGTCCCTATTCATCGTAACGTGCACATGGGCCCTCGACTTCTGGTTTGGCGGCAAGCTAATGGTTGAACGCCGCATTACTGCCACAGAACTCTTGCAGACCTTCATTATTATAGTGATGACAGGCCGTCTGATTGGAGAGGCAGGTAGCATGACAACAGACCTTGCTAAGGGCGCTGATGCAGTTGCCTCTGTGTTTGCTATTCTTGATCGGGAAACAGAAATTGACTCAGACAATCCTGAGGGATACAGCCCAGGGAAGCTTAAAGGTGAGGTGGAAATAGTAGAAGTTGATTTTGCATACCCATCTAGGCCTGATGTGATCATCTTCAAAGGATTTTCCTTGAGTATACAGCCAGGCAAGTCAACAGCACTCGTTGGAAAGAGTGGCTCTGGTAAGTCGACCATCATTGGGCTTATCGAGCGGTTCTATGACCCAACTGCGGGGGTGGTGAAGATTGACAATAGAGACATAAAATCTTACAATCTCCGAGCCTTACGTCAACATATTGGGTTGGTTAGCCAGGAGCCAACATTGTTTGCAGGAACCATCAAGGAGAACATCATATATGGTACAGAAACAGCAAGTGAGGCAGAGATTGAGAGTGCAGCAAAATCTGCCAATGCACACGACTTCATCAGCAGCCTCAAGGATGGGTACAACACATGGTGCGGCGAGCGGGGGTTCCAGCTATCAGGAGGTCAGAAGCAGCGTGTAGCGATCGCCCGAGCCATCCTCAAGAACCCAGCCATCTTGTTGCTAGATGAGGCCACAAGCGCACTGGACAGCGCATCTGAGAAGGTGGTGCAGGAGGCATTGGACCGGGTGATGGTTGGAAGGACAAGTGTAGTAGTGGCACACAGGCTCAGCACTATCCAAAACGTGTGACACGATCGCGGTGCTAGAGGGAGGAGGAGTGGTAGAGAATGGCACACACGCATCCCTCATGGCCAAAGGTCGTTCTGGGACGTACTTTGGGCTGGTCAGTTTGCAGCAGGGTGACAGCCGGCACTAAGGTATTTGCTTGACAAGAGTAACACACGCATTCAGAAATTACAGGCCATACAGATGACTTACCTTTTTCCCCTATTGGTAACGAGACGACTTGCCGACTTGCCGTTTCAAATTCAAACGGCCACTGAACATAGGGAACTCCGAGTGGGAGCCATTTTTCTAAATGGCTTTGAATGCAGAGTTGCCGCTACATCGTCAGTGTGGGAAGAGCAACATTTTTCTAATATATGCCACTGACTCATTTAGATTTGAGTATGTGCTCCTTTGCTACTTATTACATGTTAGGACATATATGCCAAAGTAGAAGAAAAAATGATAACATCATTGTGTGTAAGGCAGTTTCAAAATTTAAACAGCCATAATTTTGAAACCAACCATCCAAATTAGAAATAGGTTGCATCGTTGTGTTCCTAGTAATAAGAGTCCAAAACAATGTCCCGCTCGTGGAAAGTATTCTTTGGATAAAAAAATGTTTATGTGGGTATATAACTTGTTCAGGACGTTTTTTTTAATGTTTATCCGTTAAACTACTGGTCATTTATTTGGGGCTTTTTGGCATTTTTTCATAAATATATCCAGGAAATAAAATGCAACAGCCTCTAAAAGAATTGTTTTTTAGTATCACACATTACAAATGCAAACGCTCACAAACACGCACGTACGCTCGCCCTACGAAAAGATTATTATTTTTATTCTACTTCTTTTAGATAGTTTTATTATTCTACTATATCATCCTCTCTCCAGCAGCAAGAAGCCTGCAGGCTGCAGCAAGCAAGAGGCCCAATGGCCCATTAGAACGATCCCGGAAATGAAAACACGTAAACGACTGTAGAAGACAATATGCGAAAAACTGACGGAGGTGGAAACCGCGCACCGACGCCGCCGCGACCCCGTCATCTCCCAGCCAGAACAAGCTTCCAACCACGCTCCTCCCACATCCAAACCAGGGCCGGCGCCGCGCCATTGATCGATGAACCACCCGTCCACCCGATGCTCCCATATCAGTGCCCCAGCTCCTCTCGCTCTGGCCGGTACCGGTGATAAATCCATGTATAAAATTTCCGTACGAGTATATTATAAGTAGAGATTGTCATTGGGTTTGGGTAGTCCTGTAGTTGACTAGTTGGTGAAGTCCACGCATATAACTACACTCTTATCCCAGAAGAAAACGGAGCGACGGGAAGGCTCTCCGGGTCTACAGCGTATCGCTTCGTGGCTCGTGGTTTTTGACCGTCGGTCATTTTTCAGTAGCACTTTCTTATCGATGCGTGTGCCGCACTGGCCCATCTGTTGGTCACCAAATCGATGCCTCCTTCGTTCATGGGCCGTGCAGAGCCTCCTCTTGGGCTTAGGTTGTTGCTCGTGTCTCCTAAACAATTGCCGCCACGGCGTCGCGTCACAGTCGTCCGTTCCGTCTAGGTTTACGGCCCGACGTCAATGGAGCCTGCATATTTCCTCGGCTGCGCCGACGCCTTCGCGAATGCTTCTGTATGGGTCCACTGCTCTTCTTCGTCTTCCTTGGTAAGTTGCGCTTCTCCCCTCCACCTTCCATTTTTCCTCGATACTGCAGAGCTCCACCGCCTCCTTCTTGACCCTGCATCACATATGGATTTCTGTGGCTTCTCCTCCTCGTGAATCGTGGGGTCACGTCCATGTTGAAAGGACCAACACTAGGCCTAGAGGGGGGAGGGGTGAATAGGCCGACCTAAAAATTCTCCTAAAAATTCTCACGAAAATTGTCAGGACCGGATGATCCGGTATTGGAGCGGATCTTCCGGTGTCCGGAAGATCTGGTGCAATACCGAACGACCCGGTGAGGATGAGTAACTAGTGCGAAATTCAAACTTTACTTATCTTTTGATGATTCCCTTTGAATACAAAGATAACAATAGATGTATAGGACCCTGCAAATATGATCTACACAAGCACAACACTACTAGAAAGTAGATTGGGTCAAATCAAGTTCAAGAACAATAAAAACAACAATAGCAAGAGGAGACACAAGATTTATTCCCGAAGTTCACTCCACTAAGGAGCTACGTCTCCGTTGAGAAGCTCACAAAAGCCGGGCTGTCACTAGCCCTTTTCTCCCTCAATCAACCACAAAGGAGGATTGAGTTACTTACTATTGCTCTCACAAAGAGAGGGGGAAATACGAACTTCCGGCGGCTTTTCCACAAAGGATGAAAGCTCACTGGCACCTCTAACCGTCTAGGAGCAAAGCTCCAAGAGTAACAAATGCGAATCGACGAATCAAAGGATGCTTCAAGTCTTCTTGAGATGAACAAGTGCAAGCTCACAAAGGTGCTCAACAAACCAACCCAAATCTCACTCACACCCAAACCCTAGATGAATCTTGGCTAGAATCAAGGCTTAGAGGCAAGGGAGGGAGTGCATTCAATGACTTTGGAGGCTGGTTGGTCGGGGAGAGCAAGAAGAATGAATGAGGGGGGTGAGGGGGTATTTATACCCAACCCCCGAAATATAACCGTTATGTGTATTTTCGAAAGGGTACCGGATCATCCGATGTAGCATCGGATCATCCGGTCTGGTCAAGACTTAGTTGAAAACCAGGGCGGTCTATCGATCCGACCCATACAACAAGGCCGGTCGGATCAACAGATCCATGCACAGCCGTTGATGCACGATCGGACAATAGCCTAAAACTCCGACCGCCTTCTCCTCCTCTCGATCGGATCAAACGATCACTTCTCAACTCAGCAGCTCAAGTTCGATCGGACGATAGCCCATAACTCCGACCGCCACCTCCTTTGCTCGATCGGATCAATCGACCCGATGCAAGACAGCTTCTCTCAAACACAAACCTAGGGCGGTCAATCAATCCGACCTAGGGCGGTCGGATCATCCGATCTGTGCAAAACTTCCCCAGTCTGGATCATCCGGTAGTAGGACCGGATGACCCGGTCACCTCCAGTGACTTTTGGTCATTGGGACCGGATCATCCGATCCCACTCAGTGATAAAGTGAATGAGTGTTTGTGATGTGTGACTCTCAAATATGTTCATCATCTCAAGAGAAAACTTTTGGCACCTTGAATCAATCAAATGCGTCCCCCTTGATAGTTCGGTGGACCTAAACTCAAATTCAAACCGAAAATAAAATTTAAATCCTTTGCATAGGCTTATCCACCGCTCAATTTGAATTGGAGACCTTCTTTTCTTTTCATTTCATTTCTTTCAATTTATTCCAGCACATATTCTTAAACAAGCGCATCATATCTCAAATTGTGATTGTCAAGAATCACCAAAATCAAATTAGGGCCTAGATGCACTTTCACATGTCCCGAGAAGAAATCAAGGATCCACGGTCGTTGCATACCCGCATCCCGCGTCCTCTCTACCTTCTCGGCATCGGCATGACTGCGGCGGGAGACTCCCTCAGGAGACGGTGGCCGACCACGCTCGCCATTGATGACGCGTCAGTACATCAACCTTCTCTCATGCGACCTTATTGATGCGCCCCCCTCCTGTTTCCTTCGCCACAGAAAGCCATCCAACGATGGGTCCAGTCGTCCTTGACCGTGGACAAAATCACCTCCACCCGGTTTGTCTCGCAGTCCATTTCACCTCCCTCCCGCCCATGCCGTCGCCTCCTCACGCTCGCCTCACGCGCCATAGCTGGCCTTCTTCGAGCCAGCCAGGGGCGGACCCATAATAGATTTTGAGTGACGGCACATTACCTTTGATCACAAAAAATAAGCAAACATATATGGTGAAAAGTTATAAGCTTGCATGAGGATTGAGTGAGGGCATATGCCCATGCTAGGCTCAACGTGGGTCCACCCCTGGAGCCAGCGCTCCAGGGCTCCAGGCCAACCCCACGTCCCTCCTCCTCAAGCAGCAGCAAAGAAGGCAAACTGACGTGACAGTTGGTGCCGTGAAACAGGCACACCCTAAAGCTATTGCGGGAGCGGATTTGTCACGGGTATGAGGCAGTGCCACCGTCCTCGAGGACGTCGCCCTACCATTTGCCTTCCACCTCCACGTGCATCAGCCGTCGGAACCTGCGGCCGCAATGCACCCAAGGTAATTAGGCCGCTCCATATGCCAATTCTGGGGTGTTCTCCTCGCTCTCCACCTCATCCCGTGCCAAGCTGACGAAGCCCACGACAGTGGCGCCGCCCAAGGCCGCCTCCGTCCTTGCCAAGGAGAATCCGGCTGTGTTTAGTTCCCTAGAAAGGGTAAAAAGTTTTTATCTAAAAAACTGTGTCAGTTCATTTTTTCACTGTGTGGACGCAGCTCAATGCAAAAAGTTTTTACCTTTTCACCTTTTTCACACGATTTAAACACCCTTAATGCGCTTCACAATGGGGCTGCACCTCCACCAGAATCTATGTTCGTCTCTCTAAAGGTTAATTATAAATCACTATACCATTCAATGATTTTTCTCTTACGCATGATGTGTTTCGTCCATATTTCATCGACTTAATGAATTAAATCCCTAGGTTCAATGTATTCAGCTATAGCTTGGATGGTCGTTCTGTTTCCTGTACTTTGCTTTGTGCTCTCACTCTATGTTTGTTTCATGTGCTTTGCTTTGTGCTCCAATGTTTGTTGACTAAATTTTGTGGCGTACAAGAATCATAATTTGTATGGATGGATGCCTATCCTCCCCCAAATACGAGAACACAGCGGCACAAATATGAAACACTGATTTCTTCATGTTCTGGGGTAAAATTGAGTGTTGGATGTTATTACACATGCTCCTTGACCCCTGTAATATTATCTTAGTTGCCTGGCAAGTTTACACCAAGATGCGATTCTCCCTTACGCACGCGGCGAAGCGCGTGGCTCTTCCTAGTTGTTGTTGACATCAGACACGCTGTTGGCCCATCCTACTAGTAGTGCGTCTATGGGAAAATGGCAGTGGTACTTGATTTTTCTGCTCTTTGGATGTCTTGTGTTCTCCTCTCAGTTAACAAGAAAACTAGACTTGATGGAGGTGAAAAGCCCCACGGTTTTTTATTAAGAAAAAGTAAACCTTCTCCGGGTCTAGAAAACCCCCGAACCCCGGCTACGCCGGCAAGGTCTGTTGTCATGCTACCTGCATCTGCAATGACACGCCCAGTGCTTACTATGATCATGAAGGTTTGATAGAGCGCCTTGGCTGTAATGTGGTGACCAGCCATGAGCATTCCACCATACCAAAAGTTGAGGGGCCATGTGCATGCCATAAGGCCCACAGAGGAGCTAAGGGAAAGTCCTGCAAACCATGATTGACAAATGTTTTCCTTGTGAGCCATATATTGTGCTTCATCAAAAAGGTGTAGAATACGGTCTTGCAATGAGAATGCAGTGATAGTGTAGAGATTGGAGACAGCTTCAACAGATAGTTTACTACTTTTGGATTGTGCCTGCATTGATTTATTTGATATGCTTCTTAGTAAGACATTCCGAGCATAGAAGCAACAAATGATAAGAGGTTGAACTGCTATCATCACAAGGGCCAAGCGCCAAGCAATGAGAAGGCCCATCGTCCATGCAATGAGCACTGCAGAAACTACCTGGATCACTAGTGCCATTCGGTCACCCACCAGTGCCCTCACCTACAACACAAATAATAATAATAATTTATCAAGATAGTCATTTGAATTATTCTAGAATTGAGTCTTGTATATGAACTTACAATATTGGCATCTTTAGCAAGCATGGAGCATAGGACACCCGTGGAGTTCTCGTCACGATCAAACCAACCAATCTCAAAGGTAAGAATCTTTTTGAGTATTTGTTCCCTGATCCTCTTAGTGAGGTATTCTCCCATCCAAAGTTATAATGTTGTCCAATATTGAGAAACAGCGAAAGAACTGCAAGAGCAACAAAGATGAGCGTGTAGTCCCTTGTTTTGTTCTTTATTTCGGCATGATCTGTCAAGAAGTAGACTGAAAACATGCTGCCTATGACATATGCATACGTAGGTTGGACGCCTCCAAACACAACTGCACTAAAGCTCCCTACCAATGCATGCTTCCACTCTGGTGCATTAAGCATCAACAACCTTTTAAAAGATGGCATATGAAGCTTTGGCTTCTCGGTACTATATTCACCTCCTTCATCACCAATTGACCTACTATCCAAACATAATATCCTGCTCATGTCATGGCTGCTAGGTTTTTCTGCAGACAGTGATGTACAACCAATTCTACCAATTTTATTGGCCTTACCACTGGCATCCCCAATCCGCTGGAGATGAACAAGAGATGAGTAGAGGCCATTCTTGTTGTCAATGAGGTCTTCATGGGAGCCTAACTCCTTTACTTCACCAGACTGCATGACGGCAATCAGGTCAGCATTTCTAATGGTGGATAGGCAATGTGCGATAATAACAGTAGTACGGCCCATTGAGGCTCGCTCAAGCGCCTCTTGCACAACACGCTCAGACTTGGAGTCCAGTGCACTGGTGGCTTCATCAAAAAGGAGGACCTTAGGTGACTTTAATATTGCTCTGGCAATAGCAATCCTTTGCTTCTGCCCTCCAGACATTTGGATGCCACGCTCACCTACCTGTCATTATTTGGGACATGGTTAGAACATAAGTTGGAATAACAGCTAGCTATTTCAATGAAGAAGGAAGATGTTCCATGCTCATGAATTTCTTGTATTACAATGGACTAGAGGAACAATGTGCCCATCTATAAACTATATAAAAATGAATCTAGTCCGAGCTTACAAGGGCAAAGCTAATGCAAGCTTTTGTATCCGGCTTTCAAAATTAACTAACAAACTATTGTATATATGACTCTCCTTTCTCCATTTAAAACTTGCTTAATTATCGTTGATCATATTGAATAACCAATAACTATTCAACTGGTGAGTATTGTCGAATTACACACAGCTACACTACACAGACAGCTAGTGGCCTTCCAATAATTCTGTGGGTGAGTGTAGATGGAGTTGTTTAGTGAACTCTTTTGAGAGTGTTAGCGCGCGCTAGTATATTTACTAGAAAACACAAATGAGAAATCCTAACACATTATGAATAGAATACAATAGATTGATAAACATTAAACATGTTTTTTTGAACAATTAACATTAAACATGTCACACTTGATTATAGTTCTAAATACAACAACTATGCAAAAAAGCGTCAGTATAAATTGTAACAAAGTAAATTGCAATAAGTGCTAACTTCTAGAGATCATAGGAAATGTCTAAAGAAACCCATCTCACTATTGGAAAGACATTCATCAACACCAGTTGCAAACCCCCATTCAACACCAGTTTCCTAACCGGTGCTAAGAATCTGGTACTAAAAGTACCAAGATTTGGCACCGGTTCGGATGGCAAGGCAAAGCGCCCAAAAAATTAACGAAAAAATATTTGAATTACTAGAAATTTTACACGCGTGCATGTCGTAAGTCGATATTTCACGCGTATGTGGGATTCGAACCCAAGACCTCTTGCCTCGCACATACCCTCGTGACAATCTCACCTACATAGCACATGAGATTGGGTAACATATGCTTTACTTTTGAAGTAACACCTAGAGAACTTATTAGCACCGGTTGGTGTTACAAAGCAATGCTAAAAGTGACTTTTAACACTAGTTAGTGTTATAAAACCATGCTAAAGGATCCTTCGGCGGCTCCCAAATTTGGACCCAGTGCTAATGTAAGCATTGGCACCGGATCCAAATTTAGCCGATGCAGATGGAGAAAACTAAAAGTGGTCTCTCTAGTAGTATCTCCACCACTACAAGAGCAACAATTTCCATTCAAATAAAAAGATTTTAAAAAAATAATAAAAAGAAATTGGATAGCTTAAAATGCATTAAGTTGCAATGAATATTATGCATATCACGCTAGCTTATAGTTCCAAACACAACAATCTGCACTAAATAGAGACTGTAAATTGTAATAAACACTAACCACTGAACAAAAATAACAGAACAAAAGAACAAAATTTTAACCCCAACCAAGTTCGGGTAGCCTAGAAAGAAATGTACTCAACAAACAGTCACAAAATAGAGAAGTAACAAAACATACATGCACATTAAACAGAGGGGCTATGATGTATGCTACCACCCTGAATTAAACTAAAGGATGAACAGTAAAATCTACTAAAAGTACCAAAACAATGGAATCAAACTTACTTATCTGTGTGGAGAAACAAAAATACAAATCTTGTTGAGGGGGCAAATTAGACCAATTCACATAGTTTTGAGAGTAAATTAACTAAAAACTAGTTTAGGATTTGTCCAAACTTGACAGAGCACACACATCACAAATCAATAATGGAAAAACTATTGCGATTATGGGCAAGCGCAGATGATGTGTTATCATGAGAGCGGCAATGATGTGCGATGGGAGCCGGCCCGGGAGACATATTGCCTCCTGTCGAACGGGATGTATTATCCAATTGTGTTATGGAGGCAGTATGGGCAAGCACAGATGACGAGTTATCATGCGAGCGGCAATGATGTGCGTCCTGTGCTACCTATACTTATTAACTACTGCATTCGTGCTTAAAATATGATGTTTAGGACGCGTAAGTTAGTTTACTTTTTAATTAACTATACTTTTTTAAACGTCATATATTTTAAAATGGAGAGAATGAAGAGCTATTTAAAAGCAGCACAAAATATAAACTTACGGTATAATAGCCTGAATCACCTGTGTCTCGTAGCCCTGCGGCAGCTGCAGGATGAAGTTGTGAGCATTGGCTGCCTTAGCGGCGGCAACCACCTCCTCATCCGTGGCGCCCTCCTTGCCGAACAGTATGTTCTCCCGTATCGTCGTTGCGAACAGCGCGGGCTCCTGGCTGACGAGCCCCATCTGCGCGCGCAGCCACTTGAGCCGCAGCCTCCTGATGTCGACGCCGTCCAGCGTCACCTCCCCTGCCGACGGGTCGTAGAACCGCTCGAGTAGGGCGATCACCGTCGACTTCCCCGACCCACTGGCACCGACCAGCGCCACCGTGCTCCCCGCCGGCACACGCAGGCTGAAGTTGGCCAGGACGGCGCAAATGTTGCAGGGAGCCAGGGCTCATGTGAGCCCCGATAAACTCCGCCCCCATTGACAGGTGGGCCCAGCGCCGCAGCCGGCGCTCCCGCCGCCTTAGGGCTCCGGGTTTGGGGTGGGGCGGCGTTGCCGGCTGTAGAAGAAGGTTTGGGGGCGGCCGCCGGCCCGGAGGAGGTGGCGGGCGGCGGGACAGAGGGCCGGCGGCGAAGGCGCCGCCGGCCGGGCGGTGGACGACGGCGGTTGGGCCGGCGCCGGCGGTAGGGGAGAAGAATACGTTTATTAGCGTGCGGGCGGGCGACGGGCGGCGGCGGTGGCCGCCGGAGCCGGGGGCGGCGTCGGGGACGACGCCAGCGGCGGGGGCTTGGACCCCACCTGGCAGTGGCGGCGGCGAAATTCGGGGCTCACTAGAGCCCCGGCTCACAACATCCGTGTCCGCCAGGACGGGGCTCTCCGGCCGCGACGGGTAGGAGAACTCGACGTCCTTGAACTCCAGCTCCCCGGCGACGTCGTCGAGCTCCACGCCGGCGTCGCTCTCCGAGTCGATCTTGGGCACCCGCCGGATCACCTCCATGATCCTCTCCGCCGCCGCGCTCGCCGCCGAGAAGTACTTCACGTTCGACAGCCCCCACCCCAGAGCCCTGCAATAATGCATGTGTACGTACGTACGGTCATGGTTCATTAGTGTAGCCAACTTCGTTGCTGTCTTCATCTGATACATATATGATATATATAATTATATATATCATCTTCTTGTATAGCTTGGGTTACGCACATGCCGCCGCTGACGATGGCGGTGGAGACGGCGAAGACGGTGCCGCCCTGGTAGCCATGGTACATGACGAGGCGGCTGCCGTACCAGAGGTTGAATGCCCAGACAAGGAAACAGACGCCGTTGCTGCCCACGGCGACGCCCTTGACGAGCCCCTGCTTAATCCCAAGCCGCGCCGTCTCCTCCAGCGCAGCCGAGAACCTCGCCACGGCGCCCGCCTCCGCCGCGAACGCGTACACCGTGCGCGCCGACGACACGGCCTGCTCGGCCACGGCGCCCGCGCGGCGCGCGTACGCGTCCCTGACCCGGCGCGCGAGGGACGCGAGGGCGCGGCCGGGCACGACGAGGAGGAGCACGGACGGGAGCGCGGCGAGTGCGAGGCGCGGGAGCAGCGCGAGCGCCACGGCGTAGCTGCCGGCGAACATGGCGGCGTTGGACACCAAGTTTGGGACCTTCTGGGCCAGCGCGTCCTGCACGCCGAGGCTGTCGCTGGTGACAACGTCGGAGACCGAGCCGGACCTGAGGTCCAAGTACTCCATGTCCTGCCGGAGCACCGCCCGCAGGTACTGCGTCCGCATCCGCGACGCCTGACGCTCCGCCGTTCGCGCCCAGCAGTAGCCCTCTGCAACGGGGCAGGCGTTAGTCTCAGGACGCCGTCTCGGCAGTCGGCATTGGCCTTTCGATCCAAGAAAGATCAAAGATACAGTGTGTGATTACCTAGGAACGCCATGACCGAGGAGGCGAAGGCCAAGATGATGAGCTTCCTCGCGTTCTGCTCGTCAGGCCATGAAAATAGTTTTAACTACTAGCAATGACTAAATAGGTTAATGGATATGACTATATGAGATGTGGATTAATTATATCGGTTACCTCATTGATCTTGGAGGTGAACTCTTGGAGCTGGTCGGGGCCATTGCCGAGGTCGTTGGCGATGTGGCTGAAGATGATCATCCTCACCGGCGTCGCGACAAGCCTTCGCCCATGGCGCCCACCAAGCCCAACGCCATGAGTGCCACGTCCGTCCCGTCCGCGTGCGCGAACACTGACATGAACGACGACGGCGACCCTGGCGCTGGCGACGGCGCGTCTTTCTTGCTGGTTGCCATGGGTGCGTCCAATCCGGCGAACTAGCTGGCTACTTAGTTGGCTCGCAGCCCCGAACTACACAAACGGCGAGTCGTAGCTTCCTGAGGAGTTTTGACTTGCTGACGGACAAAGGTCTCCTGGCACAAATGGTATAAACGGCCTCGCACTCTATAGCGTGGATATGCCAGCTGTATAGCCCAACGAAATCGCCCCCTATTATTGGCCCCAGCCGTAAGCTTGCAATAATGTTGCTTTAAAAATCTTTTCCCTGCTGATATTAGCAACGGAAAAAAGGATATGGGAATCGTGAAAATTGCATATTTTTATTCGCAATCCATTATACTGTCACGATCAACGAAACAGCTAACGTGGTAGGGACTTGTGAAATTAGCAACGGAAAAAGGATACGGGCTTGTACGTGATGAGTATCACGATTCACAACCTAATTTCTTTTTTATATATACTACTAGTAGTAGTTAGAGACAATTCTGACGATCTTCTCTTTTAAAAATGGTAGGGCAGATAAGAATCGTTCATCTGTGTACATTACTAGGATGGCAGGCGCGCTACGCCGCGCCCATATACTGCTCGCCTATGCCTGTCTAATTAACTATCTTGAAGCAATATATATAAGTTGCATAGCAAGAAGTAGGAAGCAGTGGTCAATGACAACTTCAGTTTGTACTGAACATAAATGTGGTAGTTCTCTCATATCGCAAGGTGCGGTTACAGTGTCGCCAAACTTTAACCTCAGCATATTGACATGTTGTAACCGGGAAAATACTTCAAATAAAGTATCATTTCCTCATACAGTCGTATATTATCATTTCCTCATTAAAAAAATTGCAAGGAGCGTGAAGATTTTTTTGTGAGATATCCTGAGTAGGAATTATAAAACTTTGTAGTAACAACAAATTCAAATCTTTAAAAAGCATTCACATATTCTGGAAATTATCACGATGTAAGAACTGCAGTCATGTATAATTGTCCAGTTGAAACCTGGGACAATCCTGAATTACCTTTGATGAACTTGCAACAACGCGTTGATAAACTTGATACATACATGACTGATGCAACTGAATAAAATAAGTAAAGATTGAACTACTGTCAGATAAACTTTGTAGACTGTAGTAGGCCAATATCAAGCTCTCAACACCAAACAATGGAAATAAACCTGTTTCAACAATACGTGACAAAGATTTTGCATGTGTGCCAAGTGTTTTGGAAGTATGATAGGTTGCTTCAATTACATAATAAGACAGTAGTAACACGAACCTGTAATGGAAAATCTCAATATCAAACGGTAATGAACCTGACTATGGTGCAGAGTAATATTGACCATTATTTCTCGAACCTACAAACATGAAATCGTAATCATACAACACTTTAATTGTCAATCTTTTAGAAATTTCAGCCATGTCAGACTATAGAAATCCAGCAAGGTTGCCTCCTTTAGAATTCCGACCTTTCCAATGACATGTCACTGAAGTTGTTAACAAAAGAAAATAGAGTTCACTCGTGCGTTTAATCTGATCATGTACACAAACATAGACGCAGCAACTAATTCCACCTCTGCACTGCAGGCGCTGGCTTGCCCATATGCACTGCACAACATGCAAGAAACATATAACATAGCTCATGAAGAAACAGAATTATGTGCTAAAAAGCAGCCCAAAATACAGCATTTAGGCTTACTTTCAGGGTCCACTCAAAAGCCATGCATATATACTTTGTAATGCAAAGCAAGACCTGGACTGTAAAAGCGTTAACGAACCAACAACATAAGTATGTAAAGGAAACATAAGTACATGTAAAGTTAAGGCAATTAATTTGATTGTACTTAAGTAAATGTAACGGAGCCCGGTAGAATAATAATGAGACAGAGCAATTTCAGTTTGGGATAGATGATCTATTTCCATTTGAATCCAGTGCTGCACTGCACCAATCTCCAATAAGCATTGCTGCATCTTGATTCAGGTTTTGACATGATAATTGAAAGAAAACTAAACTGGGGACCATATAATACTGACATCCAGATTTTAGTGGCATGTATACTAACAGAAACATACTCCGTACCAATAGTAGCTTCTTCTCAGTTTGGACAACGGTAAATGAACTCCCAGTACCAGTGAGCATAGGAGATGCTGTCCCCAGAGCTGAACAAAAAAGAAGTACAGAATATAGCCGTCTTTACTCTGAGCATATAATTGGATAGCTTAAACAATTGCGCTTCACTGAAACCTGCAAAGGATTTGAAGTATAAATTAGCATTTGGAGTAGAAATGAAGCTGCAGAGATAATTCCCTGCGTCAGAATGAACAACGTAGACACATCTGAGTTTTCCGGAACACAGAACTGAAGGGGACCAACAGATAGATCCAGAATTCTGGATAAACTGCAAAAAGAGGCCGACGGTAGCAGTGAAGCTAAAAGGCATAGAGGCCAGAGAGAGGGAAACAACACCACCGTGCGCAGCTGGCGGCGCTTGATTCGGCAGTGGAATGTGCAGCTACTGGCCTGTTGGTCAACGACCAATGTGCAACTCCAGCGGCGCCCGATCACACACACGAAGAGAGAAGGGGATGACCTGAGGTCTGAGCAGAGGAGCGTCCGTCGGCGAACTTGGGCTCCCGGGAAACGGCAGCCGAGGGATACGCAGTGAAATACTCTACGTATATACCAGGTCTCCTAATGCTCTCCCTGCCGCAACCGCAGCTGCGCGTCTCCTCCTAAACCGTAGCCTTGGCTGCAGGCCTACGGCCCTGGGCCGCGATGGCAGAGCCTAATGCAATGGGGTAATCCGATTGGTTCAGCGGTCGCTACTGGTGCCCAGGATGAGTGAGGGGAGGAAGAGGATGGGGTCGGGCAAGTTCCCGTGCCACCGCCCTGGTGGGGCGGACTTGCAGCGCTCGGTTGAAAGAGGACGTCGGCGGTGCTGATGCCGTGCGGAGAAGGCGCTAATGTCGCTTTCCTTTTTGCACGGGCTTGGATTGCCGGCGGAAGAAGGCGGCGGCTCCGGCGTAGAGGACGTTGGGCTGGGCTCCGGCAGAGAAGGCAAGTGCTTTTTTTTACACGGGAAGCAAGGAGGACGAAGAGAAGACAAACACGAAGTGAGCAATTTTTTCTACTTTTTCTATCATGTCCTCGATTTCTTGGCGAGTGAAGGACGTCTCCCCTGGACACGCGGCGCCTGGCGCTGATTGCTCGCGTGCGTGAAGCAGACGCGATGAGCAGGCACGGTAATGCACGACACGCATTGCGATTATTCGACAGCAACCAAATAGCCAGGGGCCTCCGGAGGCGAAGAAACCTCCCCGCGATGTAACTCTACTTATTGCTGACAAATACAAGTGGATATGACAGTGCAGAGAGAAAAACATTTTATAAAATGAGATACGACGAATCTCATTAAAAAATCCTGACAAATACAAGTGGATATGGCAGTGCAGAGAGAAAAACATTTTATAAAATGAGATACGACGAATCTCATTAAAAAATCCAAAGCACAAGGAAAAAGTAAGGCCATAGGCATTGTGTGCTACCTTTGCACCATGCTTCTACCTCTAGCCTTCTATCCTCGACCGAGGGCATTCCCAAAAGAACCAGAAGGTGTACACACCGGCATAAAAATTCGTCAAAAACACAGCCAGCTCGTCAGATGTCGATAACCCGTCAAAGATATTGTGTATGAATATGTATATATACAAACTGATCCACTGAACCGATGAACAATTGAGTTTAACGAGCAAGTACTCCGTATTTATTCACGTTCTAAACTTCTAGGTAGGCAATTATTCTGGAAGACTAGTGAAGTATTTTAATCATGCTAGTCTAGCGTATTTTTGTTCATGGCGATGAAGGAATTTTTTAAACGGAAACTTTATCGCACTGCATAAGCAAAACAGATATTATTTTATTAATATAAATAAATGTTAGGATTATAAGGTGCAAACATATAATGAACAGGGACGGAGGCAGCGGTGGGGACAAGGGGGGCTCGAGCCCCCTACAACTGCGGTGTCAAAGAAAGCCCCCTGTAATTCTCTGTTCAATTTCAGCTAAAATGTGTACATTAGGAGTGGCTAAAGTTCATTCTTGTCTAATTTCAGCCAAAATATGTGCAATAGGAGGGGCTAAATTCATTAGTCTAACAATCCAACAATCCAACAAATAGAAGCCTAAACCCCAACTGGTGCTTTTGTTTAGCCCCTGCTAAATTTTTTTCTGGCTTCGTCCCTGATAATGAATCATATACATGGTTTAGACAATACAAGCATCCAAAGGTTACTGAATCTAACTTCCTATGTGTTCACACGTGTAGAATGTGTTTATGGGGCTTTTACTCCTTTCTTATGTGCATGTTGAAAGGACCAACACTAGAGGGAGGGGGTGAATAAGGCCTGTTAAAAAGTTCCTGCAAATTTCTCACGAAACTGTCAGATGTTGGATGATCCGACGCAGTCTCGGATCTTCCGGGTACCAGAAGATCCAACGCTGCGTAGGATCTTCCGACAGAGAGATAACTAACTTTGAGATTCAAAAACTAACAAGCTAATCAAGATTCCCTTTGAATACAAAGTTACCAAATGAAGTAAGCAAGCGCCTAAATATGATCTCTAAGGTCGAACAACACCTAGCACATAGATCGGACTAAAACAAGATGATGAATAACAAAAGAGCAAAGTGATATGGGATTTGTTACCGAGGTTCACTCCACAAAGCAGCTACGTCCCCGTTGAGGGGTTCACAAAGAACCGGGTTGTCACTAACCCCTTGCCTCCCTCAACCAACCACAAAGGAGGATTTAGTCACTTACTATTGATCTCACAAAGAGATGGATAATACAAAATTTCCAGTGCTCAAACCACAAAGGAATGGAAGCTATCGGCGACGCCTAACCGTCTAGGAGCAAAGCTCCAAGAGTAACAAACGCGAATCGACGAATCAAGCTTGCTTCAAGCGCTTCTTGAGATGAACAAGTGGAAGCTCACAAGTGCTCAAAGTGTCACACACCAAATCTTTTCTCTCACTCAAACCTAGGTGAATCAATGCAAGAATCAAGCTTTGGAAGGGAGTAGAGGATTGCAATGAATGCTTTTGGAGTGTGTTTGGTCATGGGAGCAACAACAATGAATGAGGGGGGGGTGAGGGGGTACATATACCCAACCCCCAAAAACTAGTCATTATGTGTTCTGCGAAGGGGTACCGGATCTTCCGACACACATCTTTTGACGGTGTGTCGGATCTTCCGATATTTGATTTTCATAAGGCTGAAACACTGAAATATGGTTAAGTCTGGAAAGATCCGACTGTAGGGTCGGATCATCTGACACAAGTTCCGACCCATGGTTAGGATCATCCGACAGAAAAATATTTAAGACAGAGCCAGCGGGAACTTGTGGACCGGATCTTCCGGCCAAAGATCCGACGCTTGAGGGTGAGACACAAAAACTCTGAATTTGTCTAAGTCTTGAAAGATCCGACGCATGGTCCGGATCATCCGACGGAAAATTAATTCAAGACAGAGCCGCCCGGAACTTGTGGGCCGGATCTTCCGGCCAAAGATCCGACGCTGTGCATGGAAGATCAAATGCTCTGAAAACTGGCTAAGTCATGTAAGATCCGACACAAGGTTCGGAACATCCGATGAAAAATTAATTCAAGATACAGTCGGCCAGAACTTGTGGGCCGGATCATCCGGACTAAGTTACAACGAAACAGTGAACTGTGAGTTGTTTGATTGTGTGTGTTTGTGTCTCTCTTCGGTGTTTGTCATCTCAAGTATAAGCACTTTAACAACCTAAATTCATCGAGCACGTCCCCCTTGATAGTACGGTGATCCTATACTCAAATTTAAACCATAAATAAATTTAAATCTTTCGATTGGATCCAGCACCATACAAATACGAATTGGGGACCTTCCTTTCATCTTTCTTTTCTTTTTATTTTATTCCTGCACATCTTAGCCAAACACATCATATCTAAATTTACATTGTCATAAATTACCAAAACTAGATTAAGTGTGTAGATGCGCTTATTGCGTATGTCGAGGGCGGTTGTTCTTTCCTAAGATGTGCATGCCACATGGATGCATGCTTACTGAAACTTAGCAGTCCTTAGAGTTTATAAAGAAATTGCATTTGTTACTGTTTTAGTCCCTTCTTTCTCTCAAAGACCTGCAATATTTGGTAGCTGGTTAAGTTACTTACGGAGAACCTACTCAATCCAATCAAATTTTAAGCCATTGGCTCAACATCGTGTCTTCTTAGATTTATTTTCAGAATTCAGCATTGCAATTTCTTAGATTTATTTACAATTTAAAACTATTAAGGAATTAACAATGTTATTCTTAGCGTTTGGATATGTTTTCTTGTTAATAAAAAAAGGCGGGCCGAATTCTTTTTCCTTTCTCTATTGCGGCCCATCTCTAGACCTGAGAGCCCTCCAGCCTCCAGGAAGCCCAGGAATGAAAACATGCAAACGGCTGTAGTCTGTAGAGGACATGCGCGCCAACCTCCTGGAGGCGGAAACCGCTCCGACGCAGCGCCGTGCCATTAACGAACCACAAGGCGGTGCCATCAGCATCTCGGCTCCTCTCACTCCGGCCGGTACAGGTGATGCACATACCTGCATAAATTTCCGTACGAGTAAATCAAAAGCAGAAAGTGCTTGGGTTTGGGTAGTCCTCCAAATCGGTGTATCAATTGTTTGCCTCAGCCCTAAGGTGTAATTAGGTATCTGACTTGTGGCCGGGGATACCATTAGTGAATACTCCTTCCGTTCTTGAAACTAATTTGCTTGTCCTAAACGACATATATTTAAGAACGGAGGGAGTAACTTCCTTTCTTAGATAAAGGAAATTATTTCGGCCTCTGCGACCGCACACGGAGGGAGTAACTTCCTATAGTGCATTGTAGTTGACATCAAACATGTATAATATTGTTGGCCATCCCGCAGATTAGATCTGCTTTGTTCAGATGGATATTTTATCTTCGTACATTCTTTTTCTGCTCTTTGGATACCTTGTACTTGTAGAACTCTACAGGTGAGTTAACAAGAACTACCTGTACAGCTTAGAGGTTGTAGACACAAATGCCTTTTTGCTGCATATATTATCCTGCTCAGTTACAATTTACAAACAGTTGGTCCTAATGTGCCCACTGTTCAATGTTAATTAACATCTTAAGATGCACGCACCGGAAGGAACTAGATGCTAAAGCTCGCAATTGGTCATCCAACATATTCGCAGTTCTTATTGTTTCTTCTTATTCTTCTCTCTTGTTAATGTCCATTATCCTACCTATTATATTGAGTCCATGATCTTAGGACTTTGACTATTTGTGTGTCCTAATAGAAAAATAAATTTGTCACAAAATAATGAGATGAAATACAATATAATTTACATATTAGATTTCTTGCCCTTTTCAACTCTACTATCTATGCCCAGCAGCTGTATGAAGAAACTGACAGCTTGGAACACTTGTATCTACTGATAGAGCAATGGGGTGAAATATAGGCCATTGTCCCAGGACATTTAACAGTTTGCAGAACACTCTTTCTTCCAGGTTAATCTAAATGTTGACTCATTTTAGTGAGCTGCAAATTTGGAGATTTATTCTGATTTGTCATGCAAAACTTCAGTACGAGCTGCAGCCTCCTTGCTGCAAGCTAACCAATCCATAGTAATTTCCAGAGGGACCCTTGGCCATGAGGGATGAATGTGTGCCTTTCTCGACAACAATTCCTTTCTCAAGCACAACAATCGAGTCACACTTCTGGATGGTGCTGAGCCTGTGTGCCACCACTATGCTTGTCCTTCCGATCATAACTCGGTCCAATGCTTCTTGCACCACCTTTTCGGACTGGCTGTCTAGTGCACTTGTAGCTTCATCTAGTAGCAATATAGCAGGGTTCTTCAAGATGGCACGGGCGATTGCAATGCGTTGCTTCTGTCCTCCTGAAAGCTGAAAGCCTCGCTCACCACACCATGTGTCATATCCATCCTTGAGGTTACTAATGAAGTCATGTGCATTCGCGGACCTTGCTGCATCCTCAATTTCAGCCTCAGTTGCTATGTCTGTGCCATACATGATGTTCTCTCTGATTGTACCTGCAAACAGTGTTGGCTCCTGGCTTACCAACCCAATGTGTCGCCGCAAAGCATGCAGATTGTACATTTTTATGTCTCTGCCATCAATATTCACCACCCCATTAAGTGGGTCATAAAATCGCTCTATAAGTCCAATGATGGTTGACTTACCGGAACCACTTTGCCCAACAAGAGCTGTTGATTTTCCTTGATGTATTTTCAAGGACAACCCTTTCAATATAATCACATTTGGCCTCGATGGGTATGCGAAATCAACTCCTATAATTTCCACCCTGCCTTCAAGCATCTCCAGCTTGTATCCCTCAGGATTGTCAGGGTCAATTTTAGTTTCCCGGTCAAGAATAGCAAAGACAGAAGTGGCTGCACCGGCACCTTTAACAAGGTCTGTTGTCATGCTACCTGCCTCTGCAATTACACGACCTGTGCTTACTAGAATCATGAAGGTTTGGAAGAGCGCCTTGGCAGTAATCTGATGCTCAGCCATGAGCTTGCCACCATACCAAAAATCAAGGGCCCATGTGCATGCCATAAGACCCACAGAGGTGCCGAGGCCAAGTCCTGCAAACCATGACTGTCGGACACTTTCTTTGTGTGGTCCATCCTGTGTTTGACCAAATAGGTGTAATATGCGGGTCTGGGATGAGAACGCAGTGATAGTTCGAAGATTGGTGACTGCCTCAGCAGCTAGCTTGCTGCTCTCACACTGTGCCTGTAGTGATTTCTTGGACATGCTCCTTAGTAAGACACAACGGGCATAAAAACAAGCAATAATTAGTGGCTGCACTGCTATCATGACAAGGGCCAAGCGCCAGGAAGTGACCAAGCCTATTGTGCATGCAATTAACACCGCGGAAATTGTCTGGATCACAAGTGCCATTCGGTCCCCTACAAGTGACCTCACCTGCAATACAAATATTATCATATTTGGTAAGGTATGATTCCTTTCAAATTTAACATCTATTTTATGTTTTGTTTGTGTACTTACAACATTGGCATCCTTGGCAAGCTGTGAGCATATGGCTCCTGTGGAGTTGTTATCATTGTCGAACCATTCGATCTCGAAAGTGAGAATTTTCGTGAGCATCTGTTCCCTAATCCTCTTTGTAAGGTATTCCCCCATGGCACCAAAGTTATAGTGCTGCAACACATTGAGCAAGAATGAGAGCACCGCAAGAGTAACAAAGACGAGTGCATAGACCTCTGTTCTATCTTTGATCTCGGCATGATCTGTCAAGAAATAGACAGAGAACATGCTCCCCATGACATATGCGTAGACAGGCTGTATGCTTCCAATCAGAACTGCACTAACGCTGCCCATCAATGCCTGCTTCCACTCTGGTGCATTAAGCATAAGTAGCCTTCTGAAAGATGGGGCAGAAAGGTTTGGCTTCTTTATGTTGCCATCATCTCTAGCATCGCCCACTGATCGTGCTGAGCTTGACCTGAGAGCCGAAGAAAACCTCCTGCTCATACTGTGTCTGTTGGATTGTCCTATAGCAGCAGACATTGTACCAATTCCACTAATCTCATTAGCCTCACCTGAATCTTTGGTCTTCTGTAGGCGGACAAGAGTGGAGTAGAGGCCATTCTCATTGGCAATGAGATCATCATGGGAACCCTGCTCTTTGACTTCTCCAGACTGCATGACAGCGATCATGTCAGCATTTTGTATGGTGGAGAGGCGATGTGCAACGACAATAGTAGTACGGCCCACGGAAGCCAGATCAAGTGCCGCTTGCACAGCACGCTCTGATTCTGTGTCTAATGCACTGGTGGCTTCATCGAGGAGGAGGATCTTGGGTGACTTTAGGATTGCTCTGGCAATTGCAATTCTTTGCTTTTGCCCTCCGGACAATTGGATGCCACGCTCTCCCACCTGTTATTTGAGACATGATTAGTGATAGATCAGGAACACCAGCTTATTTTGTGATGGAAGAAGTTCCAATGTCTTTTTTTTTTTTTTTTTTTTTTTTTTTTTTTTTTTGCGACCGTGCCTTTAGCACGTTTTTCATTAAGAGGAGAGTTCCAATGTCTTCACTGGGGACGGGGTGAACATATTACATTGAGTTAGCTTGTTGATGAGCTAACCACTGTAACTGTCCATAGTTCTTGTAGCAACTACATATAGCACTTTCTGCTTAGTCAAGGGCCAAGATGATATAGAATTGATCGTAAACTACTTCTGCAAGTTTTTTGTGCGCATGACTTCCTTTTCCACTTCAAACTTAGCTGCTGTGTACATTACATAACAAAAACCGTTAACACTGATCAGGAGATCTCCAAGCACATTTGATACTTGTGCAAAATAGACATATATGGTGTATATATGCTAAGTAGATGGCATACTGCTAAACAGTCATTCCAATGATGCCATACATCTAGCTCATGTCTTATTAACTCTTACGTTTCAGGAATCAGGAGTACTAGTACTAGTATTACACTGTACTAGAAGCTGCCAAGCAGAGTAACCTGCTTGGAGCTCTGCACCTCTGCGAGCTACCTGAACTTACTATGTGAGTATTCCTGCTTCAAAGGTAATTCCTATAAATTCATCGAGGCGACTGGACGTACATCGAAGTACTCAAATTTAATGTGAGGATACCCCTTTTTAGAATACATGGCTCTTCTTGTTGAAACCGACCATGACAAGCACTATCAAACTGTTGCATTTGTTGTCTTAGTCTCATCCAACCTGTATCGACTGCTTAAATTGTCATACATTTCTTGCGAACGATTGCAGACAGCTCTCTGAATCTTAGGGTCGAGGAAGGCTTTCCTAGTCTTTTTTATTTCCCCCTTTCATTTAGCGCATAGGCAGGACCCTTGTCCTCAGCCAGTAATGTGTTGCCTAATCTAGGAAGCTTACCAGCTACGGCATTAGGACTGGAGGAGTAGACTTGTGTTGGAGTGCAACAAAAGTTGTTGCTTTCAGAAGCAACAGTGTTGCTTACATAGGTGTTTTATTGGAGTTTTGTAATAATTTCAGACAGAAGCTCAATTCTGTACAAAACTCATGGTTCAAATGAGGTCTAGAAATCGGAAATGGAACTAATGGATAGGACAATAAGTTGGAATTCTAAAGCCAAATGCAACCTACCATATAACGCTATGCTGAATTGTTGAAAAATGTAGGTGATGCATTTCTTTGAAAACTATTCATTTCATTTCAGTTGTTGAGAACCGTTGCCTTGTTTTTCTACCACCTCCAGTCGCACATACCTAACCGAATTTCTAATACGAATTTCGTGGTACCATGTTTCTATCAGACCATCACTAAACTCTTAAATAATTAGCTGAGTTGTTGACCAGAGCGTTATAAACATATTGTTATTTTTGGACGGAGGAACAATAATGTTAGGTTTACGTATGCGAGGGACTAGAAAATGAGATGCTGACCGTGCGTGATGCTCAAAACGCATTGAAAAGCAGCAACGTGATGAGTGACATAAATAAACAATATTAAAAATGCAGAGCAGCATACATAATGACTACGTAGCTGCATGCGTTCCATACATGTGCCAATAACTAATTCCCAGTTTGTAGTTATGCTACGCTACAACTGCATCATCTATTGCAATATTGCGGCAACCTTAACCAGGTAATGGTGTTCCAGTTCTGGAACATGTTAGACATCCTGAAACATGCTATCATTCAACTGACGAAAGTAGAGAGAACTAAGAAGTCAACACACCATGGAATGGGATTCTCAGTGGTTCTTGCAACCATGAACACGTATGAACCATTGTACCAGCAGAACAAGCCGACAAAATTCAAGGGATTCTATGTTGTTTACCTGCGTGTCGTAGCCCTGCGGCAGCTGAGAAATGAAGCCATGGGCGTTGGCCACCTTGGCCGCGGCGGCGACCTCCTCCGCCGTGGCGTCCTCCTTGCCGAACAGCAAGTTCTCCCGTATCGACATGGCGAACAGCGCCGGCTCCTGGCTGACGAGCCCCATCTGCGCGCGGAGCCACCCGAGCCGCAGCCGCCGGATGTCGACGCCGTCGAGCGCCACCGCCCCGGCCGACGGGTCGTAGAACCGCTCCAGCAGCGCGATCGCCGTCGACTTCCCCGACCCGCTGCCGCCGACCAGCGCCACCGTGCGCCCCGCCGGCACGCGCAGGCTGAAGCCCACCAACACGGGGCACTCCGGCCGGGACGGGTAGCAGAACTGCACGTTCCTGAACTCCACCTCGCCGGCGACGTCGGCCAGCTCCTCGCCGGCGTCGCTGGCCGAGTCGATCTTCGGCACCCGCCGGATCACCTCCTGGATCCTCTCCGCCGCCGCGCTCGCCTCCGACAAGTACTTCAGGCTCGACAGCGCGTTCCCCAGCGCCCTGCATTCATCCCAAGCTCGACATGGTCGGGTTGTTACTGGTGTCATTAGCTTAAGTACTAATAATTAATGGCGTGACGAAGTCGAGTCACTCTCACGCACAATCCGCCTTGGACGATGATGGAGGAGACGGCGAAGACGGTGCCGCCGGGGTAGCCATGGTACATGACGAGGCGGCTGCCGTACCAGGCGTTGAACGCCCAGATGGCGAAGGTGACGCCGTTGCTGCCGACGGTGACGCCCTTGGCGAGGCCCATCTTAAGCCCGAGCCTGACCGACTCCTGGAGCGCGGCGGAGAACCTCGCCACGGTGCTGGCCTCCGCCGCGAACGCGTACACGGTGCGCGCCGACGACACGGCCTGCTCCGCGACGGCGGCCGGGCGAGCGTACTGGGCCCGGATCCGGCGCGCCAGGCCGGCGAGGACGCGGCCGTACATGACGCCCGGGACGACGAGGAGGAGCAGAGACGGGAGCGCCACCAGCGTGAGCCGCCACAGCACGGCGAGCCCGATGGCGTAGCTGCACAGAAACATGGAGGCGCTCATGACGAAGCTGGGGAGCTTCTCGGCCAGCGCGTCCTGCACGACGAGGCTGTCGCTGGAGACGCTGGTCACCGCGTCGGAGGTGGACCCGGCTTTCAGGTCGAAGTACTCCACGTCCTGCCGGAGCACCGCGCGAAGGTACCGTGCCCGCATCCGCGACGCCTGCCGCTCCGCCGTCCGTGCCCAGCAGTAACCCTCTGCACCGTACGAACGTGCAGGTCAGCAGTCCCATGTATAGCATGGTAGGAACTGAAATATCGTACAGTGTGTTGTTTGCTTACCTAGGAACGCCATGACCCAGGAGGCGCACGCCAAGAAGACGATGTTCCTCGCGTTCTGCAAGTTTTTTTTCTTTTTTTGGTAACATTTTATTTGCATCTTGTAATTAGTGACAGACTGATACGTGCGTGCAGTATCATACCTCGTTGATCCTGGAGGTGAACTCGTGGAGCTGGACGGGGCCGCGGCCGAACTCGTTGGTGATGCGGCTGGAGATGAGCAGCATCGCCGGAGTGGACATGCCGTCGCCCACGGCGCCGACGAGGCCCAGCGCCATGAGCGCCACGTCCACCCCGTCCGCGTGCTCGAACACCGACATGAACGACGGCCGGAGCGCCGCCTTGGCGGCTTCCCCAGCACCGCCCATGCCAGCCCGGCAAGCTAAGCGTGCTAGCCGGCCGGCGCTGCTGTGTGTTGCTTGCAAGCTGCGACGACGGGCTGGCTATTGTAAATTTGTAATTGACTTAGCTCACGACCTAGCTAGGAGCTTAATTCGTTATAAGCTTATAATTAACTAGTCACAGAGGGATTAGCGTGATAAGCATGGCTGATGGGGCGTGGGCTGGCCGAGTGGACGGTACATCGGACGCGCAAAGTGCGCTCCGGTAGTCTTCGGCTGCACTTCACCGTGAACAGACGACAGAACCCCACAATTTTGTATGACTAACATTCTAACAAGGTCCGGAAGGGTTGGTCTTTGATCCTTGGCTTGGCATCTCTCTAGCAGCTGCTTAATTTAATCTGTTGTAGTTGCGCTCCTACCTGCTACTGTGTTAAGATGAATATTATACCGTGTAACAGAGATACTCGTCATCCCAGCCAGGCCAGTGCATGTGAAGGAGATGCCTGCTAGCTTGATCATGCATTCCTCATTCTCTTAAAAGAACAATGAGATGGCATTGGCATGGATATACGAGATGTTGACTAGGATTCTAGGAGTATAGCTGTCTGCTGGCATACATGTGTAAAAGGGTAAAGAGACAAAAGCTGGTTAATCTGATCTTGCTAGGATCCTGATGATAGGCACTTCTCACCTGGCACGTGTTTCATCTCTTATGGGTCTTGTATTAGTTACATGACAGTCTTGCGGCATGCAGTTGCTCTATCTACCACGTAAGTTAAGGTTATGTTTCTAACTGGGGCTGTGAAGGAGGCTGTTTTTTGGTTGCATGATTTTCTTAGTGATTCGGGCTTTGAAAAGGATGATCATGCTGTCTCTTGTGGTAGTCATAGTGCGATGCACCTTGCAAAAGATCAAAAAGAGTAATGAAAAGGTCGATCATGTTGTCGTTTCTGATAGTCAGAGTGCGAGATTCACCTTATTACACAAAGATTTTAAAAGAAGTTTTGTGGGATAATTAAGCATATTGATGATATTTGTAATTTCTATTTATTAAACTTCACGTGAAAATACAAAGCTTTATATGTTGAGAAAATCAACATAGAAGACAACCCGATTCATATGTGAATCAAGGTGGTCCCGAGCATTGCTTGAACTTGGTTAGTATTCGTTCTAGGCCAAATTAGCTCCAGTAGAGCATTGGTGGCGGTGAATTTGTCATATGTTGATTAGTCATTCAAAGATGAAGCATTTGAACTTTGAATTTTGGCATATGTATGTAGCTTGGGGGTATAGAGAAAAGACACGAAACTTTTGGGTATTAGCAATCTCGCATATACAGTTCCAGCACAAACACATGCTGCTTTCGGAAGATGATCTCTGCTCACACATAAGTCGTGTGGCTCGTTGGTTGTTTTTCTGGACGGAGATACATACAGATATAGAATTAGCATGAGCAGACGATACACAATTTGAACTTTTTGTGTCGCGTGGGACTAGAATGACAGTGCTTTCAGCTTCTTATTTCGACATTCCACCTTTACGGCTTTACCTATCCTTGTTTCTTTTTTAAGGAAAAAAAACTTGAAAAGGCCTTTAGCTATCCCTACAGGGAGAATCTAGTTATTTTCCGTTGCTATACAAATGAACCAAAAGAGACTTACTACTGGTTATAAGAGCGATTTAGCAGGGGCACACGATTTTATCATTTCTCATCCGTTGGCTATAAGCAAATGTTTTCAATAGATTAGCTCCAAGTTACCCATGGATCCGATGATATAATTAAGTTAATGACTAGTTACACACGAAAATCTATGCAGCATGGGTAGTACCTTTGATATTTTTTTAGGACGGTTAGTACCTTTGATCTTTCAACAAAGTGAGCTATGATAATCTTTAATTCCCAAGGAGGAAGATGCTAGATCAATGAAGATATGTAGTAAGTGGGCTGGATGGCGTCCTTGTAGATGAGCGAGAAGGCCCATCAAGAAAGAGTAGCCGATTTATTAGGCCATCATTCCGAACTGATCGATCCCCCTTTCGGCCTTTCCTCTGCTCCGGCAGCATCTTCATGATGGCGGCGGCGGAGCTCGCCGCCTCGATCGAGGCCAATGTCGAGCGCTGCCATGAGGGGAAGGATGAGGAATTCTCAGATATGAGCGAGGCCGAGCGGGCGGCGGAGGCGGAGAAGCAGAGGCAGGAAGTGCTGGAGCTGGCGTGCGAGATGGAGCAGCGCTCGCGGGAGGAGAGGGTGCCGACGGTGGCGCAGCAGATGGCGCACATGGCTCTGTGGCACCGAGGCAGGGCTCGCATCCTCGACTTCGATCCCAAGCAGGGGGGGCATCTACTACAACCGATGTTACTACGTTGACCATGCAACATTCGACCTCGACGAGGAGTGTAAGACGCACTCTTTTTCCTCAATTCGGTTCTCACTGCGTCTACTATGCGGAAAAGCCTTACCCTCTTTTTTTTTGTTTATGGAAACCTGATATTGATTCGATTTTTTTTGTTACCGTTATTCGTGATTATTTTTTGTTACTGATATTCTACCAATTGGTACGGCACTCAGGGGATCAGGTCCCAATTTCAGGCTACTCGTTATTATAACTGGCCTCCCTTTGCATGGCACATTTGGAATTCTAGATATGAATCTAATTTGTGAATAACATAGCCTAATTCATTTGCTTTTGTCCACAGCGCCCCTTGGTCCAAGCCGATTCAGCAAACCGCACGCAAAGGCAAAGCTATACACACTATGTGCAGCAGTAAACATCTTCTCCCTGAAGATTGTCTCCTCGGATGTGGGCTTCCCGATCCATGTCTATGGCATTCTCATCGCCAGAGATACCCTCGACGAAAAGTGTGTTTATCTCTTCCGCCGTGATAGAGACAATTCCCAATTCATCAGCTCTAAGGTACAAATTTAATTCTCAGTAAACATGTGCAGTTCCCTTTTGATATGATACACATCCTCATTTCTCGCTCGGAGTTCATATAGTGCTAAAAGTTGGAAATTTTACATGTCACTGCTCATAATCAGATTAACAGATAACTTTATCATAGTTTTACCAAAACAAAGATTTTCAGAATGAAGCACATACTAGCTATGCATTTTTCGTTCTTGTTTAGAGATACAAGTGGCTAGCTTATTTCTGATGCGTAATCCAGTACATGTACATCATTAAACATATGACCTCTCTGCAATTGATTTCCAGTAACATATGCAATTCCATGCTTGTCCATATGATATGCATCCTTCGTTTCAAAAATATGATACACATCCTCTTATTTCTTGTTCTAATTTCATATGGTGCTAAAGTTGAAATTTACATGTCAGTGATCAACGATCAGATGGCTATTTTCATAGTTTTACTAAATTAAGATGTTCACAATGAAGCACGTACATGCATTTTAGTGCTTATTTATAGACACAAATGGCTTGCGATCCATGATCTGGTAGGCGCATGGGAGTAAAGCAGGAGAACTAGATGACCCTAATGCGGCTTCTGATTGACATTCATGTTGCTAGTATGCTACACAATATATGGAGACCTACACCATAATTATAGCTTCAGCCATTAACAGTTTCATCTATGGCAAATTCTGCTAGTTTGATTGCTGCACTATGTATATCACCAACCTATCATGTAAACTTTTTGTAGGATGAATCATTGATCTTGACTGGCCCGAAACGAGGACTTGCGTTAATCAATGATCTTTATGTTGAGACTGATCTGAAGGTCAAGGATCCTGGAGGTCAGGATAGACAACTTAGTATGGGAGTCTTAGAAATCGATGGAATAGCACGTCGAAGGTTAGAAAAATGTGAGGTTGAAAGCAGATCGCTTGCTACCAGGCTCAGTACGGTGGATCTGATGTATGCAGCTGTGAAACTTGCAGTGGAGGCTGCTATTGCAATTGAAGTTAGACCAGGAGATTTCAATGGGAAAATCACTGCCTACACCACAAGTGTCCAGAACAGGCTTGTGCTTTATGATAGCAAAGTGGCTGGTGACATGACTTGTGATGAAAACGGAGCTGTCCAACTTATGCGACCAGTTATATCTGTCTGTTTGGAGGATAAGCTGATAATTGCTGCAAAGACTGGTGATGGTAAATCTGAACGTGCCATTAGCTTCACTCCAACGGAGAATGGTGGGAGTTGTGGTGAGATTACTGTTGCTGCCACTGAGATGCGTGTGAAGGTTACTTGGTCGATAATTCATCGTTAAGCTTTGTTGGATGAATCTGTGTGCTCTACTATAACTTTATCGGAGTCATTGATGTCGCAATTAGCATTAAGTTTTCCAGACTCTGTTGGACACTGAAATAAGCAGTAGTGTGATTACTTGGTACCTTGTTATGTGGAACTATTGTCTTTAGAAATATGTAAATCAATGAACCTGCATTGGACCTCCAGAAGCGCTTTACCTCATCATTCACTATGTTGATATCGTACTTGCGACAGCCTAGTATCAGAAGCCATTGCTGCTTGAACTCTGATCTTACCTCCGTTGGCATCCTGAGCTGTGCTTGGTTGGACTCTGCGCTGAGAATGGCTGTGAATTGGACCTGCGAATTTCTCTATTTTTACAACTTTTTGGTTGTAGCGAAAATAATTGCTCCCTGAGTGACGTGGCTGTATAAATGACGATGATGTGGCACTTTTTGGTTGGCATCCTGAGCTGTGCTTGGTTGGACTCTGCGTTGAGAATGGCTGTGAATTGGACCTGCGAATTTCTTTATTTTTATAACTTTTTGGTTGTAGCGAAAATAATTGCTCCCTGAGTGACGTGGCTGTATAAATGACGATGATGTGGCACGTTTTGGAATGCCGTGTGAGATGGCAAGATATGTACTCGCGGTTGTGTATTGCGAGCATCGGTTGCCTCATCCCCTTTGTCAAATGCTGCCCAGTGTTGAGCAAGAATAAAGAAATTAAGAGTACTGTTTGCTCACCTCAGTCAGAGGCTCAGCCCCGGTGCCGGTGCTCAGCTCATCCTTCTTTGAGGTTGGCTGGGCTCACACCATTCACCACGCATGTCCGGAAAGCCTGACCACGGCGTGAAACTGAGTCCATGCCAAATACGTGGACGCGCACACACGATCACGCAGCAGGCCAATTATCTTTTCATTCAGTTATGCAACTGTATCAGGGCTACGCTAACTCATTTATGCAGCAAACGGAAAGACACAAACACAAACGAACGGGAACAATGATCCATTCTACTTTAATTCTGAAGTCATGAGACGTCTGCTTGAGAGGGGCAGGCCAACTAAAACCTCTATTGTCTACTAACAAGTCAGCCTTATTTTCAACATTGTACATGTATGCAAAACTACAACCCCCAAAGTCTGTAAATTATATCCACAGCTACTGAACGACGAATGGGCGCTAGCAGCTCAGTCTTCGTCTTCAGTTTCCTCATCGTCGCTGCTAGCAGCTTTTCTGTATCTCCATCCATCCTCGACGTTGTTGTCCCCCTCTTCCTCGGTCTCCTCGCTGTCATCCTCGTACGTCATTTTCCTTGACCACTGATGCTCCTCAGGGATGCTCACGGCTGGCAATGGTGCTGTGTACCCTCCTTTGCGCTTCTGGATCTTGGGCTGTGGCATCCTAGCAGTGATATCTGGCTTGCTTCTGTGGGAACTCTTTGAGCTGCTGCGCTTTGAAGAAGGGGCAGCAACTTGAGGACCACCATCCTGGAAGTGGTTGGGGTGCTCTTTTTTCAAATGGAGGTTCAGCTTGTACTCATGAATGTATGCCTTGTCGCAGCCCTCGTAAGGGCAGACGTAAGGCCGCTCAGCTGAGGGAGCTGGAGGTGTTGCTGAAACCTTTACTGTTTTAGGGGGCTGATGATAATCTCCTAGGACATTGTGGTTCACTATTGACGGACCTGGATTCTGTAGGCCACCAACCTATAGTAATTTCATTAGACTATATTTATGTCACAAGTAGAAATTCACATGTAGAAAGAGATCTTACTTTCTCATGTTGTGCCCTGATATGTGCTCTTAGTTTTGATTCTTGTGTAAATCTTCTGCCACACTCTGGGTACTGGCACACGTGATAGTTATCCGCAGAATGAGTTTTCATGTGCGCCTTCAAATTAAAATCCAATGAAAAAGCCTGTGATAACCAAAACATAGCACATTAATAACACATCACCCAGAAAACAGTAAATACCTATTATAAAAAATGCTACAAAGCTATATTCATTTTGACCTATTATAAAAAATGCTATAAGGCTGTATTCATTTTGCTGCTTAGAAATATGACACACCAAACGCATCCCATGCTGTCATGCATCAAGAAAAGCTTCAACCAAACCTTAAAAAGATACCAGAGACAAGGAGCAAGTCTCTTGTTGCTATTGCTACTGCCACTACGAATTGGCATCTGTTAAGAGTTTCATCCACCCGACATCTAGTATATTCTGGGAATCATTTGTGCTGATTGCACAAGAGAATTTATGCATATTTCTTCCAGGAGTAATGGTCAACAACAGAATGCAGATTTACAGATATGATAGGCAAAAGCCTGCATTTATTACCACAATAACCATTGTTGAAACAGAATAGTAAGTAAACTTATGTGGAACATCGATAGTGCATTTGTTGAACCCAGGGAAAAAAACAAACTGCAATATAAGCTTAATGCAGCCAGTGGGGAAAATAAGAATATGATCAGCTATCAGTAAAGAGCTGCACAGCAAAAGAAACCAAGCTTCAAGGTTTTCTATATCCAGCACGAATTACTTCTCCAGGATCAAGTATCAAATGAGAAAGCATACACATTTTTCGTATACAGTCAGAAAAAAAACTGCATTCAAGAAACGAGCAACAAATATAATTGAGAGGAGATGGTGATTACCTTCCCACAGCCTTCATGAGGGCACACAAAGTTCTTTTCTCCTGTATGAATAAGAAAATGCCTCTTCAATTTCGAGCTATCTAAGAATTTCTGCAAAATCGAATTCAGTGGAAAAACATTAGTTAGTTAAGAAACGCATAGAACGATGTCGCCGCAATCTGATTCTGAAAACTACTCTGTGGTATGTAGGTAGGATTGATGAATAATACCTTGCCACAGTTGTCATAGTGGCAGATATATTGTCTCTCCCCATGGACATGGGCATGCTTCCTAAGAGCCCCAGCATCAAAGAATGTCTTCCCACATCCCTCATAGCTGCACAGGAAGAGGACCTCGGTGTTTGGTTCGGGTGTTGCAGATTCTTCCCCCTGTTCTTTGTCCTTAGCTTTCAAAGCTGCCAGTCTATCCTCTGTAGATAAATGAAATGAAATTGAAATAGGTTTTTATGTGTGCTCTTAGCCATAAGTTTTTAAGAGAACCCTAATTCCCCCCCCCCCCCCCTCTTAAGGTGTCACGGTCCCTTCACATGACCCTCTGAAACCATGTAAGATTGTAGAATGCGTATAATGCGGTCGATATATTGTATTGAGCCTCTTGGGCGGTATATATGAGACTACATGGCTTGGAGGGAAAGTAGCCTCTCCTAGAGACAAGGAAGGTTATCCCGGGATTACAATCAATCCTAAACTGACCATATCTGGAGCTGCCTAGTATATCTCTATATGGCATCTATATGCCAACAGTGACCTCCATCCTTAAATATATGACATCTAGGACATGCAAATTAGTTCATTTTGACCTAATTTTGTCTTCATTTTTGAACTAATTTGCTTGTCCTTACTTATTTAAGAACGGAGGGAGTACTAATCCGCACATCTATCTATCTTCTATATATATATATATAGTATATCTCTATTCCTTACCCTGGTAGGAAATAGCTATTTCCTACCCGGCCCATCCATGGCACCGTTCCCACCCCGGGTCGAGCCACGTTAAAACCCACCGGTTTTTGAGCGGAACATTTTTTCCCCGGTTCTCCACCTACGCCTCGTTGCCGTCTGCACCTCCAACCTCGGGACCAACCTCACCTCCCCCACCACGACCCGACGACAGTTCCCACCTAATCCGCCGGCCCATCGCTCGTGCCGACCCCGCCTCGGCGCCGCCCCTCGCTCCGGCCGCCGGCCCGCGTCTTGTTGGCGCCCCCGGCCGTCCCCCGACCTCCTGCGCCGCTCCTCGCTCCGACCGCCGCCCGACGCCCGCCGAAGGCCCGCGCCTTGCCGGCGCCCCCGGCCGTCCCCCGACCTCCTGCACCGCCCCTCGCTTCGACCGCCGTGCGACGCTCGCCGCCGGTCTTTCGCCGTCGCCCAACGGTAACCCGCCCGCTGCACCCCTCCCTCTGTTCTTCTCCCCCGTTCTTTTCTCTAATCTATTTCTCCGACCACCCTAGAAGCTGCGATGGAGGCGTCCAGACCCGGCGGTGGCCCGGCGAACAAGACCCCCGCAAGCAGATCCAGTACGGCGGCTGGAGCTCGTTCCCCAATCGACTGATCCGCCCTGACCATCACTCGTCAGCCCTTGGCCGGGCCCAGAGATGGTGGCGGCATAACGAGTGGTGGACGACGGGGAGTTCCTTCTCCACCATCGGGCGAGGACGCGTGCTCGGCAGCCGGCACTTGGAGGCCAATCTCGACAGCTGCAGGTTCCTCTCAACTCTATAGATCCCCGCAGCGCATGCTGCCCCTCAATACCCGACCCAGAGCAGAGTCTGCTCAGATTTGCACCCCTCTGTGCAATAGTTTGCTCGAATCTCTATGTAGATGTTGACGATTTGTGCTGGTATTAGCTCATGACAGGTGTCCAGATGTTTAATTTCATTATTGTTCGATAGTTTGTCTGGAATTGCGCAATCACGTAGTTTGGTCGTCAATAATATTGCGTAATCATTGTATTCAAATAACAAATTGTCACTTTTTCTAATTGCAATTGAGGTGACTAGCTTTCAGAGAGTAATCCTTGCATTTTCACTGGCAGTATCCATTATTCTGTCATGGTTCAGTTGTATTGTTGTTTTCATTTCAGGTCCATGGCCTTTCAGTCATATAACTAGCTGCATTACATCCATGAAGCTGAAGCAGACGGTGGCTACAGCATGCCGGCTACCTCCCCTGCCTGAGCCTACGGAATATGCACGGCAGACATAACCTCAGAGGCTCTGATGCCGGAATGATTGCAAAATGGTAGGCGCACAAGACATGTTCCACGAATTGCCGGCAAGGTATTTGTGGGCATCTCTATCTGTAGCTTTTCCTTCTGCTGAATCACTGGCAAGGTAGAGCATCTCATTTTCCATCAAGGTACCTGAAGAAAATTTGTACCTAACATTGGTTCAAATCGGCTATCTATGGTATTGAGATTGCTGTAAACTAAAGTATTGTGGTGACAGAGACTCTGAATTTTGAGGCCTTGCCCATGCCCTCGAAATGTTTAGTTGTGCAACCAATATGGGTTCCCTTGTTTTATACATGAGTACACTACATTGATTTTCCCTGCCATATTGTATTACTGTTTAACCTTTTATCTGAACATAAGCTGCTGCTTTAGATTGGAGAGTATGCGATTCTCATGTTATGTGGCAATATTGGTTGGTCAGCTTTGGTTTTAGATTGGTTTATTGATTGTGGAAGGAGGGTAATTTTTAATTTGTTCTGTTAGGGATGGTGTGATTTGGTCCTTATTCCTTAAATTATTGGTTGAAGGAGATCACTACAAATTTATATGGTGATTGGCCTATATCTCCCTTCCATTTGTCATGAATGTGTTAACGAGAAGTCGAGAACTCCACTTTCAGACACTGACTATAAGAATTAATATTTACCCTTCTAATCATATACTCAGAAATGTTGAACCTTGCAGTATCTTAACGTGGTTGACGTGTGTGGAGGAAAAAAAAACTCAGATTCAGCAAATAATGAAATAAGTGTTTTTTTTTCCTTTCATTTAGAAGTAAAATATTGACGTATTTTGTGCTTTAATTGTTTTTTAATTCAGGCATCACAATGTAATGCACCATAAAAAATATAGATTTTATGACTTCATCCAACAATACTCTCACCTTTGCAAGCCCTGAAATCAAGAACGAAGCCACACCCCTAAACTATGAAGAGTAAATGGTTGTTTCCATCTCTATGTTTGTAAGATTGAAGAGGTACTGCTACTGGCATTTAGATTCTGAATCCACAGGATTGTTTCGTGTATGGATTTTGTTTGTCCACCATAGTTTAATGTTTGCATGGGTGAATTAGCCACTCATAAAGATTATGTGAACATGCCACACAGATAAGTCTAAGACGTGATTCAGTTGTCATATTTACTCAGTGTTCTTGCATCATGATACTAGTTGACCTGTTCAATGTGCCTTTGTTCTATCTGAAACACTTATGATTTAACCTATTGGCTTCTTTTTTACCTGTTCAATGTGCCTTTGTTCTATCTGAAACACTTATGATTTAACCTATTGGCTTCTTTTTTACCTGTTCAATGTGCCTTTGTTCTATCTGAAACACTTATGATTTAACCTATTGGCTTCTTTTTTAATCTCTGACATCGTGAGTTGCTGTCTCTGCAAGGATGACGTTATTGGTCATGCTGTTGAGCCTATCGCTGACAAGCTGGAGGCGATGAGCAAAAGGCCAATGGTGTGACATGAATCCTCCAATCTCTGCTGACTCTAACCCAAACATAGACTTTGGAGCATCCTCTGTACAGGTGTTTTGAGCTCCAGGAACATCTTGCAAAACATCCATGTCCTAAGGTTAGGTTCCTACCTGTAGCTTTGATTTGGTTTCCCAATGTCACCATTCTATTCTTCAACTCCCATTCATTTTATTTTTAAGCTCTTGCACGAGACGGGTCCTGCAAACTTCTCTTCTTGTTATCAATATAGTTGGTATATGGACTAGCCTCCGCCCTCTGGATATTTTGCTGGAACCCTTTCAGTATGCATTTTTCTTAAAGTGTATGTATTAAAATTTAGGCATGGCATTCAATGTTGATATCTATATATGTGGGCCAATGCTACAGATTTAAGGTTCCTAATAGCTACAGTTTAAATGGTTTGCCTAGGACACTTTGCGGTGCGATGGCATCCAGTAATCTATGTTGCTCTGTTTAATTTGGATCACTATTCCTAATAGTGGGGCCTGTTATAGAGTGTCAGCATAATTTGATGAGGGCAAAATTGATATGTCTCATGGAATCTATGAATAAATTAAATTACTGATCTGGAAAAATAGAAACATACAGTAGACTGCTAACATGCTGGATTGGAGAAATCAGTACTATTTTAGTGCCTGGATCTATACCTGAACATGCCGTATTATGCTCATACTGTGTGCATGACCAATCTGCTGAATGGATAGCTAGCAATAATCATCTGTCGTTCTGAACTATTGGCATGTACCTGCAGGTCTAAGGTCAGATTTGAGCAGATTGCATTGGTCAAAACAAACAAGCTTGGCTCTCGTTTGCATTATGGGAGATGCTGTCGATGATGATGAAGTGTAGGAAATACTTGTTAGAGTGAAATGATGTTCATGTTTTTCCACTTTCCAGGAGACACCCATTTGTATGCCTGTAATGGGATCTTCCAAAAAAGTACGAGACTTTACAATGAAAAAGAAGGATTCGTAATTTCACTGTCACTGAAACTTTTGGTATATTTATGATCGAGGTCACCAAGTAGTAAAGGTGATCAAAGTGTTGTATGAACAGTCCGTTCATATGATCAACCACCGAATTTTTGGGTGTACGAACTGTAGGTTATTGAAAAAAAAAACGTCGTATTTATGATTTAAGCCCAACTATCTCCATTAGCACTAGATGTTCTTTTTATTCCTCCAGACACGGCTGAAAGATTTATGTTCCAAAATATAAGTTTTCTATTTTGCTAAATGATGAGGTGGTAAACAGTGAATTTATGAGATATCATGTTTGATTCCCCCCCCCCCCCCCCCCCCCCCCCCCCCCACCCACCCCCAAAAGTCCATTTGACTCGTTATCGGGGCGTATGAGTTTGAGTATTAGATTCATAGTGTTTTTCTCTTGGGATGTTTCGTCAATCATACATACCACTAAAAATATCATTCTCCATTCAGATTGATGTTATGTTCATTCAGTGAAAAAAATCTCACTTATGCTAATCAGATCGATCAGATTTCTCTAATTTTGAAATGGTTGTTGGAAAATATGCTAATAGAGGCAGACAAACCTTGATTTGAACGAGGTGGTAAACAGTGAATGATCTGAAGATCAAATAATTTGCCAATACAAACTATTTTCTCTTCATTATGGGCAAGTGAATTGATCAATTTTATAAACCAATTGGAGCGCCAGCTCACTGCCACACAAAGGGCCCACTTCTCAGACTCAAAAGGAAGGACGAAAAACGGTGACGAAAATCCCTGTGCAAAAATCGATGTTCCAAAATGTTTCCGACGCTTAGGCTAAGTGCAACGGTTGCCCCTATATTAGTTCTGTAAACAGCCTCCTCTAAATTTTTACAGGATGTATCTAGCCTGTAAATAAAACTATCCTGCAACGGTAGCCTGTACATCCTCCTGCATCTGGTTCCTCTTCGCCGCCCACGCAAAGGCAGAGCAGAGCTCGTCGCCGCCATCCTTTGCGCCGCGCCCAGCCCTCGCCCACGGCACTGTCTGCACCCAGCCACCGCCCTCGCCGTGCCCAGCCACCGGCCTCGCCGTCGCCGCCCTGTTGTTGCTCGTCGCCGCACGAGCCGAGGCCGCCGTCGTCCCGGAGCACCACGACGTCTGCGGTAAGGCCAACCCGGACTGTGAGGAGGAGAACGCGAGCCCCGCCGCCGTCGACGCCGCGCCGAGCCTGCACAACACCGCCTCTCTACGGCCTCGCCGTCTTCTAGCACCGCCTCGCCGTCCATCTTGCCGCCGACGAGCCCCTGTTACCACACCTTGCCGCCGACGGTGAGTATCCACCACCACCTTCATCTTGTGCCCCTGTTGCTTCATCTTGCCGCCGACGAGACCTTGGTTGAGCGTGCTGTCCCAAGCCCGAACCATTGAGTGCCTACGACGTGTTTGATGAAATGCTTGAATGAGCCCAACACATGAACAAGCCATCAAGTTCACATATTTGAGTCCCAAGCCGGTGCTTTGTTTTGTATGTGAGTTTGTTGGGCTTTCATTGAATTAAACTTCTAGTCCACATGTTTTCTGCTCAAATCGTGATAGCAGCGTGGATGCTATCTCATTCAGTGATATTTCTGATAGACGATTGAGCCTCACTGAAGAAGTATTAGTTCTGATGTAGATGTCGTGCTAAATGATTGACCATTGCAACTAGCTAGATTACCCAACTATAAGAAAGTGGTAATGCCTTTTTAGCAAACTTTTGAAGTTAAGTAAACTTACCAATATGAGCAGAAAGGATCATATAAATAGCAAGTGAAAGAACTTAAATTGGTGAGAACATGTTAACATTTAAATTACATGTTAGCTTCTGAAACAGATAAGCCCCATAATGCGCCAGCAGCCTAAAAAATAAATAAAAGTAGCATTAGAAACTAACAAGACAGCAAAAATATAGAGATGTTGGGCAAAAATATGCAAGCTAGCTGGAAGCATTTCTGATTGGTTTCAAACTTGACTTGTGTGTTGTCCATGAGTCATTTAGGAGCAACATATTTCATATTTGTATACTTTATGAACCTTGTCAGTTGTCATAAGAAGATCATTGCTCTGCTCTTTATGTTATGCTTATGTACTCTTGGTATAACCATTTCAGGCCCCTCCAGTGACATTTGTGCACCATGGATCTCCCGAGCCCATCGTTGCGGCTGCAGCAAATAATGGAAGAAGGTGATGATTCTACCTTGATTCGCTACTTGATTGCAGAGGACAAGCCGAATTATGAGTTGCTTGCTGATGATGATGAAGAGATGGACACTATGGTGGCAGTCATGGATGCAGAGATCTCCTTCCACCGCTCAATACATGAGCTTGTGTTCTGAAATTTCTGAACTGTCGACTGTTCATTCTGTAACCTTTGCAACCTTCTGGAGATAAATAAAGCTTGTGTTCTTGTTCAAGTCCTGTGCCCTGTGATCATATAATCATACCACCATGCTTGTGTTGGGCAATTATCCTGTTTATATGACTGGGAAGTTTCTGTGAATTTCTTGTGGGTTGTATCAACCACCATGTTTCTGTCGATCAGAAATGTGGCTTGTAAGCATGCCAAACTGAACTGCAAGTTAAAGTCTTTGTTCAGTAGCTTTGCAGTGCTGAATCCTTTTAACTCAAATTTATCCAGAACTCGTGTCAACTATCTAGAGCTTCAACATCCTCAACAGACCGACAGAGTGCCAATGCACTGCCACATAATGTTGTTGCCCAAATGCCACAGACCGACAAAGCTCTTAGCAACTCGAATGCAACACAGAGCATTTCAGCAAATAAAATTCTGCTATACAGAGAGGCATGCCCAAATTCTGAACTTCCACCAAAGATCTTGCCAGATAACACATTTTAACACAAGTCAGAGAACCAAAGATATTTATACAGCCAGCCGTTAATTTTGTTCCACCACACATTACCAGATCACTTATTACATTACAGAAGGTCTCATAGTAATAAAAAGAACTTGACTCATATTACATTACAAGTTTATTCCAAAGCCTATTTTCCTAGCATCGCTGACTCGGCCCACAGCGTCAAGCCATCATCTTCTCAAGGATATCTTCTTGTAGCCCTTGATAGCACAAGCGCTGGATAGGTTGACAGTGATCTAGGTTAATGGACAGTATGTGCTCATCCTCTTCCTTCTCTTTCTTTTCAACCTTCATTTGTAATTGTGCATACTAGTGACATATGGCATATGGTGACATCTTATTGCGTTGCGATTGTGCAAATACAGGAGGAAGGTTTCATAAATAGTGAAGCAACTGGCGTGGAAATTACATTACTACACAGGTTCAATAGTCTACTGGAAAATGATTAAAGCTGTGCATAACACAGTATTCCCAATAGAATAAGCACCTTTCAAGTTTTAGCTCAATAAAACTGCACCCTTCAGTAACCAACTAACAGAAAGCAGTTCATAAATGATGGTCATCCAAAACTAACTAGCTGGAAGTAATAGCAATTGACTTGTAAATGATAATAATTTTTTGAAGTAGAAAAGAAAAACCATGCACGCCAGATTTTCACGAGTAATTTTAACAATGCCACAAGACTGAATTCACTACTGTCACATAATCATTCAGATTTGAGATATGAATGAATCAGAAGCAAGGTGACCTTATTCTCTAACAGATGCTGTCGATGGTCCAACACATTCAGAATGCTGAATTTTAGGTCACATACTGCTATTTATATCCACCTTTCGCATCACACAATCAAACACACCAGACGACTAATTTGCAGTGATGCGAAAATGAGACAGATCATGAATCATACATTATAAAACCATTACTGACTGCAGTGTGGATCAGACATCTCTAAAGAACGAAACGTCACCAGGAATCTTTTCACCCATTGGTCCACGTCATCAGTAAAGCCTCAGTCGTCCGATCCTTCGCTCGAGCAGTCACACACCGTCCAAACCAACCCTCCTCTCTCAGAAGAATATTCCCGAGCATCTCGCTCGCACCTGCGCCGCCCGCATCCTCCTCCTGCCGTCAACCCATCCCATCTCCTCCACTCTCTCTGTCTCTCGCCGCGGTCGTGCCCGGCCAGACGGCCCTCCTCGAGTACGCGACCGATTCACGCTCGCGGCGTGCATGCTCGACGCAGGCGTCTAGCACCCAGACGCTGCCTCCTCTTCATACAGTAGCTGCCCCTGCAGGCTGCAGCGTACTCCAGTCCGCCCGGCCTCGCGAGGGACGCGCCCAACGTGTTCGACGAAATGGTAAAGTGAGACTGCATACAACCAGCATCCGCTGTCTGTTCCAGCCCTCTATCCCTCGTTGTGCTGGACATCGGCACTGCCTGCAGCGTGGAGCAAAAATAAAAGGCAGAATAGAAGCCAAAGATGGTCGTAAACTGTTGTCAAGGTGAGCACATTGCATATGCCTTCCATCTAGCTCAGATGCCCAATGCTATCACATCACACACACAAACGGTTGGTTGAACTAAATGTCTGAATAAATCATGCTTGCTGGTTTCTAATGAAGCAGCATTACTCTCTACCCTAGCAACTAACTAGACCATCCGACTTTTGACCATTATTTCTGACACATTAAGTTTTGGATTCTGATTAAAATGATATACTTCAGTTATACACTATCTTTTCTGAGACGAATGAGAGCTCACATGTGGCATATATTTCTCCCAAATTCACAAATTATTAAAATCAATTTTGCAACATATATGACTTTTGTTGTTTATTCTATTGTAGCTTTGCAAGTGAAACATTGATACAGGTAAGTGACCTTTACTCCACAAATGAATCTAGAAAACCTGCAAAGGCTTTACAACGATGAACAATGCTCAATGGTAACAGGCCATGAAATGTTATGTCCTCTTTTGACAATTATTTCTGACACATTAAGTTTTGGATTTTGATTACCGATTAGAGTACTTTCTGTAGATAGTTCCCAGAAATTAGGAATAGAATGGTGTACTGCAGTTATACACAATCTTTTCTGAGACGAATGCGAGCTCACTTGTGGCAGATTTTTCTCCCAAATTGACAAATTGTTACAAATCAATTTTGCAACATATATGACTTACTATTGTTTATTCTATTGTAGCTTTGCAAGTGAAACATTGATACAGGTGAGTGACCTTTACACCACAAGTGAATTTAGAAAACCCAAAAATGGCTTTATAACGATGAACAATGCTCAACGGTATCAGGCTTACATATGTACAATTCCATTTTAAGACATTGTCTTCAACTGACGTCTGATGACAACATTGTCTTCGACATTGACTTTACCTCATATTGAATCGTCTGAGGTTAGCCTAATCACAGATGATTGTCTACCCTCTATTGTCTGTTCAGAGCACATGCACACCATGTGTTAGATACTTTGCCTATCTAGATTAATTTAGTCTATATATACATATTTTCATTACCAACCAAATCTCTGAATCTTCCTTGCCATTCACCAGGACGTGTAACTCCATATGCACTTACCAAAGGGTCCTACTTAACGAATAAGACAAGAACACGGAAACAAATTCAAGGTACTGTGATTCAGAAAACTAATCATGCTAACTAACGGATGAATTTTATGTCTGGTATTTTTATTCGCATATTTTTATGTCATATTTTCCATTAGCTTTTCCCCATTTATTATGATGATCATGTGAGATCTGAAAGTTCACATGACATATGTTTAAGTTTAAATTAATGTACAAACATACGCAATCATAGAACTATGGCAGATATAAGTGAATATGATATGAGCTCCAATTTTATTAGGCTTTGACAGTTCTTGGCAGTTGATGCACATGCACCTGTTTTGTTTAACTAGAGATAACAAATTGTAATGTACAAACATACGCAATCATAGAACTACGGCAGATATAAGTGAATATGATATGAGCTCCAATTTTATTAGGCTTTGACAGTTCTTGGCAGTTGATGCACATGCACCTGTTTTGTTTAACTAGAGATAACAAATTCACAGAACCTTATATTATTTATGCTGGATTTACAACAATGAAATGGACGAGAGTAGATACAAGGAACATTGCAGCTGAAGGTTGGGATGCCAATAGCTCCGTGAATATATCCAGGATCACAAGCTTCTTCAATTATTTATTTCAGTTTCTAGCCATCAGATACTCTCTTGTAGTGAAATGTATGCTTATTTGTTACTTCTACGTCAGATGTATATAGCTAAAATGTAATACAATTTATCTGTACGCACATTATCTTTAGCATATGTTTTTCTGCTTAATATGAATAAAATCCTAATGCTTAGTCTTACATGTGCATATTAAAATCTTTGCCATCCAGTTTAGTTTTACCTTAATCATTAACTTCATCCTTCGAACCTAACCCCATGACAGTCACCCAGCATCGTCAAATTGCAGTGCTTATACTTGTAAGTTGTAACACCAACATATAGTCATCAATTAAAAATATACTTGGCTAAAAGTTCCTAACACGACAAATGATGGTTTTTCTAAACGAAGCACACTGGCCGGCGCGGCAATGCCGCGCTACCGTTTCTAGTTTTATCAACGAACTGCATGTGTTTCTCCAGAAATCAAAGATCGCTCCCATCAAGGAACTAGACGAGAGACTCACTCTGATTTTCTTGGCGGCATGGCTCCCAGGTTCTTGGTGGCGTGGATCGAGCCGAAGAGGAGAGGGCCGGTGGTGAAGAGGAGCAGAAGAGGAGGGGCCGACGGCGTACAGGACGACGGCGCCGTCAGCAGTGAGGATGCCGGTGGCACGCTGCGATGTAGACGAGCCTCTCGACCTCGTCTGGCAGGGGAGGCAGTGTGGCGGCGGATCCAGTGAGCGTTGACGAGACGCGGGGGAGATGGTGACAGAGAACGACTGGCGGCGGGCACCGTGAGGAGGCAGCAGAGGAGGGGGTGGAGGGGAAGACGTCGGCCGGCCGCGAGGAGGCGACGGAGCAGAGGACGGAGAGGAGCCGACGACACCGCGAGGAGCCGCCCCCGCGAGCCTTGGCGGACGTCGAGGCGCCCCCCAGATTTGGGGGAAGACGGGAGGCACCTGGACAATAAGGGACTGGTTACAGGACATCGCTGCATCGCGTCCAGGAGGAGGAAAACCGGGAAAGTAGAGGTCCAGGACCGGTTCCAGACAACCGTTGCAATTAGCCTTAGGCTCTTTTTTTTCTCACCCATCGCGTGCATACCCGCCCGCCTGTACCCGCGATGACAAAATAAGCATCCTGTGCGCTCTTTCCTTCGAAGACGATCGCTCTTTCCTTCTAGTACGATGGCTCTTTCCTTTCCATCTCCATGTCCCCGTCTATAGCATCATCTTCCCCTCATACGTCCCCGGTCCTCAGGTGGAGAGAACCAGACGGAGATCGTTGGCGACGCGATCTGCGTAGATCTTTCGCGACGAATTGAGGGATGGCTTTGTTGGAGGGCTACCGGCCGCCCAGTGGATGCCGCGGTGAAGATGGAGCGGCTTCTGCGGTGCAGCGTCGCCGATGGCCGCGAAAGGAGGCGGGGCCCGTAGATGGGAGGACGATGCTCCTCGCGCCGCCTTTTCCGCCACTGCCTCCGCCGGGCTAGCCCGTGCAGTTGGCATGTTGTTCGGGGTGAAGTCTGGCGGATCTCAGGTTGCATTGGGACGGCACGGCAGCGCTCGTACAGGCGGCGGCCGCGCTGCGCAGCTTCGCGTGCAGCGTGGACACCGGCGTGTGCGCCTTTCTGGCCGCCGACACCATGGGTTCCTCACCCGGCTCCTCGCCCACCCCAACGAGTTCACTTCCTCTTCCCCTAGCCGATGGAGTCGCTTGTGTCAGAAGCGAGGCCCGCCGCGGTGCCCTGACTTGCCGGCAGCTTTCCCTGGATCCACGGGTAAGCAAATCGATTAGCGCCTCCCTACCATCCCTTTCTGACTCTACCTCCATCTCTCCTCATGGCGCGCGAGGTTGCCGGCGGAGGTGCGCACATGCTTGGTAAAGGGGCGGGTAGGGAGGAGATGATGGAATCTTCCAGATCTGCCATGTCCTTGCCCTTCACCTTCACCGGCGGCTGCAGCATAGGAGGTCCTGCTGGAGGCATGCAGCGGCCGGACTTCAGCAACTCCGTCTTCTTCAGGTAGGCGCCCCCATCCCAATCCTGCTCTGTTGCGCCCACCCCCGTTTGATTCAGTTATCATTTTATTACTGTTTAGTGTAGAATTAAGAATTCGATCAGGCAAGAGTTATCAATCCGCACATGTAAGAACGACAGACCTGATTAGGCCATCCACGTTTTTTTATTAATTATTTTTTTGCTCAACATATTGTGTTAATTAGTTATGCGTTCGCTAGCTCATTAAGCCATCCACGTTATATTGCCGGGTAGAAATTGAGCCTATGATCATGGTTTGAGTGTGTAGGCTTGAAGTTGACAAGCATAGAGATATCGATTTCACAGTTTCAAAGGTAAGTGCTCCAGCTCCAAGATCAGGGCTGATGGGGAGGTCAGTGTTGATCTTTTCTTTAGTTCTCAAAATCTAAAAATCAATTGATCTTGCACATATATATTATTTTGGTTTGTGTCCAATTGCAGAGGTTGACAGGTTGTTCACAGATCTTGGAAAAGAACCACTCACGACTGTTCAGAGGTTTAGATTTCAACAATTTCTTTTCTCATTTGGATGACACCTTATTTTATTGTGGCACCATATAATTTGCATTCGGATTACTGAACCCCGATATGTTTTACTTTGCTGTTCCAACCTGTCATAAGTGTTTCCTAATTTCAGTAATACTGCTACCTATCCATGATTGGCTGAGTAAAGATTATAATTTCTTTTATATGAACTTTATCAGTTCTTTGTATGGCAGCAAGGTAGTCTTCCAGCATTTTGGTTAGAACGCTTGGATAAGGAGGAGTCTCTGGTTATCATAACTGATGTCTTTCTCCATGCATTGTCAGACACAAGAGCAAATTGATAAATACTACCGGTAAAGTATTTGCTTCTTTGCAAGGTTTGATAAGAAGCTTCTCACTTAATGTGAAAATATTGTATGGAGCTGCATATAAAGCTATAAGCTTCTCACTTAATGTGAAAATATTGTTCCTGAGAATTATTTGCTGCTGGTGTCATATTTCTTTTTCTCCTTGCAGGTCATCAGTTCTTTGTATGAGCAGAAGGACCTGCGGGTATGGTTTGTTCTCCTACATGCATTCATTGTTCAATTTATATGACATAAAAGCTTGGAATTTATTTTTGGTTGCTTTAATTTTGCAAAAACAATCAGACGTTCTTATTCAGAAAAATAAAAACAAACCGTCTGCATCAACGGATTCTTGACTACGTTATTATTGCGCCTGTTATTATTGCGCTTGTGGGGCTCTTGACTCCTTACACAAACCGTCTGCAACAGGTTCTTTGAAAGGTTCAACATCTCTTTTAGTTTCATTTTCTATGATTCTATGAGTATTGGTAATAGCACCAGCAGAATAGGTCTAATTTGTTGGTGTAAATTTTATCTCGATCCAGTCTGAATGTGAACAATTCAACATTTTTGGTGTCTCAATATCAATTTGCAATTGGATACAGGTAGCTCTTTGGAGTTTCCTTAAATTGATGGCAACATGGCATCCTTTCATTAGGTAAAAGTTTTGAGCAGGAGGTTTCATTATGGCCTATGAGCAACTATGATCTGGTCCTTGTTTTTCTGTTGACTTCTAAATAATTGAGTAATGGGCAAAAGAATTGATCTACTGGAGCATGTGTTACATTTAGTTTTCAGTAGGTGTACTTTAAAAATAACTCAGTTCTAACAAAGTGCAGTATGGATTGTAGTAAGATCAACTCTGTGCTTTAATAACCACATGGTACTTACTTAAGGAGCAAAGAGTGTTAATGGCATCTAAACCTTAATTTTGCACATTTGCATTGACCAGGCTAGCTAATTTATGACCTAAATGTTGACCTCAGGTGATCAACAACTCCTTGAAGCAAATGACAAGCAATCAAGAGAGTTGCATAGCTGCGTACATGAATTCAGTGTCCACTACTTAATTTTGGTTAACATTATTGTATCTGCAGTTCTGCACAATGGAGCTCACAGGTCAGCAAGGCTCCTGGAGCAAAACGTTGCTCCTCCTGAAGTGCCAGTAGTCTTTGGTAACTGTGAGTTCTCAAGCCACTCTTCACTTTGCTAATTTTTATTTATTAGTATAGAGTTGCATTTTTTTAAAATGATTTATTCTTTCTATCTCTCCTCATTTCTGAGTATACTAAGTGACGGGATTCAGGTTCACTCATTGTGCCCTGTTTGATAGGAGCAAAAATGGAAGTAGGCTGCAAAGGAAGTAATGAAGACATGGCCATTTTGTGTTATGAAAGCTATGCAGATGAGCATGCAAAATAAATTAATTAAATTGCTGGATATAAACGTGGAATGGTGAAAATTCTTATATGTAGACAAGGTGAACAAATTGCTCCAGCTCATCAGTATAACTAACTTATTAATGAATTTTTGAAATATCAGTAAAACAGTTCAGAAGGACCTGGTAAAAACAACATTTTGCCCCAGTCCTCATGGTGTTGATGCCTTGTGAAAGAGATTGGATTTGTGTGGAAATACTGTATTGACTATTGAGAGATACATAGAGGTTACATATATAGGGAGAGGAGAACTTGGGGCTAAAGGAAACCCATAAACAAGATCTCCTAGGACTCTAACCTATCATATCTCTACAATACCAACAGGGGGTGGCCGGCTAATGAGCCAGGCTCAGGCCCACGTACAAGGGTTGGCCGGCTAAACAGCCAGGCACAAGACCCATAAGCACACACACATATATAGCAGTTTAACACGCCCCCGCAGTCGAAACATCTAGTGAACGAATGTTTAGACTGGATCTAAAATCCGTGAAGACTGACGCAGGCAGCCCCTTGGTGAAAATGTCGGCGAACTGCGACGTAGTCGGCACATGAAGAACGCGGACATCGCCAAGAGCAACGCGCTCCCGGACAAAGTGAAGATCAATCTCCACATGCTTGGTGCGCTGATGCTGGACGGGATTAGAAGACATGTAAACTGCACTGATGTTATCACAGTACACCAGGGTTGTCTTGCGCAATGGAGAGTGCAGCTCAGACAAAAGTTGACGCAACCAAGAGACCTCTGCAACAGCGTTGGCAACAGCTCGATACTCGGCCTCAGCACTGGAGCGAGAAACAGTGTTCTGGCGCTTAGAAGACCAGGAAACAAGGTTGTCGCCAAGGAACACAGCATAGCCAGAAGTGGAGCGGCGAGTATCCGGACAACCAGCCCAATCAGCATCAGAGTAAACCACCAAGTCAGTCTGAGCACATGGCTGCAGTAGGAGCCCAAAATCCAAAGTGCCACGAACATAGCGCAAAATGCGCTTGAGAGCAGCTAGATGTGGTTCTCGGGGATCATGCATATGGAGGCATATTTGCTGAACAGCATAAGAGATGTCCGGTCGACTAAATGTAAGCCACTGGAGAGCACCTGCAAGGCTGCGAAAATCCGTCGGGTCTGAAACAGGGGCACCAACATCAGCAGATAGCTTAGGATTCAGATCCACGGGTGTCGTGCATGGCTTGCAATCAACCATCCCAGCACGCTCAAGGAGCTCAATCATATACTGGCGTTGCGAAAGAAAAAGACCGGAGCCACTCTGCTGAACTTGCATACCGAGGAAGTGATGAAGGGGCCCAAGGTCCTTCAAAGAGAATTCCTGATGAAGTGCAGCAATCATGCGACGCAGAAGACCAGTAGATGAAGCTGTCAAGACAATATCATCCACATAGAGCAGGAGATAGACAACATCCGTGCCATGATGATAGACAAATAGCGAAGTATCTGACTTTGCCTCAACAAACCCGAGCTGCAGAAGATGAGAAGCAAATCGACTGAACCAAGCCCGGGGTGCCTGTTTAAGACCATAGAGAGATCGATTAAGTCTGCAAACAAAATCTGGGTGGCCTGAATCCTCAAAACCAGACGGCTGAGCACAATAGACAGTCTCGGACAGGTTGCCTTGCAAGAAAGCATTATTCACGTCCAGCTGGTGAATGGGCCATGAGCGAGAGAGTGCAAGGGACAATACAGTTCGAATTGTGGCAGGCTTCACAACAGGACTGAAAGTTTCTGCGAAGTCAACACCGGGTCGCTGTGTGAAACCTCGAAGAACCCAGCGAGCCTTGTAACGTTCAAGAGACCCATCAGACTTGAATTTGTGCTTGAACACCCATTTACCAGTAACGACATTGCTACCTGCAGGTCGAGGAACAAGATCCCAAGTGTGGTTAGACACAAGCGCAGCATATTCAGCCTCCATTGCAGCACGCCAATTGGGATCTGCTAGAGCCGCGCGGTAGGTCCGAGGAACTGGGGACAAGACCGTGGCCTCGTAGAGCGCTGGTAGACGAATGCCGCGTTTAGCCCTGGTGACCATGTCATGCTGGTTGACTGTGGGCTCGATCCGGACTGCTCCAGTAGGGAGCCGATCAGGAACAGAGGCTGGCGCCGGGGCCGTGTCAGGAAGCGACGGGGCTTTCGGGCGTCGAGAGTACACGGCTCGGCCAAACCGAGGACCGAGAGGCGGTGACGAGGCCGCGCGTGGCGCAGCGGCTGGCGATGACGAAGCCGCGCGTGGCGCAGCGGCTGGTGATGACGAGGCCGCGCGTGGCGCAGCGGCTGGTGATGGCGATGGCGAGGCCGCGCGTGGCGCAGCGGCTGATGGTATCGATGCCGCGCGTGGCGACGCGGCTGGTCGAGGCGTGGCCGCGCAAGGCGCGGCGGGAGACCACACTGGAATCGTGTGTGGTGATGGCGCAGGAGCCGCGCAGGGTGCACCGGCCAATGGAACAACTGGTGGCACCGAAGAACCTGCATGAGGCAAACTGCTGGTAGGCGAAAAAGTGAGAGCCGCCGGATTAGTTACTTCTCCCAAAAAAATCAAAGTCCACCGGGGATGGAGGAGTGGAACCTTCAGCGAAGGGAAAAGAGGACTCCTCAAAAACAACATGGCGGGAGATGATGATTTTATTGGTGTGTCGGTCAAGACAAAGATACCCTTTGTGATGAGAGGAATAGCCAAGAAAAACACAAAGGGTAGAGCGGGGAGAAAGCTTGTTGGTGGCAGTGGCAGAGAGGTTGGGATAACACTTACACCCAAAGACACGCAGGTGATCATAGGAAGGATGAGTCCCAAAGAGAGCGAAGTGCGGTGTGGCAAGGTTGAGCGTCTGAGTAGGAAGGCGATTTAGCAAATATGTGGCGGTGTTGAGCGCAGCAGCCCAAAAGCGAGGAGGAACGCTGGCCTGGAACAGAAGGGAGCGAACAACTTTATTAATGGTGCGAATAATTCGTTCAACTTTACCGTTCTGGGGCGAGGTATAGGGGCAGGACATGCGCAGATGGACGCCATTAGCAAGAAGGAAGACGCGGGAGCTGGAGTTGTCAAACTCTCTGCCATTGTCGCACTGGATACCCTGCACAGTGACACCAAACTGTGTGCGCACGTAAGCAAAAAAGTCAGACAAGGTGGAAAACGTGTCAGACTTGAGGCGCAAGGGGAAGGTCCATAGATAGTGCGAAAAATCATCAAGAACCACTAGGTAGTATTTATAACCAGAGACACTAGTGACAGGAGACGTCCAAAGATCACAATGTATCAACTCAAAAGGGCGTGAAGCGCGGGAAGTTGATGTGTGAAAGGGAAGACGCACATGACGACCAAGCTGACAAGCGTGGCAAAGAGATTTACTAGTGTGTTTATTACAATGAATAGCTGAAGATTGCGCTAAGCGAGCTAAAGCTTCATGACCAGGATGACCAAGACGCTGATGCCAAAGCGAAGAAGTGGATGCAACAAGGGCAGATGCTGGAAGCCGCAGGGGGTAAAGAGGACCGAAACTGTCACATCTGACGATCTCGCTCCGAGTGGGAAGATCCTTCACAGAACAACCAAAAGGGTCAAATTCCACAGAACAGTTATTATCGGTGGTGAATTGGCGAACGGAAATAAGATTCTTAATAAGATCAGGAGAAACCAGAACATTATTAAGATGAAGCTTATGTGGAAGAGTAGCTGTGCCAATAGCAGTGACGGGGAGGAGATTCCCATTACTAACAATAATGGTAGAGGGAGAATGACCAGAGGGAGCAGAGGTAGCCGAGAGTATACCAGCATCGGAAGCCATATGGGTGGAAGCACCAGAATCAAATTGCCACTCATGCTGAGGTGGTGGCTGAAGCGTCATGGTCTGGAAGTTGATGGCGAGGTGCTGTTGATCCCATCCTTGAGCCAGAGCAGGGTGGATGACATGGCCACTGGGCGGTGGAACGCCCTACTGGCCTGCCCATTGGCCAGGAGGACCGGCGAAGTAGGCCTGCTGCGGCTGCTGCTGAAACGTGGGAGGACGAGGCGGCGGAGAGGGCGACGGCGCCCGCTGTCCTGGCCACATATAGATGGCGCCAGACCAGGGGTGGTAGTAGCTCACGCCAGCGGGAGGAGTGGCAGAAGACGACCCGCCAGAGGTCCCCTGAGGACCAACATGAGAAGTTGTTGCCGCCGTCCTTGTTGTTGTAGCGCCGACCGCCGCGTTTACCGCGCTGCTGGAAGCCGCCCCCGGAGCCAGAAGAGGGGGCGGTGTGCTGCTGCTGCTGTGACTTGGGCTGCGGTGGAGGAGAAGGCTTGGCCGGCGGTTTCGAGCCGCCGGAACTGCTCCCAGTCGCGCCGGAGTTGCCACCAGAGAGGGCAGCGAGTGCTGCAGCCGGAGGTGCCTGTGCCATGGTGAGCTCCTCGAGCCGTAGGTCGTCCCGAACTTGATGAAATTTGGGAAGAGGAGTGGTACACCGGAGATGCAAGCCAATGGCGCTGAAGCGTTCATTCAACCCTCGAATGATGTTGAGGACAAGGGTGTCTTCAGTGATGGTCTGACCAAGATCCCGAAGGTCTTCAGCCATGCGTTTGAAACGGCGGCAGTACTCTGTGATGGACAAATCACCCTGGGAGAAGGCTCGGAAGGCTTGGTCGGCGTAGAGAGCGCACGTCGTGCGATTGCCAAGAAACTGGGACTCAAGGGCAAGCCAGATGATACGAGCAGTAGCGCCACGCTCGGAGACGGTGTCGGCGAGGTCGTCGGAGATGGCACCAAGCAGCCATGTGCGGACGACGCAGTTCATCCGCACCCAAGAAGGAGAGTTGGGAGCGACGTCATCGAGAAGGACATGGCCTTCCAAGGAGTACTTGCGGAGGATGTCGAGGAAGGACTGCTTCCACCGTCCGTAGAAGGTGGAGTTCACGTCGAGGAGGAGCGGCACCAGAGAACGGATGTTCTGGACAGCTACCGCTTGTGCATGAAGATTGAGGAGAACAGAGGCCTCCTGTTGAAGCAGGACGTGGTGAAGCAGGGCATCGCCATCAGTGCCGCCATCAGCACCTCCAGGGGCGCCGCCAGTGCCGCCATCAGCACCACCAGGGGCGCTGCCAGAGCCGCCGGAGCCATCGGTGGTGTCCTCGGTGGAGGGGGGGTGAGCCGCGGCGCGCTCGCGAGCCGCGCGCTCCTGGGCAGCGCGGAGACGCGCAAGAGCGGCGTCAATCTGTTCCTGAGCGGCAGCAACCTCCCGATCGGCCTCCTCAGCGCGCAATAGGGCGGCATCGCGAGCCTCCCGAGTGGCGCGAGCGGCGGCGTCGGAATCGGCATCTTCCTTGTTAAGATCGCCGTCGAGAACGGCGGAGCCCGTCATGGCGCAGGGCCGGCGGTTGCGCTGGGAGCAGCAACGGCGGGCAGCGCAGGGGGATGGGGCGCGCTAAGGAGCAGCGCCTAGCCCAGGCCAACGGATGCGCTTGGAGCAGCACCGGCGTCGGAAACAGGGCAGCGAGAGGGCGGCGCGCGTGGAGCGGCGCCTGCAGCGGAAGAGAAAAGGGTAACCTAAACTCGTGATACCATGAAAGAGATTGGATTTGTGTGGAAATACTGTATTGATTATTGAGAGATACATAGAGGTTACATATATAGGGAGAGGAGAACTTGGGGCTAAAGGAAACCCATAAACAAGATCTCCTAGGACTCTAACCTATCATATCTCTACAATACCAACAGGGGGTGGCCGGCTAATGAGCCAGGCTCAGGCCCACGTACAAGGGTTGGCCGGCTAAACAGCCAGGCACAAGACCCATAAGCACACACATATATATAGCAGTTTAACACCTTGACCCCACCTTACTTGATTTGGATATTATTAGATAGTCACTGAATTCCTAATAGTGCATTAATCTGATGAGAATTTTGGTTTAACCATGTGTGATTCTCCTTATAATATAGATCAGTGTATGGTACTCACCGCATATTCCTAATTATCTTGTTGTGTTGGAAACATCTGCTAGAAATGTTTAGTGCAGCTGCTGTTCGTGATGGTGCTGCCCATATTTATTTATGTTGGCTCCTTTCAAAATGTTTATTATAGAATTTTACTCCTCTACCATCATTTCTTTATGTTGTAAACATCTGCTAGAAGCATGTTGTTTAGCTATACCCGTTGTAGTAATGGTGGAATGCTCTCTACTTGTCAGGCAGTTAACATTGCACCAGATAACTTGGTGGCAGTGGCAGTGGCAGTCATACAACTCCATGTATATGCACTATGGATGAAGTCTCATGTGACAAAGGTGACGTGTTGTTCCTTATACGCTTGTTAGGCCATGTTTTCTCTAATCTGATTTTCTCTTTGCTTCTTTATGTAGATGATGCCTTTGATCACTTGTGTTCTCGGGTCTCTGTGTTGGTAGAGAAGTCCAATGGAGTGCCACTCTTTCCTATTTGTCCAACCAATCGATTCATAGAAACTTATGTATAAACATGATGTGGAGTGGCTTTACACCTAATAGTGTGTATGTGTCCAATCTTGCTGAATGGGAGTGTCGTGGTGTTTGGTATGGGCTCTAAAGATGGCGCTGCAATACAGAAGCATGATTAGTCAAAGGGGACTCCAATGAGGACTCCAATGTGGTTTCGTTCAACCCGTCCATCAAAAGGACATCTAAATGTTGAACGTGCCCTCTTATTACGATCCAATGTAAACGTCATACCAATAAAATGCCTTTCGGCTTTGTCCACTTAATTTTTCCTTTGATTGTTCACTAAAAAGTACAAACCCGTCTTTGATAATGCGTTTCAATCAAATTGATTCTTTAACACGTGCCTGTGGCACGTGCACTCTACTACTAATGCAAATGATAAAGGATTAGAGATGAACCATATATTACTTCTATGTTATGAGCTGAACTTCTATGTTTGAAATTTGACAGGCCATAATCTGAAATGGTAAACTTCTATTTCTGCATTTAACGTGATATATAATATAACTTCTGTTTTAGTTTAATATTAAATCCAATACAAGCTCATGGTATCTTGCATTTTGAATTTCTTTCGGTAAAATTTTAATCTGACAATCTGGAACTCAAGTTTCCATTTCTGGAATTTAGCATGCTATAATCTCAATTCCCTTATGTGCAGGGTGATTCTACGTATTCCTGAGATACCACCAGATGCATCTAGAAGAAGTTGAACTCGCATACATGACAAAGGTAATAATTCACAGAGCAAAACCAGGGAATAGGGCTGTTGAAAACCCTTATATGATCAGATTGAACAGGAGAACAAAGATTGCCAAAGCCAGAGATCAACCGTTAGACTCTCCAAAATACACCCTCGTTTATCCACTTTCCTAAACTACATGAATACACAAGGCAAAACAGATAGGTTTCAGGTAAGTCTAAATTATGAAGTTTCCTAAACTCGCTTGAATGGCACAATCATTTGTACTCATATTTTTAAATGTCTTATTATTCTCTGTCCAGATGTGATCAGGAATGTCATTGCTGTTTCAAATGCAGCAAGGGTTTATGAGCACAAGAATCTTGAGGTCAAAAAGAATTATGCATGTACAAGATCTAAGCATAATACAACAAGCACGAGCCTCTACATAGGGTACTATCCTAGATGCATAGATGTAGGCAAGCAGAAAGTAATAATTTCAGGTCCTCTTCTCCACTGCAATCTTCTAGCGAAGCTTATAATGCACGACTTACAATCTTTATAATATATATATGAAGAAATATACTAATGTAGTTATGTAGACAACCATGTGCATTTAATATGAAGTACATGGCATCCTACTAGCCTGAAAACTTCCTCGTGAGTTTAGCAGCAGCTATAGAATGCAATCAGATTAATACTATTACCTTGGTTAAGCTTGAATCCGTAACATATCTATTTTCAGGCAACAAATCCAATGCATATTTTAGTAAGAGTGATAAACCTGATTAACTGAAAGAGCTCATAGTTCGGGTATTGCCATTAGAGTTTTTCACAGGATAAGTACCTTTGCTGAACCTTGAGAAGGGTATCTTTAGCTCTTCTTCAAAATTGATGTCAACCTAAGCAGATAATGGCTCGTTCCTGTACTCTCTTGTTCCCTCACTGAATAGGTTGCTAACTGAAAGTTTTAGTTTGTTATATATAATTATTAGTATTAAAATATACTATCCATATCCCTGTCCCCGTGCCAGTGTTCTTTTAAAATGCCATTTCCGTGTGTCTGATACGTATCATACCAGTATCCATACCCATGTCTAGGCAACATAGGTCCTATCCAGTGAAGTCAAAGCCAAGCCATGGATATACCATACCTAATCCCACCACAAAGTACACCTAGATATTATTACTTTCATTTTGAACATTCTGATTTCTCAGGAACACCGTCTTCTAGTAAACAATAGTAACTTTTTTTTACCTAAAATTGAATTAACATTAGGAAAATACAATTGTCGCTGATCGTACTTGTCACCAATTTAGTATGAAGTCTTATGTTCTGTATATTGTTGAAGAGAAGCAAATTGGTCAAAGTTTTCCCAGTTCTGGGTTATACGAGATACGGGATTTAACAACATCCATGCGACTTATATGGATGTAAACATTTGTGCGTGGTAATATAATGGGAATGTGCTATTACATTCTATGTTCTTTGTATGTTTTTATATAATCTGCATGTGCCGCTTGTATGACTATTTGGGATCTTTGTTTTTTATGTGTGTAAAGCCAGATTCAAGGCAGTGGTTACCACGATTGATGGGTTCCAAAGAGCTTTATGCACATCACTTGATGTTTTATCCACTTGTTCAAACCAGTTCACATGTTGTCCATGACATAATGGGGTTAGCTATACCAATATGCTCTTTTTGGAATAGAAATCACAATAGCACCAAAGATTTTTAGGTCTTAGATTATCCTGGGGCCATCATGGTCTTCTATTTACTTCTATGATAGTTCAGTAGTTCTTTTCACTGTACCAAAATATGCCACTTTACAAACTTGTTTGTTTTGTTTAGTATCATTTTTTTTAATAATGTCTATTTTATGTACTTGTCACACATACATTTTGATGATCACAAGAGCATGTTTGTTGAATCGTTGATAACAATGGTCCACCGGTGCTTGTTGGACAATAGGTTTAAGCTTTCTAGGAAATCTTGCTGTTGTTGTTCCAAACATTTTTGTCAGGTACCATTTTGTTTTATGAATATTTTATGCATACTGGCATTATATTTTTTTTCACCAAAATATACTGTCACAATGTATAGTAACTCTTAACTCATCTTTTCAGACAATATCTTTTGTCTTGTACAGAATAAGCATTAAAGGGACCAACAATGTGCTTTTCTATGTGTCACAATATTACAACAACAACAACATAGCATTTTGTCCCAAGCAAGTTGGGGTAGGCTAGAGATGAAACCCAAAAGAAATAAGGATAAGAAAGACATAAAATGGCACGAGACCAAAGATAAGGTTAGAGGTAAACAAGAGAAGAAGCAAAGATCACGGTTCCGGCACGTTGATTGCTAGTCTCCAAGCGCTTCTATCTATAGCTAACTCCTTGGATATATTCCATTCTCTAAGATCCGTCTTGACCGACTCGTCCCAAGTCAGTTTAGGTCGATCTCTACCTCTCTTTATATTATCTACCCTTCGTAAAACCCCATTACGCACTGGCGTCTCAGGAGGCCTCCTTTGGATATGTCCAAACCATCTCAACCGATGTTGCGTCAGTTTTTCCTCGATTGGTGCTGCGCCGACCCTATCCCGAATATCTTCGTTCCGAACTCTATCCCTTCTTGTGTGCCCACAAGACCAACGTAATATACGCATCTCTGCTACACTCAATTGTTTGACATGTCTTCTTTTTGTAGGCCAACATTCCGCACCGTATAGCATTGCCAGGCGAATTTAGCTTTTGTGGCAACCTCTTGTCACAGAGGATGCCAGAAGCTTGACGCCATTTTAGCCAACTGGCTGAAATTCTATGCCTAACATCTTCATCAATATCTCCATCCTTTTGTACTATCGATCCTAAGTATCGGAAAGTATCCTTCTTGGTCACCACTTGCCCATCAAGGGTAACGTCTCCATCCTCATGTCCAATGGCGCTGAAATTGCACATCATGTACTCGGTCTTCGTCCTACAAAGTCTGAAACCCTTCGACTCTAACGTGTGCCTTCATAGCTCTAACTTCCTATTAACCCCCGCCCTACTCTCATCAACTAGCACCACATCATCTGCAAAGAGCATACACCAAGGGATATCACCTTGTATGTCCCTTGTGACCTCATCCATCACTAAAGCAAATAAATAAGGGCTCAATGCTGACCCCTGATGTAGTCCTATTTTAATTGGAAAGTCACTAGTGTCGCCATCACATGTCCGGACAGAAGTCATTGCATCCTTGTACATATCCTTGATGAGGGTAATGTACTTTAGTTGGGACTTTGTGCCTTTCCAAGGCCCACCACATGGCATTTTTTGGTACTTTGTCATACGCCTTCTCGAGGTCAATGAAAGCCATGTGCAAGTCCTTCTTCTGCTCCCTATATCTCTCCATCAACTGTCGTATTAGAAAAATTGCCTCCATGGTCGACCTATCAGGCATAAACTTAAACTGGTTTTGGGCCACGCTTGTCACTCTTCGTAGGCGATGCTCTATAACCCTCTCCCAGAGCTTCATCGTATGGCTCATCAGCTTAATCCCACGATAATTAGTACAATTTTGAACATCTCCCTTGTTCTTGAAGATCGGCACTAATATACTTCTTCTCCATTCTTCAGGCATCTTGTTTGCCCGAAAAATGAGGTTAAAAAGCTTAGTTAGCCATACTATCGCTCTAGCATCAAGGCACCTCCACACCTCAATGGGGATACCATCAGGGCCCATCGCTTTACCTCCCTTCATCCTCCTCAACGCCTCCTCGACCTCCGCCTCCTGAATTCTCCGCACAAAGCTTCTACTGGTATCATCAAATGAGTCATCCAACTCAAGGGTAGGACCCTCATTCTCCCCATTAAATAATTTGTCAAAGTACTCCCGCCATCTGTCATTGATCTCCTCGTCCTTCACCAGGAGTCGATCTGTCCCATCCTTGATGCATTTGATTTGGTTGATGTCCCTTGTCTTCCTCTCCCACATCCTAGCCATCCTATAAATGTCCTTATCCCCCTCCTTCGTGCCTAGCCGCTGATAAAGGTTGTCATACGCCTGACCCTTTGCTACACTCACAGCTCGCTTTGCAGTTCTCTTCGCTATTTTATAGCTCTCGATGTTGGCTGCACTCTTGTCAAGGTGTGGGCGCTTGAAACACTCTTTTTCTCCTTAATGGCCATTTGCACCTCATCATTCCACCACCATGTGTCCTTCGCCTCCTGTTTGCCTCCCCTACTCACGCCAAACACTTCTGAAGCCACCTTTCGAACACATGTTGCCATCTTTAGCCACATGTCATCTGCATCTTCACCTTCTTCACAAGGCCCCTCGCCTAACATCCTCTCCTTAAACATGTGCACCGCTTTCCCTCTAAGCTTTCACCACTTCGTTCTTGCAGTCTTGACACGTTTGTCCCGGTGGACACGTACCCGAAATCGAAAGTCCACCACCATAAGCTTGTGTTGAGGGACAACACACTACCCAGGTATCACCTTACAATCTAAGCAATCACGTCTATCCTCCCTCCTTGCAAGGATAAAGTCGATCTGGCTCGAGTGTTGTCCACTGTGAAAGGTCACTAGATGGGATTCCCTCTTTTTAAAGAGGGTATTCTCTAGCAACAAGTCATAGGCTGACGCGAAGTTCAAAACCTCTTCCCCCTCTTGATTCCTACTGCCATAACCAAACCCCCCGTGCACTCGCTCGAACCCTACATTGGTTGCACCCACATGGCTGTTGAGGTCCCCTCCTATGAAGAGTTTCTCGCTGATAGGCACGGTACTAACCATGCTATCCAGATCCTCCCAAAACTGCCTCTTGGTGTTCTCACTAAGACCTACCTGAGGGGCATAGGCACTGATCACATTCAGAGTAAAATCTCCGACTACCAACCGAACTAGGATAATCCGGTAGCCTTGCCTCCTAACCTCTACAACTCCATCCTTAAGGCTCCTATCGATCAAGATGCCTACACCGTTCGTACCTGATGTTGTCTCCGTGTACCAAAGCTTGAAACCAGTACCCTCCACCTCCTTCGCTTTCTGGCCCTTCCATTTAGTCTCTTGAACGCACAAAATATTTACACGCCTTCTAATTGCTACATCGACTATCTCTCGTAACTTACCCGTTAACGACCCTACGTTCCAACTAGCTAGACGAATCCTAGTTGGCTCGGCTAGCTTCCTTGCCCTTCGCACCCGTCGAGGAAAGTGCGAAGACCCTTGCTCATTTTTCACTACACCCGGGCGCCGATGTAGCGCGCCACTAAGGAAATGACGACCCGATCCTTGCTCACTTGACATCGTGCCCAGATCACGACACGACGCGTCACCAAGGGGGTGCCGACCCGGCCCTTGCCCACTTATCACTACACCTGGGTTTCGATGTAGCACGTCGCTAAGAGGGTTACGCCCCAACGAGTTTCTTATGGGTTTTATATCCATTAGAGCGGTTGTTATAGGTGCTGGTTTGCCAAACCTAACGCACCCCCTCCTCCTTTATCCGGGCTTGGGACCGGCTATGTTGAGACGACTCAAGAAAGTCTTCCACCAGTCAACATAGGCGGAGTTTACGTTTCACAATATTGCCCAAGTAGATTTGAGTAGTATTTTTTTTAATGGTTCCCTCGAGTGGTTATGTCTGCCTACTATATTACCAACTTACCATGATGAAAAATGTGCTTTGTGCTTTTTTGGTGGGATAAATGATGTATTCCTTTTCTCTTTGTTTCTTTCTTTTTTCTGTTGAGGACAGATCCTTTCTTCTTGGGTGCTTGCTTGATGGCACTGCCACGCTGAAAAATCTGACAGTTATAATAAAATGACTTGAAACTATGGTGCAAGGATGAACCTGGCATAGACAATATTACTGTACCAGTATGTGAATCTCCACATGAGAAATATCAATACAGTAATCAACTGTAAGCACTTGCAAAGGTGCAAGCTGCTACCAGTAACAAGGCAATAACAAGTGACCGACTGACTATAGGAGGTCCCTTAGAGTTGTGGTTGTCCTGGCTGTCCCCTTTTTGCCCTGATAAAAATCAAGTTTGAATTTTTAGACGTCTAGAAATAAATGTTCAACAGTGAGATCTCGAAGTAATACAATGGTTACCTTTGACTCATGTTTGCTTGCTCTGCTTATCAGGTGGCCTGCTCTGTTCTGGGAGCTGCTCTGCAGGGGCTGTCCATGCTCGTCATACAGTATGAGCCCGCTGAATCGTGGCAGTTCGCACCGCGTCCCCATGAGTATCCTCCGCTGCCACAACGGCGTCCTCCTTGGTGTCATTGGAGTCCTGCACCCCTCTGCTGCTGTTGTTGCCGCCCTCCCATCAGCTCTCGCACCCCTGGACACTGGCGGTCTTATCTCCGCTGCTGCCATCGGCTCCACCGCGGCACTTCTGGTGCTTCCGCATGGGAGCCTTGGGGCCTTAGGCGCACGGAGCATCCTGCTGACGTCGGTGCAGTCGCATCCACACTTCTGATGCCTCTTGCTGTCTGTTCTGCCAGGTTTCTGTAACCTTGAGCAGCCATATCTGTGTGGGTGGAACACAAGTGCCTCTGCCTTGGACGGCCGGCCATTGTTCCTGACAACGAAGAGCGCATTGGGCATGCCATGCCTGGGCTCGGGCTGTCCCCTATTGGCCAACCATGGCAACCTGGATGCGCAGAGCCCCATGGATACTGTAGGTTCAGGGATATGGTAATATGGAGAAGACAATTGTGCAGAAGGCACGCGTTGGAATTTCGAGTGAGAATTCAGAAGAGTCCTATGTTCTCAGGTCCTTTGCATTGGTTTTTGTTTTATGGAGCAAGCAAGCAGAGCAAGATGACTAATGAGAGTGAGCTACCTGGGGAAGTAAAGGAAGGTAGATTCAGCTATTTGGGCTTTCTTTCCCTGCCGTGCATAGGAGTATGTATCCCAAGCCTTGCTAAAGAATAAGTAAATTTGGGGGCGGAACGAATTGCTTCGCTGCCATTTCTTCGAATTGCGGCGTAGATTGCCGCTTTTGGGAGGCCAAATATATTTGTGATAAGGGCGCCTGGTTCGTTTGATGTGCTTTTCTTGCATGAGACGTCGTATTCCCAATTCCGGTAGCCTTTGCACGGGGTCAGATGAGTAGTGTGTCTTTCTTAAAATATTTTCTTGGTGGGCTAAGACAGTTACCTTTTGCAACAAGAAAATGGGATCGATTTTCGCGCAACTGGATAGTAGAAGGAAATAAATAAAGTAGAAAAACACAACTCAAATTAACATGTTTCAGCAGTTAGGCACATAAAAGAATTTGAAAATGCAAACAGAGACTGAACTCCATTTCAGCGGAGCTGAAACGTGAGAGTTTTGAGAGCAGCTAGCGGAATCATCCTCTACTGAAATTATGGCAAGGTTGAAGGTAGGACTGATGAAAATGATACCATTAATACACAGAATTAGTCGGCTGAACGAAATACTGAACTTTCTGCAAATCATGAGTTTTGTCTAGCAAAAAAAATTAAAGAAAAAAAACACCTCTAAGAGCATCTCCAAGAGTCTCTTTAAAACTCAGAGTCATTTGCATAAAAATCGTTTTTTATATCTTCATGTTTTTCAACAGCTTTCCTATATCTTGCATGCACTCTAGAGAGCTATTCTCTTTTCTATATTTAGCTAGCGAGAATTTCAGAATAGGGAGTGACTATGTTTGAATAACCAAATAGAGAGACTGTTGGAAGGTATCTTTTTTAATCAAAATATCTAAAACTAGCAAGTAAAAATAATTTATAGAGTCTCTTGGACTTGCCTAAGAAAGAAAACGAAAATAAAATCTCGATCTAGCCAACGGATTGTGCAATGGGAGTGCTCGATAGTCATGGCATTCCAAGGGGAAATTATCGATGTTATAATTGTGAATTGTGATGAAATGTTTCATGGGCCAACATTCCAAAGGAATATTCTATGGATATCTCTGTGCCCATCTAGTGATGAAATGTTCCCCATTATAGGTTTAAAGGAAGCAGCGATTGATTTGGAACGAAGAGGAAGCCAGACGCATAGAGCATCTAAAAGTGCTCGAAATTCACTCCCAAAAAATAGTTTTGGGCACAAAAAAAGGAAACACTGCTCCAATAATTACCTAAATCCAAAATCAATGCCAATATTCCCACGCAACACAAACCCGGGCCCCACCCCCCCCCCCCCCCCCCCCCCCCCAAAACTTTTTTCTTCCCGTGTGTTTTAGCTCCGGCAAGCCCTATGTCGTGACTTCGACTCCTTCGGCGAGTTGGGTTGCACTGAAAGCACGTCTCCTCCGACCTTCGATGAGCGCCAGGGGCGGGCCCAAGATTTCAAGTTTGGGTATTCAAAATTTTTAAAAGGTGCAAAAATAAATTTTGGCAGGCTAAAATACACATGGATATAGTCACATAGATGTACTCAATAATCAATATGGCCTACTTTGTAGAAGAGAAATTAAACTTAGATGTTGGATGCTATAAGATCTTATTATCTTTTCCATTTGTTTGAATACAGATACATTGATATACTACATGTACTTAGTTTGTTTGTGAAAATAATGGGTATTCAATGAAGACCATTGAATACCAAGTGTGCCCGCCCCTGATGAGCGCGGCCTCAACTACTTAGGCAAGCCGAGCTGTGCCATGGCAGGGATAAGGCTGCTAATGGTCTGAGATCCAGACCAAATCCACACCACACCAACTAACTAGTATGCCTGCAGATCAAACTCCACCACACCGACCTATATGCCTCAAACAACGAACCAAACTGATCTGCTAGAGTTTTCAAACCAAAACCAAACTGAAATGCATTCATCAATATGATTTCCACCCTGTTCAGTCCGTCCAGCAGCCACGAGAGATCGCGAGCAGCTATGGACGGGGTGTACGATGATAGCGATCACCCTGGCGGGCCATGGTTGGGGAAGACGTGGGGGTTAAAGGTAGACTCAGCACCAAACCGTTTGCAGGGACAAGCCAAACCAAGCTAAACCAACTCTCTGATTTCAGCCCATTCAAACTGACCCTATGCGCACCAGGAAGAAATCTAACCCACCAACACGTACCGGTTCCACACCGAACCATTAGCACCTTTAGGCAGGGATCTCGCGACTGGCATCCTCCGGCGAGTGTGGCGGGGCCCTGACCTTGACTCCTCCGGCGAGTGAGGCAGTATCGCGGCTTCGATCTTGGCTCCTCCGGCAAGCGGATGCGCGGACGACGCTAGAGCTGGAGCCTTATCCCAGAGAGAGAGAGTAGAAAATGGAAGAACAATTAACATGCTTTGTGCTTCTGCCAATGAAAGATGAGCGGCAAAAATAAATCAATAATCAAGACCACTCAGCAGAACGAACCGGGCCGCTTAAAATGGATGATGTGGCAGTAGTTTTTTTTTTTGGAAGCTAATTTTTGGGCACTGTTGAAAGATAAGTTTTATTTTTTCATTCCAATAATTTTTGGGAAGGTCCTAAAACTAGCTTTTTTGGAACTCTATTTTTTTAGCACTTTTGGAGATGCTCTTAGAAGAGTGGCTTAATAAACCTCCTATCTAATCTTGAAATAACATTTATAAATAACCAGAGGACCTAAATATGAGAGCATGCTTGAATTTGGACCTAAATATATCTTTGTGCCCATCTTGAAATGATTTTTTATATCTCTGGAAATTAAATTTTCTGTAAAGAAAAATTGTGGCATACAGTAGAACACATGTTGTTTACATTTCGATATCTGGCATCAAAAATAAAGTGCCGTATCTTGAAAATATGGGGTTAAAACATAGTAATTCCACGTTTTGTAATGCAGAAGTGCATAACTGGCTCGTAGCAAGTTTGGAATTTGCAGAAATGAAGATTTTTCCCGCCAAAAGGAATATTTAATGAGAAACATTTTCACAATGAATAATCATAAAAGATTTATGCAAGTAATATAATAATATTAAATTTTCTGTGAACATAAAGTTTTATACTGATATAACATTCATCAAAATGCTATTAGAAAAGAAAGGAATATCTATCCCAGTCAAGTCAATATTCTAGCTCTGACATAGATGCAAAACACTATTGAGTTCAATTGCTAGGAATCGTCCAGCACCTCAATAGATGATCCATATCCCACTCGGAATAGCATTGAAATCACAAGGATTGAACTTCTCGGCACATGATCGAAGCTTAGAAGCTTAAAGCCGGCTGATGGACCAAAGATCATAAAAGGTTTTGTTCCGATCTACTAGAAACTTGTCAGTCATAAGTCATAAAAGGCTGGATGGACATCCAAACTTGACAGAGCTTGCAGATTTCTTCTGCCTTGTAGAGGTTAATTAATAATTATAAGCAAGCACATAGTTGGACTCAAAAGATCCATGCGGCAACGTTCCAATTAAGTTGAATGATGGAACAGCAACAACAAAGTGTTCTAGTCCAAGCAAATTGGGGTAGGCAAATCGAATGATGGAAATGCAAGGAAGACCAGTAGCAGATTGTTGACAATGCAATGGCACGACACTTTGTAAGAAGTGCTATTAAAGAGGCTTACTGTCACTTTCTGTATCAGTCAAAAGTCATGCAATGGCACGACAAATTAGTTTCCTGTATCAAAGAGGCTATTAATCACGGGTACCATCCTGCATTTCTCGGGAAAAAGGTTTACTGTCACTTTGTAAGAAGCGCTTCCAGCAACTGAGCAGAAGATGATCTCAGAGAAGGGGACACCGGAGAATTACCAAAGAAGCCATCGTATAGAGCATAATTAACAGTAGCAGATTTTATTTCTGCATCAACTTGACTTGGATCTTGATTTTCTGAAATGGAGATCTACAACAACACAAGTTAAAATTATTATACTTATGATTCTGCCGACATAAATCTCTACATGCTAAGTGTATTTTAAAAAAGATATGGAAACATGGACTTCTATAAGTATTCTTAAATGCAGTGATTAAAAATTAAGGTCCGGCTAATAATAACAAAATTACAACAGAATCAAGGATAGCAAAAACAGGATTTTCTTAATTGGGTCAACAATGTACAGATATATCCCTATCTTTTAGTTTCTTAGAAGTTCTTCTGGCGTTTTTTTCTTTTTGGGCGCTGAGGTGCCCTTTGGACTATTGTCCTTGTACAGTTTTTCTTTTAATTTTTTTTCTTTTAATATATCCTGCCACAGTACCAATGAGATTTACATCCTGGTAGATTGAAATATAGTCAAACCAATAAGATTTACAACCTGGTAGATTAAAATATAGTCAAACCTGAGTAGCATCCAACACCCAGGTTCGACTCCTTGTGGGAGCGAATTAACTGGGTCTGAAATAATAAAACATTAAAAAAAAGGGCGTACCCAGTGCCGTAGGCTCCCGCACTATGCGGGGTTTGGGGCAGATCTTAGAAGCCTGGAACGTGGAACGTGGCCGTGTTCCGCGTTCCGGGAACTTCGTTCCGGAACGAGGAACGGGGACGGCCGGGAACGTCGTCCCCAAACCCTATGGAACGTGTTCCGACGCGGTTAGGGACATGGAGACGGTTCGAAGAAGATCAAGGTCCAAACCATGTTTGTAGAAATTCCAAGCGTCATTTTGGACTTGGCACTTGCTATTAATAAGCACTTTGATCATTGAAGAGTCACATTCACATCAACACTAAACCTAGCAGCTTACGGCTCCAGGAAAAGCTCACTAAATACATGACACGTTCCTTGTTCCGAAACAACGTTCCGGGAACATCGTTCCGGTCGCACTTGGAACGTGTTCCATCTCTATTAGGAACATACGGAATAGGTATACCCCTTTCGTACCATAGTTTTACAAAATGATGTTCCACGTCCCACGTACCCGTTCCACGGTCCCAATGTTCCGGGAACATGGCTTCTAAGGGGCAGATTGTTTAGCGCACAGCCTTTTATGTGCAGAGGTTGGGGCTTGAACCCTGGACCTTCCGGTCACAGGCGGTCACAGGTCAAAACATTATGAAAAAAAGGGGTTGGGGGGGCTTCCCCTACTGGCTTCGGTCAAAAAAATATAGTCAAACCAATAAGTTTTACATTCTAGTATATTGCAATATAGATTATGGTGCACATAGAAAGGGTGCCGCTGTGTCTGCCATTTCCGATTAATGCAATTTATCAGTTCTTGTACCAGTAGTGAACTAAACAAATTTACAACTGACCGAAACAAGTTAGTGGGTCATTTGCATTTCATTATCCAATTATACTATCATCTACTGCTGGAGGTGATGGAATTGGCCTCATTACCACGAAAACTGCATATTGGATAGTGCTCTGACAGCCATATCAGTAGTTAAGTAGAGGTAAATGTGAGCTCTAACGTCAGGACATCAAGCCCTAAATAAGCACTGCTAACTCTTGTATGATTACAGTGAATTCATTGTGGCATCATGGGATCATTGCCTGCTGACCTTGTAGTTTTAAATAGGTTATGAAATCTTACATTTTAGACAGTCAGAAATTTAACATCATGGACGATTCATAAAATTCATGGAATTGACTGTGACTCACCAGCATTCTTGAGGGTTCAAGCCAAGTTAAATATATGCTTGTGCCCTGTTTGAGATTGCGCCCGAGAAAGGTATTCTGGAATGTTGATAGGGAAGATTCTTCCTCAGCATTTGGTGTTTTTATTTGGCGAGCAATGACATCATTCAGAGCATTCACAAAGGTCTTGCCATCAACATCTCTAACAAGAATAATACTCAACGATTTCACAACCGGTGCTGCACAATAAAATACTAACATTAGCACATATTACACTTTCTTAAGTCACTTTGGCATTGCTAATTTTGTCTTACCTTTAAAAATGGAGTCAAAAACAGAGTTAGGGTCAAAGCTCTCAATACCAATCTTTTCTTTCCATTGCTCAGTGTCAATGCCAAGTGAGTAATCCACATAGAATGCAGCAGCGTATACTTTGACAAAGAACTTATCTCTGTAACCTAAAAGTGTCAAAATCAAATTACAAACCTTTAAACAACATAATACATGCACACATTGAATGTACAATATATTTCTACAGATATACATGGTGCGACCAAGATACTGGGAGCAGAATCGATAACTTCTGTTACGTCGTCACAAGCTGGTAATGGCCCGCCGCCACCGCAGACACTGTAACCTGAGGCTATTAATCACAGGTACCTGAGGCCTCTGACTTCTTTGTATGTTGCTTACACAAATCAGAGCGTTGAGTGTCCTTTTAGCAAGAGCCAGTCTAAGGGTCTAACCTAGTAAACAAGAACAGAAATAGCTTGCCTGAGGTTTAATTGTGTTAGCATAGCAATCCAACAAAACTAATCAAACTAGTTCCGGTGGCTCCAACCTGGCTCCCGTTGGAGCATTGATGATGCTGTCCCCACATAACATTACATATGAATAAAATGTTTTCATTTTCTATTTTAAAAATAGCACATTAGTTTCAACTCCTCGTAGTGTTTATTGGAGGCCCTATCTACAAAACAATGCTTAATCTAAGTAATAACAGAAGGCTCACCCTATAATTAGGTTCAATAATTCCATGAATATTAGAGTTAAGGAATCATCTATAAACTATTTAAAGGTTAGAGGCTCGATTCAACTTATACCTAATATGTTCATTCAGCGTAAACTAACTCATAACATACTACGTTTTCAAAATAATAATAATAATAATAATAATAATGTTGAATTTACTCCCGCGAACAAAGTACAATCTAATCGAGCAATTAATGCCGAAAATCTGGTGACGAAATATGAATGATTATTCTGATTTCATTAATTTGTCCAATATGCAAAACTAACAATCACATGTTGCTAAAAAGGTTCATAGTATTTGTTAGAGTATATTTGGTGGTTGTAGATATATCCTATCGTAGACTACCATATGTATCCAGGGGAGTCTTGCCCCCCCAAGTCTTGTACTCTCATATATACCGGCCGAGGCCTCAATGCAACACATCCACAATCATTATACGCATCCCTCTCTACTCTTCTACATGGTATCACGAGATTAGGGTTTGGGGATCCTGCCCTAAACCTTTCGCTGCCCTCTCCCCACGCCCCTTGCCTTCCTCGCACCGCCGGTCGTCACCACGGCGTGCCTCCAGCGCGCCCCCGGGGAGGTCGCCCATGACCTCCGCCGAGGGCAGCGCCCCCTGCGCGGCGGATCGATCTAAGTCCGCCGCCGTTTTGCGTCAGCAGCAACGGATCGAGTCGTACCTCGTCACCCGCCGTGGAAGCTATCGACGGCGAACCCGACCCACGCTGCCATGGTGGTAGCAGGGTCTCCCTCAGGTGCTCGCGTCCCACCCCCTGCTGCCGTGGTGGTCGCAGAGGCTCCCGCGAGGCACCTTCGCCCCGCCGTCGACGTGTTACCGGGCGGCGCCTCCGCTTCACCTCGCCCCTTCGTCACCCCCTCAGGTCGCGGCTCGACGCCCGCCCAGGCGGGATCCGCCGCCCCTCCAGGCGGGGAATCACCAGCCCAGGCGAGATCCGCCGACCCTCCCGGCGGGGAGCCGCCGTCCAGGCAGGATCCGCCCCTTCCGGCGGGGAAACCGCTTGCCCAGGCCATGCGGGATTCACCCGGCCTGTCCACTCCTCCGCCGTCAGCCAGGCAGCCTCTACTCGCGCGACTTCTTTTTCTCTGTCTCTTGTGTGCGTTCACTGACCGTGATGGCAGAAGAGAAAAGGTCAAGGGAGGCTTCCTGTGCTACGCGCACCCAAGAGGTACTACACGAGATGTTGTTGCAATTTTTCTTTTGCCCGATCACTGATTCGGGATTGCGTCACCCACCACCCGTTGATCCTACGCCACGACTTTGACATCGGCATCGACGTCACCGGCCTCTTCTTCCTCTACGACCGTGCGGCATGGCGAGATGGACGGCACCCGAGGGCGCTTGTTTGCGTCGCCGCCTACATCGCCGCTTCTTCCGCACGTCGTCCTTCGCCGGCTCGTCTTCGCCTCCACCGATCGGGACGCCTTCACCGACTTCGTCCACCGTCGTCTCGTCTCGCGCATGCTCGGTCTGATCAGCCGACGTGCGTGATCCACCCGACTCCCATGACGTCTGTCTTCGTCGTGTGCGCTCCTTTACCGAGTACGGAGGGTTGCCGCTCCTTCGCCTCTTCGGGCAGCAGTGGCGTCACCCTCATGGTCTTCTCCGCCGCTGCTTCCTCACCGCCGCCGACCATGTCCACTACCTCATCGTCGACTACGCGTCGCTGCATCCTTCGCGCATGGTCTTCATCAAGTCGTTCGAGTTCTTCGTCGTCTCCTTCGAGCACCGCCGCCGCGTCGCCTAGATCGTCCGGCCTTGCGCTGGAAAATCCGGTCTCTCCTCCTCGCTTCGTCTAGCACAATCATGTCGCCAGCGTCGCCACCATATCTACTCCAAGCAACTGCAGGCGTCGGCGTCTTCTACCCCGCCGTTCTTCAGCGCCTGCGGCCACTTTGGAGGCCTTCTCTGCTGGTCCCCCAGGCCACGGCGTCTGGTTGTGCACTCCTCCCTTGCACGTCCGGTATTGGCAACACCGGTGCGTGCCCCTCGTTCCCGACGTGTACCCGAGCCTGGCAAACCCGGGCATGCCTCGCCTGATGGCCTGACTGCATCGACTTCGGCATCGCTCCCTCTACGACTGCCTCGACGCGTCACCATCTTCGTCTTCGGCGTCTTCTCCATTACGCCACCATCATGGCGCCTCCTCGTGCGCCCGCGGCTTCATGTGCGGCTACCTCGTCTTCGGCAACCTCGACAGCTCTATGTCGACCACGGCTATCCTACGCACGGCATCATCAACCATGGCTCATCGCCCTCTAGCTCGGCTACCTCGACATCGGCACAAAAGGGCTACCATCCGCATGAGATACTCGCCGGTTTTCTCTCCAGTCGCAGCATCCGCACCGCGCCGACGTTGTGACTGCGGGGGGCTGTAAGTCCGTCGGCTCCCGCCTTCGGCTTCTTCTCCAGTCTCTCCGGTCTCACCGTCTGCGGTGCTCCCGCTGTGACTGCGTGGGAGTGTTAGAGTATATTTGGTAGTTGTAGATATATCCTATCGTAGACTACCATATGTATCTAGGGGAGTCTTACCCCCCAAGTCTTGTACTCTCATATATACCGGCTGAGGCCTCAATGCAACACATCCACAATCATTATACGCATCCCTCTCTACTCTCCTACAGTATTGTTAGATAGAAAACAAAAAAATATATAATCTCAATATCAGTAGTTGCGTTCTGAAGGATATGGACAAGGATGATGCAATACAGAATCTATTTTCATAGGGAAATGGCCAGAAAAATGTACCTGTGCCAATTATAACCAAAGAGCCTGTGTAGCCTGGAACTATTAACTCCCGAGGAAACTTCACATTTGTTGAGCCCTCAGTTACAAAAGCATCGCCAACTACAGACATAGAAAAGAACTGAGTCATTATAATAACAAAGATACATGAAGAGAAATAAAACAAAACAACATTGAATATACTAAATAATTACAGAAAAATGTAAACTATAATGCATAAAACAATTGACATTACAAGGCCTGTAATAAACTAATAACTTTTTTTTCTCAAACCACGCAGGAGAGCTGCGCGTCATTTCATTAAGGGTACATGAGTCCGGAGAGACTCAACCCGACTACCAGGACACCACACACACCCACACACACTACTACTCTAAATCGTGGATATTCATGTCTAGCGTGAAGACAAATAGGTTCAACTATTTTGGATAGTGCTATATGTGTATACTTTACAATTTATATGGCACTAAGCTCAGGTCCAAGTGTCCAATGGTCTAACTGTTACCATGGGAACAGGAGAACCAGGTATTCGAGATCTGAATGGGTGACCGCAATGAATTCTTCTTGTACTTAATGGTATGGTAGCCCAAATACCATGGAACAAGAATTATATGAACTACATGCATTCTAGCTAACATGGGAATGCCAATAAAAGAAAGAACAAGTAACGAGGTATCATTCTTAATTGAACACTCATCTGGAATTAGACCAACTTCTGGAATTTCTGTGCATAAATGGAAATGGATTGAGTCTCATCTCGGAAAAATACCATGTCTAATGTGAAGACAGTAGACCAACTATTCTGGGCAATTGTATATGTATATATTAGCATATCACTATACTTATTTATGGTATTTAACAGGGAATTTATGGTATACTAGCCAGCTCCATAGCAGACACTAGCTTATCATAATGATCTGCCTCTGTTACCATCTTTAAATTAAGAGACCTTTTATTCTCTTGTAAGACTCAGACTCTCAGGGAATCAGGAGTGCCAACTCACCTAAAACGTGGCCCTCATTTGCGCCAACCATAAACCTGGTGTTTTACCTTGTCAATGTTTCATTCTGGCTTTGAGTAATCATAGAATCTGGCTTTCAGTTTCTTGTTAATACTATTGGATCTACATCCTCTTACTCTACATTTCAGCTTGCCTCTCTGATGCTAAATAATTAAGGACAAACTCCAAATTACTCCCCTCAAGTATAGGCAAAATCCGGACAACCCCCTAAAGTATGTTTTGGTTCATTTTACCCCCTAAAATATGGCATTTGGTTCATTTTATCCCCTAATACAATTTATCTTTTTTTTTCTCCACGCACAAGTGGAACCTTTAGTTAAAACTTTGCAAGATGATAATAGACATCATAACACATGTTAGAAAAATAATAAATTATTTTCATATGTAGGATATATAATAACAAATGCACAGAATAGTTGGTCTACTGTCTTCACATTAGACATGGTATTTTTCCGAGATGAGACTCAATCCATTTCCATTTATGCACAGAAATTCCAGAAGTTTAGGTTACAGACCAGAGTAAGAGGGGGAATTATCTACAGCTGATTCAAGCTAGATGGTCTACACAAACAGAAAGAAACACAGGATTCCTCACTTTAGACATGATATAAATGGTTCAAATTATATTGTTCTTGGTTGTATTATGTTACCATGGTATATGCAAAACACACGATTGATTGTAATAACTGATCACAATAACCTAGTATCACAAGAACACATCATTAAAGATGACCATTGTATACACAAAGAATTCTTTTTCATGGAACTCTTGTCTCTTAATATGTTGATCATAATGGTAAGCTAAACTATATTCTAAACTGCTATTATTATTATTATTAATTAGGAAAAAGTCCATTTTACTCCCCTCACCTATTCAATTTGTCCGCTTAACCCAACAAACAAAATTTAGGTTCACTTTACTCCATCGGGTTATTTCAATTAGTCCAACCTACCCCCTAATTGGATTTCTCTTTTTTACTTCTTTGTGTACAAGTTGAGTTTTAATTCCAAATTTTATTAGATGACTGATAACATGATGCACTACATTAGAAAAATAAATTAGATTACTTTTCATACATTTTTGTGTATTTAAGATCAATTTCGTTTTAAATATCATAAAATATGAAAATAATCATGAAAATTTTTTAGAATAATTTTTTTAACATAAAGCATCATGTTATGTACATACTCACAAAATTTGAAGTTAAAATTCAACTCGAACATAGAGAAACAAAAACACAAAAACACATTATGGGGTAGATTGGACCAATCGAAATAGTTTGGGGGAGTAAATTGAGCCTAAATTTTACTTAGGGGTTAAGTGGACAAATTGAATAGGTGAGGGGAGTAAAATGGACTTTTTCCTATTGTTGTTGTTGTTGTTATTGTTGTTGTTGTTGTTGTTATTATTATTATTATTATTATTTGGTTAGCCACTTCGTCCATCCGCCAATGCATCAAAAGTACTAACTTCGTCTGCTGTCCTTAGGGAAACATGAACAATTATGATCGGATTGCAGTGTGCAGGTTTTGCGACCACCAGTCCACCACTGAACCTTTATTCTAAGCAAACTGTCAATCCACCATGCCCTGCCATTTTTCGCTGATTGGTTCCTAACTTCATATAATTCCTTTGAGAACCGATGACGCCTAAGAGAGACCCAATTGCTTGGTCGTTGCACAAGACAAAATAACACCCGAATAGAGCCCCAACTCAGCCAATTCCTTCCAAGTTCCATAACAATTTACTCAAACATAAGTTTGTACTCTCTCAAACATTCCATTACCCAACAAAAGCAATTACATTAAAGCAATTTCCAAACATAAGAGACCACACTTGGATTGCACAACACCGTTCAGACCGCCAACGCAGACAAAAAATAGGCAGCAAAACTTGGGGCGGAAACAATGAGAAAATTAACAGGAAGTCTCACCTGCACCGCCCCCAGCCGCAAGAGCAACTGGCAGCCGCCGTGCGCCCCTGCGCGCGAATCCGCACGCAAAACGCACCTGCACGCCGCCGAGCGGAAGGTGGCGCGTGCAGGCCCGACGCCTGGAGCCGGCGGGGTCCCTCGCGAACGCCGGGGACGCCCGCGTGGAGGGAACGACTGACGCCAAGCTCATCCTGCGGCGGCGCTGCCCGCCCGGCGATGGACTGGTGGAGTGGGGGACTCCGGGACTGGATCACTGGAGAGCTCTGATGGCTTATCCGCAAGTTCACGAGGCGTTTATCACTGACACTAAACAGATGGAGCTGCAGATTTGCAATGGGACCCATCTGCGGTCCAGTTTCTTGGTGTCCATTTGATGGAATTCCAAACAAGATATATGTACATGAGCTGCATTGAATTAGAAAAAGTTCTTTTTAAAAAAATAAAGTAAAAAGAAATTCCATTTTACTAGTCTGAACAATATAATTTGTCGATTATACTCCCTAAGAAATTTTTTGATTACTTTTCCCAATATATGCTCGAAAAACAATAGGGACCAATGTCACTAGATTGTAGGGAAATATGACGCAATTATTGGAATTAGAGTTACTGTTTAGACATTTCCATCACAGAAATACAAACAGATGGCAGCAACTAGAACCGAGGTCGTGTCACTTGTCAGTGAAGAAGATCGGTTATATCTGTCTGTTTGGAGGATAAGCTGATAATTGCTGCAAAGACTGGTGATGGTAAATCTGAACGTGCCATTAGCTTCACTCCAACGGAGAATGGTGGGAGTTGTGGTGAGATTACTGTTGCTGCCACTGAGATGCGTGTGAAGGTTACTTGGTCGATAATTCATCGTTAAGCTTTGTTGCATGAATCTGTGTGCTCTACTATAACTATATCGGAGTCATTGATGTCGCAATTAGCATTAAGTTTTCCAGACTCTGTTGGACACTAAAATAAGCAGTAGTGTGATTACTTGGTACCTTGTTATGTGGAACTATTGTCTTTAGAAATATGTAAATCAATGAACCTGCATTGGGCCTCCAGAAGCGCTTTACCTCATCATTCACTATGTTGATATCGTACTTGCGACAGCCTAGTATCAGAAGCCATTGCTGCTTGAACTCTGATCTTACCTCCGTTGGCATCCTGAGCTGTGCTTGGTTGGACTCTGCGCTGAGAATGGCTGTGAATTGGACCTGCGAATTTCTCTATTTTTACAACTTTTTGGTTGTAGCGAAAATAATTGCTCCCTGAGTGACGTGGCTGTATAAATGACGATGATGTGGCACTTTTTGGTTGGCATCCTGAGCTGTGCTTGGTTGGACTCTGCGTTGAGAATGGCTGTGAATTGGACCTGCGAATTTCTTTATTTTTATAACTTTTTGGTTGTAGCGAAAATAATTGCTCCCTGAGTGACGTGGCTGTATAAATGACGATGATGTGGCACGTTTTGGAATGCCGTGTGAGATGGCAAGATATGTACTCGCGGTTGTGTATTGCGAGCATCGGTTGCCTCATCCCCTTTGTCAAATGCTGCCCAGTGTTGAGCAAGAATAAAGAAATTAAGAGTACTGTTTGCTCACCTCAGTCAGAGGCTCAGCCCCGGTGCCGGTGCTCAGCTCATCCTTCTTTGAGGTTGGCTGGGCTCACACCATTCACCACGCATGTCCGGAAAGCCTGACCACGGCGTGAAACTGAGTCCATGCCAAATACGTGGACGCGCACACACGATCACGCAGCAGGCCAATTATCTTTTCATTCAGTTATGCAACTGTATCAGGGCTACGCTAACTCATTTATGCAGCAAACGGAAAGACACAAACACAAACGAACGGGAACAATGATCCATTCTACTTTAATTCTGAAGTCATGAGACGTCTGCTTGAGAGGGGCAGGCCAACTAAAACCTCTATTGTCTACTAACAAGTCAGCCTTATTTTCAACATTGTACATGTATGCAAAACTACAACCCCCAAAGTCTGTAAATTATATCCACAGCTACTGAACGACGAATGGGCGCTAGCAGCTCAGTCTTCGTCTTCAGTTTCCTCATCGTCGCTGCTAGCAGCTTTTCTGTATCTCCATCCATCCTCGACGTTGTTGTCCCCCTCTTCCTCGGTCTCCTCGCTGTCATCCTCGTACGTCATTTTCCTTGACCACTGATGCTCCTCAGGGATGCTCACGGCTGGCAATGGTGCTGTGTACCCTCCTTTGCGCTTCTGGATCTTGGGCTGTGGCATCCTAGCAGTGATATCTGGCTTGCTTCTGTGGGAACTTTTTGAGCTGCTGCGCTTTGAAGAAGGGGCAGCAACTTGAGGACCACCATCCTGGAAGTGGTTGGGGTGCTCTTTTTTCAAATGGAGGTTCAGCTTGTACTCATGAATGTATGCCTTGTCGCAGCCCTCGTAAGGGCAGACGTAAGGCCGCTCAGCTGAGGGAGCTGGAGGTGTTGCTGAAACCTTTACTGTTTTAGGGGGCTGATGATAATCTCCTAGGACATTGTGGTTCACTATTGACGGACCTGGATTCTGTAGGCCACCAACCTATAGTAATTAATTAGACTATATTTATGTCACAAGTAGAAATTCACATGTAGAAAGAGATCTTACTTTCTCATGTTGTGCCCTGATATGTGCTCTTAGTTTTGATTCTTGTGTAAATCTTCTGCCACACTCTGGGTACTGGCACACGTGATAGTTATCCGCAGAATGAGTTTTCATGTGCGCCTTCAAATTAAAATCCAATGAAAAAGCCTGTGATAACCAAAACATAGCACATTAATAACACATCACCCAGAAAACAGTAAATACCTATTATAAAAAGTGCTAAAAAGTTGTATTCATTTTGACCTATTATAAAAAATGCTAAAAGGCTGTATTCATTTTGCTGCTTAGAAATATGACACATCAAACGCATCCCATGCTGTCATGCATCAAGAAAAGCTTCAACCAAACCTTAAAAAGATACCAGAGACAAGGAGCAAGTCTCTTGTTGCTATTGCTACTGCCACTACGAATTGGCATCTGTTAAGAGTTTCATCCACCCGACATCTAGTATATTCTGGGAATCATTTGTGTTGATTGCACAAGAGAATTTATGCATATTTCTTCCAGGAGTAATGGTCAACAACAGAATGCAGATTTACAGATATGATAGGCAAAAGCCTGCATTTATTACCACAATAACCATTGTTGAAACAGAATAGTAAGTAAACTTATGTGGAACATCGATAGTGCATTTGTTGAACCCAGGGAAAAAAACAAACTGCAATATAAGCTTAATGCAGCCAGTGGGGAAAATAAGAATATGATCAGCTATCATTAAAGAGCTGCACAGCAAAAGAAACCAAGCATCAAGGTTTTCTATATCCAGCACGAATTACTTCTCCAGGATCAAGTATCAAATGAGAAAGCATACACATTTTTCGTACACAGTCAGAAAAAAAAACTGCATTCAAGAAACGAGCAACAGATATAATTGAGAGGAGATGGTGATTACCTTCCCACAGCCTTCATGAGGGCACACAAAGTTCTTTTCTCCTGTATGAATAAGAAAATGCCTCTTCAATTTCGAGCTATCTAAGAATTTCTGCAAAATCGAATCCAGTGGAAAAACATTAGTTAGTTAAGAAACGCATAGAACGATGTCGCCGCAATCTGATTCTGAAAACTACTCTGTGGTATGTAGGTAGGATTGATGAATAATACCTTGCCACAGTTGTCATAGTGGCAGATATATTGTCTCTCCCCATGGACATGGGCATGCTTCCTAAGAGCTCCAGCATCAAAGAATGTCTTCCCACATCCCTCATAGCTGCACAGGAAGAGGACCTCGGTGTTTGGTTCGGGTGTTGCAGATTCTTCCCCCTGTTCTTTGTCCTTAGCTTTCAAAGCTGCCAGTCTATCCTCTGTAGATAAATGAAATTAAAATATTAACAGCAGAAATGAAAAGGTTGCATCATAAAACAAATAACACAAGAAACAATCTAACTGGTTCATAGTTAAAAGTCATAAAACAAGCAGCATACCCAATAAAGAATAACTATGTACTAAGTGGCAGATTGCATGAGGCCACACTGCGCATAACTTTGTAGTACGCACTACACTGTCAACACCAGTCAAGAGGTGTCAGCAATCCAACAGATTTCATTTACCATGCTGTCAACAATCTCCAAATAAATCAGAAGGCTTCAACTGGTTGTTTCGACTGAACTTGCCGCTCTTAGCCTGCGACTAATGGATATACAAGTACTGTTCTACTGAAATCTGGAAAATTATATGAGAGTAACTCAACAACAATCCCATGTATGCACTCCAGAAACATTACAAGCTAGCCATGTGTGATGCAACCAGCACAAGGAACAGGAAAAGACTGCTGTTTTTGCTTGGTTAGTTGGTCCTACACAGTATCCTCAAGGAGTAGGGAATTCACATAGATGTGGTTGAACAGTACTAGTGACGGAACACTACTAATCAAGCAAAGCAGCAGTGTTTTGCTAAAGCCCAGCGCGAAACAGTACAATAGCAATATGGCATTACACTACAGTAATGCTCACAAAGGGTGCGTTTTTACAGCAGCAGCAGCAGCAAAGAGTCGAAGGGCAGCAAGCAATCAACGGCGGCAGCGTACCTCTCACCCACTTGAAGAGCGCGCAGGGGGCTCCGGCGACGACCAGGTCCTGCGGGACCCTGTATAGGCGAGAGGTCAGATCGGAATCGCGGGACCGGGCGGGGCTCCCGAGAGAAGAGGGAAAACCACGGGACGGGATTAGCTGGGGGACGGGAACTCACCACTCCTTGACCCACCGGAAGCGGCGGCGCACGGCGGCCTGCATCTTCTCCGGGCGCGGCGGGCGGCGGCGGCGGAGGAGGAGAGGGCGAGGGCGGCTAGGGATTGGGAATTGGGGAAGGAAAGGGTGGGGAGCGGGGAGGTGTGGTACGGGTGGGTAAGAAGACTAGGGGATGGGGAAGGTCAGGAGGAGCACGAGGCGGAGTCCTCCTTGGTGCGTTGCGATGGGTGGGCATGGTGGAGAACGCCCCAGCAGCCTCCGCGAGAAGATGTATGGCTATGGATGCCATGTCCATGCCCCGACTCGGCTCGGCGACTCCCCCCGCGCCGTCCGACTCCCAACGCAACACGCACGGTGGGGCTCAAGGCCAAGCCACCGCGTTGCTTTCTCAAGTTTCTCTTCTCCAGTCCTGCCTTTTTCCGGGCGCTTCGTCTTCCGTGGTGCGGAACAATGGGGGAACTGGCTAAAGTTTGGAACGGGGTGGGTTGTTGCCTTGGCGGGATAAAATAAAGAGAACGAATGGTTGTTATTTTTTTTGAAACGCACGAATTTTGCCCGAATGGCTCGAATTTCGTCTAGGAAAAATGCAAAGTCTACCTGAACCCTTTTGTACGCATACGAGTGACAGGGCACGTATGAACGCTCAGTCACGTAGATCAAATTCCATTCGCGGAAATATTTTCAGCAGCCGGTGGCTCAGTCGGCCCACAAACAGATTTGTAAAGAAAACTTGTCAGACCAAAAATTTTCATGTAAATGGGTAAGTTGTTTTTTTTTCATACCCGTTTAATTCTGCTGAAGGCCCCTATGACCCACAAACGGAAAATAAAGAAATTAATCGGACTCAAAAATTTAATTCAAGCTAATTAGCTCATGTTCATCGGTTGTCTCTATGGTCCTTCTCCCTTCGCCAATCTAAGCCGTTCATTTCTAACCATCCTCCCTCAATTTATTTCCTGGTACTTGCTCCATGCACACATACACACGTGTTTTTTCATGTTGCTCGTCCCCTTCTCACTTGTTTTCTTTGTGTGAACACATTGTGCTTTGTTACGATGTTAAACTTTCATAACTAAGTTATAACCCATGTCACCAAGAAAACGCAAAACCAAACAAGTGGATGATTTTTTTTTCTTCCTAGAAGTTCAAATATACAATTACACTTTTTGGTTAGGACGTATTAAGGCTTTTAATTTATACTCAAATAGCATTCTCAAGAGCTAGAGTTGAAATCAGTGAAATAAAGAAAGGTTTACCAAGATGCAGATCGTCTATCCTTCTGCCTAAAAGAAAAGGAGTAATCCAATTGTTATATAAGGACAAGAATTAAAAATATATCTACAATAGTTTAAAAATAGAATTTTTAATTGTACTTTTGAAATGATAAATTTTCAAATTATTGTGATAACATAATATAACGGAACAATGGTTTCTACAACTACAACAATCGAATTTCACCTCTAGAACAATATAAAACATAGTAGGGAACAAAAATAATAAAAAATGTACCTAAAACAAAATATTTTCACTACTAGAACAATCTAAGGAATACCTCCAAACTATTGATTTTTGGAATAAAGTATATAACAAGATATCGAACTACTATCACCTCTATTGAGAAAAGGAAATAAAGTATAATAAAACCCATATTTAATTATTACATGGAGCAGCGAGATTTAAACTGTCTTTATAGGAGCCAGACACCGCCAATTTTCCATAGCTAAAAAGAAAGTAGAAAATTAAAGAGCATACTAAAAACAGAAGTACGACTACCATCGTCTGCATGCATTTAGCAGCAAACAAAAAAGTCCATGTGGCGTAATAAAGAGGGATTAAAACACTGAAATGGGAGGATGAAAATCCTTAACCCATTTTGGCGTTTGGATTTTGTAACACCCTCCAAATTCAATAGAATTAATTTAGGAACTAATTGGTTAAACGCTAGATTTATTAGAATAATTATAGATTTAAGGAATAAATATGGATAACAAACTATAAATAACTATGGGAAAATAAAAAAGGGATGTTCCACAACTCGAGCCCCAAAATAGGTCTCTAAAACCCTAGAATTAAACTAGAAAAGATTTGGTTCAAATTTGAATTCAACTTCCTTTTAAAACTCCTTTCAAATAAATAGGAAAAATGGTTTTAAAAGATAATTGGGCCGAAACCCTAGCTGTGGCCCAACCAACCTCCTCAGCCCAACTACAAAGCCCATCCCTGCCCCCTGAACTCCCCTTTCCACCCGCCTTCTCCCCTCCCTTCACGCCGGCCCGATCCACCTCCTCCAGCCCGCTTCCCGCCAGCTCGGCCCGCAAGCACCACACGGCCCAGTCCACCTCGGCCTCCCGCTTGCTCGGCCCGCGTGCACGCGGCCCGATCCTGCCGGGATGACGTCAGCCTCCTCCCCTCCCCTGCTTCCTCCTCCGCGCGCCACCGCCCGATCTGCGGCCCATGGCTGCGATGCCGCCCCAGGGTGCGCGCGTGCCGCGTGTCGCCACCCCCGGCTTCCACCGCACCCGGACGACGGCGCCGACCACCCTCCAGACACCCGAAGTCGAGGCTGCCGCCGCCGTCGTGACGCCATCGCCGGCGCCACGCGTCTCCACCCCGACGGCCGCTTTCAGTTCCCTGGCACTACATGGCCGCACCCCGCGCTCTCCCGCGCTCTCCCCCAGCCTATAAAAGGCAACCCAAACCCCCACACCGGGCACACCACAAGCTCGAGTTCGAGGATTTTCCCCCTCGTGCATGGATGCGCTGCTCCGCTCCCCTCTCCTCCCCCCTGCTAGCCCCAACCGATCCGCCGTGATCCCCTCTCTCGCCTGGTCCAAACTGTAGGGCTGGCGGCGAGCTATAACGCCGCTCCGGCGCTGCTCTGGCAAGCCCCGCGGTGGCGCACATGGCGCTCGCGGTGGCGCCGCCCTCCTCCCCTGAACTGTTGTGCCGCCATCCCCCACCGTCGCCCCGCCGTCATCCTCGCTCTCTCCATAAATCTGACAGGGGGGCCCGGACGCCAACGCCGTCACCCCTGCCGTCCGCTCCCTCCGCCCCAACGACTCGGTGCACCCGGTCCACATGGACCGCCGACCCCGTGCGCGCCTCGGCCCACGGCCAGTCCACAGCGCAGTGGCCGCGCTGGCTGGGTGGACGCAGTCCACTGGACCGTTGGCCCAGCGGCACGCGATCCACCGCGCCCACTCGCCCAGCCCACGGAACAGTGCCGAGGCTGGACCCCACCCCCGCCGCGTCAGCCCTAGCAAAATGCTAGGTACACCCCGATAAGTGTACACACAAGTGTATTTAGAGCCCTTCCTCACTTCCAAAAATTCTCCAAAAATACTAGGAATATTTCTAAGCCTATTAGTGCCATCCAATCCTTTTTAGCAAGTCATTAGAGCCTAAACTCAATTAGGCTAGTTTCTAACCAATAGAAAGCCTCCATCAGTGTACCCCATAAATTCCCCTTTTCATGTCTTAGCCCCATAAATTCCCAGATAATTCCCATAAATATTAGGGATTATTCTAAGCATTTCCATATGCTTAGTTCCCTAATATTTATATCCTAAGCCTAGCCTAGCCATTAAACCTCCCAAAACCCCGTCGTTACACAGCCCGTGTAAGCCTTAACCCCGTCTAAAACTCCGTCGTCATACCATCCGTCCCTAAACCCCTAGGTCTCAATGGAATCCTAGCCGTCTTGTTGTCCGGTATAGTATAAGGACTTTCTAGGAATCCATATTCGGGAATTATTCCTTAGAAATATACATAATTCCTGAAGTACCAATAATCATCGTTCCAGCTATCCTCCAAGAAATTATTTAATAATTCTCTTCGAAATCCCCATCCTTTAATCCATTAATTATTTTATATAATTAATGGGTTATTAGTCTAATCTTTAGCCTTTAACCCTTAGGGAAATCCTTCAATCCCCCTCCTTTCTTTCCATTCTCATTTTCCTTTTACGAATTGATTGGTGTACTGTTATACTGATTGTTATTTTCCTGTGTTTTATCGATAGCATGACCGGGTCCTGACGAGACGCTGAAGCTCCAGAAGGCCTGCAGCCCAGCCCGGTCAACATACGATATACGCCCGCGTAAAGAACGTCTAAGGACCGACAATGAAGGCAAGTCTCACAATAATATCACCCAAATCACTAAAGTTTACCGTTCTTGCCGCATAAGCTGTAAGGGGGCATCATGTGAGTGGATGCCCGGCCCTGCTGTAGATATAGGATGCTTTAAGATTGGGAGTGGAAGGATGATCCCAAGGAGGGGATTCTATCCTAAGAGCCACTCTGATCCAGCTAAGAATCGGTTCATGTAAGAGTCTTTCCAATGCCCCGTACAACCACGCATGCCAAAAAGGTATGTGAGGCCTTTACTTGCACCCCACTAGCTAGCACTAGTAAACTGTCCCAAGGGGCCACGGTGGGCAACGGGTATGCTGGAGACAGCCCCAGACAGAGGGCTGGGACTGGTCGGCACGGGTCGCGTGTGACTGGGCCGGTAGGGCCTGTTGGCAGGATTGCCAACTTATAATTGCATGCATGCATTTCCCCGGGAAGGTCATTTTGTGGACGGAAATGCGATCCCTGTTTAGGCCCCAGCAGTACCCGTGGACAGAGCTAGTGATTGGCTGTCTAACGATAGACGCCATAAAAATTGGCTGTCTAGCGATAGACGCCAGTGGGCACGAGTCTCGTAGGGCAGTACCTGCCTTGACGAAGGTAGGGACTGACCGGATGCGTGGTAGATAAGTACAACCTCTGCAGAGTGAAGAATCTATCTGGATAGCCGCAGCTCTCGGTATAGAGCTGATATGGTCAAAGCCCCCACTGATTAGATTTCCTTTATTGCATGGGGAACCCAGACGGCAGGAGCGCTGATGACTGGGTTCTGGATATAATGTCGGGACTGGCAGGGAGGAAATGCCCCTCCAGACCCAACATTTATATTCTTTTAATTTCTATAATTATATTATTGAATTTGTGGGATTTGCTGGGTATTCAACTCTAAATACTCACTCTTGCTTTCATTGTCGTACAGATTTAGGTTTCCAGGGCGATATGGTGCTGCCACCCACTCCGGTGGAGGAATGAGTGTCCGCCGCTCTCCGCTAGTTAAATCGGTGTAAATAATTAACTTATACGTTATTTACTGCTTCTGACACTTAATCTGTGTTGAGATCCGTGTCAGCGTACTGATCCAGGGACTGATACGGGTGATAAAGGGACGTCCTAGCCAAGGGTCCCCTCAGATTTTATCGCTAGGAACTAGACAACCGGGAGTACAATTGGGACCGAAATTTAGAGGCACACCAAAGGAGCAAATGCAGATGATACATATGCGAATCGAGAACATAAGCCAAGATCATATGTTCAAATACAAAATCCATGAGCTTTGGGATACTCGCCTTGGGTGTGCTGTTGAGGACTCATGGTCATGGGTCGCCAGGTATTGAGCATGTCTCAAAGAAAATGAATGTGTATTTTTATTAAATAAAAATAGGGTCGTGCAAGAAAAGGGTGGGAAACACTCATGGGCCATCATAAAAATGAAAAGAAAAATGCGCGCGTGCAAGAATGGCCTCTAAGCAATATGATGATGTCTATAGTCATTCTTCTCGAACAAATGTGTTGCTAATGGTTGTCCATGACCAAAGTCGTCCCATCTGTTAAGTGAAAATGAGAATGAGAACTGATGATTGATTATTGTGTTGTGTGTTACATATATATACAAGCCCAAGGGGTGCCCCCAAAGGGTGCCTTTCTATGAAAGGGTGTCTCTCTAGAAGTGGTGTCTATACAAAAGGGTGTCTATTCCTAAAAGGTGTCTATTGATCACTACTAATCCTAATTAATCCTAACACTCCCCCTTGATCAATTGACTTCTTGTAGGCACCATTGTTTGTTCATCAGTTATTGCTTGAAGCTTTGGAAAAACCCTGTGGGAATAAAAACCAAAGTAGATAGATATACCAGGTAAAACTCCTCAAACCCCAGTGGGAAAAACTTGAGGAGAAACATAATTGTATGTGTATATGCCATCGAAAACTCCTTTAAAACCCGGTGGGAAAATGAGGAGAAATAATATGGCATATGTGATTATTGTCTCATTATAAACTTATATGAGAAAAACCTTGAGAGGAAAAACTCATAACAAAGTTTTGAGATCAATACTATGATCTGTGGATCATATTTGAATAATCTCCCCTAAAACCCAATGGAAAAAATATGAGGAGAAATGATATGTCTTTGATATCTTCTTAAAAACTCTTGTAGAGAAAATAGAAGATATGACATGTAATATGTCTTGATATCACCTCTAAAAACCCCGGTGGAGAAAAATAGGTAATATGACATATAGTCTTGTATTGATATTGCCTCATTAAAACCTTATGAGAAACCATATGAGGAAAAACTCATATAGGAAAAAGAGTGCAATATGATGTTTGAATAGGTTTAAAATTTTCGGAGAGTCTCCCCCTGAACCTTGCAAAGTTGTCATTTACCATTATCGGTAGATAAGGACTTTCTGTGAGGTTCTCACATATTTGATTTGCAAGATGTTTATTTCTCAATGTGTAACAAATGAGAATAAACATGTTGAGCAATACTCTGGTTGATATTGCTCTATTAAACCTATTATATCAACACAATACCAAGCGTATCTTGAGAGATAGTTGTTCATGATTCAATAGAATCAACTTAATCATTCTATATAGTGACAAACATAAGTGGTGTTTTAGAATGATAGATGGATGTAGTTGTTAGAGTCTATTGACTCCCATTAGAACTATACCATCATGATATCAGTTTATGTTCTAGCAATATGGAGATTATTTAGCTAGTAACTTAGAATCACTATGGTTATATCTTGATTGAATAAATCAAGATGTTTGGTGCCATAATATATCTATTGATATCCAGTTTGATTCCTGCCAAATGGCTTGAAGGAGTTGCACATTTTGACTTATACTAAGTTATCTGCAAATGCAATATTTGGCCTTCTGCAATTTGCAAGATATGAGCGCTTTTTATGGCACTGTAGTTGTTATCCTAGGGTCTACATGGTAATTTATCCATCTTTAGGGATTGAACGACCATAAGTGATGATGGATATGATTATCCAATATTATTTTGATATTGATGGACAATCTAAAAACTGATATATGTGCTTAAGTTGTAAACTTAAGCATAATTTGGTTTTAACCAAATATTCATCTCAAATTCTGTCTTAAAATGATTGCTTGTTTGTATTGTGTGTCGAGATGATGAAAAAAATCCAGTTTGGATTATTTTGAACACATATGCAATCATAGTAATTGGAGTAATTCTTCTGTGGAAGATACTCCCTTAGTCAATTGTACCACAATCAACTTGACTTCTTCAAGTCATACAATGACCTGAGTTGAACATAATGTATATTGCAATTTCAATTCAGAACATAGTCTACTGATGACTTTATATGTCTGAACTAATCCAATTTATTTAGTCTGCCAATGGTTGAATGTTGAAACATAATTTTTCACATATACCATGAAAGGTATGTTGCTCGGTTTCTTCATGAAACCATATGCTACAAGCTCTTGTTGTTTCACCACCTTGCTTTCATAAAGAATGCAATATGAGAAGAAGATATTACTGTGGTAAATACTTCTCACTATTGAACAAGAGCAATTCTCTTTAATTGCCACCTTTAATTTGACCCAATTTGAGTGTGGAGACACTCTGCCTAGGACTTTTGGTTTGGATCCAGTTCAAGGTGTATGGCAATCTTGAGAAGGAGTATATGTCGACAATTTGTAGTCTTTGTATGATTGATTCAATGGAATCAATATAGCATGTGAAAATAATAACCTTTTAAAACTCCATGTCATTTCCCACAACAATGGAATTAGGTTGTTCCAATGACCTAGTGTCTAAACTTATGTGCACTTATACTGGGCTTTAGAATGCTAACATTCATAGGCTTTTGGATTTGAATATCCATGAAGGGTCAAACAACATGTATGATGTTGATTTTGCATTTACTATGCTGAAGGATGTCTCCCCCTGTTCCGCGGATGCTTGTAATAAGCTATATCCCAAATGACCATACTTCTCCCCCTCTTATTTTGATTTGGGAGTTGAGTGATTTTATTTGGTACCTTCACTCTTTCTGGTATATTTATCCATAGAATTGGATATGATGATACTTTGATTAGCAAATGCATCTGGCAGACTATTTGTAATGTATTACAAATAAATATTTTGAACTAAGGTTCAGATATTCTTTGGTATGTGGATATGAGGACTCAATGTGATAAACATTCTGATTCCTGGCATTCTATTTTGTGGTATTAATCTCTCCCTAATGCCTGGAATCGTCCTCAAAATATGATCAACATACGAGCATGTATACAAATCTCCATAGAAGACCTTAGGTATTATCTGAATGACAGATAATAATACCCTCTGTTGGCCCCTAATGCTCATAGATGTATGTTGAGGTGGCGACATTGGTATATGCAAAACATAACCAACATGCAAAGGGAAATATATGATTGAGGTCAAATTTCCACGTACATACTGCAACGGAGGGAGCCGTATAGTTGCAGTTGAATGAATTTGGATTAATTATGCGGTGTATAAATCCGCATAGTACCAAGATATTGGTAAATTTCAATTCTTTGCTGGTCATGCAAATGAATTATCTCAATAAGAGATTTTTAGTTAACCCATAATGGATGATACTTAGTGCTATAGTTCCCAAAACCAAATAACTCCAAATGAATGGATTTGATCATGTATCCAGGATAAGTTGCTTCAAATTAAAAATCTGATCAATAAATTTGGTAAAATTATGATACCTTATGAGTAAGGAATACACATGTGGAACTATTTATCAAATGCATCAATTAGCATTTTTTAAAGCACTTAAATGGTCTATTTGGTTGGCCAAATAGAGCCATATGCTTGTCTTGAATGTGTTCAAGAACTTGGGTGGCTCACATATGAAATTTTAAGGTAAGAGGGCCTTAAAATTAATTTTCTTGTGGCACATGCGGTGCACATAAAAACTGAGAATTCAGAGAATGTAAGCTATGACCAATAGAATTGTTAATAATTTTTTTCATAATCCCAATTCCTGGGTCTCCAAGTCGATCATGCCAATTTTGGAATGCATCGATATTTTGGAAAATTATATTATAAGTAGAATACTCTTATAGGATTTATGTAAGTAAAGTACAATCCAGATTGGAGTGAAGAAAATTTTTCACAAATTTTCTTGCCAAATCCCATAAGTTTAGTTAGAAGAAGGAAAGCTTCTTTATTATCTTCATGTGTTTCAACATGAAGACCATTCTTACGGATATCTCTATTACTCAAAAGGGTACGAGTCAAATCAGGATACAATAAGGCATCCTCAAGTAAAATTTGTGTACCCATAGGGAGAGTAATAATGGCTTGGCCTAAGCCAGCTATTATTGCATCTTGACCAGCAATGGTCATAATATTTCCTTCCTTTTTCTTAAGGGTTTGGAAATATTTCATCTCCTGAAGAATAGAGTTTGTGGTGCAAAAGTCCACGCTTTGGATCAAGTCCACGAGGCATAATTCTCTTCTATTTAAATTAAGTTTCTTGAATTCTTTAGTAGCCATATTTCTACATGATCAATCATGTACTAACTAATTTACCTTATGGTAAAAATTGCAATGTTTATGTAATTGTTAAAACTTAGTTGATATCTTATCATAGTTTTTGGAGTATTGTAGGTTATCACATAAATGTGTAGACCAAACAACAAATCATAAATGTTGATAAACACAAATTGGATAATCTCGGTGTTAAAACAAAGAGTAGATCGTATGGTAGGCAAAATCATTGCAGCCTAAGCACAGTCTCTGGGCAGAATAATTCATAAGTGAATTAGACGCAGCCAATGCTTAGAACTCTACCACTTTGTGTACTTATCAACAATAATATGATAAAAATGGTAATTATCACAAGGATGTAGACCATTTATTATAATCCAAAACCTTTATTTTGATTAAAAACACGGTGTAGGTAATCATCGAGTTTTCAGTAAAACAAGATGTAGACCTCTCAGTAATAGGTGATGAATCACTGCTAAGATCCGGTCTCTGGGCAGAATAATTCGAACATGAATTAAACACAGCCAGTGCCTTAGACTCCATTACCTTGTGTTATTAATCAAAATAAACAAGATATAATATATTGCAATTTTGATTATGAAGCCGATGATAACCAAACAAAATCTTTTTCTGTATGATAACTCGGTTTAATGAACTTGTGGTGACGTCATGAATTAATGGTTTGATTAAATCAACAGAACAATCGATATAAAAATGGTTTGATTAAATCAACATGACAATCGATATTCAGTTGCAATGTACATATATTAAAATCAAGCCACACAGATATATACAATGGCGATCATAATTGGGGCATAACAACATAAGGAGATGTTCTTGCGGAATAAAAGGCTAACTAGAAGACTAATTAATTCTAGTACTGTTGAAAGGAAATAAAGAAATGACTATTATTTCTAGGGGAATCAGAGGCAAAAGAAGCCCAAACACAGTGCTCTCGGTGAGTTCAATTCTCTAGAGAGTTGAAGCAACGAGAGACTTCTCTTGTGTCTTCTGGGAGTTACAGAATGACGAGTGCTTTCTCTTTTGGGAGTTGTTTGCAGAAAAGGAACCGCCGGCAAGTTCCTTCCTTTCTGGAAGTTACAGAACTTGCATGGGGTGATTTCTTGATTGTAGAGGCAGCTTGCATGATAACGTGTTAAGTGAAAATGAGAATGAGAACTGATGATTGATTATTGTGTTGTGTGTTACATATATATACAAGCCCAAGGGGTGCCCCCAAAGAGTGCCTTTCTATGAAAGGGTGTCTCTCTAGAAGTGGTGTCTATACAAAAGGGTGTCTATTCCTAAAAGGTGTCTATTGATCACTACTAATCCTAATTAATCCTAACACCATCTATCAGGGATAGAGCTAGTTGGGGACTAAAGGTAGGGCGGCTATGGCACCACTCACGCTTTATTTACACTTTTTATGTACAATATATAGATTTCTACATATTGAGTTGTATCTACATGCAACGACTAGTTCATTACACTCTTTGTATAGATATTAATTGGTTTGAATGTTAGTATTTATTTATATATATTTTTAAAATATTAAGGTTAACCTCTCTTTGTATAATTCCTAACTCTATCCCGATCTGAAAGGCGGAGAACGATAACTTTTCATATATGTCCTGTCTCTCTTAAAATTTCTAAAAAAATAGGTGAAGCAACAAAACAACACTATTGCATCATTCCTTACAGTTTACAATTTTATAAATTTTGACTTGCGCTTGTGTATAATTATATTTCTTCAAATTAGTGTCATCTTTAAAATAGAAAAAGGTTCTCTCCATGGCCAACAGAGTTGTGCTTAGTAAGTATTCATAAATTTCCTTTAATAGAATGCACGTTGAATTCTTGTCTAAACTACTTAGAATGTCATTACTCCCTCCGTCTCAGGATATAAGGCACGCACGTAAATCAAAATTCAAACTTTGAAAACTTTGACATACGATTAATCTTGTATAATAAAAACTTTGTCTCACAACAATAATATAATTGTATTCATATTTAAAAGCACTTTCATATGACTATAATTTTGTTGCTACAAATATTATATTATAACAAATATTAAGAGTCAAATGTTATTGTTGGAGACTGTGCCAAGTTTGACCGCGCCTTATATCCTGAGACGGAGGGAGTACTAATGAAATGGACAGTCAACTTAGCCAGAGAGACATGAATATATGAGACTGAGATTTTCAAATATTAAGAAATTTCTCTGCACTATCTCAAAATTCATGTCTACCAAAAGAAAATTTAGAGTTGCACATCAGGGGGCTTAAAAAACAAGTGGATGGTCGACAGAGAGCGCAAAGTCAAATCCCACAGAAAGTCACAGCTGCGGTGGGCTGACAGACCCTGCATTTAATAAACACTTTAATAAACCCCTTCCAACCGTGGACTTTGCCCATTCTCCATTTTATATTCCTTAAAAAATAAATTCCGGCACGGAAAAGACGAAAACACAAGCAAGCGAGCACGGCTGTCTCCTCTCCGATCAAATCCCCATCGGAGCAACCACCGAAAAGCACGCGATTCCTACCCGTCGGGCCGCCGCCATCAACGCCGCAGGTGGGAGGTGCCTGTCGCCGCTGGTGGCGCTCCGGCCCTGCTCCGGTCCGGAGCGCTCCTCCCCTCCTCGTGCGGCTGTTTTCCACGGCGGTTGGGTCGCGTCAAAAGTCTAATCTTTTATCTGCCTCCCGTCGCTCTGACGCCGCCTTTTCTTGACTAATCGGCGGCGGAATTGGCCGACCCTGGGTTGGGCTGCCTTGTCTTCTTCCTTCCGATCGGTACTTGCCTGGTAGTTGATAACTTCTATTCTCTTCTCCTGTTTGCTGCTCAAAAGGGCGCATTTCCCCCTTGATTCTGGTCTATTGGAGGTTGCCACCTTCCTCTTATTGCGTTGATCTTTTTCTCCGGTTGGTGCTTCGTCAGCTCGACGACTCGAGTAGGTAAGTTTGGTTCGATCTTTGCGGCGTTCGTTTTACTACTTTGTTATTGGCGGCGACGGATTCCGGCGTTGGGTGGGATTGAACGAATTCGCCGCCAATTTCGCATCTTGCAGGCGCTCGGCTGGTGGAGCGATTTGACTTCTTGCCAAGTCGGCATTGTCGCCATGGGCGGCGTGTGCTCGGCGGGGATCGCCGGGGACAAGTCGCCGACGGAGCTTTCGTTCCGGGCGATGGGGTTCGTGGTGGAGCAGGAGTTCAGGGCCTTCTCGGCTACCGGTAAGAACAGGACCGCGCCCGTAGAGGAGGCAGCAGAGCCTGAGGAGGTGGGCGATCGGTCGTCTCGTCTCCCTGAGAAGGGTTCGCCGCCGCCGTCCTCGGGCAGCAAGGCTCGCCACTCCGTCCCGAATGAGCCGCCGCATTTGATGCGTGCCGAGTCGGGGAAGTCTAAGGCCGGGAAACCCAGGAGAAGCACCTCTAACAAGGCTGGTCCGAGCAAGGCAAGTCTTTCCTTCTGAAAATGTATAACAGTAGCTTGTATAATTGTGCATTATGTGTGGTCAGACGATTGGATCGTGCACTGAGACTTAGGCCCTGTATTACATTGTGTGTCATGGCAATATTTTGCTGAAAGTATTGTCACTTTTTGATCTTGTTTGTAATCAGAGCCACTAGCCACTAAGTTCTTATATTGTAGCATGAGGCACGTGTCATATTAAATTGTGATTTCAGGCATGGTTTATATAATTCAGAGGAAGGTTGTTTTGCCAGGTTTCATAACGCTTTTGGATTTCTTGACCCTTCTTTCAGGTTTCAGATATAGGCTTAGCACTTGGTAGAAAGAGTACCTCTGGGCTTGGGAAAGCAGTGGAGGTTATAGATAATTTGAGTAGCAGCATGTCAAGTTTGAGCCCTGGTGGGGGATTCATGTCAGCACCAACAACAAAGGGGAACAAAATCTCAATCCTTGCATTTGAGGTTGCAAACACAATAGTGAAGGGCATGAGCCTCATGCAGTCTTTGTCAAAAGAAAGCCTGAAGTATTTGAAGGACACTGTCCTCCTATCAGAAGGTGTACAATGTTTAGTTTCAAGCGACATGGATGATCTGATGAGGATCGCTGCAGCTGACAAGAGGTCTGCCCACAGATGTATTAACATTTTGATTCTGTGTTATGGTTTAGAAGATGTTGTTTCCCAACTTTCATTTCTCAAAGAATGAAATGTTTCATTCTGGCCATATCTTTGCAGGCAAGAGCTGAGAGTATTCTCACGAGAAGTCATAAGATTTGGGAATCGTTGCAAAGATCCTCAGTGGCACAACCTAGATCGTTATTTCTCCAAGTAGGCTTCTCACTTTTTACATGCCTTAATCATTGATATCCAATTATAATAATCTCACTAGTTGTTCTTGCGTTTGTTTCCAGGCTAGAGTCTGAAATTACACCCCAACCAGAGTTAAGAGATATGGCAAAAGCAGATATGCAGCAACTCATGACCCTTGTTCGATACACTGGTGTGAGTATCACATACTTTGACAAAGCTTTAGTGCTTTTATAAAAAAGAAACTTTGTTTGGTTACATTTCTTTGCTATTTACTAATATTTATAGATCACGCTATCTATCTGGTTCCTCTGTTCTTTTCTGATTCAGTTGCTATTCATTCTATCCTTTTCTGATTCAGTTGCTATCTCACTTGTTGTCTCATAGGATCTCTACCATGAATTGCATGCCCTGGATAGATTTGAGCAAGATTATCGCCGTAAATTGGAGGAAGAGAAAAGATCAGTTACTTTTGAAAGAGGTATTTCCATATTAATCCATGTATTGTTGCAATCCAATTCTCTGATCCTTAACAAACTTATAATTGCCTGACATGAATGAACAGGGGACACTGTTCAGATTATCAGACAAGAACTGAAGAGCCAGAGGAAGCATGTACATAGTTTAAAGAAAAAGTCTCTATGGTCTAAGATTCTTGATGATGTAAGTAATTTATATTGAAATCATGCGCAAGAGGAAGTGTACAGATGACAATTTTCTGATTGTCTCTGCTTAATGGGCAACATGAATAATGCAAATTCTACCTCCTATTTATAGGTTATGGAGAAGCTTGTAGATATTGTCCATTTTTTACATGTTGAAATTCAAGATACTTTTGGGCCATGTGGTAAGCTCATTCGCTCACTTTTTTTATCATCAAACCAGCCATGGTTACCGCCTAATAGTATTGACTTACCTGTTATGTGTTTTTGGTTCCTGTAGATACGGAGTCCAATGAATCCCAAGAGAGCCGTCAAACGTTAGGCTCTACTGGCCTCTCTCTTCACTATGCTAATATCATTTCTCAGATTGACAATATTGTAAGTTTCTTGTGGTTTCTCAAACAATGTCCATATTGGTTGACTGCATTTTTTCCCCATATTCAAATTGTCAACACTAGGGCTATTCTGAAACTAGCATACCAATATACGTTCTATATACTTGTACTCCAGATATTATGTTCATAGTTCATAACTTGTAGCCATAGTGGACACTGGTGTGATAAAGTAAGGTTAAGAAATGCAGTTAGGTTGCTACATTCTGAAACTCCAAAAAAAATTCTTTGGAAATGCTGTTTTATGACCAATCAGTTAACATACAGAAATGTGCCAGCACTTGTAGCCTTTTATGCTGAAAAAAATGTAGTTCTGGCAGAATTTACGCTGGCAATGAGCATCATTCAAACGTTCATTCAGCAAATGCTATTGCCTAGTATGATTAGTTGTTGAACATTCCTGGGGAACTGTTTAATAACCAATTTTGCATACATAAGGTTTCCCGAAGCTCTGTTCCCCCTCAATGTACAAGAGATGCGCTCTATCATGCTCTGCCCCCAAATGTCAAGTCAGCTCTTCGAACAAGATTGCTAACTTCGTCAGAATCTCAAGAGGTATTCTGAGGCTTGGAACGTTTGCTCACTCTTAGAACCCTCTACTTGGAAGCTTTGTTTTTTAAACTGAATTATCCTTGTTAGGTTCCAATCACTCAAATCAGATGTTCAATGGAGAAGACATTGCAGTGGATTGTCCCAGTTGCTAATAATACGGCTAGGTACTTCAATTTGGACTGCTTATATATAAATAAAAATAGATTCAAATTCAACCAGAACTTTGATCCTTTTCAAGGTATTGACTTTATGTTTAATCCTTGTTTTCAATGCTATATACCAGAGCACACCATGGATTCGGATGGGTTGGTGAGTGGGCAAACACAGGGTAATGCACTCTTCTCTTCACCTGTTCCTCAAGGTATTAAAGTATAGTCCCGAAATGCAAAAGGTCTCATCTCATATCTGGGTTGCGAACTAATTCACGCAGGAACGATCTGTCACGAAGACAGCCTGGCCAGCCCGACGTGCTGAAGATCGAGACCCTCTATCACGCAGACAAGGCTAAGACAGACGCATGCATTCTGGACCTGGTGCTGTGGCTCCACCACCTCATCAGCTACAGCAGGCCAAACAAGGGTGGCAGGTCACCGAGCCGATCCCCCGTCCGTTCCCCATCGCAGCCAAGCCATGCGGCCCCGCGATCGCCGGTCTCAGCAGCATCCTCCAGCAGCCCTGCTGGCCTCACCCGAGAAGACCGCGAGATGCTGCTGGACGTGTACACAAGGCGACGCTCCCCCGGGAAGAGCAAGAGCCAGGAGCTGTCAACGGCGGCCCATGGCAGTGGCAGGTCGCCGCTGAGCAGGAACGATCGGCTGAGCAAGAGCGGCAGCCACTACCAATCGCAGGAACACGGCGGCAGGGTGTTCCCCCTGACGACGAGCAGGTCGCCCGCTGCATCGCCGGTTGTCCACTTCGACATCGACCGGATCAAGGCGCTGGACGTGAACCGGATGAACAGAGCAGATGTTCAGAAGCAGCCGTGAGACCACCTGGATCTATGCATAGTCCGGTCTCCGGTCACTGTGATCTTTTTGTTCCGCGCAGTGAGAATAAACTGAGCATAACAGAGGATTCAGAGGTTCAGGTGTTGTTCTCACGCGATGCAGGCGGCAGCAGGGTGGTGTAAGCATGGCGACGGCATGGATGTTCGTGTTCTGAAGGGTGAAAGGTGTGGAGAGTGGCTTGTCAGTGTGAACTGTGATGGAAGCAAAGGGAGAGGTTAGGCCAAATTTAGGTAATGGAAACCATTATCTCGTTAGTGGAGTGACCGTGTTGGTTAGGAGATTATATAGCATACATAATGCCTGCAGAAGTTCTGCAAGCACATGCATAGGCAAGTTACCTTCGTTTTTTTTTAGTATATTGGCAGTCAATCCGTTCTGTGGTCAGTTTGTGTTACATGAACTGTGCCAATCGTGCAAAATTCGCTGTAAGTTGCAACTGTATATACGTAAACTTGTGAACTGTGAAAATGCAGTAGGCATGCATCCCCAAGTGTTTCAGGAGTATCCAGGATGACCTTGAGGTCGTTGCGAAGCCATCCAAGATTGCTGCTGTGAACGCATGCCGTCCCAGGCTACAGGCCAGTCAGGAGATGCGCATAACATGTGGATGCATTGCCTGGCGAATGAGTGCCATGGTCCCCTGATGAGATTGATTACAGGGCTGGAGCAACAAGCATCAGGAAGAAGAAGACGAGGGGAATCCTCCGCTCTCGTCTGCAGAGACGACGACGACGACTGCGGAAGAGACTGACTGGCCCAGCTGAAGCCAGCCATACGGGCCGCGGAAGTGACTGGGCCGTGATTTGCTGCATCAGCAAAGATTTGGATTCGACTCGAGAATCAGCCATGCATGATGAACAGAGCTGGAATTGGAAACGTGTCCACGCCTGTGGTTCAAATTCACAATGCGCCCTTCCATCCCATCATGATGCGGCCATGGAAATGGAACGGACCTCCATGGATGATCATCCATGGTGGTGATGATGATTCTCTTTACCAGTTTGCCTCAAAAAGCCGATGAGAGATTCGCGGCTGCCACTGCCATGGATATCTCCAGACAATAATCAAGAGGATCGACACACCAAGAAAGAAACCCAATAATGGCGTAGTACGTACGTGTGTGTCTTCACCAGCTTAATTTATACGTGTACATCTACATATATAGCTTTCGGTTTCAGCTGCCACTAGAGCACACCAGCCGCAGCAGCGGGTCCGCATGCCCCGCCGCAACGAGCGCACAGGATCCAGCCATTGGTGCTGATCTGTTGGATCACTGAAGCTGGACCCGTGCCAGCAGGGACGACGGCCTGCGACTTGCAACTGGACTGGGCACTGCCTTACGTGCGCCACATGCCATGTATCCGTGTCTCATGCCGGATTGATGTGGACGTCAGCGTATGTACGACGTACTGTAGTATATCCCAAACTTTTTTTTTGAGTGCACGGGAATGCATGCTTTGCTCCGCACTTTTCGGAACATTGTACTTCAATTTCAATTCCTCTGTTCAAAGATACAATGAGGAGGTGTTTTGTTTTGACGCTCCGCAAGTTAAGTTTTGAGTACTATTTTTGTCAAATTTATATTCCCCTTTCGTCCTGCTCCCGCTCCTGCTCGCGTCGTCCCCCGCGCGGGCGACCCGGGCGGGCCAAACCCTAGCGCCGCCGCCGCCCTCCCTCACCCCTCTCTCCACCACCTCACCGCTGCCTGAGGGGTCGCTGGAAGCCCGTGCGCCCCCAAGGACGGCGGCGGTGAGGACTTCGCTTGGGGGGCCGCGAACGCTCGGGATCTCGCGCGGGGATGGCGTCCGGCGGCCATGGCGGGGTCGTCGCGGTGGGGCGCGGCGGAGCACGACGGGGCCGCAGACGAGGGCCTGAGGAGGTGGAGGAGGAAGGATGCGGCGGCAGGGTCTTCTTCTCCAGTGGCGACGGCGTGCTCTCGGTGGTGGAGGCACCGCCGGTCGCCGTCGGTGGGGTGTGGCTCGGGGTGCCAGATCCGGCACCCGGAGGGGCTGATCTGGTGACCCTGAGCCCGGATCTGCGCGTGCGGCCCGGCGGAAGTTGCGCGCGGCGGCGGCGGGCGAGGGCTGTGCGCGCGGCGGCGGCGGCGGCGTGCTGTCCGTGCTGTGGCAGAGCACGGCGGCGGGCACGTGTTGTCGGTGCTGTGGCAGAGCGCGGCGGCGGCGGGCTGGCCATGCGACGACGATGGAGGCAGCGGGCCGTACGGAGGCTGTGCACGGCGGAGGATCTCCTTCTGGTGGTGGAGTTGGGGAGGGAGATGTTGTAGATTGTGTCAGGCAGAGGCTCGCCGTCTGCGTGCTGCAGGCAGAGGGTGGGGCTCCGGCGAAAGCCTTCGCTGCATTGTCGGCGGAGATGGCGACGACGCTCATGGGCGTCGTTCTCCCCGTTGGGGGCGTCATTGTGGAGTCGCTTTGCTTGCTGCACGTGCCGTCTCTGGGTGAAAACCCTGTCCATTCGTGGACGAGCGGCGGCGGCGCCATTGGCGTCGCGTCCTCCTTGGAGGCGTCGCTTTTCGAGACAGGCTACGCTAGCTGTGGTGGAGGTGGGTGCCAATGGTGGAGAAGGGCTGCTAAGGGTGTTGGTGGATCGCTGGGTGGTGGTGTCTCGTTTGTGGCAGTTTGGAGGTGCGGAGGGCCCTTGGTTGTTGTTAACCTTAGGTCGGCGTTTGTGGTGTTGCGGTGATCCCGGTGGCGGCAAGGTGACGGTGAAGCTTCTCGAGCGGCTCAATGCATGATCACGGCGGTGAAGCAAGACTTGGCTTAGCAGCGTCCAGCGACAGGTTTGTCGCTTTAAGGTGGGTGCTTCAGAGATGTGAGGCGGTGGATGTGGCGAGGCCCCCACGCGGTTTGAGTTGTATTGGTGGCCTAAGTCTTGTTTTGCTTAGTGGCGGTGCGGTGAGCTCTCTTTCGACGTTTCCGTGGTGAGCGATGACTATGCACATGTGGCTTGAGGAAGACAGTGCCAAGATGGAGCTGTCGGGGCTACTTTTCTAGCTTGCAGCGGGCTGCGTCAGTTTTGGCGTGGAACAACGTCCAGGTCGACGGCGCTAGTGTTGATGGTGGCTCGTAGTTTCCTCTCCCAGGGTGTGGTGGTGTAGCGTCGTGTCAGTGTTGTACGGTTTGGCATCGTTTCCCTTAATATGAGGCACCTTCTTCTTATATGATGTGGCAGTGCTCCTGCCTTTATTTCAAAAAAAATATTCCCCTTTCGTCTTAGCTTTTATCAGCAATATATAAAAAGGTACAACCATGTAAATTAAGAAAGGATGTTACTGCACTCGGAAAGAAACAAAATGGATATACTAGGCCCTGTTTGGATTGAGAGAGTAAATATTTACCCTTTAGTCCTTTACTATGCTGTCCCCATCTTAAAATATCCGAAAGGGATACTAGACCACTACAAAAATCTTGAAATATGAATCTAATAGTCTGACTCGTATATATGTACACACACTAAATTAGAAACTTCAATTCGTTATTAGGTCTTTTGTAGTGGAATCTGAGTCCTGTCTCTAATAATAATGTACTTATAATTTTTTTGTGTGCGCGCGCTTAGTTAAACTATACCAAGTTTTATTCCATTTTGAAATGAAATATGCCCTCTTTTTCCTCCAGGGAGGAAGCAGCATGCTTAGCTACCGAAGGACACTGGGACAGATCCACGTTGTTGGCCCGCGCTTGCCTTCCCTTTTGGTTCTCCTTTATTTGCTCGAGAGTGCAAGGTGGTATGTACCCTTGCAGGAAAGGGAGGTACCTGCTAGATCCAGCGCTCTTCATGATTAACTAACGGAAAGTGATAAGAACACATCATCCCAGATATCACGAATCCATGTGTTTCAGGCTAAAGTGCAGGCGTTGAATAACGACAGCAGGAAGCGCCTCCCATTGGCGCAGCTTTCTGACCAAAACCAATAACTAGCTAGTAACTGCAACAGCAGCACCAGTCCTTAAACGTGAGGTTTTAGAATAGGCGAAGTCTGAAAGTCACACACACGGAATGAAAATAGTAGTATATTATTGGATTTCGCATCAAAGTTAGTTGGTTATCCATACTCCCTCCGGTTTAGTAAAAGAAGTCGTTTAGGACAGCGACACGGTCTCTAAAGTACAACTTTGACTTCTTATTTTTATAAAAATATTTATTAAAAACTAACATATGTATATTTTTATGAAAGTATTTTGCAAGACAAATCTATTCATGTAGTTTTCACATTTTCAAACTTAACGACTTAAAAGTTATTCACGATTTATATTCCCAATGTTTGATTCAAATCTTGTCCAAAACGACTTCCTTTACCGAACCGGACTAGTACGTTTTTTTGACACGCGTGATTAATAACCACTCAAAGGGTAATTTATATAGCTAGGGAAAAAATATTGCAGCATACTATAAATCTTCTGTCAGTGTATGTTGAGAGGCATGATGTGCCCTAAACATGTAGATGTTTGATGTTATTTCGTTTCGTTTCAAAATTCTCTAATTATGACGAGTTTATATATCAGGGTTTTATGTTCACTATCATGTCCCGGTTACCATTTAATTCTATAAAAAAGACATGATCTGAAAATAAATGCAATGACATCTAGTTGGCTATCGGCCTATCGCTATACTATCTTTCTCATAATTGTCAAAGCCTTAATATAAAGGTTAACCTATATATGCAGCTCGGGAGAATCATACAACAAAAAAAATACTAGTCCTCTTAGAGCAAGGCTTATAATTTAGCCAACTGCTGGCTGTAAGGATTTCTTTTAGCCTTCTCTTAGCCCGCTCATACAATGGTTTAGCTCTTCATAATTAATACATGGCCCACTTGTCTCTCTCACAGATTTTATTGGTTCTTGTGCATAAACGGGTTGTAAGCTTACAACCCACTTCTCTTCTCTTTCCTCTCCTTTCTCCTCCACTTCAGCATTTAGCTAACTTGCAGCTCACTATAATACTTGCTCTTAAAAGTCAAAGCTAGGGGTTTAATTTCAAGAAGGCCGCGTTGCATGATTGATACGGCCATGTCTACAACCTTTTTATGAGTTTGTTACATATACCTCTCGTGCAGTGGTGACCTTCCGGCATCACTACTCTAGCACATCTTCATCATATCATGGCTCCATGCGGTCGGATCGACTGTGCGGAACAAATCGTCCGGGCGATGGTAAATTTAACATTCGGTCTATCATATCGTGTTCCTGGTAATTAGGCGATTACCGTACCCTTTATTAACTCGATACAGACCCCCTGCGATTTCAATTAAGGCGTCGACAATCAAAAAACTAAATTCAGTGATAGCGTGCTACGAGCCTACAAGCGACGCCGAGAAGAAGATAAGAGGATCGGACAAACGACGGGCACTTGCTTGTCTATGGCCTTCTTCAGGTCTTCCAGAAACAAACTAGCAACCATGGAGTATACAGTTTGGCCTAGCCAGCAGTCGCATGTGTAAAATTAAGTGTGCGCGTTCAATTAAGTTATTTATTTGCTGCCTAATTGGCCGGCGGTCGTCGAAATTAGCAGGTGCGGGGGCTCCGTCAGCTGCTTTGTATGTTATTTTATTTATTTACCTGCATGTCGTGCGGCGCCGGTGGACAACGACGGCGGCACGCCGCCGGCGCCCGGTCGTTGGAATCCGTCCATTCCCTAGCTAAGGTATCACAGCGTGCATGCAGGGGTCCTGGCGACCTGGCCTACAAAGAAGTTAAGCTATCCTACAACTGCAGGGAGCCGAGGAGAACATGCATGCATGCATGCATGTAATTAATCAGAGTGACATGACAGTAGTCAGTAGGGGAGTATGATACTAATCCCGTGATCATGCGCGATCCCAGTGACAAGGACGCGCACACGCACGTACATGTACATCAGTACATGACGCCGCCATGCTGTACGAAACACGCTAGGTAGCTAGAGACTAGACCCTGCTGGCGTCAGGACACTCACCGGACACCACCAAAACGCAAAGACGACCGCTCCCGACGCATGGCATGGGCACATAATATAATGCTGCTAACTATACTTCTTTATTATATTATATATTCCAGTTAATGAGCTTGCATTATTTGATTTCGGGGTAATAATCTCGATCAGTGTATGTATAAGAAATAAAATGTGTAACTGCTCTGTCAATATGACGACAATCCCTCGTAGGTGAGGCCGTGAGGGTGATCAAGTTTCAACATCGGTTACAGAACTGTCGGAAAAGATATCAATTTGTACCGTCACTTGATTTTCGTAGGTTGTAGTCCCGACTGTATAAACTCTCTGGCATCATCGGTACCATCGCTTAATGGGGGAGTAGTGTAACTTGATTATATTAGACAGCAGGACAGGCAAGACATCAGCCTCCAGCCCTCCACTACAGCATGCTGGTATCTCTGTTCAAACTTCAAAGCATAATTATTCGAGAAAAAAAAACTTCAAAGCATAACCGAAAGGGCCTCTACGCACATGCGTCCAAGCTGCCATCTATATATGCATGTATCATGCATGGAGAAATTAAAGGGGATGGGGTTTTTCATGTTTTTTGGGGGCCGTAAAGGAGGAGGAATTATTAAGTTCATTATCACGAAACGATGCGCACATATGGACACAATGGCGATACGGAATATATGCAATATACGCGATTGTTTATGCAATAGCAGTTAAGATATGCCGCACTGGGAGTCTGTGGACGGTTGATCAAGAAGAGACTCTCCTGCTAGTGGAACGCTAAATATACACGCTCGTCCTGACAACCACGCATAATACTGCGTGATTTGGTGGGTGCATGCATGCTTCATGCGCGCCGCGGCTCCAATGCAAGCTGTCGGTTAACACAAAGCCAAGCTAGGTTAAGTAGAAGTAGAATTGAAGAAACACACACACACCGCTCGTCATGCGAATTTTGATCGTTTCCTAGTTGTCGCTTCTAATCCGGCGCGCTCTGCATCGCACTGCACGACGGATTTTATTGAAGGAAAATAAGCATGGCACTTGTTTTGCGTGTCCATTAAGGCATGATGTAACTTGTAGTTGTACCAAGGGCTGTCTCTAGCTCCGCCGTAATTTGCATGGCATTTACAGAACTGTTGTAGTCGAACTTAGCCCCTATGCTACTTGGATCATATATTATCGGAACAATGTTATTGAATTTTTTCATGAAAGGCCGGCTATTTTGCAGTATAATAGACAATTTTTACAATTACTTCAACCTATCATTCAAATAGTATTCTTTAAAATAAGATTACTAAGAAAGGTAATTTGGCACATGTAATAAAAATTAAGAAAACATGTTTTTAAGGCCATACTGTATGTTTCAAAAGCATGCAAGTTCACTATAAGAGTTTTCATCTTTCCCATCACTTTCTTTTTACACAAGTGCCGTATAATATTAGTACCCATTAATATTTTTAGTGTACTGCCCAACGATTTTGGTTGTGTAATTTCTAGCATCTCAAATAAATTTGTAAGTATATAATTTCTAGCATCCTCAACAGTTTTGGCAAATAGCCAAGAGAAACAAATCTCCCTCAAATTCATTTCATTTAGTTTTGTAGCTAGTTAACAAAATGTACTAGAAAACTACTAACCACCTTTTTTAAAAAAAAAGGTGAGGAAATTAAACATAATTAGGCTTGTGTGGTTGTTGAAGTTGGTCTCAAAGAACCAATAGTTTTTTAGATGGCCTAAACGTGTGTGGGCCTTTATACATAGCACATACACACCAAAGGTGTAGCTCTTTGAAATTTAATAGGAGCATTAGTCAAGGCTGCATTTTTTAGACCATATATCCATGTCAAAATTAAAGGACCATATAATATGTCACAGGTCATGCTTGCACACTTCATCTTTTCATCATGTTTCTTCTTTTCAGGATTATTACACGCTTCATCATTGGATCTCAGCAGTGGCCTGGCCACCCAGAGCAACTCAACCACAAGCTTAAAAGTTCTTCTCAGTGAACTTTGAACGCAAACCCAATACTTAATGATGAATGCTCACACCACCACCACAAGGCACCAACAGCACCAGCATTCCATTGACTGCTACTAATGGTACGGTACGGTCCTGCCGAATTATTGGGGCAAACACTCACTAATTAACAGTTACGCACATGTATCAAATGGAATAATCTTATATACTACTGCTAGTACTACCAGTATGATCGACCACTAATTTACAGCGAATCGTCTGTCGTCGTCGCAAATCCAAACCCAATCACACTATTTCCTATCAACAAAGATAACAACACAGCACACGCGCGAGAGATCGTCGTCGTCGGAGATGCCGTGGCGTGGCGGCAGATTTCGGGGAGAAACTTATCTCTCGGAGGGGTCGTCCGGGCTCCGGAGCTCGTCAGGCGGCCGGCGACTTGGCCTTGGCGGCGAAGCAGGCGGCGGCGCGCTTGCAGGAGCGGTAGAGGCTGAGCATGGAGAGCCACTCGGCGAGGGCGTCGCCCAGCCGCGGGGAGCGCCGCCGGCCCCGGCGCACCCTCCAGCCGAGGCGATCCGGCGGGTCCATGGCGTCGGCGGCGAACTCGGCGGGGACGACGGAGGCGTAGGGGTCGGAGCCGCCGGCGCAGGACCTGGCGAGCAGCGACGGCGGGAGCGGGAGCGCCTTGCTCTTGGAGGATGACGAGCGGGCCCGGGCGGGCGTCTTGGGGATCCCCGGGCGGTGCTCCCACGAGAAGGGCACGGCGGAGGAGCGCAGCGGGGAGGGGAGGAACCGGTGGAACGGCGACGGCGACGCCGGCGTGAAGAAGGAGAACGGGGAGGACGGCGGCGAGTGGTGGTGGTGGTGGTGATGCTGGCTGGGCTTGGACTGGAGGAGGCGCCGGCGACGGCGGGGCGTGGCGACGGCGGAGGAGGGCGTCGCCGGCGCCGGCGAGGGGCGCGGCGGGGAGGCCGGCATCGGGAAGGGTCTGTGTGGTGGACTGGTGGTGGTGGTGGGGTGCGCCATGGGGTCGGTTGGTCTGGATTTATGCTGCGCGCGCGGCGCGGGTTTGGGCGTCCAAGGGGGAGCGAGCGCGAGGGAAGGAATAATTTTGGACCCTGCGCCCGCCACGCTGACGTGGCTGCACGGCTCCTTCCGTGTGCTTAGATGTTTTTTCAGACGAAATCAACGGTGAAAACCAATTATGCCTGGTAAGAGCAGCTCCAGTCGAGAGGGTGCCCCAAAATCAAACAGAAATGAGTAAAAATTGAACATTTATAGCACTGTGAGAAATCATTCAAATCAAATGTGCAATTGTGCATGTTAATTAGAAAGTAAAATTGAACTCTCAACTTAGTTTGACTCCACATCATTAAAAAAAATTCTACATGCACCTTTTGTTGCTGAAGTTTGACTCACCATTGGTGAATTGTCAAGTTCTATTGTTGGCGCAGAGAACAAAAAAGAAAATATATATTATTTCACTTGAAGATGTGATCCACTCACATTAGAGGAGGCAATCATCAAACAATCAATCGAATTCCGCACCTTCAGTTTGACATGACATTGGAGGCGCCCTAAGGGCATATGCCCCCACATGATTTGCTACTTCTCTATTTAGATGTTTGTGTAATGCAATCTCTTCAGCCAATTCTAAATGTGACCCCAACAAAAATTAATTGTGATAGGTGTTACAGTGAGAGAAGGAATATTTTAGGACCCCGTATCTGTCATGTAGAACGTTGACGTTGTTAGTCTGCTCCTTCAGTACGTTGATGATTTTTAGAGGAAATCAGTGTGGCTTCATCTTCTTAGATATAAACGTGACCATAAGAAAAATATAAATTGTAATTTGTAATGATAAATTGAAGAGGTTATCAATTAGTTGAAAAGTTACCTTCCGTTGTTTTGCATCTGCAGAGTAGCCAAACTCGTCATCTTCTTGTTCATCTGGAAATACTAATGTCCAATTCTTCCTCCACTCAGCCACTCTCGTTTAGCATGTCTGAATGTCACCAAATTTTAAAACTTTCAAACTAGACCGTCACTCTAGTGGAGCAGCTCATATAACCGTTTATTCCTTTGAGAAAGGAATTTCAACTTACAAGCAAAGGTTTCAAGCGCAATCAAAATATTTTTACAGTTGGCTATTTAAAATTTTCACTTAGACAATTGTAAGCATTTTACGACTATTTTTGTGCAATGTCAGGGATGTGTGTGTGTGTGTGTGTGTGTGTGTGTGTGTGTGTGTGTGTGTGTGTGTCTATAACTTTTTCTTTGTTAGGCCAAAGACAAAGATGTTACAGGCACCAATCGATTAGTAACTCTACTTTTTGTGTGTGGATATTACTGGGTCAAGGTGTTTCTTTTCTTTTTTGGTGCAAAAGGTAATGAATTATCTACCTTATCGTTTCGTTTACTGATAGAATCCAACAATACAGAAGCTTTTTGAAACTAATAATGGAGCAGCACAAGGCATAGGTCATGTCAAACTGTTTTTGCCATACGTGCAAGTTTTTTTCTTCAACGTAGCAAAAAGAATTCTAACTTTCAACAAGCAGGTATTTCAAGTGCATTAAAAAGCATATACACTTTGTGATTCCAACCCTTTCACTCGAACAATTCAAATTTCTATACATATTTGCAAACAACATGGTCATCTGGAGGAGCAGCATAGAACCATTTCTCTTGGACTGACGACCAAGACGTTGCGGGCACCAATTGACTTGTAACTCTACCTTTTATATATGTCGACGTTACCAAATCATGCTGCTTCCTTTTCTTTTTCGGTGCAAAAGGTAAAGGAGTCTCTACGTTATCGTTTCATATATCTGTTGATAGATTGTGACGAAAATACAAAAGTCATTTGAAACCAGAGCTGAAGCACAAAACATAAATCTCTCATATCATACCGTTTTTGCCATACAGTAGTGCACAATCATCCTTTATTTCAAGTCAAAAGGATTATATTTCGATTTCAAATGCAAAAGCTCCATGGATGATTGGATACGTTGCTCAGATGCGAATGCCCCGAAACTAAAGCCATCACCCTTTCGTTGCTCGCAACAAGTACACGCACCTGTATGTGGATGAGCAGGTCTCTTTCTTTGCCTTCTCCAAAAAGGTGAAAGCTGAGAGAGGTTGTGTTACTTGTGTAACCAAGGCACTGCTAGCTATTTCATCTATCAACCTTTCGGCCTTTCATGCAAGAAAAGCAGTGTTTAGTAGAGTATTCCATTTGCAATTTGAGATTCAGCTGGTAATCCGTCGTGCGTCACGTTTGCCTCAAGCTTTGCATGCATGGCCAGTGTGATCAGTGAGGTAAAAATAATTGAGCAACTAGTGTAGCAAACGCGGCTAGTATTTTTAGCACACACGTGTACGCGAGACAAGGACACGAACGGTTGCTGCCGTTTTCCGTCTCTACTAGCAGCTCTAGTAATAAAGTAGCTAGAGTAGTAGAAGCTGTACGTAAACAAAAAAAAAAAGTAGAGTAGAAGAACAGGCTTGTTGGACTAGATACGCAGAAGAGGACAGTGAGATTAGGCGCTCTGCCATCTTAAACTATTTGCAAGCTAATGCTAATCCTGGTTCGGTTAGTAAAAAAAGGGCTGTTGCTGTTGCTGTTGCAGTTGCAGTACATGCAAGTAAGGGCCTACTGGATCAACCTCCTGCCGTCACGTGAGTGTGATGCATGACCCATCCTTGTATCCTGACCGTATCCTATTTCTTTTGAGTGCTTTTACAGTGAGCTGCTTCTTTATATTTCTGTCGCTCTAGTGCTCTACCGGTTATATACGGAGTATACAGCAAGTACGTTACTAATTAAGATCAGCTTGCTTGCGAATCTTCACACAAGACATGGGATGTCATTTTTGTACTGACAAAGGTAAATTGCAGGCTACGGAACAATGCAGACGCGTCCACGGTAAAAACATGATTGGTTACGAGAGAACATTCTTTCTCCACCCCGACTGTCTCTTCCGTTCCTTCCCTTGGCAGTTTGGAAGTGCCACAGGCACACGCATGCAACGCGATGCAGAGCATACCGATGCAATAATGCGGATGATTTCTCTGGCCATCTCCATCAGCTGGGCTCTCCCAGTTAACTTGGCGAGGAGAAAGTAGGCAGGCAAGCAAGCATCGCCGAGAAAAACACCCGGAAAGCAAAGCAACCGGCGGTAGCTCTCCGGAAAAGGAACTGGCCGGAAGAGAGGGCCGACCAAAGGAAGTGCTCGCTCTTTTTCCCCTTTTCCGGTTTTCCCACCTTGAAACTTGTCGAGTGACCCATGGCGTCCCCTGACCAAGGAGCAGTGGGGGCGTACTGATGTAGGAGTACAAATGTTAGTCTAGCACTCAAATCATGTACGGTGGCGAACCGACCCACCCGATAAGGCGATGACACCTAAACACACACAAGAACCGAACCAAGGTTTTAAATTTCGTTTTCGGTGAGCGAAATTATCGAAATTTGTGAAATTCATGAATTTTGGTAAAAAAAAATCGGTCAACCCTATTCAAATAATGTTGATTTAAATTGTTAAAAATGATATTATTTTATCTATCAAGTTAGTATTAACAAAGAGCAGCTTAGTGCAATGATTTGGTTTAATTGTCTAGAATTAAATGTGCAGGTCATTGAGAGAAAAAATGCACAAAACTAGAGTAAATAGCAAGAATCAAACCCAAAACTGTGTAGCACAAGATGGAGCCTCCACCATGCAACGTTACTTAGCTAGTATTGTTTCTTGCCTAAGAATGGTATTTTATATTTTAATGTTCCAAAATTTTTGAACTGAAATTATATTACCACGAACAGAAATTTCAAAATTCATGAAATTTCGCCAAAATTTTTAACTCTGAACCAAACACTAATAGTTTAGGTGGTTAGCTAGCAGAGAGGTGACTGTGCCCCCGGGCCATCAGGGAATAGACCCTATACATGCGCCTTGATAATGCGGGCCAAACGACATCCATATATAGGAGTATACAATGAGTATGTATAAGGATGGGTCTCTCTATTGTATTTTGGAATGAAAAAAAAGGGAAAAGCTAAACACGTGAGCTCAATCACACATAGAACTCAAGAATAAAACAAAACATGAACACACCCAGTATGCTATAACCGTGAAGTGTTAATTACCTTTTGTAGGAAATATCTATTTTATTCTAATATCAGATATCACTATAGGAAATATTGTGTAAATTATCGTGATTGGTATGCATATTTAAACTAGTTGAAAACAGCTATTAGTAACAACGTGGTGTAAACTCTACATCAATGCATCCTATAGAGGTAAAATTGTAGTCTAAGAAACTTAGGAATGAAGCTAGGCCATCTGCGACCTGTGTGGCTGCTCCATTCATTGCATCGTGGCCATGGCAAGCGCGACAAGGGCATGTATCGAGCTAGAACTACATAATTCACGGGACCAGAAAAAAAAATGGCAAACCCCGGACATTAAACTAGTGTGATCAAAATAAACATGATGAATGTGCTAGATCGATTATTCAACATTCAACACCTCCCCCACCCCCAATTCTTGCCGTCTTGATACACCCACGATCGAGCTGCTCCCTAGTGCGAGTGTGCAGTGCGGTTGAGGTCAATCTTCCTGCAATCAACACTCTCCTGGGTGAAACGTAATCAGGTGTTGATGTGCTTGCTCCGATCTTGGAAGACAGGTTCTTAGTTAAGGCAAAGAACATGGATAACACATGTCAGCCGTTGCCTCAAGCAAGAATCCTGTCTTCCATGACCGAAGTAAGCACATCGACACATGATTCCATTTCAAACAAATATGGCACATATTTGATTGCAATAAAACTGGAAACAAACTAAATCCATGAATATGATGCTCTCAGCTCCATATGTTGCATTCACCCTGGTTTATATAGACTCCAGCATGCATGTGTAAACCAGAATTTGGGTGGTTGAAGCTAGCTGTTTGAACGAGCATCATGCATGTGACCAGGAATGTCATTGCTAATTTGGCTCAGGCCAAATTTAGATGGGTCTAAAAGTAGGCAGTGAACACAGAGGCGGTCTCACTTGACTTGGTGGATCGAAGGCCATCCTATTTTGGGGTGACATGGCCTCCACGACTCGCGCGCCGCCCCATGGATGATGGATCCAGGCCATGCGCGCCACGCACAGCGTGAACAGAGAATGGTGAACACGCCCCTGCATACCCATGACGTGTTAAAACTAACTTGGCTGCACATTCCTCTTTGGGTCCACCCATATTTGTGGATTGTAAAATCTGTAGATACATATAGTAAACACCGAGGGATTTCTGTTCGCTTGGGATTATCATAGCCCTGTGGATTATTCTCTTCACATAATATTGTTGAATCAGCCCAGCAGATTCTTCTCTAAGACGTTTTAGCCTAGCCCAGCGAAACGAACAGGGCGAGCTGAGGTGAGGGCAAGTGGCAACTTGTGGGATTCTAAAATCTAATTGAATATAGCATTGGTGGATTGTAAAAGTTGGGCCACAATATGAGGTGTTTGGATCACAAGGTTGGATTCACGATCTGGGTGGATCCAAACAAACCCTCCACTAACAAATTGGTGTAGTCGAAACATGATGATGAACAACACGGTAGATTATTCGGCTACTGAGAGTGAGAGGCTACTAGTTGTTACTGCATTATGGTCAGTTTGGATCGGAATGGAGGATTCAGAACGTCTCATCTGAAATTCATGTGCTGATCTCTGCAAAATAAACTAAGGAGAGTGCGTGTGCACATGCCAGCTTTTCTTTTCATTTCCAGGGATCGTCATCGTCATATATCATCTCACATTTGATCTGATCTGCGTGTACATCGACCCCATTCTACGCAACCTCGCTTCCGACTGCACCTTCTCCCATCGTCGCATACAGACGCGCGCGCCTTTCCACCGGTTTCCAGTACGCGAGCGTTTTCAGCCCGCAACGGACAAGGGCAAGATCACAAAGGCCCGGAAGTTGCCTGAAAACGATGCACATTCCGTAGCATTTGGCGTCGCCTTGCGGCCTTGCCGGAAAAAGAGGACGGGGATCGGAGCGACAAGGCCAATAATCCACGGAAATTCGAGGTGATTACGCTCTCACTTTCAGGTTAATTTTTCTCGCCATTGTATGCGGCCCACCACACCTGACCTAACCTGTGGGTTTGGCTCGTAGCAGAGATACCAATTCTTCGGTTAGGTTATGAGAGACGGCAAGTGTTTACTTCAGAGAGCTCATCAGAGTTTGTTTCCCCATCATAATCCATCATTTTTAAAAAAAAATCATGAATCATGGAGTAAAATGAGAAGTGTTTTATTTTTACACGAAAAAATGTAAAAGTGTTTTTTATAGAATATACAGACAAGAATTGCATGGAAATTAAGAACAAGTGTGATGAGAATCCTTTCTTTGCTTGCAGACAGTACAATGCGAAGTGTTTCCCCATCATAATCCATTTCTCTCTTGCCCTGAAAGATTTTTTTCCCTCCCAATCATGAATCATGGAGTAAAATGAGAAGCGTTTTGTTTTTACTCGAAAATGTAAGAGTGTTTTTGATAGAATATACAAACAAGAACCGCATGGAAATTAAGAACAACTGTGATGAGACTACTTTCTTTGCATTGCTTCCAGACAGGACAATGCGAAAAATTAACAGGCGCTGGTGTGCACAGATCAGGTATATACCAAATGTTCAGGGTCTAGCAGGTTGAGTAAGCAGCTAGTCCTGCCCAGGGTTTCTTTTGCTTAACCGAATCTAGTCCAGCCGTTTCACATGGCAACCCAAGAGAAACATGGCTAGCTCTACTGTTGGTGCTAGTCAGGTCGACTTCACATTCGCTTGGAGAAACATTGCAGAGGTAAGCAAACAAAAAGCAGTGGTCCGGCTAGCTAGCTAACCATGGGGCACTGATGCATGGTCATACTTGCCTTTGTAAAAGGGCGTGCATCCTGAAAGCTATATCCATGTATCCAAAGCACCTCCACTAGGAACTTTTTGGTGTCTCCTATAGATACCATTTCTTGGGCGATGAATCATTGATAGTAGAGCTCTATATATAGTATATCATCTTTACAAAAATGCTTTAGTATCATTCGTCAATTCTCAAAAGGAGCAGAGTTCATTCCATCTAATTAAGCGTATTATTAAGAAAAGTATATGTTGCTTTTTTTTTCTCAGAAAATGAGGACGTAGTGTTTTAGTTCCAATAGGGAGAACAGTCTTGGCAACGGGCACTGAGTAGGCTGAGTCTGAATGACAATGGGGTATCAGCAAGGCATCATTGGGCAATGATAAGCGAGCACAGTGATGGTACATGGCTACACAGCACAATCTATACTCATTATTAGTGGCTGGTTTCAGTTGCCGATTCTTCTGATCCGTTCGTATCACCTTGTACTGCCTCAGAGCAACTCCAACAAGGCCCCTACTCAAGCCCCTAGTTAAAAAGTACGGGCCGAGTGGCAAAAACCAGCTCCAGCAGGGCCCCTACCCGGGTCTCTACTATAGGGAGGCACCCAAATCTCCTCCACCAGCCCCATCTCCCACGGGTGGCTGGGGAGGCCCCTACTCTTCGGTTGTGGCCGTTTTCCCTCCCGCGCGCCCGTGGAAGACAGCGTCGGTCGCCGCCACCGCTCGGGCTCCGCCGTCCTGCCCGGCCGAGGCGCCCCTTCCCCTCCTCGCGTGACCGCGCCGTCGGACCGAGGCGTCGCGCGCCACCACGCCGCCGTCTCGAGGTCCTTCAGCGCCGCTCGGGCTCCTTCACCGCCGCCGCCGTTGAAGCTTTCCACCGCCGCCGCCGCTCAAGCTTCTCCATTGCCACGGAGGCGGGCAATCGATTCCGCCACGGCGCTCTCTCTCCTTCGCCCCGGAGCCGCAGCAAATCGAGCACTCATCGATGGAAATCGGAGAGAAGCGCACCTGGATCCGCCCAAGGTTCCTCGCTTCGTCGACCTCACCGAGCTCCGGCTCCCCCACCGCCGCAGTGCAAGCTTCTCCGCCGCTCCTCACGCGGTCCAGCCGCGTCGCCCTGCTTCGTCGCGAGCTGCGCGAGCCCGATTCTAACCGCCGCCCGGTCCTCCACCTTCCCCACCGCCGCCCGGACCTCCGTCTCCTCCGATGGGAGCTCCACGGCCGCCTCCGCCTCTTGGGATCCCCCGTCTCCCCGGCATGGAGCTCCACGGCTCTGGATCGAGACGGGGAGCGCCGCCCCTTCCTTGCGCTTCTAGATCGGGACGGGACGGGAAGGGAGGGAGAGAGGGGCGGGCCCCACATGTCATAAGAGGGAAAAAAGGGATTGGAGGCTGACATGTAGGTCCCATCTGTCAGAGCAAAAGTAGCGGCTCAAATACAGGGGCCATTGCTAGAGTTAAGAACAGAATTACAGCCCCAGAAAGTTGGGGCCTGCCCCTACTCAATAAAGTAGGGGCCTTAAGTAGGGGCCATTGCTGGAGATGCTCTCAGGACCACAGAATGCTTAAAGGGGTGAAGCCTCATTAGTCCCAGACTCCCAGTATTACTTGCATTAGTCCCAGACTCCCGGTATTACTTGATTTACTTCCATTCGATATCATAGTTTTTCCTCACGTCTCTTTTTTTTTTAAAAAAAAAATATAAATCACAATCATACAGGTGTGTCATAGCTTTAGTAATGAAGCAGTTATAGTTGAGAAATCGCACTCTCGATTTTCTTTAAAGCTTGTCGACCTCACTAGCCGCTGGCTGCTTCCTTCTTCCAGAAATCATTAATCATTTACCATGCATAACTGATTAACTGTTGTTTAGTGCATATATGAAACACTTCCTTTTGCTTATAATACACATATAATCACCTCAAACTACTGTCTAGCCTTGACTGTGACAACTACAAAATTATTGGAAAGGAAAGGACATCAAACCAAAAAAAATAAAAATAGTGCCAGTTCCTCCCATTGCTGAGAAGACGACGACGACGACGTACGTTGCACTTGGATTTCTTCCTTCTCGCGATGCTGTAGCGAAAATCTGCCCTCCCTGCTCCCCTCGTCTCCTAGCGCGTGGCACAGGAGCCTTGTCGGGCGAAGTCGTCCACGAGCAAGACTCCAAGGCCCTACCAATTTTGCTTACCTCCTATAGATGCCGAGCCCCCATGACTACCTTCACCTTCTTCCACTGCACAAGACAACGCGCGCTCCCATCATCGAATCGTAATCGTATGATATCCCAGAGCTAGCTAGCCTACACTTCTGCTGCGGATCCTAGGCTCGTATCGTAGCGATGTGATCGACCGTGACATGACAATTATGCTTGCAATTGATAAGTCTGCTAATAAACACCCTCATCAGCAGCGAACTACTCCCTCCGTCCCTTAGAGACTGTCTTTCTCGCTTTCCGACAAATAAATTTGATTAATTTTATATTAAAATATATTAATATTTATGGTACATAAATAAAATCATTGGAAAGATTTTTAGTCTGATTTTTTGACAAATTTATTTGAAGATACAAATATTGTACGTATTTTGTACAAATCGAGTCAAACTTGTGGCATCCATATCAAAAATGTCTCAAGTGAGTATGCCAACTGGCGACAGGTATTATTATGCTTCGTGCCTTCGTCCCATCCAGTCTAGGCATCTTTCTGTCCGGAACAATAAATAATTACCTGTAATCCAGACGCCAACTATCTCATCAGAAATTCAGAATACTGTTGGATCCGTTCGTACATGGCCTTAAATACCTGGGCTGTATCTTGTACTCATGCATGTACTGGGTCTTTCTTTTTAAGGATGATCTTGTACGTACTCGGATATATGCATGCACGATCCGTTGCCGGGCTGCGTGTTCAGGTTGAGTTCTTTTGCATGTAATGGGCGGATGGGGATAGCTTAACAGCAGAAGATTAGAAAGAGGACACAGGGAGAAAGGAGGTTCATTTAGTTGACCGATGAAGTCACCCCGCATGCATAATGGCATTCTGCGTGCATGAGAGGAATTTTGAAAAGTTCAGAGGTCGTGCCACTGGCTCATACTCTATGTTTCGGACAAAATCCATGCATGCATGGGCCATTTTGTTTAGGACAATTATTTCAGGCTTTTGTTTGGCAGTGGAAGATGGAGGCATGCATGGAGCTGCCTCTCCAAGTCTCCGTCCTCTAGCGACCAAACAATAAGCGGTCAAACTAACCGTACGTGCACTGATGCTTCTCAACCCGTGGTGTTCTTACTCTTAAGCACCCTGATTTTTTTAGCGAAAAGAAAAGAAAACTGGGTGCTCAAGAGGGGATCGTCTGCGCACTGATGATTAGGTTTGTTCTCAGGTGACACAAGTCCTAAATGACAGAAAATTAAGAGTTACCTAAACGCATGTAGTTAGTTCCTGCTGAAAAGATTGTGCTACCAAAATACAGTTGGCACAGTCCTGAACAGTGTTGGGCCGGCAAAGAAGCAACAAGCAACAGCTCATCTGACTTGCTGCTGGTCATCAAGGCAAGGCAATGAAGAGGACATGGGACACGCAAGCATCGGCCGCGTTAAGATGTTTCGCGAAAAAAATTTACAGTATGTCGGGCACACATTTAAAGTATTAAATATAGAATAATTACAAAACTAATTACAGATTATGTCAGTTCATCGCAAGACGAACCTAATGAGTCTAATTAATCCGTCATTAGCACATGTTTACTGTAGCAATTTATTGTCTAATCACGACCTAACTAGGCTCATTAGATTGGTCTCATGAAGTACACTCCATCCATATAATGTGTTATTTTTTTCGACTACATTTAATATGCCATGCATGTGAGGGAACATAATCGAAAAAAATTTCGCGAAACATCTAAACAGGGCCGATGGTTGCAACAGCTATTCAGTTATAGGGATGGCAACGGGCACAAACCCGCTGGGTTTTGCCATCCTAAACCCGTGCCCACGAAAAATATTTTAACCCATTAAAAAACCCATGCCCGTGACGGGTTTAAAATTTTGCCCAAACCCATGCCCGTCGGGTTAGTGGGTTTCCACGGGTCACCCGTGGGTTTGCACCTCTATTATACAACTCCATGTCATAACTAATAAGTTTATCGTAACAAGTAATAAATTTGTAGTGTAGGTAAATACATAATGGGCACAAAGTTTATTGTTCACTAAAAAATTAGTGCTACAGGGAATAAAAATTATAAATAACAAGTTTTATATTTAAGTGGTCCTAGTATGACATTAAGTCATCAATCCACCGTATACATGAGTACTATATAGAGTGAGCTAGCAACACCCACAACCGCTACTAATATATTCAAGATTCACTAAAGTAAAAAAGTAAAGGAGATACACAAAATACATTATAATTTGTAAAATAAAATAGAAATGTACTAGGTTGGACCGGGTTTAAAAAACCCATGGGTTTACGGGTTCGAGTTATATGTTCCCAAACCCATGCCCGCAAACCCGCTGGGTCTAGCTTTTTGCCCATTAACAAACCCATGGGTACAAATATTAACCCATGCCTATGCCCTAATAGAGTAAAAACCCGTCGGGTTTCGGGTTTCGGGTACCCATTGCCATCTTTATTCAGTTAAAGTTCGCAGTGCATGTGGTCTCACACACCTCGGCTAGCTGCTACTAGATGCGCTGCCGATCGTAACATGATTCAATAAGCCGTCGGTCCACTACCAACCTGGAGAGCTCAGAACGCGCGGAACTGAACCGAAGTGCTCGGCATTAAATCGTGTATATTCAAAGGGAACGTGTGGTACAAACCAGGGCTAGGCTTAGGCTCATCATGGGTGAGCTAGTGATTAACTGATTGTATGGAAGCTGAACTCTCATTCAGATATTAAATCCTTTCTTTTAGTTGTGATCAACCGTCGTTTGTTTTTTTCCACTGAGAACTTAAATTTGTTGAGATCAACTGTCAAACCAGAATATATATCATGAGCTGGTGAATTTAGAAAAGGTCTTTAAACTTTTGTGAATGCTTGAGATCAGTGGCAATTCCAAAGTTATTCAATTGCATCCACGAACTGGCCCATGAAGCAAAATTCACAACGGCCCTATTACGTCAACAGTAACAAGAGAGCGAGCTACAGAACAGTTTGTGTCGCATGCGCACACTAATGTCGCTTAGCACAAGCACCAGGGCCATAAAACGACTGCAAAACCAGTAGTGTAGCTTTTTCTTATGGAAAAGAGAGGGTTTATACTGTACTAATGTTCAGAGGTAAGCTCATGTTAGGCTATGCTATGCTATGCTATGTTATGTTATGCTGTGAACAAACGGTCAGTTTAATACAATGCCGCCTTGTTCACTTTCAAAATGTACATACAGGAACAATTGAAAAATGAATAAACGGGCCAAGCGCTACGGATTAGTGCATGACAGTTCGTCAGCCCAGCCCGTGTAGAGAGCCCACGCCAACAGGCTACAAGTCCAGCCCAACGACGACCCAGTTCAACTCTGACCTTTCTATTCCAATCCCTTCCCTTTTTCCTTCTCGCGCACGCGCTCGTCCCTCGAGGCCTCCAACCACACACCGCCGGCGACCAGAGGAAACGGCGACGGCAGCGATGGCGCTCAACCACGGGGTACGGGCCAGCCTCCGCCTCCTCGTCTCCGGCGCCGAGGCCGCTTCCGCCCCTGGTAAGACCCGCCCACCCTTACGGCCTTACCCTCCCCCGCCCACCCGCGATCCGATCAGGGGATTCCCTCCGCCATGCGATCCGATTGCCTTGTTTCCCTCTTAGATCTGACGCATTCGTCCATGGGGACAGTACGTTCTCTGTCAGGATTCCATTTCCCTTGTGCGCGATTCGTGTGGCGAAGCTTCAAATGACCTCTTAAACTTTGAGGAAAACATTATTATTCGCGAAGCGTGGATCCTAAAATTTACTTTATCAGAAGTTGAATCAGTGCCCATTGTAGTTATACCCTGCATTTTGATCTGAACAATAATGAGCATGTACAAAAATGAGGATTGATCAACTTATGGATTTTACACACTCATTAGGTACACGTTTGATTCCACTATATGGTGTAGGTTACAATTCGTCTAAGTTCAGAGTCAAAGTGCTCGAGCTATGCCATCTTCTAGTGCCATTGTTGTATTGGAGGGTGTCTGCATTGTGTCCTTTCCTGTCAACAATGGTGCCAAATGGTACTGCCAAAATGAATGTTTTGTCTTTGGTTGGTTTTGGAATCTACAGTATAAGTATGCTTGTTATCATTTTGTTGTTCTCTTGCTTGTTGGTAATCATTTGGTCGTCTACTGTTGTTGTAGCAATGGTTCCTATGGGTTTGTAGGTTTCATTAGTAATCTGCTGATTTTGTTGCTCTGTGCAACTCGCAAGATCCATCTTAGGTCCTGCTGCATTGATTTTTTATACATTGATGTTTTAGTTATCTGTGATCAAATGTGAAAATTTAGAGAAAACACAGTACTGCTTGTATATTAATGGTGTGTTGTGGTTATAGCTGCTGTAATTTGTATGGATGTATATGTTGGATCACATGGAAAAGTAAATTACATTAAATTTGTAAAGATATTCTTCAAATGAAACTATCATTTTTGCGTCACTCTAAGTATATTATTCATCATCAAAATTCTTATTTATCTGTGCCATCTTGCTACGTTATTGCGATTGTCTACTTCTCTGGTTCTCCCTGTAGTAATCTATATTCTTCATCTGGCTTTCAGTGGCTACCTCTGCAAATTTTTCATGTTCAGCAATCTATGAATTTTGCATCACTATGTTACACATGTTGCATCATTACATTTATTACCTCAAAAGTTGAAATGAATGCTTTTGTTTCTGCACAACATTATTTAGAGTTAGCAAACAACTTGCAGCATGAAGATGTTGGCTGTGCTCTTTGGATATTGATTTTTTTTACATGTTCATTTTAATGATTAAACTCTTCAAGCTTCCATATTATCAAATCTATCGTGCAGTCTAGTCCTCCTGTGTGATATAACCTCGTTGTTTTACTTCGCTGACCCACTGTCATGTCTCTCAGCTTCTCGTGGATTTCATTCAACTGGAGTAAGGCAGATGGGGGCACACGCACATGATGAGCCATACTACGTCCATGCCAAGCACATGTACAACCTGCACAGGATGAAGCACCAGCAGCTTAAGGTGTCCCTTGCCGTGCTGGCTGCCGTGGCCACTGGTGTTGGAGTCCCTGTGTATGCAGTTGTTTTCCAGCAGAAGAAGACTGCCTCTGGGTAGTTTGAAGTACCCAAGACTTGACAACTTAAAATACCCGTCAATGAGATTTATTTTCCCATTTTCCCATAGCATTTTGAGAAGCTCAAGCTGGAGCTTCAGTTTTATTTGGCCGTTTCTCCATTCCCACAGGTTTACTCTTTGCTTATTGGATTTTTGACATAGGAACAGCAATGTATATGCTAATAATACAGCGGTCTGAACTTTTGCCAAGATGCGGAAATGACTGAAACCATATTGTAATACATTCTATTTTTTCTTCCCCAGTTTCCCATATTCTTAAATAATTCGAATGTTACATCTGCTGGTGTGGTCCTATTTGTGTTCTGAATTGTGCCATGGATCCATTGAATTGTAATCAGTTACTCAGCTGCTGCTGTTGGGTGTTGGGCGGCTGAGTTGCTTCTCAGTAGATGACCTGCCTTGTGACTTTTTATGAGCTCTGATGACTGATCTGAAATCTCAGTCGTTGCTTCGGTGGAGAATGCTTTGCATAAAACTTAGTAGAAATTAGGAGTGGAGATGTTTGTTCGCTATTTTATTCACGCAGTACTTACGGTGGGGTATTAGCATTCTGTAACGCCTCATAAAGTCATAATCATGCTCCTCAGTTTACGTCTTCTCCAGGCGTTTGTGCTTTTCACCAGGAATAGTGTTACGCCTTCTCCATCCGGAGGCGCCTGCTGCGTTGCACAGTCAAAACTGTGTCTTCTGGGCCATAGAGCAGCAGTAATTTCAAAAGCGAGACCATCCAATCCACGTGCACCTCCGCTCGCGGCGAGATCGAATCAAGCGGAGCAGAGCATAACCATGGCGCTGCGGCGGCGGCGGATTCCCCTCCTCCTCTTCCTCGTCCTCCTCGTCGTTTTGCGGCAGCAGAACTGCGTCGCCAGCGACGATGGCGGAGGGGAGTCGGCGGAGTTCGAGATCCCCCGGGACGGGAGCGTGCTGGAGCTGGATGAGAGCAACTTCGAGGCGGCGGTGCGCGCCGCCGACTACCTCTTCGTCGACTTCTACGCGCCCTGGTGCGGCCACTGCAAGCGCCTCTCCCCGCAGGTAACCGACCCTCCCCGCCCTGTGCCGCTGCCTACACAAGACCTGCTTGTTTCACGAATTAGCGAAGCATAGCGGAAGGGAATCGTCTCTCGATGCCATCCGAGACTTAGAAACGCCTGGGATCATCTTGCCGAGGATTCTGAGGACCAATTCGAGAAGACTAGAACCCAGGAAATGCTGATAATTTAAACATTTTTCCCCAAAATAAGCGATTGATTCAGGCAGCATGGACGTGCCGCCATCTGAATTCCCCTGAGGATGCAGATCAAATTAGAACTGGCACATGCATCTTTCATTTCCTTCGTTTTCTCAAATTGGAACAGTGTTTTGATTGCAAACTGTCAGTCTCAGTGTCTCACAGAGGCATGTAAATGGTAGGCAAACCCTGCTTTGCTGTGGGCCTGTGGCCACTTCGGTGGAAGTTGAGGTGAACTGATGAACATTCACTTGGCTTGCCTATTGCAGTTGGATGAGGCTGCTCCGGTGCTGGCTGGACTGAGCACACCCATTGTAGTTGCTAAAGTAAATGCTGACAAGTACAGGAAGCTCGGGTCCAAATATGAAGTAGAGTATGCCAGCTGCTTCACGTCGAGTATTTCAGTTACCAGACAGTGGTGCATCCAAAGAGTGACTTACCTTTGTGTTTTTCTGGATGCAGTGGGTTCCCTACTCTGATGTTTTTTGACCATGGAGTGCCCTCGGAGTACACGGGTCCAAGGAACGCCGATTTGCTTGTTCAGAACCTGAAGAAGCTTGTTGCACCTGATGTTTCTGTCCTTGAGTCAGACTCGGCGATCAAAGGCTTTGTTGAGGCTGCTGGCATCAGTTTTCCATTGTTTATTGGGTTTGGGATGGATGAATCGATGATTGCTGAATATGGAGCAAAGTACAAGAAGAAGGCATGGTTTTCCACGGCAAAGGATTTCTCCGAGGATATGATGGTTGTGTACGATTTTGACAAGTTTCCGGCATTGGTCTCTGTTAACCCAAAATATAATGAGCAGAGTGTATTCTATGGCCCATTTGAAGGTATGGCTGGGGTTACACTCTCTATGTGCTTCTTGATATGTGTGATTTGAGCGAAAGTTTCCTTTATCGCCTTAATCGTTAGTGCCACTCCTACCTTTTGTCTTATACTCTTTGATTTTCTAGTGATATGAGTATGTGATTCACTTTATGTAGAATACATTTTCTGTATGAAGTGGGAAAAAAACTTAGATACTAGTTTGTTTGTAGTGCATACCTTCCACCTTGATGGTACATGTCAATAGTTGTTTTGCATGCAGGATCCTTTCTGGAAGATTTTATTCGACAATCCCTACTGCCTTTAACTGTGCCGATTAACAGAGAGACTCTCAAGTTATTGAAAGATGATGGGAGGAAAGTTGTTCTTACAATTTTGAAGGATGAGTCGGATGAAAATTCTCCACAATTGATAAAAGTGTTGAGGTCTGCAGCCAATGCAAACCATGATTTAGTGTTCGGATATGTGGGAGTCGAGCAGTGGTTGGAATTCACTGAGACTTTTGATGTGAAGGGCTCAGAGCTGCCAAAGATTATTGTCTGGGACACAAAAGAGGAGTACGAAGTGGTAAGCAGAACATTCTTTTCTCCTGTTAAACTTTTTTTAGTAATGATAATATATTTCACCACATATGCAAAGAGTAATTTATGTTGCAATAAATACTTGTATACATTCTTACATGTGTTGTACATGGCACATTACGATACATTTTTATCACTTACATGTTACAGCTTGAATGCCCAGCCACAGATAAACGTACTTGGCATCTCCATCTTGCTTGTCTATTTGGCTGTGGTATTGTGATTGATTGGAATGCTTTTTTTTTTCTTTAAGGTTGAGGGTTCAGAGAGGCTGGAAGAAGGTGACCATGGATCCCAAGTTAGTCGTTTCCTTGAGGGATATAGGGAAGGAAGAACAGTAAAGAAGATAGTGGGCCGTGGCTCCCCGACACTGCTCGGTCTCAATGCGATCTACATTCTCATCCTCTTGGTTGCCATTCTTGTTGCTTTGATGTACTTTTCTGGGCAAGGCGAGGAGGAGCAGCGGCCAAGAAGGACCCATGAGGACTGAGAGTGTGATAGCCATCCCAGCAAGGTTAAATTCAGTGTCTTGATCCTGCAGCTGCGGAGCTATTTTGAGGTGGAAACGGCAGACGAGGACGATTTCCTGATTTTAACACAACATGCCTTGAGGAGGCTCAGTTTTAGGTGTTGCTGCAGAGTTGTGAGTTTCCCTGTGTTTCTCTTGATCCCTAGAAGTGTGTTTGAACTTGCGGTTGAGAATCGGGTTTGGTCGAGTTACCGTCTGTTACAACCTAGCCTACAATGCTCGGTTCTTGTAATTATTTGGCACTTGTACACGTATCTGTTATATTTGAGACCTTAGGAGAAACGACTTCAAGATATTGAGCATCTTATCTGTTAAAAAAAACGACTTCCAGAGATTTTCTGTAAAACGGTATGCATATGCTTGTAGGACCGAAACGGGTTGGTCTCTCGATGCTATATAGGCAAATGCTACATCCCATTGTTGCCCCACAATTGACCCTTTTTCTTTTTTCTTTTGGAGTGGACACCTGGGGTTGGCCTGATGATCGAGTCGCAGTGGACGGCGGATGCCGTGGTGGCGGCGCTGAGGGCCGGCACCCTTGACGTCCACACGGAGGATTAGCGGCAGCGGCTGGCGGCGACGGGCCTGGAGAGCGCGGACGTGCGGCTGGTGGCGCGGGCCGTGGACTCCTCCCGCGAGGCCCTGAAATCCACGAGGTCGTGCGGAATTTTTTTTATTTTTATATTTTTTTTTTACGATTTTTCAAAAATAAATTGCTGGCTCAAAATTTATCAGATCTGGACTTATATCGCCGGTTGAAACGGCTATCGCCGTTTGATCCGGCGAAAAGGGCCTCCCCTGGCGATGGTGGGCCCTTTCGCCGTTTCAAACGGCTATAGCCCTTTGAACTGGCTATCGCCGTTTGGAACGGCGAAAGGTGCCCCCCGCCGTGGCAACCGCTTTCGCCGGGGGGGGTTGCGGCTATAGCCAGTTCAAACGGCTATAGCCGTTTGAACTGGCTATATTTGTTTAAAAGTTTTTTTTATATTTGTTTAAAAGTTTTTTCATGAAAAAGGTGAATAATTTAATTTATGTTGATTAATAGTTGATATATTTTTTCCGCTCGATTTGGTTCCATAATATGAATTGACGTAGTTTTTGACGCATAAATATTTTTCGGTTATATTTGCTACCGTTTAAATTTTCTACCGTTTAATGTCGTATATTTGTTTATGATACTTTGTACGTTTCCGGTTAACCATTTTTACCGTGAACTGGCTATATTTGTTTAAAAGTTTTTTTATGAAATAGGTGAATAATTTAATTTATGTTGATTAATAGTTGATATATTTTTTCCGCTCGATTTGGTTCCATAATATGAATTGACGTAGTTTTTGACGCATAAATATTTTTCGGTTATATTTGCTACCGTTTAAATTTTCTACCGTTTAATGTCGTAGATTTGTTTATGATACTTTGTACGTTTCCGGTTAACCATTTTTACCGTGAACTGGCTATATTTGTTTAAAAGTTTTTTTATGAAATAGGTGAATAATTTAATTTATGTTGATTAATAGTTGATATATTTTTTCCGCTCGATTTGGTTCCATAATATGAATTGACGTAGTTTTTGACGCATAAATATTTTTCGGTTATATTTGCTACCGTTTAAATTTTCTACCGTTTAATGTCGTAGATTTGTTTATGATACTTTGTACGTTTCCGGTTAACCATTTTTACCGTAACGCAATAGTTAAATATTGAGTTTTATGTATGGGATTTTTTTATATGTAAAGAGAACGATTTAACTAGTAGAACAAATAACATTTTTTGAAACATTAGAATTGCATAACCCGGCTTGAATGCATAGATGCATTTTAGCGAAATGAAATGATCAGGAGGTAAAGGTGTCGAGCACCTCCTCTGATCTAAACATCTACTACTAGGTGCAATGGCATGTGTACCACATTGATAACGGTATCATGTGCTACTGCTAGTCCTAACATGCCTTTGGGTAATTTAAATCGCCGGGTGTGAAGCCTATGCTTCACTGGGTACAACGGGGATATTTTCCCTTCCTAATGGCTTCAGGGCCAGCTGCTTTTGCACGACGTGCCCTCTCTCTCTTTCTCTCCCTTTCAGCTTCACGTTCCTGTGCCTCTTGACGCTCGACCTCCTCGAACCTCTTGCGGATCTCCTCTTGGTCCTTCTTGCGCTTCTTTTCCTGCTCCTCCTCGTGCATCATTCGTTGCCACCTTGCTCTTGCCGAGGCTGCTTCATGCTCAACATGAGCCTTGTCCTCATCGGACTGCTCTGTATCTAGCCACTGCAAGAAATCACAGAGAGGTGGGGGAGTCTTTAACTCCCCAAAGTAAGAATACGAAACATGAAATGGTTAGAAAAACATGGTAGGGTTAGTGAATACCTTGGCTCTCATGCTTGCAGACACCTTGGGTGGATCATACTCGAAGTTGTCACACATGAAAAATCTCATGCCGTAGTAGTCACCCAAGATTTTTGACTGCACAAGCTTGCATAGGTCACCACAGAAGCACATTGGCACATGCACCCCTTGTGGAACGGCAACTCTCACCTTCCTCCACTTGAGGAGCTCTGGATCTGAACAAGCCATGGTTTGTAACTGAGACACTGCACAAGTTCAATAGCAATGGCATGCCATATATAGTGAATGATTGGGTTGGTCCATAGACCGAGTCCATGATGTTTTGGATGTGTGGTACATAAAAAGAGATCGAATCCAATGCAAGCGGATAAGTTCGCCACGCCGTCTTCAGTGCATGCTCTGCGCGAGACACTGTATCACAGAAAAAGCGGCATTGGATGCCTTGCTTCCCCACAGTGGATGCCCTAGCCTTGGATGCTATGGTAAAGCAGAGTAGTCTGAAAAGCGACACTGGATTCCCCACATTGGATGCCCTGGCCTGGGATGGTACGGTTAATAAAAGAAGTCTGATAAATAGTAGAGTCTTTGGATACAAAGGTACATGACTTCATTAAATTAAAACGAATTTGGAATACATGACAAAGAAAGTCACGGTGCATGTAGCAATGTTGCATACACTACGGTACATTTCAATGCAACGTGCTTGCGCCATTGACCTTCAAACTACACAAGTGGCAGTGGCACGTGCGACACATGTATGATGTGCCGACCTAATCCTAACATGCCTTAGGTAATTAAACGGAATAATTACGACAACTCCATTGAACGGTCCTAGTAATCTCCCCACATAGCAAACTGTGTTGCACCTTCTCCATAATATCCTCCCATCGGCGGCGGAGGAGGGGGCGAAGGCGGCGGTGGCGGCGACGCAGGCTTCTTTTGGTGACAGGGGCAGCTGCAATATGGGTCATTGCACGGCGCCTCCTGTGACACAGCTTCATTGTTGTTGTATTCCTCTTCTTCATAGTGCTGAACTTTGGTTTCCAGATCTTGGATTTTGTTCTGCAGATATTCGATGAACTCATGATGGGGAAGAAGAGGAGGAGGATCGACCCACCTAACGAACCCACAGTTTTCTTCGGCTTCAGAAGCCTAAATCAAATAACTCGAGTAAGATGGTGAAACTAAGACAAGCATAATTAACTGAGGATTATTAGTAACATTTACCCATGCTCTTGGGCATTTGAAGAAACGACGACCTCCATTCAGATCGGAGGTATTCATCTGCACTAAGCAATCTTCACCATGCATGCATTTTGGCCAGTCTTCTTTGCTCTTAGTGTATCCTCTAAGAGGCTTATCCTTTGTGAAATCATGCTTGCTTTGAACTGGAAACTCATACAATGGTTCCCCAAAGTAATCAGGACCAAGAGACCCGACATCGTCCCACACAATGGGAGGTCCCTTCCTTCCCCCCTTTGCACTCCCGAAGCTCAAACCCTTGCCACTACCTGACCCTCTAGACATTGTTGCTGAGCTGAATGATCTTGTTTCTTGCAATGGGAGGACCCTTTGTGTGTACATATAGGCTGGCGAAGGAAACTTGGTCGTTGCCCATACTGTGGTGACACAAATGCACCTGAAAAGCCTACGTCCATAGGACTGAAAAGCCTATTACGAAGAGCACTGAAAAGCCTAGGACTAAGAAAAGTGAAATGCCTGTTGCGGCACATGCATGACACGGTCTGAGCAAGAAGTAATTGCATAGTCTGAGCACGTCATAATTGAAATCGAGATTGATGATCTGAAAAGCCTAGATAGATGCCTGAAAAGGCTACTCGCATGCATACTGCCAAGGCTAGTTGATATTGTGTAGACTTTTCAGAAAGTGTGTACGGTTTTCAGTGAAATGTCATATCAAAGGCAATGATGTCAATGCTTTTCAGTGATCCATTGTATCATAGGATGCGTAGGCTTTTCAGTGATCCATCAGTTCACCATCTACTACATGACATAGTGTGAGCAGGGCATAAATGACATAGTCTGGTCGCGTCATAAATCACATAGTTAATAGTCTACTACATGCATCACATAGTACGAGTAAGACATAAAACACATAGTCTGAGCACAACATAAAACACATACATAGATAAGAAGGTACTAAATGCGCCCTCGCTTGTGACGCTGTGCACCCCTCGCACGACGCTCTGCCGCCTGCGCCGCTCGGGTGTGGTGCTGTGAATACGTGAGCGGGTCTGGTGCTGCAACCTGGCGTGTGGGACGTCGCGCCTCATCTGCAACCGGTGTCTGGACGTCCTCCTGTGAGCCCTGTGTGGGAAACAGCGGCGCACCACCAAGCTGCGAAGTGCCGATCTCGTCCGGGTAAGGGTTCGTGCTGAAAAAGGATCCTACCCACGGTCCATCTGGCTGACTGCCATCTTCCGCAGTCTGCACGTCTTCCTCGATCCCTCCGTACCCTGTGTATCCTAAACAATAATAAGATAATAGACAATTAGTTTTATGCAAGTAATAAAATTGCATGATAAATTTTTTTAATACGTACCGAAGTCGTGAAACAGCGGACCACCAGAAGAGGGCCCTGTAGCACCAGGGTTGGGTGGGGCGAACCGTGGTACTATGTTGCAAAAATAAAGATAATTCAATATGAAACCATTTCATACATGCAGAAGTAAATAAACAAAATTTTAGTGTGCATACCAGCCGGCCGTGGAGTGTACATGGGAGGGCGTGCTGGTGTAGCAGAAGACGACCCGGGGTACTCCGGTCGTGCAGGTGTAGCAGAAGACGACCCGGGGTACTGTGGTCGTGCAACTGTACCAGAAGACGACCCGGGGTACTGTGCCCGTGTGGGTAAAGCAGAAGTCGAACCAGGGTGCTGTGCCCGTGTGGGTAAAGCAGAAGTCGAACCAGGGTGCTGTGCCCGTGGTGGGAGGTAGACGTCTGCGTGTCCACCTCGACAAGTGATGGCCCGTCTGAACCTGACACAGTACTCCTTGATCTTCTTATATGCAGCCCCGTGGTCCTGCGGCGCCATGTACATGTACCTCTGCAAGTCCTGGTCCACCTCGGCCTCGACCAACGCTAGAGCCTCGGTCTACCAAAAACATAGTTATCAAGGTTATGATTTAATATAAAATCATATGAAATGAATGATAACATGATTAAATTTGACAAACATACCGCGATGGCGAAGTTCTGGTCCCTCGAAACAGGGTACGTGTCAGTAACTCTGGCTGGCGCTCCGTGAGGGTCCTGTGGAACAACGACCACCCGTGACCGTGTCCTGGGTAAGTACCACGCCAGATAGGCCGCGAAAGCCTCATCCGAGTGTGGCCGCTCCTCGACCACCACGTCGTCAAGGGCCTGGGCCCACTGCTGAGCAAAGGGTAGTACCCTTGGAGCCCACAGCATGGCTCGAGACTGACCCTGACGGGTCCAGCTGAAGAAATCATATTGCATTAGAATTTGGAAGTTGGTTATGGAAAAAAATTAACGCATCGGTAGATGTCAAGTACCTGTGCACGCTCTGGGGCACGGTGTGAGTAACCGGCAGCGGGGACTCCTGGTACCTGTTGAACTGTCGAAGTACTCTGTGGACCGCGTACTCCTCGACGTGAATGTCGTACACCAGTGGCTTCCTCGTCATCCAAAAGGCCTGGTCGCGAAAGCACAAAGACGACAGCCCTTGAGGGGCTCGATCACTGATGTCTGCAGCGCTGTAAGGGGTCCACCTCACGTCAGCGTCAACAAGAGCGTCAAACATGCCGACAAAGTCTGGGTACGACTTCTTCGTCTGAACTCCCACCCACGAAGGCTGAAAAAAATATTAAAATTTGTAAATAATTAAAACCAAAATAATGCAGCAACATTTTCGTGTGTTGTCGTACCTTTCTGAGGCACCACATGGACCCCATGGTCGGCCTGTCTCTGGGGTCGTGCTCCGGAGGAAGGGGCTCGTAGGGGCCCACGTCAATGCGTGGACGACCGATCGAGAAGCGCTCGTACGACCAAAGCTGAACAAGCAACGGGCAGCCAAGAAAGATGGGCTCCAAGGAGGCCACCTTATAGCAACCCGCGCAAAGACCCCTGTACGTGGCCGCCAGCACAGCACTACCCCAGCTAAACTGGGGTACGTCCTCCAGTGGAGCCTCCGCGATCGCTCTGGCGTAGGGTATGAGTGTCTTCGGCGCCGAGGTCCCGTGGGACGAGCAGAACAAGACCCAGCCGAATAACCACAGCAGGTAGGCCTCTAGGTGCCTAGCCACTGTAGCCTCGTCTGCATCAGCTCTCAAGTAATCCGCCTGCACAATGAAAAGAGTTATTATCGATATGCATCAATTATTCTGTCAATGCAAATGAAACAGAGAAAACGCAACACTCACACTAAACTGCATGAGCCACTTCTTTGTGGGCCCATGTGTGTTGCTGAAGGTGCGGTACGGAGGCGCGTGATCGATCCGGTGAACGTCGGCAAAGCGGCCCAACAACTCGTCCCGCCACCCTGGTCCGACGTCCAGGGCCGCGACGGGGTCGCCATCACACGGCAGACCCAAAAGGAGGGAAACGTCCTGTAGTGTAGGTGCCATCTCACCGACTGGTAGGTGGAACGTGTGAGTCTCTGGGCGCCACCGGTCCAGCAAAGCTGCTAGGAGAGACATGTCGAAGTGGAAACGTGTCGCCTTGTCCCCTCCCCTGACCTCTGCATCCATCATGTCACCCTCGACCAACCTCGCCATGGGTAAAAGGCCCGCAGCTCTTAACCTGCAGAAATAGATACAAATTTAGATTAGTGCTACAAAAGGAGATACAAAATCGATATTAATTCTAAATAAGATTATATCGTTACAAAGTTAACCATACATACGTACCTCGGAAGCCAACGGTCGTCAAGGGGCATCGTCGACAACGGCACTCGTGCGCGAAACGTGTGCTGGGGCAAACCACGCACGGCAGACATGAACGACCGGTGCTTCGCGTCAATCACCCTGTCCAGCAACTCCGGAGTCTCGTAGGGCTGCGGAGGCCCTTCGGCCATAGCTGAAAGAATTGAAATCTTTGTCAATACGAAAGTGGTCGCAGCTTAATAAATTAAATTAAACAATAAGGTAAATGAAACAATTATAAATACAACAACATTTTAATAGTCCACATTAACCATATGATGTTCAATGCACACGAATTACATATTCCAAACTAGATGAATTACATAATACATACTACATGAATTACGTTGTCCAAAGTGCACAAATTACATAGTCCGAAATAGACAAATGACCTGGTTCAAAGTACACAAATTACATAGTTTATAAATAAATACTATATTATTCAGTGGTCACAGGAGACCATCATTGTTAGCACGACCACGGCGGCCACGAGCACGTGAAGTGGAAACTGGAGCGACGGTAGATGGCCCCGCTTGGCTTGTTCCCCTGGCATACGTCATTGCTGGACAATTCTTGTAGCTGTGACCAGTTTCATGGCACTTGGAGCAGAGGCGCACTTCTGCACCAGCTTCAGATTGATCCATGTTGTTTCGAATCCGTCTGTTCTTCCGTCTGCCAACTCCTTGGAACATTTCTGGATCAGGATCAGGAATGTAAAGTGCGTGCTCTCCAGGATTAGAAATGAAGTTTCCTAGGATACGATACCCATAAACCTCATTCTTCCAAGTGGCCCAAATTGTTTCTTTGAAATAATAGTTGGACACAAACATACGAGGCTGAAGCCCTCCCGCCTCAAGACATGCAGCAATGACATGGGTGCAGGGACGATGATGCAGCTTTGGCTTGTGGCAGGAACAAACACATCCAAGATTTGTAATAATGCATTCTTGTGCGTGTCTCTCCCGCCGCCCTCCCAATCGACCTTTGTCCCTGCAGAGGACCTCAAATCGTCGTTCAGCGGCACCGTTGGCGGTCACACGGTGTCTACGAGCCTTTTTCATTGCCTTTTCCATGTACTCAGTCATTTTGTATCCATACACCTTCTGGTTGTCAGACATTGATTTGTTTGCCACTGTAAAACGGTCCCTGAAATACTTGATTGTCCGATATAAGAAGAACTCCACAATTCCAACTAGGGGGAGTCCCCTTACACCCCGGAGCACCCAATTATACACCTCAGCAAAGTTTGTAGTCATTATGCCATATCGAGCACCACCCTCGTCAAACAATAAAGCCCATTTCTCTTTGGGCTCATGCTCAATCCACTGAGAGAATGTCTTAATGGCCCGACCGGGTTTGCGCACGACGTGTGGACCATCAAGGCCAACGTCATCAAGCGAAACGGGATGTTGGTCCTCACTATTAACCGGTCTCTTTGCAAGCTCTTCTGCTTGTTTCTTTGTAAGTTCATCAAGTTTCTTCCAAATAAGGTTGAATTTTCTCTCTTGATTCTGGATGCATAGCCGCTTAAATAGTTTCATCAGGGTCTTGTTTTTGAATTGGCTATGAAAGTTGGCACCCATATGCCTCATACACCACCTACTCTTCAAGTCAGGCCACTGCACAGCCCTCTCACGTTCAATGCTGCCATTCTGCATGTCCTCGACTGCTTGTAAAATGCCTTTGTGGCGGTCATGAATAACACAGACATTCGGTACATCCTTAACAATCATCTGCTTCACTCTCTCAAGAAACCAATACCAGCTATCGCCTGACTCTTTCTCCACAAAGGCGATCGCCAACGGCAAAACCTGATTGTTACCATCGGACCCAATAGCAGTCAAGATGGTTCCTTTGTACCTACCAGTCAAAAATGTGCCATCAATACAAATGACTGGTCGGCAATGCTGAAAAGCCTCAATGCAAGCACCCAAGGCTAGGAATGAACGCTGCAACACCTGCTTGCCTGGTTTCTCAGCACAGGGATAGGTTTTCAAGTCATAGTAACTGCCTTGATTTCTCAAACATATGTTGTGCAGCAAGGCTGGAAGATTGTTATACGACGCTTCATACGTCCCCCATTTCATCTCCATTGCCTTCTGCTTTGCTCTATACGCTTTGTTGTAGCTGATTTTGTAATGAAATTTTTCTTCCACGGCACAAATAATTGATTTTGGCTCGAAGCTGGGATTGTCGACGATCTGAGCATACATGAATTGAGCCACAAAATCTGCTGTAAGGTTGCGGTGATGTGGGTTTAACTCCTCAAGTTGGCATTCATGCTCCACCAATTTCGACACCTCCCAGTAATCAGTCCACTTGCCTTTAAATGCATGAACTCTAAAAGGGCAGTTGCTTTGCACGCAACACACATCATATACCTTTGGGCTGCTCTTCACCACTCGGAACTGTCCTTTGCAAAGATAGTGTAGACCACCGCTTTATGGCTTCCTTAACTTCATCCCCACTTGCATACATTGCACCGACAGAAACCTCATTCTCTCTGTACTCCCAATCCACCGCTTCACCTTCATTGACAGTTAGAGCTGAATAGTCATAGCTTGCCCAGTTGCGTGGCACAGGATAGCAATCCTCCTCATCTGAAGTGTCTCCCTCCATGCCATCAAACTGCTCTTGCCCCTCCCTCTCAACCTGCTCAACTAACTCAGGGATGTGTTCCCCCTCATCAGCCTCGCCGGTTGGTTCATGGGGTGCGTCTTCAACATCTACCTCCTCGTGTTCTCCATCTACCTCCTCTTGTTCAGTATCTTCTTGGGCAGGATCGGCTGTAATTGCATTGTCGTCATCTTGATGCTGACTGCTAGACCCAATCTTCTGATAAACTTGAACAAACAAGACTAGTGGTAAGCCACGCTCGGTAGCTATATTGACATACTCTCTCCAGTTTTGGGTTCCAACAAGGGGCATCAACTCCCAAAACAGGGGTGTGTCCATTCGAAACCTTACTACAGCCATGACTGACAGCTCAAATTGCTCCCTGTCAAGTCCAAATGCCTTGAATAGCCAGTTGCAAACTGAGGTCCAGTTCCTCTCTCTTGCTCGAACTACTTGTTTGGTGAACTGACTTAAATTCAGGACAAGTCTACCCCTTCAGGACCATACCTAACCTCCCCAGGCCCATAAAACACTTGAAAAAATAAACTCTCTGACATGCCTGCCATGATACGTAAGAGCACTAATAATTGTGAGTAACTACTTTTTCATTTCAACTATAAATGTCACTAAAAAAATTGAGTGACCACTGACTACGAAAATATTTTTTATACCTCATATGTTAAGAACTAAATAACAAATGTAATGTAAAAGTCAGGGCTAACTATTTTTCTATGACAAATAACTAGCATTTCTATAAAAAAATAAAATTACTAATTAGTTTTTCTATAAAATAGTTATATCTAAAAATTACTGAGATAGCTAGTAGCGGTTGACATCTAATAACAAAAAAAAACCGTTCACATTTATTCGAATCACATAGTTCATATAAAAAAACTATACTACTCATTTTTCTATATTACAAATCCGAACTAACAATATTACTACCTACCATGCAAACCTAAAAATATAATACCACTAGTTCTAACTAGCATCTACATATAGGTATAAAAAATTAAATTTACTAAGCAAAAGCAGTCTAGATCTAGTAACTAAACTTTTCTATGACCAAGTTCATATCTAATAAAAATAAACTAAACAATCTTGTAACTAAACTTTTCGATGACCTAGTTCATATCTAAAAGCTAGCATCTACAACTATCTATCTAAAAACATAAATGAAATTGACTGCAAGGTAAATAAAATTTTACCTGATGCGAAGTGTAGATCTGGCAGAGCTTCGCTGCCCTCTCCTTCCCTTCCCTCCCCTTCCCTTCCCTTCCCTTCCCTTCCCTTCCCTTCCTCTCCTCTCCTCTCCTCTCCTCTCCTCTCCTCTGGTGGGCGCGCGGAAGACTGAGACTGAGAGAGCTCGCTCTCTCAGCCGCGCGCGGGGGATTAAAAAGGGCGGGGCCTTTCGCCGGCCGAAACGGCGAGGCATGGGGCCTTTCGCCGACCGTTACGGCGAAAGGACCTTTCGCCGGATGGGGCGGCGAAAGGGCCGTGGGCCCCTGGCGCCGACAGCCTATCGCCGGATGGGCCGGCGGTTTTTCTTTTGACCGCGGTGAAAGGTGTTGACCGCACCGACGGTCCTTATCGCCGTATGGGACGGCGAAAGCCATCCCTATCGCCGTTTCAGCCGGCGATAGCCGTCCCATCTGGCGACATAAGACCAAAACTGCTAAATTTTTGCCCGAGAATTTATTTTTGAAAAATCGTAAAAAAAAAATATAAAAATAAAAAAAATCCGCCCCCTTCTTCTCCTTCCCCGTTCTTCTTTGTGCTACGAAAACCGACGCATTGTACCCGTCCACGGGTCCACCGTTCAGAGACGGAGAGAAGCCCAAATCTCCCTCCTACCGCTTCGATCCCAGCTGAGTCCGCCCCCAAAGGCCCAAACCCTACCGCATCGATGGCCGACGGCGGTGGCAGCGGCGGCGCCGGCGAGCCAGGGTCCGGCGTTGGCTCAGCGCCCTTGTGCAGCTTCGTGAGGAAACCGCCCAAGAACATCCGGAAGCGCCCCGCCGCGCCCGCCGGCTCCGACGACGATGACGATGGCGGCGGCGCCCTCGCGTCCCTGCGGTCGAAGAAGGGCCCGTCCTCCGTGGGCAAGCTCGTCTTCTCCTCCGCCGACGCCTCCTCCGAGCCGCGGCGGTTCCAGTACGAGTCGTCCCGGACGATCCAGTCCGCGGACAGCCGCGCCACCGCCACGCTCGAGACGGAGACGGAGTTCGACCGCGACGCGCGCGCTATCCGCGAGCGCCAGCTCAAGCAGGCCGAGGAGGCCCTCAAGAAGAACCCCTCCGCTGCCGCCTCCGCCTCAGGCTCCGGCGCCGGGGAGGTGTACAAGGGGATCCACGGCTACACGGACCACAAGGCCGGGTTCCGCCGGGAGCACACGGTGTCTAGCGAGAAGGCCGGCGGCTCGCACGGCCCGCTCAGGGCCTCCGCGCACATCCGCCTCTCCGCGCGCTTCGACTACCAGCCCGACATCTGCAAGGACTACAAGGAGACGGGCTACTGTGGCTACGGCGACTCCTGCAAGTTCATGCACGACAGAGGGGATTACAAGTCCGGGTGGCAGATCGAGAAGGAGTGGGAGGAGGCCGAGAAGGCCCGCAAGCGGCGCATTGCGATGGGTGGGGATGGGAGTGATGATGAGGCGGCAGATGAGGATGATGACGAGGACGATGAGGACGCCCTGCCCTTTGCCTGCTTCATTTGCAGGCAGCCTTTTGTAGATCCGGTCGTCACGAAATGCAAGCACTACTTCTGTGAGCATTGCGCGTTGAAGGTATGAATCGGTTTGTTCTGCTTTCATTTATGCTTGTCATCTGTGTAATTGGTGAGTTTATCATGGACAGGATATATGTGACCACTTGTTTGCTTGGCTAGGCTACTAGTTTTTCATGTAGAACATCTACATTGTGGAACAAAAATTGCTTAGTAAGGTTAATACTTGACTTGAATTGTGTGACACTGAACCTCTTTCGTAGGTTTATTATGTTTTCTTTCTAAGTAATTTGTCACGATAAAGTATTTAAGCCTGTTAGGTTTGTTATTGTGGAAGTGTATTTGCATACCTCGCTCGGACTGAAAGTAGTTTATCGCCTTGGTAGACTTCACAGTAGAAACTGTAATAAAGCGAGTGGTTAGCACTTAGCAGTTTTGTTGTTTAGAACTGTACTTGTTTTGCTGTGGGACTGTAATAAGCCCTGTTTTGACAGAGCTCCGGCTCGAGGAATTTTTGGAGCTGGTAATCCTATCTCCAGAAATTCTTGGAGATGGAGTTGTGGGCAGATTGAGAATATTTAATTGAACCATTTGTATTTATCAACAAACTCTAATTTCTATGTGCATCTTGGAACTGGGTCTCTGCCAAATAAGCCCATAGTACCATGTGCTTCCTAGTTTTTTCCTTGAATAGTTAAATTCTGTTAAGAGTGGCCGTGTACTTTTGATATGAAACCAAATCATCTTCAAACACTGAGGGATTTGTTGGAAGGAAACTGTACAAGTATATGAATTACTTTAACAAATCTAGGAAACTTTGAAGGCGACGATGAAGATAAATCTATTGTAAGGGATAATCTGCTTCATCAATTGCTCATCTTTGGTCTACTGAATGTTCCACCAAATAGCGCCTTTGCTTCTTCAGACACTTTTGCACAACACTGCAACTCCTCCCAAATTGAAACTGCTGAAACACTACCCTTTGTATGAGATTTTTATGGATTTTCCCTTGCTACTTTTCGTGAACAACATCATCATGTAGATCCAAAGCCTCTGCACAGAATGATAGGTAGCTCTGTTTTTTAATTAGAAAAATCAGCTCTGCTTTCCAATACAAGTGAAGAAGGATAGCATGGTCATGTTATCTAGAAACATGCCCCTTAGTACAGATATATGCAGGTTTGTCTACTTAACAAAGGTCTAGAGATGCCCTGTCTCTCTGTCCTGCTGATTCTCCTACTGTGGTCCTTCTGAAAAGTAGGAAAGCCATCTCATTGCACTCCTCAGGAGCAACCATTGTTAGACCAACCCACACGAGATTCTACTTCCTGCACTCCCAGGATACATTTTTTGACTCCTGGAGGTGGTGGATCTTTATTTTTTGAGAGTAGAAAGTGCAATGAGTTACCTTTGAGCTATCCACACAAGTCTAGAAGCATTTGAATTCACTCCCTCCGTTCCATGATGGCCAGCACAAGGCCTCATACATTGTCTCCGGTAAGGAAGGAGCAGCGATCTGTTCTCAGTGGTACTGTTTGCTTACAGAGTTTTTATGGTAGTTTTGTAAGGATAGTGGAATAGGATAGGCACGTCAGGTTTACTGTGATTCAGATAGGCAGTAGCTTACTTTCAGAAGCATTCACATGAGGAGTTTTGGTAATCTGAGAGGGATTGTCCTAAGTGAATTGCAAATCTTATAGTTCAGGTTTACTGGAACGCTTTGTTATGTGCCCAGTCAACTATATGAGACATAATCACATAAGTCCCTAGTTAAATTTCAGTTTATGAGTTATTAGAGTGCAGATTGAAGAGTGAGGATTGAAATCATAGGTTGAGAATTCTGTACTGTGTATGCGTGATTAGAGCTAAGGATTTGAAACTAGACAGTCGGATTAGATTTCTGTTGCCCTCTTGCAGAAATATTTCTTGAGAACCGTACCTTGGTGGCAAACTGTAATATGAAATTGTATATGTGAATATGAAATGTAGCTGTTGATTATGTGTGTTTATTTTGGTTCTATTTGAATACTAGTTATGTTATGATCTCCTCTTTGCACAATTTCTGTGTTTGGGAAAATTATAGTGTTTCATTGACATGATTTAACTTGTACCTGTCAATCATATTCCTTTTGGTAGTGCAAATTCTAACAAATTCTTCTCTTAATTCTTCAGCACCACTCGAAGAACAAGAAGTGCTTTGTGTGCAACAAGCCGACGCTGGGCATCTTCAACGCCGCGCAGGAGATCCGCAAGAAGATGGCGCAGGACAAGAAGCAGCAGGACCAGTAACTCAGGCACACCAAATGCAAACTTAGCTGTTGTGTTGATGTAACAACTATGTTTCTGATAAAAAATGAGAAGAGAAGGAAAATCGGAACCCAGCTTTGAACTTGTACACATGCATGATCACATTCATCCTCTAGCTCAGCTAGCTAGTCCACCTTTGCCGTGTCATGCCCTCATGTCAAGTAGCCTGGCTGTCAGGTATTTCCTTGATGGATGGATGCAAAGCTATGGAGCTACTGCCACAGTCACGCAAGTGACAAATCGCAGGTCTCCAGAAACTCATGTGCGTTCCTCCCTGCTGCTTGTAGGAGAGTTGCTGTAGCCTGCTTTCATGCGTTCATGCGTGTTGGTGCTGGTGCTTTTTGGTCACGCCTTTCTTCCGCCCCTCCCTTATCCTATCTGCTTTTGCTGACAGGTGAAAGATCCGGTGTGCGTCATCCCCTTATGTCGCGACCGGGACGATCGTCCTCTGCCATGGCTGGCGATTCCTCTCCTGTGTGGGGTTGTATCTTTTACTCTTTTGTTGGGTTGCACGCGTCCACGTCCTCGTACAAGCAGTACATGGAACTGTGTGATCGTGATCCTTGTACACGCCATTGTGGGTTGCAGCTTGCAGATTGTCAACCTGCTGAAAGGAGTATTGAATTGTTACCGCTTCGAATCTATTCATCTCAACTCGTGGACTATAGTCTATAACAACATTGCAAGATGCTCCAAGGTAGAGCTCCATGGTTGTTGCTGGGGGTTGGGCGGACACGGACATGGCGATCCTGTCGCGATCCGCGTACACGACCGCGCCTAGGCACCCCTAACCGTGTGATCCTTCAGGCGCGCACATGCCAACATGTGCGGCAAACTGACAAGGGATCGGATAGTAGGGCATCATGAACCGATAGACATCAGACTCCGAGTGCCATGCCCGGAGGGGCAGGTCCCGGACAAGACCTGATGCCATTGTGTTCATGGCACTTGGGAATTTGGCACGATCATGGCCACACGACACACGAGCTAGGCGCAAAGATGTACACTGTTGTTGTGCCTAACATCTTCGCCGTACACAGTTGACAACTGACACTATTGCTTTGTTTCCTCCTGTCGCGTCGCGTATATTATATACAAGTAAAGTTATGAAAAAAAAGTTGATGACATGCTGCAATTTGGGTTTGATTAATACTTGCAAGGATTTGCCAAAAAAAAAAGATTAATACTTGGTTTGAAAGAACGCAGTCATATGCATGCACCATTTTCTCACTCACTCTTTTAATTTGGTTGGTGGAATGGAATGAGTTGATCCCTCGCCGCCTCATCCATCACAAGCTAATAAATAGCATAACCATGAGAAGTAGGATTGGCCCACCAAATTTTATAGGATCAACTCATAATGGATCATCTCATTCTCAAACCAAACGCCCCGTATATTGATCGCGCGTGCCGTCTTTTAAGGGTACGAGGGAGAAGGTAGGGTTTCATGTTGCAGGACATTTTTGCAATTTCTAGAGAATTGAAGGTTTTTTACAAGAATGCCGGGGGAGGCGTGGGAGCAAGGGCCGATCGCCACGTCGGCCGTGAAGCGCGGGGAGGGCAGCGGGAGCGAGTAGCTTTTAAGGAACCCCGATGTTTGGCAGGGCTCTGGCTCCTCCAAAAACGGCTCCAGCTCCAGATTCAAATATCAAAGGGAAAATTTTTTTACCTCTCATTTAATTTCAATTTTGCTTATAATAGATGAAAAAATACGCTCATACGTGACTTGTAAGCAATAAAGACATGAAAAATCCTATAACCAAAACAATATGACTTACTTATTCCAAAATTTAGTGACTCTATATGGGATATTTTGCCGATCATGTTTGATCGCGTCCCCCTATGTGTAATTCCTAGCTACGCCATTGGGTGAATCCAGATCAAAACTCTCCCGGCATGGTATATGGCATTTCCGAAACGGAAAAGAGGTAGGTAGAACACCTGCCATCGTCCGGCCAATAATGTAATAAGGCGATGCAAGCCCCTCGTCCTTCGTTATCAGCGATGGCTACGTTTTGGCAGCAACCCCGTGGTTACTTTCGTCCTGGCAAATATAGCACCATCTCACGCTACATTTTTTCACACGGTCGACAATAATGCATCTATCACTCGATCGCAACCTAAAAAAAAGCATATATCCATCAGTTGGGCTCCGCGTAGGTCCCACTGACATGTGTATACCAGGTGTTAATTCCAAGTGCATTAGGTGAGTGAGATGAAGCAATGGAGCATGACTGTGCGTCTGTGTGTTTGCGTACGTCGATGGCTGTCCTAGTTACACGTACGACACACGAGCTATACCGGAGACAGAGCGACAAACAATTAGAAAAAAAAAGAAATCCTCCCGCGGTGTCTGCAGCCGGGGTGCTGCGTCGTCCCGGGTCGCTTCGCTGGACGCAACATTTGCTTGTTTTTTTTTTTTTTTTTTGTTGGTGTCCACATCCTCTCCCCCGTGAATGCGATTTGACGTAGTCTTGCGAGTGAATGACCAGTGAAGAATGTGCCTTCCGTATCACCAGCTAAAATGCTCTTAATTAGTAGGTAAAGGGGTTATATGGAGTTAAGCTGAACCAGTGAAAGAACGTGTCTTTCGCTCTATTATATTACTCCTTACGTTTCAAATTATGCACTACGGGGAGAAACGACCTTTCATCCCTCTCTCTTAGTACCGGCAGGCCGAAGCCGGTACCAAAGGAGGTCTTTAGTACTAGCTCCAGGCAATAGTGTCCACAAAGTCACGTTAGTACCGGCTGAGAGCACCAGCCGATACTGACGTGCGTTATTTAGTACCGACTGGTGTTATTGGCCGGTACTAAATGGGGGTGTCACTTTAGCATCGGTCAAAAACACCAGCCGGTACTAAATAATGCACGTTAGTACTGGCTGGTGCCCTCGGCCGGTACTAACGTGTCCTCCAAAAAAATCCACTGCGCCCTTTTATCTCCCCCGGTCCGTCCTTCACCTCTCGATCTGTCTTATCTCTTCCTCTCCTCTCCTTTCCTCTCGTCTCTTTACCTTATCTCCTCAGTCCTCACAGAGAGAAGCAGGCGAGCGGGGGGGGGGGGGGGGGGGGGGGGGGGGGGGGGGGGCGCAGGGGGAGGGAGGCGCGGGCTACTGGCGCTGGCAAGCGCTGCCCTCCCCAGGCGCGGAGGCCAAGAGGAGACGGAGGCGGGCCAGCGCCGGCGACGGCAAGCGCGGCCCTCCCTGGGCGCGGGGGCCAGACGGAGACCGGCGGTCGCGGGGCCAGGCTGCGCCGGCACTGGAGCCGCCGCCGGCAAGCCAGTGAAGATAGTGATTTTTGTGATTGTTTGAGTGATTCATATGAAATGTGTGATAGTGATTCTTGTGAAATATATATTGTTACGATGTTGTAAAATCTATGTGTGTTTCTTATTGTGATTATTGTGACTGTGATGTGATTTTGTTTGTGATGACCGCACAGTAGGAAAAGGTAAAGAAAGGAAATGAGAAAAAAGAAAAAATGGGGAAAGAAAAGAAAACGAGAAAAAAAGGAGGGGGTGGGAAGGCTGTCGAGGCATATGGTTAGTGCCGGCTCCTCGTGACCGGTACTAACGTGCTGACACGTTAGTACCGGACCTTTAGTACCGGCCACAGCGACCGGTACTAAGCCGTCCTGTGACCGATACTAAAGTCCAATTTTCTAGTAGTGATAGTCACGCTTTAATTATATTATAACTCCAACTTTCTAACTTTGATAAATATTAAAATATATTACCTTGACTGGGCGTGCCGCGGTGCTGCCTCAGTTGTGTTCTTAAAAATAAAAAATCTTGTTAAACCAATAGAAACAGACATAAGGTGCCATTCATTAAAAAAACACACATCAACATCTTGCTACAATACCAAATAAGTGCATGCATATCTCGAACTAGATACTAATTTAATATTATAGATATTTGTACTTTGATTTGTTCTATAAACTATCCTTTTATCAAAGCTAGAGAAGTTAATTTTAATTGCGGAAGCATCGCTTAATTAGGTTACCAAATATTCCCATGTGTGGTGGTATGATAGCAGCAATGTAGTCTATTTCGCCAGAAAAAAAGAATAGTCTATTGTGCCTGCCCTAATGCTCCATGATCAGTTGATCACACTAGAATACTAGATTTTGTTTATTTGCTCTCACTCTTATCAGTGCATTTCCGTGTTTCATCATCTCCATGATGATCAAGAAACGTACGCCAACCGTACGTCACGGAACCCAATCCACGGTTCACCGCCCATACGACTTTTGCTAAAAAGAAAAAAGTTTAACAATGGCTTCCCCCAAAATTCAAAGCCTATCTAACTCCACACAATCGCTGCTGCGTCGTATCCACCCATAGAAGAATATACCGTAGCGCATGCCGACCTATCAAAGTCAACTGGTTTTGGGTTTTGGCCTTGCTGAGAAGCAGCCGGCCGGAGCGCTGCGAGCAGCATGTGCGTCCCGCGCATATCCACATGCGAAGACAGGTCGGAATTGGAAGTGACGAAAGCAGCAAGTGCGGATGGAGCCAAGGGCAGCAAACTACCCGTGTGGTGGCCAGGGTTCTTAATTGAGTAAAATGTATGAATGGCCATCATACTTGTTGGCTTGTTTTAATTTTACTATTGTATTTAGAAAAGTGTAAATCGTGGCCATTAAAATTGATTAACTCTATCGATGTAGTCATTAGCTCATTAATTATACATATTCAGATGGCATGGCGTCCAACGTTGCTTGACGGAGGTATATAGATTTATAAATTGCTCCCTCTAATTTAATTTATCTAATGTCTGCATAAATGTCCGTTGGTCAATTAGAAAGCGTCAAGGTTATTGTTGAGTCTGGGCACTCAGATAAAATTAGGCGGAACCTTTTCATGAATTAGCACATTTGAGATATACTCAAGAATTAGAGCTCAAATTTGACTAAAAGCATTCATATCTCACATTTTACATCACACAAAATACAGTTCCGAATGATAATGTTCTTAAAAGATCCAGAAAGATAATAAAATTAAAGCATCAAGGAGTAGTTTTTCTTTGCTTTCTTTGCGGCTTGTGCTTCCTGTCTCGCATGAGCATCGGTTGCCCTTTTGGCAGCTGTTTTTTTTTTTGCAACCGTTAATGCTTTTTTTTGTCTTCAGCTGCTATCATTTTGCCTCCAAAACTGCTGCTCTCTTGTAAAGGAGGCAACACATTGAATGAGTCACTGCAATCACCTAGGACATCACGTAAAAGATCTAATTTTAAAGCACATTGAATTTGTAAAGGAGGCAACACACGAAAATTCAAGTTGCATGTTCACATATTGTAAGTAGGAGGTTGTGCTTTTTCTAGCCGGCGGATGGGAGCCATCTTCAGCAACGGAAGACCCTTCGCTTCATGCGTGGATGAATGTAGCTGTTTTCTGCTGGCGCTGGCCGCTCGCCAATCGCCGCCGCTAACAAAAATCATGAATTCCCTAATCTTGTTTGCATATTAAGGAACATGGACTAAATATCAGGACTAATTAATAATGATTATAGACGGAATCAAGAGAAACATAAGACGACATGATAAATGAAAAAAATACAATTCGATTTGTCCACATTGGAGCATGAGTCATTAGTCACGCTGGATGCCATGTCATCCGAATACATATAATTAATGAGCTAATTACCGTATCGATAGACTTGATCAACTTTAATGGCCATGATTTACACTTTTCTAAGTACGATGGTCAAAATGAAAGAAGCCAACAAATATGATGGCCATTCATGCATTTTACTCTTCTTAATTTCATTTTCACCCATTTTGGGTTTGGTCATTTCTAAGCATTTATTGGGGAACATCATGTTGAAGTTTTGCAGCGCAAATGTTGATGATTACGAGGCTGCGTGTATGAATGATCCGAATGATGAACTAATCATCATTGCAAATCGCTAGATAGTTGAGCTCCATTTGACACAGGATGCGTCCAAACCGTGGGATGAAATTAACATACAAAATATAGATTGTCCTTTCCAGTTGGGATATGTCTTGCAATGAAGCAATATATAAACCATAAATTGCATTACTATATGCGCAAACTTTGTTTTTCCAAACGCACTTCCAAATTATGGTCATTTTGATTTTTTTAGGTACATAGCTTTTGCTTTACACCTATATATATACGGAGTACACACTATGCCTACCAGTAGAAAAATTTAAAATGACATATGTAATTTAAAAACGAAAGGAGTAGTCCTTACATTTTGTCTTTTGTTCTCATCTTATTAATTTCTCACATTATCAACCACGACCTGCCATCATTTAGTGTCGTTCTCTTCGTCGAATCTTCACACAACATTTTCAAGCATTTATGAAAGTGAAAGCCCATGTTGAAGCAGAATGCATGATTACAAAGACTATGTGCATAAATGGTGCAAAATGATTAACTGACAATATAATCATGGAAAGCTGCCAGATTGTTGAGCACCATTTGACACCATACGAGGGTACACGCCCTGGCAAAGCCTTTTCAAATTTCAACAGCAAAGCTTGTATATGTTCATCAACTTTTACATGATACTATATCTTACGTTATTAATTTTTAATAACCTCTTGCTTTGGCCAGTAGACACTATTTTCTTTAGAACGTATGATGCACAATTGACTTCGTAGGTACGCCAGCAGACTGCCGAGAAGCTGGAGATAGGCAGGGCATGTGGAGCCGCCTCCTGCGCGCCGAAGCTTTTGCAGCCAAAGCTTAGTAGTATCATTTTGAAGTTCAGCACTTTGAAAGCAGGGGGTGGAGAATAATCTGCTAACCATAGAGCGAGGCATTACATTGGAAGGAAACGCGCTACACTAGTCACTGCAACCATCCGTTCATCATTTCGGGGGCAAGCAACAGCTCCACAGCCTGGTTTCTTTCTTGATGGCCGGAACTTTAATTGGAAGCGAAAGGAGCACAACACGAAATCTAAACAGTCACGTGTGGAGACGGGAAGGGAAACTAAACGCAGGCAAATCTATCTAAGGGCCTGTTTGTTTAGTCGAAATTTGGAGAAATTGGAGTCTAGTAATAAATTATACTATGTGGCTTGAAATTTCACATTTCACAACTTTCTTAAGCTCACAAATAAACCTATCCCAAATTTATAGAGTGTGAGATGGAAATGAATTGCATATGGTAGGAGATAAAAAGATAGGACCACTCTATTATAATCATATGGTGGGAGATAAAAAGATAGGATCACTCTATTATAATCATAGGATGGGAGATAAAAAGATAGGCTTATTCATAGGATGGGAGATAATATAATCGTATGAATTCCAATTCCTCCAATTCCCATTAGACAAACGGGCCCTAAGGAAAAAAAAAGATTGCGAGGGCTGTTACATTTTGGATATGGCGTTTATTTCAGTGTGCATATATTTAGGGTAATCCTAATATGCATTGTACCATATGCAACTTTTTCTATATTGACAAGTCATCTAAATGCAAGTTGGAAGGTGCTGTTGGAAGCAGGCGTGAATTTAGGGGGTGCAGGGGGCTTTGAGCCCCTACCTCCCTAAACTCTATAGATACCCCCCTTCAATTTTTAGAGAAAAGAAGGAAGAAGAAGGGAGAGGAAAATTAAAAAGGAGGAAGAAGGGCCGGATTGTATCTTTAATTTAAAAAAATCTAAATGCAAGTTCGATACAATTCACTTAACGCGCAATATCTTCTATCTTGGTGTTATTTGTTAAGAAGATGAAATGTATAATAGAAACCTTAAAACAACATTATTACAGTTGAGAGATAGCACAATTAAATGGGTTTTATGTGATAGCTCGGATAAGTGGACTTATCCGAGCTGGCTCTCAAATAGTCGGCATGATTGTAGTAATATAATCAGAGGAGATAAAAGTATGAAACAGCACAATCTCCCTCGTTCAATCCGTCTCTTTCATGTCCACGTGTTTCTTAATTTGCTGCGGGAACACCCTGATGAACCGCCGTTGGGGAACGAGATAACGAGTGTCCCTTAGCGAAGCCAATGGAGTAACATTTTTTTTTCCAAAAGATAACGGAAGATAATTCGTGTAGAAAAATTCTTGGAAGCAAAATAAATCGCGACAGTTCTCATGCAATCTTTTTTTTTTTTGAAGTAATTCATGCAATCCTAAATAGAACGGAGGAAAAGAAAGAACTCTCTACATGCATCATTATCAGCCGTTCAATTTTGTGTTGAATCCTGGAATGGAGCTGTACTGTTGCTTTCGGATCAGACCTGCCATATTTGTCTTGCGTAGAAAACTATAACTGTGGAGAGCCCACTAGCAGCACAAATTGAGCCAATCAGGAGCTGCCACGTGCGCAACATATTGCCCGTAGTTATATGAGGTAGCTACACGCCAAAATATAAGTTTGCACTGTAATTTCAACAAAAGATTGGGAGATAAACAATAACTCGCAAACATCATTCAGGACAGTGGGGCTACACTATTTATCCTCCCCATTAGTGGCGGGCCCACCACTCCCATGATTTCTTGTTCTTTCTTTTTCTCATTTTCACTCTTTTATGTGTTGCACCTTCTAATGTTGTAATATCCATAGCGTGAATGGCATGTTTAAAGTTGACAAGCACCTCCATACGAAAAATCGAACAAAAAGAGTTTATGCAAATATCTCAATGACCGTTTTTTTGGCGAGGGCTCAATGACTAAAATTGTTTGTTGTTATCTTGTTTTTTTAAACCTCAAATGCAATATCGAATTTCTGTCAAAAAATGCAATATATGGGGTTCTACGGGGGGATGTACATTACTCCCGCAACTGCTTCGAGGCAGCACAACTGGGCTAGCGAGAATGTCGCAGCCATCTTGAGCTGCAACAAGAGGACGCTGGCTCTGGCTTGCTCAAGCAACTCTCCACGAATCTCCTCGCGAATCGTCTCACGCAACTTTGCTTGAGAAGCATCCATTTCATCACGAACTTTCTGCATACGATCTTCAACTACTGCTTCTCGCTGTGCTTTCGACCTTGATCGACTTCTGTACGAGTCAGAATATTCGGCGAAGCCAAGCTGCCACGGAACTAGCCCCATTCCTCGTACGCGGCCAGATGCTCTTTGGTTCCCAAGGCTCGGCCTCAGCACGTCATTCTCCTATCTGGAACAAAAGCACCTGAGGAACCTCCTCACGTACTTCTTGATCCGTTTCACTAGATGTTTGGCACGTTCATCTTTGCTCACAAGCTTTCCATCAGGACCGTGACTACTCCCATGGGAGAGAGAAATATCAAAGAACGCATCTCCCATCCTACGGTCTCGGGCACGACACCATTCTTTTCCATCTCTTGAAACTCTGCGTCCCATTGCGGTAACTTGCGCACGATCCCACGAGTTCCCAAGTTATGAGGAGGGGGTTACTCAGTGCATTTTCAGTGTTCCGCTGACTCATTTCTTTGGCCTTAGTGCTACTCTTGTATGCAAGAAGTCAGCCCAGTAAGCCCTTTGGCTTGGGTATTGATCCCAGTCTGGCTCGGTTCCCGCCTTGACATGCTTATATAGTATACACCTAAATTGCTTTAAATCTCTCACCCATTGTCTTCAAGACCTTTTTCTTCGCTATTTCCCGTGCCGAGTCACTGGGAAGATAAAGCTCTCCAACAACTTCTCCCAATATAACTCCTTGATCTGGTCCGGCACTGTGAGGTTCGGATCCTCCTTTCCGTTCCAGCTCTGATATTTATCGGAACATTATCCCTCACTATATTTCCGATGGCCGTTTTGTAAGGCCCCTGGACCGTAATAGGATCTACTGGCTCTCCGGATGCATCGACCGAGTTTATTATAGTTTGCCCTTGAGGCATCTTGCTTCGGCCTCGCTTGCCCTTAGGTTTTTCTGATGTTTCGGTCACCTCTGACCTGTTTCCAACATGCTCCTACGTGCAGAGATCACAAACTAATGAGATCAATTTGTCACCAAACTAATTAGGCTGCAGTGTGTGCAAACGAACTACCTCCTCAGCACCAAAGTCTAGGTTGAGGTACGCGGAAGGGCTTCCTTCGTGGTTAGCACCATCATCTCCGCCATCCTGGTGAGCACCAGCATTCTCCGCTTCATTCGCGTCTTGTTTCCCAAAACGGGCTCTCAACCGTGTGAAATGACGCATTTTCCTTACATAAAGTGAATAAAAACTAAGATTCTATTTATAAACTATCCCCTGTATATATTAACCATTTTAGGAGCTTAATTAAAATTGTCCAAACCAAGATACGATATGATGTCCAAACCAAGTTCTAGTTAAGTCAATGCTAAATACGAAAAGTGTAAGCTGTCACGAAACCATGTTCATCCAGACAGATCGATAGCTCAGAACAGATAATTTTATTTTTCTGACGTGTCTAGTGATGGGTTACCGTCTTAGCGACAACCTTTTATATTTGCCTCGATCTATGACTGATAAAAAAGGGCAAAAAGGTAAGATAACTACGTTAGTTTATTCATCTAAGGAGTTTTGTCGATTTTTATTTGTTATTTTCTTTTATGATAAGATCGCTGATCACTATTAGAAAAACAATGTAAGATAATAGCAAATGGATTTGATTTCATGCATGATTGCCTAAGGATCAATTTCTGCCATCACCAACAAACACCTTGAAAATGGAAGCATGTGGACCAATGAGAGCACAACGAGTAGGCACTATATAGCATATAGTAAAAAAACATGGACCTAAACCAGTAATTAACTTGAATGGATGAGCACCAAACAAGTGATAGGAACTAGTGAAGTGACTGGTTAGTGGCATCATCGAGACGTCGATGGTTGGTCATCCAAAAGTACATGTCGGCATTTTATCGAACACCTTCAGTGCAAGGGGGGAGGGGGTGGATCCGGAGCCCACCTGGGTCGCGGGGGCGCCGGGGTCGGGGTCGCCGGGGGCGTGGTGGAGCGCGGGGGCGCCGGGGGGCGTGGTGGAGCGCGGGGTCGCCGGGGGCGTGGTAGAGCGCGGGGGCGCCGGGGGCGTGGTGGAGCGCGGGGGCGCCGGGGTCGGGGTCGCGGCGTCGGGGGCGGCGGCGTCGGGGAGCGCGGCGTCGGGGGCGCGCGGCGTCGGGGGCGCTCGGGGGCGCGCGGCGTCGGGGGCGGCGGCGTCGGGGCGCGCGGCGTCGGGGGCGCGCGGCGTCGCATCGGGGGCGCTCGGGGGCGCGCGGCGTCGGGGAGCGCGGCGTCGGGGGCGGCGGCGTCGGGGGCGGCGGGGGCGCTCGGGGGCGCGCGGCGTCGGGGGCGGCGGCGTCGGGGCTCGCGGCGTCGGGGACGGCGAGCAGAACGCGGCGTCGGGGGCGCTCGGGGGCGCGCGGCGTCGGGGGCGGCGGCGGCGCGACGACGGGGACGGCGAAGCAGAGCGTGGATGGCGCGCAGACTGGGAAAAATTTGGAACGGGCGGGCGCGCACGGGCAATTTAGAAAGGCATCACAACCGGTTTTAAAGAAAAACCGGTTGTGATGCTCAGCATCACAGCCGGTTTTTCTTTTAAAACCGGTTGTGATGCTCAACATCACAACCGGTTTTTGTTTAAAACCGGTTGTGATGGTGGCATCACAGCCGGTTTAAACAAAAACCGTTTGTGATATATTTTTCCATTTTAACAGCCGAAAAATCATTTAATTCATAGAAAATAGAATAAGTCTCGAAAAAATTTGAGACTCCTGCACTAGGCTAAACTTAGTGTATATCACATATTAAAAATATGTATACTGTATGAACAATTTCAAAAATGTTTGAGTGTGTGCGAAATACACATTGGAATAACGAGACACGTCTTTTGCTTTAGTAACGGTCGCTAGTTTTGATGTAGTGCAAAAATTTGAATCTCTAATTTCAAATCTTACATCATACACTTTATTCAAATCTTACATCATACACAATCACAGCCGGTTTTAAACAAAAACCGTTTGTGATATATTTTTCCATTTTAACAGCCGAAAAATCATTTAATTCATAGAAAATAGAATAAGTCTCGAAAAAATTTGAGACTCCTGCACTAGGCTAAACTTAGTGTATATCACATATTAAAAATATGTATACTGTATGAACAATTTCAAAAATGTTTGAGTGTGTGCGAAATACACATTGGAATAACGAGACACGTCTTTTGCTTTAGTAACGGTCGCTAGTTTTGATGTAGTGCAAAAATCTTACATCATACACAATCCAAGTCTTACACAATCACGCACATTATTAAATTATTACAAAACCATAACACAATACCACAACCGGTTTTCTTACAATATCACACTGATAGCACAACACGCATTAATAAGTCCTTACAACACCATAATACAGTAGTCTATCTACCCCTGCACGCCACAAACCCTCATGAGATAAGTAGAATAGTTTACATCAATAATGTTTATATTAAGATAACGATCCACATAATCTAGTGCATATATTAATGCACTATCCTTTGCCTTATAATTCGCATCCAATGTCTCACCATATATTGTCATCGAAGGGACTTCTGGTGAAGTCAAGGTTACAAATGCTTGAAAACCACCATTTACTCGATAAGAATGTGGCGGTATGAATGAGTAGCCCAACTGTGGTAGGATGTGATGCAACACTTCTCTCAGACCATTCTCTGTGTGCAGGAATCCATTATACAAGTCATCCTATACGTTAAACATATAAAATTAAGAGTTAAATTTGACATTTTAGTAAAAAATTAAGGAAAAAATAACATATGCATCAGAGTTAACTTACGTATTCCGATTCATAAGCAGGGGAAATCCTTTTAGGCATCTGTGTCACGTCTGTCTCATTCATCTCTAGTGCTTTGAGCTTGAAGAAACTGTAGTCCGGAAAGTAATGTCTTGTATGACTTTGCACTTGTACCAGGGCTTTTCTCACAGCATCACGTGCGGCAACAAATTCTTGATGGTAGGGTCCAGAATGCACGTGGAAAATAACATTTTCACTAGGATTTGGGTCGCGCAAAGCACTGGCTTGGATTGAAAGAGAAACAGTATATCTCCCACGATTTATACCACTTCTCTCTCTTATCACCATAGGACAAGAGCCACTTATGTTAGTTACTATAGTTTTGAACCATTCAAGTGCATTAATCGCCTGATTTCAAAATTAGTTAAGAATCAATACGATAACATAATAATCATATAATTTAATCATAAAAAAATTACATTATACCAGTCTTACCAAATCCCTACGGATTTCAGGCACAATCGGAATGAACCCTTCAAATACCGGTCCTGGAGGGTTTGGTGGTGGTGCAGTGAGACCTCCCGAAAACATAGCTGGGTGCGGCGGATACAGTCTACCACGACTTGATCTTGCACGCTGTCTCGGCATTATATATATTTTCCTATTTAACGGAAGAAAACATTTAGCTATAGTTCTATATATGATATATAGCAACTTAAATACCTGAGCTTTGCACTCGTATCGAAAGAAAACTACGTACAACAATACAAATGAAAAAAAACACAAGAGAGAAGATGTATATTATACCTAAGCTTTGTTTGTCGACCGGGTGACGGTGGTGCTCGCGAGCAGGCAGCAGAGAGCGATCGAGAGAGCTAGCAGAGCAAACGAGCGAGAGAGCGAGCCAACGAGCGAGAGAGCTAGCAGAGCGAGAGAGCGAGAGAATGAGCTCGGGCATGAGCTTGCGAGCAGACACAAGCAATAAGTACTGGGCGGTTTTGCCTCGGGCTGTGTGCCACATCACAGCCGGTTTTTATTAACAACCGGCTGTGAAAACACTCTTCACAGCCGGTTTTTATTAAAAACCGGCTGTGAACACTGTCATCACAGCCGGTTTTTAATAAAAACCGGCTGTGAAGAGTGTTTTCACAGCCGGTTTTTAATAAAAACCGGTTGTGATGAATATTAGAAATATTTTATAATATTTTGCGCACAATAAAATTAAAGCAAAAGGCATGGAAAATTAGTGCAATTAACTCTAATACTTAAACAATAGTAGTGCAATTATCTCTAAATATATAAATAAAGTATAAGTAGTGCAATTAACTCTTAAATACCAAAATAAGGTAAAAGTACTGCAATTAACTCTAATTATTACATAACTATGCATTATTCAACTAACGATGACGGCCTCGTCATGATCACGTCGGACGTAAGCTGGCTCATCATCTTTCTCTTCAAACACAGGTAGGTCGACATCAGGCCCGAGAGGAGGCATGTCGTTGAAGTCGTTCCCTTCTTCCTCGGTTGTGTCTTCAACACCGACGATCTTCCTTTTTCCTTGAAGAACAACGTGTTTTCCATCATTAGCGAGGTCCTTTGCATAGAAGACTTGCACTACATCTTTCGCCCAAACGAATGGTTCGTCTCTGTAGCCTGTCTTCTTAAGATCGACGACAGTCATACCATACTTGTCCTCGAAGACTGCCACTTGATTCACCCACTTGCACCGGAAAAGAGGTATCTTTAAGTTGGGCCCGTAATCTAGCTCCCAGATCTCTTCAATGGTCCCGTAGTATGTCTGCAAGTGTTGATTGTTGTCATAAGCATCGATACGAACACCACTGTTCTGGTTGACACTTTTTTCATCTTGCTTTGTTGTGTAGAATGAGTACGCATTTATGTCATATCCTTGAAATTTTGTCAACGTACTTGATGGTCCCATAACCAACAAATCTAGCTCACGAGAACCAGTTGTACCAACAGTTAATTTCAATCTTAACCAGTCACCAAAGCATTCTCTATGTTTTTTCATGATCCACTTTTGTTGTTTGGCTCTGTTCTGGTTCTGTAGCTCTCGCATATGCATTTCAATATATGGTGAAACTACAGATGCTTGCTGTAGAACAGTGTAATGTGCTTGCGTGAAAGCATCAAGGTCATCGATCCTGCTCGAATGACGGCCGATCGTCCCCCTCCCAACCAGCCTTCCCTCGTGGCGTGATAAGGCACACCGACTCTTGGCAGATCCAAATAGTATGTGCAGAACTCAATTGCCTCCTCAGTCTCCCAACCATTTGCCATGCTAGCCTCCGGTCTGAATCTGTTTCTAACATACTTCCTAAGCACACTGTTTAACCTCTCGAAAGGAAACATGTTATGCAGGAACATTGGACCAATTGATTTTATCTGAGCAACAAGGTGAATAAGCAGATGCTCTGACATGTCAAAAATGTCGGTGGAAAATGCATCTCGAGCCTGTTTATAGTATGGATTAGGTCTTCTTGAAGCTTGTCTAGCGTTGTTGGATCTATGACTTTGTGTGATATAGCATTGAAGAAAGAGCACAACTTTATGAGGGGATCCCTCACCTTCGGTGGCAGCACACCCCTTAACGCAACAGGGAGAAGTTGTGTCATGATAACGTGGCAGTCATGGGCCTTCATGCAACTCATGTTGAATTTTGACTCCTGTATGTTGACCAGCCTCCTGATGTTGGCCGAGTATCCGGTGGGCACTTTCAACTCATGAAAGAATTTACAGATCTTCTTTTTCTCGTCTTTAGTCACTGTCCATGAAGCAACTGGAAGCTTCTTTTTCCCATCAGGCTGTATGATAGGATGTAGTTCAGGCCTGACACCCCATTCTTGTAGGTCTTGACGGACTTCCTGTGAGTCCTTTCCCTTTTTTTTCATGGCCATTAATGTTCCAAGGGTGCTCTCAGTCACATTTTTAGTTAGATGCATGCCATCGAGTGCGTGGCGAATAGTAAGGAATTCCCAATATTGAAGTCTAAAGAATATAGACTTCTTTTTCCATAAAGCGCCTGCTGGTGCGGGTACACTTCCTTTTCCCTTTCCAAATACCACATCAAGTTTGCTGACTATTTTAAAGATCTCGTGTCCATCGCGATAACTCGGAGCCGAGCGCTCCTCGGTTGTCCCATCAAATGATTTCTTGTTCCGCCGATATGGGTGATCTCTGCGAAGGAACCTACGATGGCCCATGTAGACCATCTTCTTGCTATTATTTAACCATCTAGCGTCGGTCTCGTCGACGCAAACCACACAACCATTATAGCCCTTTGTAGCCTGGCCAGATACAGTACCAAGGCCGGGGAGGTCCGTGATTGTTACGAATAACAATGCTTTCAACTTGAAGTGTTCTCTCTTGTACTCATCCCAAACATTGACACCATGGTCCCACAAAGTCACAAGATCATCCACCAGTGGCTCCAGGTACACATCGATTTCATTTAATGGCTGCTTTGGCCCTTCGATTAGCAAAGGCATCATAATATACGTCCGCTTCATACAAAGCCAAGGCGGAAGGTTGTATATGCAAAGAGTGACAGGCCAGGTGCTATGTTTGCTGCTAACCATGTTGAAAGGATTCATACCATCAGTACTCAATCCGAACCTTACGTTCCTTATTTCACTGGCAAATTTCTTCTTGAAATGATAATTGATAGCCCTCCACTGTGAACCGTCAGCCGGATGTCTAAGCTTTCCATCATTCAGACGCTCTTCTTCATGCCAACGCATAAGCTTTGCTGTCTTTGGGTTTGCAAATAAACGCTTCAATCGAGGAATCACGGGAAAGTACCAGACGACTTTGGCGGGTGGTCTTTTATTTCGATCACATGTCATATGTATAGCTGATACAGACTTGTACCTAGAAGCTTCACACACTGGGCATGCATCTAATTCTTTATAGTCACCACGATATAAGATGCAATCATTTGGGCATGCATGTATTTTTTGTACTTCTAGCCCAATCGGACATATCATTTGCTTTGCCTGGTATGTGTTCTTCGGCAATCCATTAGGGCTGGGAAGCATCTTCTCCAGAATATTCAGCAAATTGTCAAAGCCCGTGTCTGACACACCATTTGTTGCCTTCATCTCCAGTAGCAAGAGGTCAGCTTCAAGTTTCGACATGCTACAACCACTGTACAACGGAGTCTTTGCATCCTTTCTCATCTGCTCGAGCTTTTTCAGATTCTTTGCATCCAAGCATTCTGGCTCCGCATCACGTATCATCTGGTCAAGACTATCAACCACATCATCCGCAGCTAATGTCTCGGCGAAGGTTTCACCGCTGTTTTCCATATATGTTTGTTCGACCGATTCTGGCTCATTTTCAAGTTCCACTGCCTGTGTGGCCTGATGGTGTACTGTTTCCCTAATCCTCTCTCGGGTAGTTTGCTGCGTGGTTTCATTCTCACCTTCCTCACCATGCTTATTCCAAATCTTGTAGTTTGGCACGAACCCCCTAGACAACAAATGATACCGGATCTGCTCGACGTTACGAAACTGTTTCTGGTTTTTGCAGTCATAGCATGGACAATACACATATCCATCACTCATGTTGATGTAAGCCTTCGCAACCTTCACAAATGAATCAACGCCGTTGATATATATGACATCTCTTTTGGCCGCTGGCCTGTACATCCAGCCTCGATCGTTGTCCATCTAAAATTCATGCCAAATTTCAAAATCTAGTGGATGAAACATGCTCAAATTTGAAATGGTTGCTAGTTACCCACCTCAAATTAAGTTGATGGAGTGATTCTTCAAAGAAATCCCAATTTGTACATTGAAGGTTGGCAACAAATCCCCTCTAAAATGGAACAAGAGAGCCCCTCCATCAAATTCATGCCAAATTTCAAAATCTAGTGGATGAAACATGCTCAAATTTGAAATGGTTGCTAGTTACCCACCTCAAATTAAGTTGATGGAGTGATTCTTCCTTTCTACATTGAAATTTGACAACAAATCCCCTCTAAAATGGCACAAAAGCCCCTCCATCAAATTCATGCCAAATTTCAAAATCTAGTGGATGAAACATGCTCAAATTTGAAATGGTTGCTAGTTACCCACCTCAAATTAAGTTGATGGAGTGATTCTTCCTTTCTACATTGAAATTTGACAACAAATCCCCTCTAAAATGGCACAAAAGCCCCTCCATCAAATTCATGCCAAAATTAAAAATCTAGTGGATGAAACATACTCAAATTTGAAATGGTTGCTAGTTACCCATCTCAAATTAAGTTGATGGAGTGATTCTTCAAAGAAATCCCACTTTCTACATTGAAATTTGACAAGAAATCCCCTCTAAAATGGAACAAGAGAGCCCCTACATCAAATTCATGCCAATTTTTAAAATCTAGTGGATGAAACATGCTCAAATTTGAAATGGTTGCTAGTTACCCACCTCAAATTTAGTTGATGGAGTGATTCTTCCTTTCTACATTGAAATTTGACAACAAATCCCCTCTAAAATGGCACAAAAGCCCCTCCATCAAATTCTTGCCAAAATTCAAAATCTAGTGGATGAAACATGCTCAAAATTGAAATGGTTGCTAGTTACCCACCTCAAAATAAGTTGATGGAGTGATTCTTCAAACAAATCACACTTTTCCCATTGCAATTTGCCAATAAATGCTCTCTAAAATGGAACAAGAGAGCCCCTACATCAAATTCATGCCAAAATTCAAAATATAGTGGATGAAACATGCTCAAAATTGAAATGGTTGCGAGTTACCCACCTCAAAATAAGTTGATGGAGTGATTCTTCAAAAAAACCCAACCTTTAGAGAGCAATTTGGTGAAAATGGAGAGCAAAAAGGGTTGAGAGAGGAGTGGGCGTCGGGTTTAGAAGAAGGGGAGGGGAGGGAAAGAGGGTTTTGTACTGTACAGGCACATCACAACCGGTTTGAATTACAAACCGGCTGTGAAAGTGGGCATCACAGCCGGTTTGTAAGAAAAACCGGCTGTGATGCGCCGGTCGACTATCACAGCCGGTTTGTGATAAAAACCGGCTGTGATAGTGAGCATCACAGCCGGTTCTGGTGTCAGCTTGCCCCACCTAACTAAAAACCGGCTGTGATGCCCTATCACAGACGGTTTTCAAAAAACCGGCTGTGATAGCCCGTTTGTGATAGTGGTTTGTGTAGTAGTGCTGGTGAAGGAAGGATTGGGATACTTAGTTACTTTCTCCATCAAGAAATTCCGTCTCTGTGCTACTCCATTAACCAAAGCGAGGGTGAGGATGCCAATGAGCATCTGATGGAGACTACAATTCCGCTGCCCAGTGATTATCACAGGTATTTCATTGTTGGTGCGGCAGAAGGATATATTTTGTTGGATTTAATTGGGCTTAGCCCATTTCCAAACAATTAAATCAATAATATTTCAGGCCCACAATTAATGCTAAGAGTTACCAAATGGTGGTTAAGATAGTTAATCCCATATGGTTAATTGAGAAGGAATGTAACCAACTTAAATGGTGGACTATTTGTGCACCTCTTGTGAAGTTGAAATGGGAGCACCGGGTTGCCACACGCGCGCTCGCTCGCGGCCGGACGAGACGAGACGTGACGTGACGTGACGCGCCGCCAGGTTTTGCACCTCTTAACATTGACTGCGAGACAATTATTAGTGCTAATGGCTGAGCATTTGTGATTCAGTTACTAGTGCTAATGGTTGGGCAGTTACTAGTGTTAATGTGCAATTGTGCTTCCGTTACTAGTGCTAATGACTGAGCGTCAGTTACTAGAGCTATTAACTTTCCTACCTCTCCCTCTCCTATTTTAACTGCGTTGAACCATTCCCATTCCACTTCGTGCGCGCACACGCTGCTGGAAGAGCAGAGCCTCCGAAACCTGCCGCGCTTGAGTTCCTGCTCGGGATAGCGAGGCAATCAGGTTTTTGGGTAGCGCAACAAGTGTGCGACTGCTCAACGATCGTCCACCTGCTTCTGTGATCGTTGAACCATTCCCATTCCACTTCGTGCGCGCACACGCTGCTGGAAGAGCAGAGCCTCCGAAACCTGCCGCGCTTGAGTTCCTGCTCGGGATAGCGAGGCAATCAGGTTTTTGGGTAGCGCAACAAGTGTGCGACTGCTCAACGATCGTTCACCTGCTGCTGTGATCGACTACTTCCCGACGACCGTCCCTGTGTTCCCCAAGTGAACAGCGCGACTACATCCCGACGGCCGTCTGCACTGCATCAACGACTTCGCTGCATCAACCTGTTCGACTACTTCGATTGAGGGTAGCCCACGATCAACATGGTTGATCTAGCTGCTAACGGCGCATCCGGTTCCTCCGGAAACGGCCCGCCCCTGGGTACATGCTTAAACTTAGTCTGTTCTGTATGTTGTTCATGTTTTATACTGTCTTAATCATGAACACAAGCACATGCTATGTTATTACTCTTTCACTCGTTTTAATCATGAATTACCTGCTGAAGTTTGGAATTAAAATATATCGAAAATTGCCTAGATTCCTAACAATCCAAAAACCTGATATTGCTAGGCTTTCGGTTACTGGTTTTGCTGCATCAATTAGACCCAATGTTTTTGATGGTTCAAATTACAAGCGTTGGTACAATAAGATGATTCTCTGGTTGACTCCCATGAACATTATTCACGTCGCGCAGGGGAAGCCCGAAGAGCTTACTCCAGAGGAGGAGCAAGCTTTCGAGGCTGCCGATAACCTGTTTCGTGGCGCCGTGATTTCCGTTCTTACAGATCATCTGGTAGATTTCTATTTGTCCAAACCAACTGGCAAAGAGCTGTGGGATGCGCTTGAGGCCAATTTCGGTGCTTCCGATGCTGGGAGCGAATTGTATGTCATGGAGAAGTTCAATGACTATAAGATGATTGATGATCGTCCTGTAGTAGAACAAGCCCATGAGATACATACGCTTGCAAAGGAACTCGAAGGTTTTAAGTGCGAGTTGCCCGACAAGTTTGTGGCTGGAAGTATCATTTCCAAGCTACCACCTTCTTGGAGGGATTTTGCCACTTCTCTAAAACATAAGAGACAATTGTTCAGCGTTGCTGATCTGATTGGCTCTTTGGATGTTGAAGAGAAGGCAAGGGCAAAAGACACTCGCAGTAAAGGAATTGTTGGAGCTTCTAGCGCAAATTTTGTGCAGAAGAAGAATAATTTCTCCCATGGCAAGAAGAAGAACAACAAGCCTTAAAATGTTGCAAAGACTAAGCAGACAACCACTTTTAAGAAGAAGAATAAAGATGATGGTCACTGCTATGTGTGCGGTGAGCCTGGACACTTTGCTGGAAAGTGCCCACAACGCAAGGGCGCTGCAAAGACAGCGAACGTGGTTATTGGCGAGACATCTGCGGGAACATCGGGGTATGGTAATCATTTACCTACAGTTCTTCCAGTTTGTGATTCACCTGAATGGTGGATTGATACAGGTGCTAATATTCATGTGTGTGCTGATATTTCTTTATTTTCTTCTTATCAGGCCAGTGGGACTACCTCCTTGTTGATGGAAACGGGTCACATGCGCGTGTTCTTGGTGCTGGTACGGTCGCTCTGAAGCTTACTTCGGGAAAGATCGTGCAATTGAAGAACGTGCAGCATGTCCCTACAATCAAGAAGAATTTAGTCAGCGGGTCTCTACTGTGTAGAGACGGTTTTAAATTAGTTTTTGAATCCAATAAATGTGTGCTTTCAAAGTATGGAACTTTTGTTGGTAAAGGATATGACAGCGGAGGCTTGTTCCGCTTTTCTTTGTCTGATGGCTGTAATAACATTGTGAACCATGTGGTTAATGTTGATGATGAGTCTAATGTTTGGCATTCTCGACTTTGTCATGTTAACTTTGGGTGTATGATGCGACTAGCAAATCTGAGTTTAATTCCTAAATTCACTCTAGTCAAAGGTTCAAAGTGCCATGTATGTGTTGAATCTAAACAAACTCGCAAGCCTCACATGGCTGTCGAGGCGAGAAACTTGGCACCTCTAGAACTCATTCATTCTGATTTATGCGAGATGAATGGTGTGTTGACGAAAGGTGGTAAAAAGTACTTCATGACTTTGATAGATGATTGCACTAGATTTTGCTATATTTACTTGTTAAAATCAAAAGACGAAGCATTACATTATTTTCAAGTCTATAAAGCTGAAGTAGAAAATCAACTTGAGAGAAAGATCAAACGTTTAAGGTCAGATCGTGGTGGAGAATACTTTTCTAATGCCTTTACTTCGTTCTGTGAGGAACATGGAATAATTCATGAGAGGACGCCTCCCTACTCACCTCAATCAAATGGGGTGGCCGAAAGAAAGAACCGCACTCTAACTGATTTGGTTAACGACATGTTAGATACAGCGGGACTTTCCAAGGAATGGTGGGGTGAGGCTATATTGACTGCATGTGATGTCCTGAATCGTGTTCCTACTAAGAACAAAGAAAAGACACCATTTGAGGAATGGGAAAAGAAAAGAATATCACTTTCTTATTTACGGACTTGGGGTTGTTTGGCAAAGGTGAATGTGCCAATCATCAAGAAACGTAAACTCGGACCAAAAACTGTGGATTGTGTCTTTCTTGGTTATGCTCTTCACAGTGTGGGCTATAGATTTTTAATAGTGAAATCTGGAGTACCTGACATGCATGTTGGTACAATCATGGAGTTCAGAGATGCTACATTCTTTGAAAATATCTTTCCTATGAGAGAGGAAGCTAGCACATCTAGTCAAGACATGTCTATTGATAAAGAACCTGCTGTTTTGATGGAACACACTGAACACACTGAGGAGGATAACAATGAAGCTCCTAGAAAGAGCAAGAGACAAAGGATTGCAAAGTCTTTTGGTGATGATTTCATTGTATACCTCATGGAAGACACACCTAAGACCATTGAAGAGGCATATTCATCTCCTAATGCTGACTATTGGAAGGAAGCAGTAAGGAGCGAGATGGATTCTATCATGTCTAATGGCACTTGGGAAGTCGTTGAACGTCCTTATGGATGCAAACCTGTAGGGTGCAAGTGGGTGTTTAAGAAGAAGTTTAGGCCAGATGGTACTATTGAAAAGTACAAGGCAAGGCTTGTGGCTAAGGGCTATACTCAAAAGGAAGGAGAAGATTTCTTTGATACATACTCACCAGTTGCTCGGTTGACCACAATTCGAGTGTTACTTTCTTTGGCTGCCTCTCATGGTCTTCTCGTTCATCAAATGGACGTTAAGACGGCTTTCCTAAATGGAGAGTTGGAAGAGCAGATCTATATGGATCAGCCTGATGGATTTGTAACAAAAGGTCAAGAGGGAATGGTGTGTAAGTTAGTGAAGTCTTTATATGGCCTCAAGCAAGCGCCCAAGCAATGGCATGAAAAGTTTGATCAAACTTTGACATCTGCTGGCTTTGTTGTGAATGAAGCTGACAAGTGTGTGTACTATCGATATGGCAACGGTGAAGGAGTGATTTTGTGTTTGTATGTGGATGACATACTGATCTTTGGGACAAACCTTAATGTGATTAAGGAAGTCAAAGACTTTTTATCTCAAAAGTTTGAGATGAAAGATTTGGGAGAAGCTGATGTTATCCTTAACATTAAGCTAGTTAGAGAAGGCAATGGTGGGGTGACTCTTACACAGTCTCACTATGTGGAGAAGATCTTGAGTCGCTTTGGTTATAGTGATTCTAAACCTGCTTCAACGCCTTATGATGCTAGCATGATTCTGAAAAAGAATAAAAGGATAATGAGAGATCAGTTGAGATACTCTCAGATAATTGGTTCATTGATGTATTTAGCTAGTGCCACGAGGCCTGACATCTCATATGCCGTGAGCAAATTGAGCCGGTTTGTTTCAAATCCGGGAGATGAACATTGATATGCTCTTGGAAGAGTAATGCGCTATCTAGCAAGCACAATGGACTATGGGATTCACTATTCCGGTTATCCTAGGGTACTGGAGGTATATAGTGACTCAAACTGGATCTCTGATGCTGATGAAATTAAAGCCACAAGTGGATATGTGTTCACACTTGGAGGTGGCGCTGTTTCTTGGAAGTCTTGCAAGCAGACCATCTTAACAAGGTCAACAATGGAAGCAGAACTCACAGCATTAGATACCACCACTGTTGAGGCTGAGTGGCTTCGAGAGCTCCTTATGGATTTACCGGTAGTTGAGAAACCAATACCGGCCATTCTCATGAACTGTGACAATCAGACAGTGTGGGGGATATAGTACCCGGGTGCCTCTCGAGCAAGCCTGGCAGCCCACCAAAAGGGGGCGGCCCAGCCCACCGTTCTGGACCTGAAGACATGCGGGACAAGTCGGCGCACGGAGGAAGGATCTGGAAAGAGAAGTCCTAGTTGGAATAGGAATTATTGTAAAGAAGGAAAGGATTCTTAGAGATAGGATCGGATACAAACCGACTTGTAACCCTGCCCCCCGATATATAAGGCGGGCAGGGACCCCCTCCAAAACATCAAGTCTCAAGACAACAACTCACAATCTACGCAATACAACACCCCAAAACAGGACGTAGGGTATTACGTCGAGTCGACGGCCCGAACCTGTATAAACCCTTGCGTCTGTCCATCCTAACCATCCTGCTTCCGATCTTTGCGATCTTCCCTGCATTACAAATCACTTCCGTGGGCTACCCTGTGGAAGACTGCCGGAGATAATATCACCGACAGTGGCGCGCCAGGTAGGGGATATCGCCGAGATCAATCTGGCAAGCTCGATGGATCGCGTCAAGATCTTGGACAGCTGCAACCTCCCGGACGTCGACGAAGTCGAGATCCAGTTCGGGGACGTCATCACCGCCGCTTTGGATACCCAAGCGGCAGGAGCTACGGTCGCCACGGAGGTCTCCTCTCTGGCGCCGACTTCGGCCATCACGGCCCAATCCGGTCCGATCGCATCTGATCGTGCCGGATCTACCCCGCTGAGTCCATCGCAGAACGCGAGGCCAGACCAGTCGGGAACAGATCTACAATCACTCGGTTCCGATCCGACTCCTGAGAGTCGCGTCGCCGAATCATCGCAGAGCGTAAACGCTCAACCAACACGCGTCCAGAGCCCTGAGGTCATTACTGTTCAGACCCCTGGCTTTTGCGCGCTTGCTCGGAAGCAGAAGAAGAAGGACATCGTCCAGTCGGATGATTACTTCTCTGGGAGCGACTCCTACGGGTTAGATCTACTGGGACCCTCAATCCTGGACGATCTGCCGGAAGGATACACAGTGTCCGATGCCTCTACAGAGCCGGAACTACTAGGATCACTCGGAGAATTGACTCCGAGTAGTTTGGAGCGTTATACGCCCACATCCGACTTCTCCGAGTCCGAGGAAGACTACCTCGCGCAAGAGGGAGTCGGATCATATTGCTACATGGTGGCGCCAGCAACGCCAACCAATCCTGTCTCAGAAGATGAGGTCACTCCTGCTGAGGAGACGACTGAAGCCAGGAACCAGCGTCGAGGACGCAATGCCAGTCGGGCGACTCGCAGAGCCGCACGACCGCACGGAGCCACCGCGTCAGGATCTGGCACTGCTCGACTCCAAGAGCCTCACTCTGAAGATCATCGTCGCCAACGGGATCAACACGAACGGAGGAGCACCCGGAACTTGATGCGCGACGGCATGTTTGAGTTCAATGGATACGACGTCTACGAGACACCGGTCCAGAACCTCGTTACTATCAACGAGGAAATCAATCGGCTGCCACCTAACACTCCGGGCCTGGAAAAGGTAAGGGCTCTCGTGCAGGCCGCCTCCGTCCAGGTTCACCAGATGCAAGGCAGAACGACCACGGACGCTCCTGAACCCGGTCCATCTCGACACCGGGCCGGCGGCGGATCGGGTCGTGATGAAGACCTCCGCACCACGATCAACAGAGATCGAGATGCGAGGGACATCATCACCAACAGCACCGAAGAGCGCCACCGTGAGGAAATCCGACGGCGCGAAGAGTACGATCGGGATCATGGAAATCCCCGTCGTAACCCCAACAGGAGCGGCTACTCGACGGAGTCAGACTACTCTGACCTCTCCGGTAGCCCAAGGCGCGGCAACAATGGCGGTCGCACTCCGCCACGACGACGAGTGCTTCCACCACCCAGGCGACCGACTCCACCAAGAGATCGAACTCCACCGCGCAGCAGAACCTACCGGCAGGACCGAACTCCACCCAGGACTCGGAACTATCGGAGGACCCGTTCCCCGCCCAGGGACCGGGATCGCAGGAGGGACAGCACACCCCCAAGAGCAGCTGACGGATCGGGACCGAGCGATTCCCGCCCTAGAGGTCGGATCGGCGGATTCCAGTCGTTCACCGAGCGCTTGAGAAGCGTGACGTGGCCCAGAGGCTTCAAGCTGTCGGATATTGACAAGTACGACGGGAAATCTGACCCATCTCAATGGCTTCAGATCTACTACACCGCCGTACAAGCGGCCGGCGGCGACGAGGACGTGATGGCAAACTATCTTCCCATCATGCTCACCAAGGACTGCCGCAACTGGCTGGCAGGACTCCCGCAGGACGCCATCGACAACTGGGAGCAGCTTACCGAACTCTTCATCGGTAACTATCTCGGTACCTGGGAAAGGCCCGGGAGCAAGCGGCTCCTCGGTCAGATCAGGCAGCGCAAGAACGAGACCCTGCACGACTTCGTGCGCAGGTTCTCAGAAAAGCGCAACTCCATCACGGACGTCACGGATCAGGAGGTGATGTCAGCTTTCCAGCGCGGCATCTCCGACGGGAGACTGATCCATAAGTGGACTCGGAAGCCACCCGCGACTGTCAATGACATGTTCCGGGTCGCTAGCACGTGGGCGGACGCCGAGATCGCGGAAAGAGAACAGCTCAGCGAGATCAGAAGTCGCTGGGAAGAAGAGAACAAGACGACTCGCAAACGCGACCGCCGCGAGGACGAAGACCGACACGACGACCATCGACGCAATGACAGCCAACCTCGCAAGAAGAAGAGCGAGGGAGACATGGTCGCCGCCCTGGACCGGTCCAGAGGCCGGGTAACTCCAGAGGACTTCCAGCGCATGCTCGATGAGCAATGCCCTTACCACAAACACAAGCACTCGGCGCGAGAGTGCTACGGGCTCAAGCGAGCCTTCACCGGGGGCAACAGAGGCCCTCCATACAGAAAGAGGAACGATGGTTCCCCGCGAGACGAAAGGCGAAACGACGAGCCCGGCGATGACTTTCAGGAAGCCGACCGAGTGGTCCGCATGATCTATGGCGGACCAGAGTTCGAGTCGAAGCGCCAGCAGAAGCTCACCCATCGCCAGGTCATGCACGCGAGGGAGCCACCGGTACCTGAGTACCTCAAGTGGTCAGAAGTTCCGATCACATTCACCCGGGAGGATCATCCAAACTTCATACCGAAGCCCGGGTCCCATGCCTTGGTGGTAGCCCCGACGATTCGCAACGTTCGGCTCACCAAGGTACTAGTCGACGGTGGCAGTGGCCTGAACATCCTCTTTGCTAACACATTGAAGGAGCTCGGCCTGACTACTCTCGACCTGAGTCCCCCCCAATCCGCATTCTACGGTTTGATACCGGGAGAGGGGGCAGAACCACTCGGGCACATCACGCTGCCCGTCACCTTCGGAGACCGGAACAATTACCGGACCGAGCACATGCAGTTCACGGTGGCGAACTTTGAAACTGCATACCACGCCATCCTTGGGAGGCCGGCACTCGCCAAGTTCATGGCGATTCCTCACTACGTCTACTTGCAGGTCAAGATGCCAGGACCGAAAGGCGTAATCACCGTCTTGGGAGACGTCCGAGTCGCATACACGTGCGAGCAGGAAACTCTCAACGCGGCAGCCGCCCTGGACATGTCCAAGCGCATGGAACAAGTACTGGCTGCATCACAGGAGGTGGACAAGGACGCTCTAGAGATCCCCACCAAGAAGCCAGCAAGAGAAGCCATTGCGCCAGGCAAGGAGACGGAGCTGAAGAGGATCTCTCTGGACTTGGACGACCCAAAGAAGACGGCCATCATCGGGGCAGAGTTGGACCCCAAATAGGAAGAAGTGCTCGTCAAATTCCTAAGGGAAAACGCCGACATATTCGCGTGGAAACCATCCGATATGCCAGGTGTCCCAAGGGAACTTGCCGAGCACTCCTTGAAGGTCAATCCGACTGCCAAACCGATCAAGCAAAGGCTTCGTCGATTCGCGCAGGACCGCAAGGAGGCAATTAGGGCAGAGATTACAAAGCTGTTAGCAGCCGGGTTTATTCAGGAGGTGTTCCACCCCGACTGGTTAGCTAATCCAGTTCTTGTAAGAAAAAAGAATAATAATGATTGGAGAATGTGCGTCGATTATACAGATCTCAACAAAGCTTGCCCTAAAGACCCCTTCGTTCCCCCCCGCATCGATCAAGTCGTTGACTCCACGGCAGGTTCCGCCCTGCTCTGCTTTCTCGATTGCTACTCAGGATATCACCAGATAGGCCTGAAGCTGGAAGACCAGATAAAGACCGCGTTCATCACGCCGTTCGGTGCCTTTTGTTACAACACAATGGCCTTCGGTCTGAAGAACGCAGGTGCAACCTATCAGAGGACAATTCAAGCATGTCTGGATCAATTGATCCCAGACATAGTAGAAGCTTACATCGACGACATCGTGGTCAAGATCATGAACCCCGAGGACATGATAGGGAATCTGACAAAGGTCTTCGAACGCCTACGCGTATTCCGGTGGAAGCTCAACCCGGAAAAGTGTGTCTTCGGAGTACCCTCAGGTAAACTACTCGGCTTCATGGTCAGCAACCGCGGGATCGAGGCAAATCGCGAGAAGATCACGGCCATCACCAAGATGCTACCACCAACCTGTCAAAAGGACGTGCAGAAGCTTACTGGATGCATGGCAGCGCTCGGTCGTTTCATATCACGACTCGGCGTTCGCGGATTGCCGTTTTTCAAACTGCTCAAGAAGCAGGACAAGTTCGTGTGGGATGACGAGGCGAAGCGATCTTTCCAGGAACTCAAAGATTACCTGCAGAGTCCTCCCATCCTCGTCCCACCTCAACCAAGAGAACAGCTCTACCTCTACATCTCTGCTACTCCCCGAGTGGTTAGCACGGTACTAGTGGTCGAGCGTCCTGAAGAAGGACACGCATATGGAGTTCAGCGACCAATCTACTTCATCAGCGAGGTTCTGACCGTATCTAAGGTACGCTACCCCCATGTGCAGAAATTATTATATGGAGTTCTTATCTCAGCAAGAAAGCTGAAGCACTACTTTGAGGCCCATCCAATCTCGGTGGTGAGCGAAAATCCTTTAGGGGAAATTCTCCATAACCGAGATGCCAGCGGCCGAATCGTCAAGTGGTCAATAGAATTGGCTGCCCATCACATAAACTTTGTTCCACGTACTGCTATCAAGTCTCAGGTCTTGGCCGACTTCGTAGCAGACTGGACAGAAAACCAAGCTCCGGCTGACGACGAGGTAGTTGAGTACTGGGAGATGTACTTTGATGGCTCCCTCCAGATAAAAGGAGGCGGCGCAGGCGTACTCCTGATCTCTCCAAGTGGACAGGAACTAAAATACGTCCTTCAAATCATGTTTCCAGTATCCAACAACGCAGCCGAGTATGAAGCAGCCTTGCACGGTCTCCGCATTGCAGTATCTTTGGGTATCAAACGCCTGATGGTACGCGGGGACTCTGCCCTGGTCATAAACCAGGTAAACAAGGACTGGTCCAGGACCAACGAAAAGATGGACGCATACTGCGAGGAAATTAGGAAGCTGGAAGGGAAATTCTATGGCTTAGAGTTCCATCACGTGGTGCGCGACCATAACAAGGCAGCAGATGAGCTCGCTAAGATGGGGTCCACCCGTGAAGGCGTCCCACCCGGAGTTTTCATACAAGATCTTATCACACCATCTATCAAGATAAACACGGATGGCACTGTCGCGGAGCAACAAGTCGGAGAATCCCCAGAGTCAGCCACATTAGTGGTAGACGAAGCGTTGGACTGGAGGACACAGATCATCGATTATCTGGATAGCGGCATATTACCCGCAGAGGTCGCGGAAGACAAAGATCTAAACTCGCTCCACGAACAAATCGTGCGGCGCAGCAAAAACTACGTCATCATCGGAGACAAGCTGTATCGTCGATCTGGAGCTTCCCAAATCCTACAAAAGTGCGTGAGTCGCACTGAGGGTATAGAGCTCTTGACTGACATACATAAAGGAATTTGTGGCAATCACGCCGGGGCTAGAACCATTGTTGGTAAAGCTTTCCGGTCTGGTTTCTACTGGCCGACTGCTGTAGCAGACTCAGAGAACATCGTGCGGCACTGCAAAGGGTGTCAGTATTTTGCAAGGCAAATACATGCACCTGCACAACAGCTGCAAACCATACCAGCGTCCTGGCCCTTCGCTTGTTGGTGCTTGGATATGATTGGTCCATTTAAGAAGGCTCCTGGTGGTTTTGACCATGTCCTTGTAGCTATTGACAAGTTTACCAAGTGGATTGAGGTGAAACCAGTCAGAAAGCACACGGCAGCCAAGACCATCGAGTTCTTCACCGACATCACCCACCGCTTCGGAGTCCCAAATCGTATCATCACAGATAATGGTACGAACTTCGTGGCGCAGGAGTTTAAAGACTGGTGCAGCGAGAGGAGCATCAAGCTATGCCCCGCATCCGTGGCACACCCAAGGGCCAATGGCCAAGTCGAAAGAGCCAATGGCGAAATAATCAAGGCGCTTAGGGCCCGGATATTCAAGCAGCTGAAGCAACATGACGGACGATGGATCAAGGAGTTGCCGGCTGTAGTCTGGGGGCTGCGCACACAGCCGAGTCGTGCCACGAAGCAAACTCCGTTCTTTCTGGTTTACGGCTCGGAAGCTATCCTACCAACGGACCTCACATACGGCTCCCCCGAGTGGAGTTCTATGATGAATACGACGCGCAAGTGGCGCGCATCGAAGACCTCGACAGCATCGAGGAAAAGAGATTGGCTGCCCAGATCCAAGCCGCGCGTTACGCTCAGGTCCTGCGACGCTATCACGATCGATCAGTTAAGCAGAGGTCCTTTGAAGCAGGCGATTTGGTTCTGAGAAGGAAGCAAGACACCAAGGGCGCGCACAAGCTTGCGTCCCCTTGGGAAGGTCCATATATCATCAAGTCAGTAAGTCGCCCAGGCTCATATCGCCTCATGACGGAAGACGGCGTAGACATCCCAAATCCATGGAACATCGAGCACTTACAGCGTTTCTACACCTAATCCAGTTATGTATTTATCTTTTTTCATTCTTACATTTATCTTTTCCGAGTGATTTTGGAGGGTAGTCACCCCCAGTTACGACTCGGCATGTTCACAATGAGTTATCAATAAAGTTGATTTCATCTTTCATCTATTTCTACTACTCGCATTTCCTCTTTCGCGTCACGCACATAAAGTATGAGTGGAATAAACCTTAAATCGAGAGGGAAAGTACTCGCCAAGTCAAAGCTCTAAACGTACGACAAAGACTCTGCGGCATGAGACTGAGACCAACGAGGCTAATCTACTCCGTAACAGGTCAACCACTCAGAAATTAAGGCTAGCGCAGAAAGAAAGGGAGTTGTAGACCAATAAAAACTTATATACAATAGTGACAATTCAAACATTGTTCAAACAATACTGGTTCGACCAAATACTACAAATACTTTATTTACATTGCTGGGTCACCAGCACCAGACGGGGCCGCTTCATCCGAGAAGATCAGCCGAGTGGATCGGCACCTCTGGAGTTTGGATTGATGGGGCTTCGGTCTCGACCGTCGACTGAGGCGGAGGACCCGAGAAGGGGACCTCAGACGGCGTGCTACAGGATAAAGCATATATGGATCACTAATATAAGAACATAAAGGAAATCAAGAGATGATAATGATACTTACAGAGTAGAAATGCGCATTCTCAGGCGCTTTCCTCTCCGAGTAGGGGAAGGGAGGTCCCTCGGACTTGCAGCACTCAGAGGCATTACTGCAAGGGGAGACTGCTCCGAGCTTGTGATTGGCGGGTGGAGTGACGACTCGGCGACGCCAGCTTCATCTTTTTCCGAGTCAGACGACTCAGAGATAAGGAGTTGGCGGCGGCTTGGCGAATCCCTAAACACGATCCCAGTGGAGATCTTCCGCTTCTTCAGAGCAGGAGCAGCCTTCCCACCACTCGGAGATAGCACATCGGGAGAAGGAGAGGATGACAGAGTGATATCCGAGTCGCGCAGATCACTCTCACTTTCCCCGACTGCTTCTTCAGATCCAACGGCCCTGCGTCGAGCCGGTTGATCCACTCCCTTTGGCATCTCAGGCAAAGGAGGGAGGGATACAAAGGCAACTCGACCCTGCAAAAATTGGGTTCAGTTCTGAGATTACACCCAATGGGTGGAATTGAAATAAAAACAACAACAGATTGACTAAATACCTCAGGGCGTGGATTTCCCAAGTTGAACGCCGGAGGACAGTCAGTGGTCCTCAGGGAGGTTCCAGTCGCGAAGAATTTGCCAAGCCGAGCGGCGGCTTGGACTTTGTCGACGCGCTCGGGGGCTTCGCGCGTGTTGTCCCCCTCGGCGTAATACTCATACGCCGGGTGAGCCCGCTGCTTGAGTGGCTGGACCCGGCGCAGAACGAAGTTGGCTGCCACACCGACGGCAGACAACCCATTGTCCTTCAACTGGGAAATAAGACCCAGGAGCTCCCGAACCTGATCCATTTCACTCTCCTTGGAAGAGCGGTCCAGGATTGGGAGGGAACAGGACGAGAATCAATTTCTGGAGAGATGGCAGGCGAGTGGTTTCCTACGTAAAACCACTCGGACTGCCACCCTTTATTGGAGGTAAGGAAAGGGATATCAAAATACTCCCGAGTTCGACCCTCGCGGAGTTGGAGTCCGGCGCCCCCGACTACTTGTGGGCAGTCGGTTCGGGGATAAGGTTTAAGAAGAAAAAGATGAATAAAAAGATTGAAGTGAGGCTCTATCCCAAGATAGGCCTCACAGAGATTGATGAAAATGGCGATGTGAAGGATAGAGTTGGGATTCAGTGCGCAGAGGCAGATCCCATAGTAATGCAGCAGCCCGCGGAGGAAAGAATGCGCGGGCACGCCAAAGCCACGGAGAAAGAAAGATTCGAACACCACCAAATCAGAGGAGTTTGGGGTGGGGAAAGACTCACCGGCGGCGGCGCGCCACTCGGCGGTTTGCTGGTCAGGGAGGACGCCGTCGACGACGTGCTGCTCGAGGCGCCTGGTGGTGGTGATGGACTCCCTCCACTCGGCGGCGCGATCTACGGCGACCTCGGCGGTGGCCTTGGCCTTGGACGACCGGGCTCTTGCCGGCGACTTCTCCTTCCGCTTCGAGGCTTCCTTCCTCTTGGGCGCCATGGCAACGAGCGGGGCTGAAGAGCGAGGAAGAAAGCTGCGGGAGAAGATCTTAACAGGGATCATCGTACATCGTAAATAACTAATATTAGGTAAAAAACAGGATCCATAGGAGAATTCCGGAATGCCTGCCGACGTTCAGATAAGGGGAATATAGAGCGGACTAGTTAAAAAAAGAAAATCCTTTCCAAGAACAAGGCGTATAGAAGGTGGTCAAGCGGAGAGCATTAAGTATAAATATGATACATAGCACCGTCTGCTTTAGGTTCTTTATTATCTCCTTCGAGCGATCCCAGTCCGCGGCGGAGAACAAGACAGCAAGCGAGCGTACCTTTGTTCGAGGGTTTGCTCTGGCGCGAAGAGAACTGGAGCGTCGGGGAAGGCAAATGGCAAGTAAAGGAAGAAGAATGCGGCGGGGATGGCTTATAAAGGAATAAACCGTTCCTCCCGCGCGCGGCGTGGCGCTTGTCTCGGGAACTCAACCGACGCAGGCACGTCCCGTCGCTTTGAATTCAAAGATGCGGTAGGGAGTCGCGATATCTCGCGATATCTCGCCTCCCGTAAAGCGACCGTTAGGGACGCAACGGACTTTGAGGAATAATGGGCCTAAATGGGCTGAAATATAGCACGACCTTTCGGTTCTGTTACGATAATAAATTTGTGGGTTCCTGAGCTAGGGTTCAGGGGCAGAAACCACTCGGTCGTGAGGCTAAAATTAGTCGACGGCCAGACTTGATTTTGCAATTAATATTGCATCCTTGCAGCTGATTTTTACGTAAGGCATGCGATACTATCGCTAAATTGACTCAGGAATCTGGGTCAAATGCCGACAAGTATAAATCTTGTGAGAAGATGGCTTACCATATGGTCAAGCTGGGTCGTGGGACACGACTCGGAAGTCATGCCGAGTTCAAAGAACTTGAGGACAAGATCCTTATAAAGGGGAAATAAAAAAGCCTCTGAAGGAAAAGTTTATCCAAAATCCAGGCCCAGAGGCATGGGGGCTGAAAAATCAGTCGGAATTCATGGCTTTCAGAGTCTTGACACGATCATGCTGAATCGTAACAAGACTCGGGGGCTACACCCAATGGGTGCACCTGGAGGTGCACACCATTGATGGATTAAGTTTAAAAAGAGATTCATGATATTTTGCTTTTTGACCCTCGACCAGAATATTCTATTCTGCTCAAGGCTCGGGGGCTACACCCAATGGGTGCACCTGGAGGTGCACACCATTGAAGATCAAGATACAGATGTGTAAAAATTGGAGACCTTTGGCCAATTTCATACTAAAATTGCCCAAAGCCCGGGGGCTAAGTGTATTCACATAGCTGTCGCGTCGTGAAAAAGAGCACTCCTTCCCCTCACTTTGACTGTAATTGAAGAATTGTTTTCAGGAACATCTGAGCAGGCACTCGGATCTTCCTCGAAAGCACTCGGATCTTCCTCGAAACCACTCGGATGAGATCTCAGACAACTTGGAGCACTCGAATCATGCAAGAAAAGATGGAACAATTACAGCCAACGATCGGCCAAGAAGTGCTCGGGGGCTACTGTGGGGGATATAGTACCCGGGTGCCTCACGAGCAAGCCTGGCAGCCCACCAAAAGGGGGCGGCCCAGCCCACCGTTCTGGACCTGAAGACGTGCGGGACAAGTCGGCGCACGGAGGAAGGATCTGGAAAGAGAAGTCCTAGTTGGAATAGGAATTATTGTAAAAAAGGAAAGGATTCTTAGAGATAGGATCGGATACAAACCGACTTGTAACCCTGCCCCCCGATATATAAGGCGGGCAGGGACCCCCTCCAAAACATCAAGTCTCAAGACAACAACTCACGATCTACGCAATACAACACCCCAAAACAGGACGTAGGGTATTACGTCGAGTCGACGGCCCGAACCTGTATAAACCCTTGCGTCTGTCCAACTTAACCATCCTGCTTCCGATCTTTGCGATCTTCCCTACATTACAAATCACTTCCGTGGGCTACCCTGTGGAAGACTGCCGGAGATAATATCACCGACAGACAGTGATTGTTAAGGTGAACAATTCTAAAGATAACTTGAAGTCTTCGAGGCATGTAAAGAGGCGGTTGAAGTCTGTCAGAAAACTGAGAAACTCCGGAGTGATAGCCTTGGACTATGTTCAAACGGCTAAAAATCTGGCAGATCAATTCACAAAGGGTCTTTCACGCAATGTGATAGACAATGCATCTATGGAATAGGGCTTGAGACCCATGAAAGTTGATCAGTAGTGGTAACCTGTTCTATGTGATCGGAGATCCCGTGAAGTAAGAACGGTGAAACAAGCCATTGGTCAACTATGAGAAGAGAACCTTTGTATAAGGCTCATTCCAGAGAAGGTGCATTTCTCTTCTATTCTGTATGGCAGGTTGGGTAAAACCTTAATGTGATCCGAGTGATTCTTTTGAATAAAGATGTTGGCCTACAGAACATCTTTAAGGGTTGCACCTATATGAGTTGACTGCTAGTCACAGTCTATGAGATCGGGGTAATCTCTAGATACTCATGAAAGGCTCGGAGTACGACTTATAAGCTCCAAACCGCGGGGATGCATATAGCAGCCTAGTACTAACAAGGAATTTTGGTCAAGCTTGTTCGCACAAAACTGTCAATTCAAGGCATAGTCCATTGATTAGTTGTGGATAAGTGTAGCTACTACTCCAGGTGGAAGTTCAACTTAACAGTCTCCACTAAAGTTAGTATATCAAAACAGCAGTAAATTTGAGAGCATTTCTCGTGAGCCGTGAAATATTGGTGGGGATTGTTGGATTTAATTGGGCTTAGTCCATTTCCAAACAATTAAATCAATAATATTTCAGGCCCACAATTAATGCTAAGAGTTACCAAATGGTGGTTAAGATAGTTAATCCCATATGGTTAATTGAGAAGGAATGTAACCAACTTAAATGGTGGACTATTTGTGCACCTCTTGTGAAGTTGAAATGGGAGCACCGGGTTGCCACACGCGCGCGCGCTCGCTCGCTCGGCTCGGCCGGCCGGCCGGCCGGCCGGACGTGACGTGACGTGACGAGACGAGACGAGACGAGACGAGCCGAGCCGAGCCGAGCCGAGCCGAGCCGAGCCGTGCCGTGCCGTGCCGAGCCGCGCCGAGCCGCGCGGCGCGGCGCGGCGCTGCGCTGCGCTGCGCTGCGCTGCGTTGCCAGGTTTTGCACCTCTTAACATTGACTGCGAGACAATTATTAATGCTAATGGCTGAGCATTTGTGATTCAGTTACTAATGCTAATGGTTGGGCAGTTACTAGTGTTAATGTGCAATTGTGCTTCCGTTACTAGTGCTAATGGCTGAGCGTCAGTTACTAGAGCTATTAACATTCCTACCTCTCCCTCTCCTATTTTAACTGCGTCCACTGCTCTCTGAACCATTCCCATTCCACTTCGTGCGCGCACACGCTGCTGGAAGAGCAGAGCCTCCGAAACCTGCCGCGCTTGAGTTCCTGCTCGGGATAGCGAGGCAATCAGGTTTTTGGGTAGCGCAACAATTAATTGGGCTTAGCCCATTTCCAAACAATTAAATCAATAATATTTCAGGCCCACAATTAATGCTAAGAGTTACCAAATGGTGGTTAAGGTAGTTAATCCCATATGGTTAATTGAGAAGGAATGTAACCAACTTAAATGGTGGACTATTTGTGCACCTCTTGTGAAGTTGAAATGGGAGCACCGGGTTGCCACACGCGCGCGCGCTCGCTCGCGGCCGGACGAGACGAGACGAGACGAGACGAGACGTGACGCGCCGCCAGGTTTTGCACCTCTTAACATTGACTGCGAGACAATTATTAGTGCTAATGGCTGAGCATTTGTGATTCAGTTACTAGTGCTAATGGTTGGGCAGTTACCAGTGTTAATGTGCAATTGTGCTTCCGTTACTAGTGCTAATGGCTGAGCGTCAGTTACTAGAGCTATTAACATTCTTACCTCTCCCTCTCCTATTTTAACTGCGTCCGCTGCTCTCTGAACAATCCCCATTCCACTTCGTGCGCGCACACGCTGCTGGAAGAGCAGAGCCTCCGAAACCTGCCGCGCTTGAGTTCCTGCTCGGGATAGCCAGGCAATCAGGTTTTTGGGTAGCGCAACAAGTGCGCGACTGCTCAACGATCGTCCACCTGCTGCTGTGATCGACTACTTCCCGGCGACCGTCCCTGTGTTCCCCAAGTGAACAGCGCGACTACATCCCGACGGCCGTCTGCACTGCATCAACGACTTCGCTGCATCAACCTGTTCGACTACTCCGATTGAGGGTAGCCCACGATCAACATGGTTGATCTAGCTGCTAACGGCGCATCCGGTTCCTCCGTTCCTCCGGAAACGGACCCGCCCCTGGGTACATGCTTAAACTTAGTCTGTTCTGTATGTTGTTCATGTTTTATACTGTCTTAATCATGAACACAAGCACATGCTATGTTATCACTCTTTCACTCGTTTTAATCATGAATTACCTGCTGAAGTTTGGAATTAAAATATATCGAAAATTGCCTAGATTCCTAACATATTTTCCTAGAAGGCTCACGATAGATTGACGAACAAGGCACAGATCGTCCCTGTGCACCAAGTTCAGCATTTTTCTCACTTGAGATCAAGATATTGAATATTGAGAGGGTATGTTCAGCTCCTGGTGGATGTGTTGCTATCCTTCCATACTTTGGGTTCCTGCCATTCTTGTCTCCAAGGAGGATATGAAGCGGCAAGTCTTTAGCATACCTTTTGCTGCCCTTTTGCAATGTTCTTTGAGGTGCTATTGCAGTACTTTTGCATTCTTCTTTGAGGTGCTATTGCAGTACAGGACACAGGAGGATGTATATTTTTGCTGTGTGCTCCTTTTGCCTATTCACATTGTTATGTGGACCATGTTGTAGGTGCTTGAAAAATCTTTTGTGGATCCTTGTGGTCATGGACATGATTTTTCTAGTATTCTCTGTTATCATGGAAACAAACCTCTCCAGAAAATAGAAACTGTGTGTCTTGGAACATGTAACATACCTTGATTATTTAAGAAACTGAAACAATCATTTTAGGGGTATAATTTCTCTTTCTCCATGAATTGATGAACTTGGGGGCAAGATGCATAAGTTTTTCTTCTCATTTACCCCTCTTAGTCCTTTCACAAGTTTAAATGTGTTCTTGTTAAACTTCGTTTTTTCTAAATATTCTAGCTTCTGAAAAACTGCATGCAAACAAAATGTAATGCTGATGCGGTTTTATGGTTTTCTTTCATACATAATGTGTTACTAGCATCTCTTGCTTCATGGTCTTCGAAGGCAACCCTAATAACAGTGAACTTGTAGTTGTAGCATTTTCATGTTAATCCATATCTTTGTAATCTGTTTGAAGAAGTGATTAGTCTGGATAGTGTTGGGCTTCTATCCATTCAGTGCCTTTTTGCCCCAGTCTCACATGAGTTTGCTAAACATCGACTATAGCATCACACTGGCTTTAGGTCCTTTTGGCATCCATGTGAATTCACATGTTTCTGTATTTGTTTGTGGCTTGCCTTCTTGCAGTATGGTGGATCACTCAGTTAGAGTATGTGTGCTGAGTCGCAGTGATTTTTTTTGTACTTATTTCTTTTTTTTTAACAAATAACATGCTGAGCTTACAGAAAGATGGCTTATTGATCTCAACGCTATAAAGCCATATACAACTTATGTAGCCAAAGCGTTCTTTTTCAAAAAAAAAAAACTTATGTAGCCAAAGCGTTTAAATGGGCTTCTCTAGTGCTTCTTATGCATATCCCTAGACTGACTTGTTTTTGCTCTAGCTTTGTCAATTTTTAGTTTGCATGTGCTAATTTGGTATCCCTGCCCGAGGTGATACACTGGCAATTACTTATAAAGGATAATAGTTAATACATTGTTCTGTTATTCGCGATGATTAGTTTGATTACTTTGCTTAACATAGGTAAGCTAACATGCCTAGACGTTAGTTATGCCAAATGTTTTTTTTTCACTTCATAGTTCATTCTGTTATCTTATTTTTTTCATTTTGTCCAAATGGATCGGAATCCATGTAGCTACTGATCGACGAGAGAGACTGATACTATCCCAATCCAAAGCATCCTTCCAAAAATTCGGTTCATTCCTTTTGGACATCATAGAGTTACACTATTTTTAACCTTTCTAACACGACGATTAGGAAGTAGTGCATAACTGCAGGGTTGTCTGCCAGTGATTTCTTCGTTGTCACACACTCTCTCTCTCTCTTCATCTTTCATGCAAATTATTGATGATGTCAGTGTTTGGAGTCTGCTACATTAATGCTTCCTGCCATTTGCATGTTAGTAAAAAAAAGTACTGATATGCTCATTTCATTTTGATTCAAAATGAAAGAAAATTGAGCAAAAATTTAAGCACTTCAAATTTACACACATCAGATTATGCCTTGTCACCAAAATTGTGGTGTGAGGCTGCCGATGTACAATAAAAACTAGGTGATGCTGGTGATGGTGATGACTACGATGATGCAACTTTTGTGTTGAATTTGTAGTAGATTTTTCAGGCAATCCTGTAATATGTAGTACTTCGTTCTGTCATTATCGGACTTGTTGTGTGTTTAGTTTGCGAAAAAGTGAATTTTTTTTTAGATTGGGTTGCTTGCACAAGGAGAAAAAATGTAGTTCGTATACCGTACTTATTAACTCCATATGTCAGGTTCGTTTGGTGGTTGTTGGATAATTAGAACGTGGTAATAACCTCAGGCTCACATCGAAGCATGTCCCAGTTTGAGCCTTGTGCAAGTGATAACCCATCGATCTCCACAAAGGTGCATATTCAATTGTTGTACAAATTCGGTTATCCAAGCACGACGGATCCCGGGCTTTTATGACGTTTCTCTTGATGGGAAATGCTTTGCAAACAATCCACCTTTATAGCTCAAGATGGACTTACCATCTATGGTTGTAGAAAGAGTTGTGCCGTGCATATAACATTTGCTTCGTCAAATATCGTGCGAACTGAATAATAATGTGATTTGATTACTCTTTTCTATTGTGAATTTCAGTTTCCATTACCTTTTTTTTTTGAGAAAGTTTAGTACCTGACAGTCTGACACAGAATCCATGAGGCTCGTGAGCGGTGGGCTGACGAATCCCAACAATATGGATCGGGCCCGATGGGCACAGGCCCAACACACAGGCGCCAGCCAGCCACACGCCCTTCCCTTTCTTTAGTCCGGCCTGCTTCCGCCGACGCTTCCTATGCTATTAAGATTGTCACTTACCTGTGTGCCACAAAAAAGTTTGGAGACACCTGTGTGTCATGAGCCTAACTTTCCTTTACCCGTGTGCCATTCCATCCACTTCTGTTAGAAATCAGCCCTGACAGGTGGGACCCACATATGAAAAATGACTTCTTTATCTCTTTATGGCAAACGGCCCCACTTGTCATCCCTCTCCTCCAGCCCATCCCAAGCTCATCCATGGCAGAACAATTCCGGCGCCCCCTCCCCCACCCACCGACGGCGCGGAGCTCCCCCAACCCAGCCCGCCGGCGTGTTGGCGGAGCGCGGCGAGCTCGCCCCGCCCCGGCCATGGAGGCTAGGGCGCGGAGCTCCCCGCCCCCGCCCTCCCACCTACCGACGGCGCGCGGCCAGGCGGGCGCGAGGCCAGCCCGCCAGCGCGAGCACGGCGGACCTCGCGCCCGCGCCGGCCATGGACGCCAGGGCGCGGAGCTCCCCCTCCCCACCGACGGCGCGGAGCTCCCCCCACCCAGCCCGCCGGCGCGTTGGCGGAGCCCGGCGAGCTCACCCCCCGCCGGCCATGGAGGCTAGGGCGCGGAGCTCCCCGCCCTCGCCCCTCCCACCCACCGACGGCGCGCGGCCAGGCGGGCGCGGGGCCAGCCCGCCAGCGCGAGCACGGCGGAGCTCGCGCCCCCGCCGGCCATGGACGCCAAGGCGCGGAGCTCCCCCTCCCCACCGACAACGCGCGGCCAGCCCGTCAGCGCGAGCGCGGCGGAGCTCACGCCCGCGGCGGCCATGGAGGCCAGCGCGTGGGTGGAGGGCGGGCGGGAGATGGAGGGAGGAGGGAGAGTGGCAGGAAGAAGAAGGGAGGTTAGGGATGACAAGTGGGTCCCGCAGCGTAGAAGGGCAAACAGTCTATTCTCATCTCCGTTGGCCTCTGTTACTCTTCCTTCCGTCCAAAATGGCACATAGGTAAATGAAAGTTGAGCTCATGGCACACAGGTGTCTCCAAACTTTTTGTGGCACACAGGAAGTGACAACTTTCTTGGAGTAAAAGACTCCCATTCCGACCCTCGCAGAGAAAATTGGAATTCTACCATTCTCAAAACTGGGCTTCGGAGTTATGCCATCTCGAAAAATTGCTTCGCCCGTTTGCCATTATGAAACGGTACCCAACCGGTAGAATGCCTTTTCGAGATTTCCTAATTCATCTGTTGATTTCACCAACAGTAAATCAACTGAAGGGACCATTTTGCCTTTTGTGCTCACATGGAACAGAAACCTTATCCATCAGGCTCGCTCTCAGGTCAGGCTCGCTCTCATCCATTCACCTCACCCATTCGTTCCCTGGCTCCCATTCCTTTGCCGCCCAAGTGAAGACCACGGCAGTGGAGGAGGAGGCGTCGCCCCTGCCTGCCCGCCTCCACCGTCCCCTTCCTGCTACCCCGACGCCATCCCCCACCCTCGCCCTTCCTTCTAGTCACCGCCGCCACTTCTTGCCATGTTACAAGGCCCGGTTTGACATCTGAGAGCCATGGATTGCGATTGGATGGATCTCGTCCCTAGGTAATCCATTTTATTTCTTGTCGTTGTTTTTGTGATGCCCTAGGCTATCTAACTGGAGTGCGTAGAATATTAGTGGTGCATCCCCATCTAATTGCTCTTTTTTCATCAATTTTACTAGGCTCGATGGGGAGCCAGACCTTAGTGTAGCACTAGTAGAAGCTCCTGGAGATGTTGATGGCGTCTTACCTCATTAGAACCTGCGGAAGAAGTAGCACGAAATGTTGATTGGAGTATGCTGCAAATCAATGAATTAAATGACGAGTATGAAGGAAGGTTAGAATTCATCGAGGATGAACATTTGTATGAACTGTTGGGTTTGAGAGATGAGGAAGAGAAGGCTAGAAAAGCTGCAGGGGCAGCTGATAAGCATGCTGACAAAGAGAATGTCCCTGCTGAGGATATTGCAGATGCATCTGTACCTGTTGATGATTGCATACCAGGGGAGAGGGTGATTGTGTATGACCCAGATAAGCCATCCATGAGTCTTGGCTCTGTTTACCCTTGCATGAAAGAATTTAGATTGGCTATGCGGCAATTTGCTATAAATGAGGAGTTTGAACTGGATCTTGAGAAAACTGACCCAACTAGATATATAGCCAATTGTAAGGTAGAGGATTGCCCTTGGCACATTGTTGGGAGAAGACAACCTGATAAGAAGACTATTATGGTATTAACTTGGCATCTAACAATTTCAGTTGAATATGTGTGATTATTGGCAGCTAACAATTTATTTTTTATTGCAGGTCACAGTATTGACTGATGAGCACACCTGCATGTCCAGCAGTAGGAGAAGGACTACTACACCAACAAGTGCTTGGGTTGCATCAAAGGCGGTCAAGATTCTTAGGGAAAATCCAACCCGGATATTAAGTGTGATTACATCACAAACAATCTTGCAGAATGTTTTAATAATTGGATCAAAGGTATCAAAGACCAACCTGTTTGTGAGCTAGCAGACAAGCTGAGAGAAATGATAATGGTGCTCTGGAACAAAAGAAGAATGATTGGACAAAGGTTAACTGGCAAGATCCTTCCAGCAATTATACAACAGCTGAAAGCAAGGACTAGGGGATTAGGATATTTGACAGTTGTACAATCTGACCGTGTGCAAGGTCAGATATATAACAATAGCAGTGGGTCCAGGAATGTTGTGAAGGCACATTTGCAAGATTGCACATGCTTAGAGTGGCAGCACACAGGGAAGCCTTGTCATCATGCTTTGGCCTTGCTAACAGCTCACCAAAACAATGATATCAACCTGGAGGATTATGTTCATGAGTACTACTCCATTGAGAAGTTTCAAAATGCATACAGGAGACTGATTGAGCCACTGCCTGACAAGTCACATTGGCCACATGTAGACCTACCTTTTGAGGTTGCAGCACCACTTGTTCCAAGAGGTGTAGGAAGGCAACGGAAAGAAAGGATTAAAAGCTTCCTTGAAGGTGGTAGTAGCAAATCTAAGAAGAAATCTGTTGAAAAAGGTGATGACAATGTGAATGGAAAGAGACAGATCATTAGAGGGAAAAGACAATGCAGTAGATGTGGAGAGTTGGGCCATGGTGAAAGTAGCTACAAATGTGCCCTTAACAGAACAAAGAAAAGGAAGAGAAAGCCAAGAAAAAATGCTACCAAGGAATTAGGAAGGAAACCTGTCAAGAAAAAGGCCAAGAAAAATGCTGAAACAATATTGCAGAACAGTCCTGGAAGAATGACCAGAAGGTACAAAAAATTCCATGAAAAGTTTAAAAAATACTTGAATTGTTTTCTTGCTCATAAGTCTACCTTTTCTTTGGCAGCCGACTTGCTATGCTACTTGGAGAAGGAACATCTTCCCAGCCAACCATGGCAGCCGCTTCACCAAGCAGGAACGTGCAGCCCACACCTCCAAGGAAGCTGACGCCTAGGAAGCTGAAGACTAATTGAGTTGTAACCTTGTCATGTATCTGAGATGTTTCCAATGTTTTATGTAGCTGAGATGTGAACTCAGTATATATGAACCTATCATGAATTTGTCATGTTTTTATGTATCCCATGAATTTGCCATGTTGGCTGAATCAAAATTTATCTTGGCTCAATACATGTTGGCTGAATCAGAAATTATACTGCAAAATATATGACACAAAGGCAGCTGATATCATTTCATTGCAAGGAAATGATACACAAGTTCGACATTACATCTTGCATCACAAATCCAGTACATCACTTCACAAGCAACACTACCACACCAAAAAACACAACAATACAAATGCCAATGCTAATGACCACCAGAGACTGAACAAGATCGATTAACTTGTCCATCTTTTTTTCAAAACCCAAATTGGGAACAATCAGCTTCAAATCTGCACCATCAACCAAATTCCCATGCCTGACCCCATTGAAACTTGGAATAGGATGATTATTGGCACCACTGCAGCTAGGAACCAAGCCTCCAATCAGTTGTTGTCGCCTTGCTGCAACCACCTTTCTGTACTCTGTAATCCACTTGAAGAAACCACATGCGCCTGGCACCTATAACCAGCAATAATCATGAGTGTGGATTATATAAAAGGGCAACCAAATCCAAACAAGCTAGCAGCAAAAAGAACTAACATGTGACTCATAGTTGATGCACTTGAAGAAAACCTTGCCACCGTTTTTCCGTGAACTGCCCTCCACCGTCCTATCCCCACAGTCTGGGCAACTAATGAGAGGGAGGCCACTTGGACCGATAGGGTACTGAGCTAGGGGGTCGGCATTCCAATGGGAGAAGCTCTGCTGCGACATCTCCGCCTGATGAGGACATCCCAGGGCATGATTTGGCTAGGCGCACAACAGTGTAGGCGGCAGCCGTGGAGCACGGTTTGGCCAGGCGCACGACAGTGTAGGCGGCAATCGTGTCCAACGGGAGTATGGATTAGCTAGGCGCAGAACAGTGCAGGCGCACGACGGTGTAGGCGGCCCATGGGCTAGGCGCAGAACAGTGTAGGCGCACGACGGTGTAGGCGGCAAAGCCGTGCACGTCCGAATTATCCCACCTTGCTTAGATTGGGAGGACCAAGCCACCTTAAAAAGGAGAGCCACCCTTCCCCTATTGGACTAGTCTTTTGGGGCGATTGGGCCTTTCCCCGAGAGGTGTGCTGGGCCGGACTCATCATTTGGTATCAAAGCCGGGCCCTTGTTAAGAAGGGGAGGATGATGAGGACATCCCAGGGCATGATTTGGCCAGGCGCACAACAGTGTAGGCGGCAGCCGTGGAGCACGGTTTGGCCAGGCGCACGACAGTGTAGGCGGCAATCGTGTCCAACGGGAGTATGGATTAGCTAGGCGCAGAACAGTGCAGGCGCACGACGGTGTAGGCGGCCCATGGGCTAGGCGCAGAACAGTGTAGGCGCACGACGGTGTAGGCGGCAAAGCCGTGCACGTCCGAATTATCCCACCTTGCTTAGCTTGGGAGGACCAAGCCACCTTAAAAAGGAGAGCCACCCTTCCCCTATTGGACTAGTCTTTTGGGGCGATTGGGCCTTTCCCCGAGAGGTGTGCTGGGCCAGACTCATCACCGCCCCTACAGAACCAAAACACCTAGGGTTAGGAGGGAGGTGGGGGCAGACCTATGGGAGTTGCGTGAACGGGATTGTGCAAGTCACCTGGGATGAAGACGACTCAATTTGCTGCGAGGATTTGGGCCGGGAGCCGCTCGCCGATGTCCGCCGCCGGCGGCGTGTTGGGATGCAGCAGCGCACAGGACCGGCGGGGAGGAAGAAAAGAACGAGATAGAAAAGAACGGGGGAGGGTCAACTCACGGGTTGCCATTTTTTCATTAGAGAGGCCAAGGGCAAAACGGTCCCTTAAGTCGATTTACTGTTGGTGAAATCAACAGATGAATTGGGAAATCTCGAAAAGGTATTCTACCGGTTGGTAACCGTTTCATAATGGCAAACAGGCGAAGCAATTTTTCGGAATGGCATAACTCCGAAGCCCAGTTTTGAGAATGGCAGAATTCCAATTTTCTCACCCTCGCACACTTGACCCGCGCACTTGACACTCCACTGTCCCACACCCTAGATCCATTTCGTCGGCGTCGGCGGTGGGTGGCTCGCCGGCGATGGGGCAGGTCCAAACGGTCCCTAGACCCAGGGATCCGCTTGCGCTGTCACTCCCTGAGCCCCTCATCGAGGAGATCCTCGTCCGCATCGGTACTCCCCGCGACCTCGTCCGCGCCTCCGCCGCGTGCGCCTGCTTCCGCCTTGTCGCCAACGACTCGTTCCTCCGACGCTACCGCACTCTCCACCCATCGCAGCTCCTCCTCGGCGTTCTCAGCCCAGCAGCACTGAGCCGCTTCCTGCCCGCCGAAGCGCCCAACCCTAACGTCGTGCGCCTCGCCAATGCCTTCGCCCGCAAAGCCGATTTCTCCCTCGACTACCTCCCTCCCCGCGAACGGTCATCCGGATTCTGGTCTCCCCGCGATGCCCGCGACGGCCGCGTCCTCATCATGTTCTTGTTGTTTGAGGACGCGGACTTCACCGCCCTGCCGGAGCTCGTCTTGGCCGACCCCTTGACGCGGGGCTGCACGATGCTGCCTCCCATACCCGAGAGCATGGTAGCCCCCTTCCATGGTGCTGACTGGTCCGTGCCTTTTGGAAATTTTGATGCCGTCTTGGTCCCTTCCGGAGATTACGAGGATGCACACTTCAGGGTGATTGGCTGGACTTACCACCTTACATTGGCCGTGGCATTTGTCTACTCTTCGCTTTCTGGCACCTGGACTGCAGGTACTAGAACCTCATGGAGTGATCTTGGCTTGAACTACCCACACGACATGTCGCCAGAGGAGTGGTGGCCCAGTTATGCGTATGGGTGCTTCTACTGGAAAGTGCCAGACAGCAACAAGTTGCTCAAGCTTGACGTTAACAGAATGGAGTTCTCAGCTATTCGCCTCCCGCCTAACCATGAAAAATGAGATGTTGCAGTTGTTGAGGCTGGTGAAAGAAGGTTTGGGATACTCAGTCTCATTTATGTTGGTCCAGAAATTCCTGACTCTCTGCACTACTCCGTTAGGCAGAATGAGGGTGAAATTTCCAATGAGCACCCGATGGAGACTGCAATCCTGCTGCCTAGTGTTTATGACAAGTGTCGTATTGTTGCTGCGGCAGAAGGATATTTTTTCCTACTAGGCTCAAGATACATATCCCGACGACTCACACGTGATTACCGCACTGGAGAAAGTGCGACTTTTTTCACACTGGAGATCAAGACATTGAAGGTTGAGAGGTTCTGTTGGACACGTGGCGGTTTATGTAGCCGCACCAATCCCTACTTTGGGTTCCCACCATTCATGTCACTGAGAAGGATATGAAGCGGTAACTCTTTAACATGGTTTCTACTGCCCTTTTGCATCCATCTTTGAGGCACTGTTCCTGTGTTTGTTTTGTATTTGTGTGTGTGGCTTACCTTCTTGCAGTATGGTGAGCATGTGAGCTGTGGTGCAGTGTTTTCTTTTCTCTTTACTTTTTTTAACAAACATCATTTTTCTTTTCTCTTTACTTTTTTTAACAAACATCATTTTTCTTCTCTTTACTTTTTTAACAAACATCATTCTGGGGTTACAGAGAGATGACTTGTTGATCTCACAGGCCATAAGCAAGTGGCATGGCCTAAGCGTGTTAATGGGCTGTCTATTGCTTCTAATACATGTCCCTGGACTCTGACTTTGTCACTCAACACTTTTTATTGTTTACTTCCGTGTGTGCTAATTTGGTCTTGTGAGTTGTGGCAGATCCTTCCATCCCTGTCCTAGGTGCTAGGATGACAATTACTTATAGGGGCTAATATTCAATACATGGTGCACTAATACATAGTGATTGCTTTGCTTCACTTCATAGTTTATTCTATTATCTTAATTTGTCACTTTGCGCAAATGGACTGGAATCCATGTAGCTACTGATCAATGAGAGAGCCTGATACTATCCCAATTCAAAGCATCCTCCTAAGAATTTGATCCACGAGAAAAGGGCAGAGCGTTTTACAGTTTACACCAGGTTGAGGGTAGCACGTACTTGTGCTTTCAGTTTTTCTACTGAACACTTTCCTCGTTATACATGTACCCGTTGCGTTTTGTGTTATTGTTGGAGATTTGGATTGTAATTCTAGGTAGCTTATCTGTTTATGCCTTGATAATAAGCACTATTTGCCTCCTTGACATAATAGAGCTACATCATTTTATAACTTCCTATGTTAATTGGACATAGTTGCATATAGTTGAGGGTTGGCAGCAAGTAAATTTGTTGGATCCACACCATTTATTTTATATATTTTTATCCTTCATGCAAATTGATGTCATTTTTACAACTTTTCTATGTTCGCTATAGATAGAAGCGCTTGGAGACTAGCAATTAACGTGCCGGAACCGTGATCTTTGCTTCTTCTCTTGTTTACCCCTAACCTTATCTTTGGTCTCGTGCCATTTTATGTCTTTCTTGTCCTTATTTCTTTTGGGTTTCATCTCTAGTCTACCCCAACTTGCTTGGGAAAAAAGGCTATGTTGTTGTTGTTGTTGTTGTTTACTTTTCTATGTGAATTGGACATAACTGCATATAGTTAGGGGTTGGCTGCAAGTAAATTTGTTGGAGCCACACCATTTTTTTTATGTTTTCATCCTTCGTGCAAATTGATGGTGTGAATAATGTGGACTATGGTACATCTGCTATTGTTTCCATGTCAATGAAGGGCGTAGTTTGGCAGTTTGGATTATGCCTTGTGACAACTGTGGAAGGTAATGGTTGCACTGCATCAGCAATGGTTGTTTCTTACTTCTGATTGCATTCAATTGCAGGACTAAATTTGCATCCAAGGCTGCGGCTTGTTTGGTGATGCCAATGCTGGTTTTGTTGCTGCAGTTCAAGCTAGATGGTGCTGGTGATGCCAATGCTGGTTGTGTTGCTCAACTTGGGTTATCATGTAGTCTATCGGTATTCTTTAGAATGTTGATGTAGTTACCAAACTTGGTCTACGTTCTTAATCTAGTTTGCCTACAACTCTAGTTATCGTCTGGTCTGATTTTGTGATCAAACTTGGTAGGTGTTCTTGATCTAGGTTGCCCACAACTCTAATTATCTCTTGGGCTCATGTAGTGATCAAACTTAGTTGGTTTATGTAGTTATGTAATCTAGTTTTTATACTGCAGTGGGGGTACTTATAACTACATATATCAAGTATCAGGTTTGTAGTGATGTTATGTAGGTTTTTTTTTTGTGTGAACGAGATGTTCTAGAGAATTAGGACAAGATGGTACCCATATAAGGAGGCGAGCGAAGCGTGCTGGAGTTTGGGACTTGAATGGCTCTGGAACTGACATAGATATCTGCAGCAATAGCATTATGCGCATCCATCAGAGGCTCCTTAAAATTTTCCGTGAATATTTATTGGATTGATTTTAGTCCACCCTTGTTCATGGTTTTGCTTTTTTGGCAGCTTTAGTTAACTAAACACAAGCAAACCAGCTAGGCTGAAAACTTGATTAGTTCAGGCCACATTAGACAGGCAACTGTAAAGCAGACTAACTGCTGTCCATTTGGATAATGTTGAGCGCACATAATCTACCATGTCACGTATGATTCTATCTGGAGTACTCTGTATTGCTATATTCCCGAATGGCACTACTGGGAAAAAGATAGGTTGCAAATAAACCTTGACACTTTTTTTTTCCATTTTAGAAAAGTCTCAATGCAATCCTATCAAAAAGGTTCCCTATGCTATTTCGACAATGGTATGATAAGGGTGTGTATCTGAGAACTGAGACCTGCTGAACAAAGCAGCTCATAGAAATAGCCCAGAAAGTTGCAGCATTGCTAGAACTCTAGCGTGATTTGGAGTTTGGAAGGATATTTCTTTCACTTTAACACTCTTATTTGTGATAAGATTGTCCAGCATTGCTAGAACTCTAGCGTGATGGCTGGTTCATCAATTCAAAAACCTTAGAGACTTGTATTTGAATTTGTACAATTTTGTTCCAAGTGGGCTCATATTTCGTTTGTATTAAATAATAATGTATCATGTATATTTTGCAAAGTAATGTATTGTTAGGAAACTAGGCAATTTTCGATATATTTTAATTCCAAACTTCAGCAGGTAATTCATGATTAAAACAAGTGAAAGAGTGATAACATAGCATGTGCTTGTGTTCATGATTAAGACAGTATAAAACATGAACAACATACAGAACAGGGTAAGTTTAAGAATGTACCCAGGGGCGGGTCCGTTTCCGGAGGAACCGGATGCGCCGTTAGCAGCTAGATCAACCATGTTGATCGTGGGCTACCCTCAATCGGAGTAGTCGAACAGGTTGATGCAGCGAAGTCGTTGATGCAGTGCAGACGGCCGTCGGGATGTAGTCGCGCTGTTCACTTGGGGAACACAGGGACGGTCGCCGGGAAGTAGTCGATCACAGCAGCAGGTGGACGATCGTTGAGCAGTCACGCACTTGTTGCACTACCCAAAAACCTGATTGCCTGGCTATCCCGAGCAGGAACTCAAGCGCGGCAGGTTTCGGAGGCTCTGCTCTTCCAGCAGCGTGTGCGCGCACGAAGTGGAATGGGGATTGTTCAGAGAGCAGCGGACGCAGTTAAAATAGGAGAGGGAGAGGTAGGAATGTTAATAGCTCTAGTAACTGACGCTCAGCCATTAGCACTAGTAACGGAAGCACAATTGCACATTAACACTGGTAACTGCCCAACCATTAGCACTAGTAACTGAATCACAAATGCTCAGCCATTAGCACTAATAATTGTCTCGCAGTCAATGTTAAGAGGTGCAAAACCTGGCAACGCTTCGCGGCACAGCACAACACAGCGCGGCGCGGCGCGGCATGGCGCGGCGCGGCGCGGCGCGGCACGGCACGGCACGTCACGTCACGTCACGTCCGGCCGGCCAGCCGAGCCGAGCAAGCGAGCGCGCACGCGTGTGGCAACCCGGTGCTCCCATTTCAACTTCACAAGGGGTGCACAAATAGTCCACCATTTAAGTTGGTTACATTACTTCTCAATTAACCATATGGGATTAACTACCTTAACCACCATTTGGTAACTCTTAGCATTAATTGTGGGCCTGAAATATTATTGATTTAATTGTTTGGAAATGGGCTAAGCCCAATTAAATCCAACAATCCCCACCAATATTTCACGGTTCACGAGAAATGCTCTCAAATTTACTGCTGTTTTGATATACTAACTTTAGTGGAGACTGTTAAGTTGAACTTCCACCTGGAGTAGTGGCTACACTTATCCACAACTAATCAATGGACTATGCCTTGAATTGACAGTTTTGTGCGAACAAGCTTGACCAAAATTCCTTGTTAGTACTAGGCTGCTATATGCATCCCCGCGGTTTGGAGCTTATAAGTCGTACTCCGAGCCTTTCATGAGTATCTAGAGATTACCCCGATCTCATAGACTGTGACTAGCAGTCAACTCATATAGGTGCAACCCTTAAAGATGTTCTGTAGGCCAACATCTTTATTCAAAAGAATCACTCGGATCACATTAAGGTTTTACCCAACCTGCCATACAGAATAGAAGAGAAATGCACCTTCTCTGGAATGAGCCTTATACAAAGGTTCTCTTCTTATAGTTGACCAATGGCTTGTTTCACCGTTCTTACTTCACGGGATCTCCGATCACATAGAACAGGTTACCACTACTGATCAACTTTCATGGGTCTCAAGCCCAATTCCATAGATGCATTGTCTATCACATTGCGTGAAAGACCCTTTGTGAATTGATCTGCAAGATTTTTAGCCGTTTGAACATAGTCCAAGGCTATCACTCCGGAGTTTCTCAGTTTTCTGACAGACTTCAACCGCCTCTTTACATGCCTCGAAGACTTCAAGTTATCTTTAGAATTGTTCACCTTAACAATCACTGTCTGATTGTCACAGTTCATGAGAATGGCCGGTATTGGTTTCTCAACTACCGGTAAATCCATAAGGAGCTCTCGAAGCCACTCAGCCTCAACAGTGGCGGTATCTAATGCTGTGAGTTCTGCTTCCATTGTTGACCTCGTTAAGATGGTCTGCTTGCAAGACTTCCAAGAAACAGCGCCACCTCCAAGTGTGAACACATATCCACTTGTGGCTTTAATTTCATCAGCATCAGAGATCCAGTTTGAGTCACTATATCCCTCCAGTACCTAGGATAACCGGAATAGTGAATCCCATAGTCCATTGTGCCTGCTAGATAGCGCATTACTCTTCCAAGAGCATACCAATGTTCATCTCCCGGATTTGAAACAAACCGGCTCAATTTGCTCACGGCATATGAGATGTCAGGCCTCGTGGCACTAGCTAAATACATCAATGAACCAATTATCTGAGAGTATCTCAACTGATCTCTCATTATCCTTTTATTCTTTTTCAGAATCATGCTAGCATCATAAGGCGTTGAAGCAGGTTTAGAATCACTATAACCAAAGCGACTCAAGATCTTCTCCACATAGTGAGACTGTGTAAGAGTCACCCCACCATTGCCTTCTCTAACTAGCTTAATGTTAAGGATAACATCAGCTTCTCCCAAATCTTTCATCTCAAACTTTTGAGATAAAAAGTCTTTGACTTCCTTAATCACATTAAGGTTTGTCCCAAAGATCAGTATGTCATCCACATACAAACACAAAATCACTCCTTCACCGTTGCCATATCGATAGTACACACACTTGTCAGCTTCATTCACAACAAAGCCAGCAGATGTCAAAGTTTGATCAAACTTTTCATGCCATTGCTTGGGTGCTTGCTTGAGGCCATATAAAGACTTCACTAACTTACACACCATTCCCTCTTGACCTTTTGTTACAAATCCATCAGGCTGATCCATATAGATCTCCTCTTCCAACTCTCCATTTAGGAAAGCTGTCTTAACGTCCATCTGATGAACGAGAAGACCATGAGAGGCAGCCAAAGAAAGTAACACTTGAATTGTGGTCAACCGAGCAACTGGTGAGTATGTATCAAAGAAATATTCTCCTTCCATTTGAGTGTAGCCCTTAGCCACAAGCCTTGCCTTGTACTTTTCAATAGTACCATCTGGCCTAAGCTTCTTCTTAAACACCCACTTGCACCCTACAGGTTTGCACCCATAAGGACGTTCAACGACTTCCCAAGTGCCATTAGACATGATAGAATCCATCTCGCTCCTTACTGCTTCCTTCCAATAGTCAGCATCAGGAGATGAATATGCCTCTTCAATGGTCTTAGGTGTGTCTTCCATGAGGTATACAATGAAGTCATCACCAAAAGACTTTGCAGTCCTTTGTCTCTTGCTCTTTCTAGGAGCTTCATTGTTATCCTCCTCAGTGTGTTCAGTGTGTTCCATCAAAACAGCAGGTTCTTTATCAATAGACATGTCTTGACTAGATGTGCTAGCTTCCTCTCTCATAGGAAAGATATTTTCAAAGAATGTAGCATCTCTGGACTCCATGATTGTACCAACATGCATGTCAGATACTCCTGATTTCACTATTAAAAATATATAGCCCACGCTGTGAAGAGCATAACCAAGAAAGACACAATCCACAGTCTTTGGTCCGAGTTTACGTTTCTTGATGATTGGCACATTCACCTTTGCCAAACAACCCCAAGTCCGTAAATAAGAAAGTGATAATCTTTTCTTTTCCCATTCCTCAAATGGTGTCTTTTCTTTGTTCTTAGTAAGAACACGATTCAGGACATGACATGCAGTCAATATAGCCTCACCCCACCATTCCTTGGAAAGTCCCGCTGTATCTAACATGGCGTTAACCAAATCAGTTAGAGTGCGGTTCTTTCTTTCGGCCACCCCATTTGATTGAGGTGAGTAGGGAGGCGTCCTCTCATGAATTATTCCATGTTCCTCACAGAACGAAGTAAAGGCATTAGAAAAGTATTCTCCACCACGATCTGACCTTAACCGTTTGATCTTTCTCTCAAGTTGATTTTCTACCTCAGCTTTATAGACTTGAAAATAATGTAATGCTTCGTCTTTTGATTTTAACAAGTAAATATAGCAAAATCTAGTGCAATCATCTATCAAAGTCATGAAATACTTTTTACCACCTTTCGTCAACACACCATTCATCTCGCATAAATCAGAATGAATGAGTTCTAGAGGTGCCAAGTTTCTCGCCTCGGCAGCCATGTGAGGCTTGCGAGTTTGTTTAGATTCAACACACACATGGCACTTTGAACCTTTGACTAGAGTGAATTTAGGAATTAAACTCAGATTTGCTAGTCGCATCATACACCCAAAGTTAACATGACAAAGTTGAGAATGCCAAACATTAGACTCATCATCATCATTAACCACATGATTCACAATGTTATTACAACCATCAGACAAAGAAAAGCGGAACAAGCCTCCGCTGTCATATCCTTTACCAACAAAAGTTCCATACTTTGAAAGCACACATTTATTGGATTCAAAAACTAATTTAAAACCGTCTCTACACAGTAGAGACCCGCTGACTAAATTCTTCTTGATTGTAGGGACATGCTGCACGTTCTTCAATTGCACGATCTTTCCCGAAGTAAGCTTCAGAACGACCGTACCAGCACCAAGAACACGCGCATGTGACCCGTTTCCCATCAACAAGGAGGTAGTCCCACTGGCCTGATAAGAAGAAAATAAAGCAATATCAGCACACACATGAATATTAGCACCTGTATCAATCCACCATTCAGGTGAATCACAAACTGAAAGAACTGTAGGTAAATGATTATCATACCCCGATGTTCCCGCAGATGTCTCGCCAATAACCACATTTGCTGTCTTTGCAGCGCCCTTGCGCTGTGGGCACTTTCCAGCAAAGTGTCCAGGCTCACCGCACACATAGCAGTGACCATCATCTTTCTTCTTCTTCTTAAAAGTGGTTGTCTGCTTAGTCTTTGCACCATTTTCAGGCTTGTTGTTCTTCTTCTTGCCATGGGAGAAATTATTCTTCTTCTGCACAAAATTTGCGCTAGAAGCTCCAACAATTCCTTTATTGCGAGTGTCTTTTGCCCTTGCCTTCTCTTCAACATCCAAAGAGCCAATCAGATTAGCAACGCTGAACAATTGTCTCTTATGTTTTAGAGAAGTGGCAAAATCCCTCCAAGAAGGTGGTAGCTTGGAAATGATACTTCCAGCCACAAACTTGTCGGGCAACTCACACTTAAAACCTTCGAGTTCCTTTGCAAGCGTATGTATCTCATGGGCTTGTTCTACTACAGGACGATCATCAATCATCTTGTAGTCATTGAACTTCTCCATGACATACAATTCGCTCCCAGCATCGGAAGCACCGAAATTGGTCTCAAGCGCATCCCACAGCTCTTTGCCGGTTGTTTTGGACAAATAGAAATCTACCAGATGATCTGCAACAACGGAAATCACGGCGCCACGAAACAGGTTATCGGCAGCCTCGAAAGCTTGCTCCTTCTCTGGAGTAAGCTCTTCGGGCTTCCCCTGCGTGACGTGAATAACGTTCATGGCAGTCAACCAGAGAATCATCTTATTGTACCAACGCTTGTAATTTGAACCATAAAAAACATTGGGTCTAATTGATGCAGCAAAACCAGTAACTGAAAGCCTAGCAATATCAGGTTTTTGGATTGTTAGGAAACTAGGCAATTTTCGATATATTTTAATTCCAAACTTCAGCAGGTAATTCATGATTAAAACAAGTGAAAGAGTGATAACATAGCATGTGCTTGTGTTCATGATTAAGACAGTATAAAACATGAACAACATACAGAACAGGGTAAGTTTAAGAATGTACCCAGGGGCGGGTCCGTTTCCGGAGGAACCGGATGCGCCGTTAGCAGCTAGATCAACCATGTTGATCGTGGGCTACCCTCAATCGGAGTAGTCGAACAGGTTGATGCAGCGAAGTCGTTGATGCAGTGCAGACGGCCGTCGGGATGTAGTCGCGCTGTTCACTTGGGGAACACAGGGACGGTCGCCGGGAAGTAGTCGATCACAGCAGCAGGTGGACGATCGTTGAGCAGTCGCGCACTTGTTGCGCTACCCAAAAACCTGATTGCCTGGCTATCCCGAGCAGGAACTCAAGCGCGGCAGGTTTCGGATGCTCTGCTCTTCCAGCAGCGTGTGCGCGCACGAAGTGGAATGGGGATTGTTCAGAGAGCAGCGGACGCAGTTAAAATAGGAGAGGGAGAGGTAGGAATGTTAATAGCTCTAGTAACTGACGCTCAGCCATTAGCACTAGTAACGGAAGCACAATTGCACATTAACACTGGTAACTGCCCAACCATTAGCACTAGTAACTGAATCACAAATGCTCAGCCATTAGCACTAATAATTGTCTCACAGTCAATGTTAAGAGGTGCAAAACCTGGCAACGCTTCGCAGCGCAGCGCCGCCCGTCGCGTCACGGCCGGCCGAGCGAGCGCGCGCGCGCGTGTGGCAACCCGGTGCTCCCATTTCAACTTCAGAAGGGGTGCACAAATAGTCCACCATTTAAGTTGGTTACATTACTTCTCAATTAACCATATGGGATTAACTACCTTAACCACCATTTGCTAACTCTTAGCATTAATTGTGGGCCTAAAATATTATTGATTTAATTGTTTGGAAATGGGCTAAGCCCAATTAAATCCAACATGTATAATGTATTTTTCACGAAAAAAATGCATCATGTATGGACCTTGCTGTGGAAATGGATTTTATTTTCTTTAATTTAGGAAATTTGCGGTAAACTTACTCTTTTTTTCTTAGAAACAAAATAACTAACTAGAATATTAAATATGTATAACACCACTCGATGGTATTGTACCAAAGAAAACTACAACCACCATGCCCTTAAAGCGACGTGGAGGACAAAGGGTAATATATACGACTATACATGGCCATAGCCTTGCCTTGGATATGTAAGAGAAGAAGCAATCAGATACTCGTGGCCCCTGATCGTGAATGCGGGGATATATACCATGTAAGCTGTAGTTGCTATGTATCTAGAGCATGACAAACACCCGATTGTTGCATCGTTGTGGTGTAGGGGAAAATGTATATTGTTCTGTGTTCTGTAGGCTTGGGAGGCATCACGAATTTGTGCATCACCGATATCTTTTCTCAGGCGACAGTACTGTCATCATGTACGCAACCAGGTTGTCGCATATCAGTGGCAGATCCAAGGAGTGGTGGTGGCATGCATATATAGCCAATGGGAACCAAAGGAGTGGTGGTGGCATGCTAAAAAGCTGTTGTATAGAGGATAAGGCTGCTTTGAGCCAATGTTTTGCAAAACCGTCCACTTCATCTGTCTCATCATTTCTCTCTCTTTCACGTCAGATTGTGATGATGTGTTTATCCATTTCGCTGAGTGAGCTGGTGTTACTATACTTGATCTAACAATTCACATTGCAACTTGGGTTCTAGTTTTTGCTTGGTCATCAGCCGCGGTCTAGGTGTAGGCTCACAATAATTGCACAAATCATGGATGTACTCTTCTTAGATTATCTTGAAGACTTTGATGGTGCTTAAAACCATCGTTCTCTTTTTCAATCCATACAACGTTATTGGTGCCTCTGTACTGCAATTTGCAAAGGGAGCATCAAACGCTACGCCAAGATCTTTCAAAAAGCAGAACAGCATACCCAGTATATCAACTTATTAATCAGTACAAGAGACGGCCGACTAAATGTTCAAAATAGGTGATGCTAGTGGATTTTATTGCTGATTGGAATTCAGTGGCGAATCTAGGTTTTCTTAGGAAGTTTCATCAAGGCTACTACGCTTGGCAGATCATCATCAATCATGGTGTAGAAATTTTAGTAAACTTATTGTACATTTTCATAAAAAAAATCTAGCAAGAGTATTAATGTGGACAACATTGTTTGATGGTATTATTACCGAGAAATAACAACCATCGTGCCAAAGCCAAGTAGAGATCAAAGGTATTCATAGCCTTCGATAGGCGAGATTAGCGCTGTAGCCTGTGGTCAGATACACGTGACCTGACGGGTGAGGGATATCGGTACAAGTACTCCATCCGTTTTAAAATGTAGTCGTTTTGAATTTTTTAGATTTATAAATTTTTTTATACACCTAGACATATATTATATATAGCTGCATATCAAACATGCATCTTTAATATAAAAAAACCAAAACATGCTATAGAGCATGACATGCTGTTGATGCATCATCATAAGTGGTGGTGTAGGGAGTAAATTTTTCTTCTTTCTTTAGGCTTGGGAGGAATTAGGAACATATGCATCAGTACACCTGGTTTCCAAGCCACAGCTTTGCAGGGTGAGCATCCGTAGCAGTGAATCGACACATGAGAGAAAAAATGAGACAGGTACGCTGAGAACCGGCTCATAAAAAAATTGATTCATTCTCCTCCAATGGTGTAGGATCAAACTGACTCATCCCGGTCCTCCACCTTTTCAGCGTAGTCTCATCTTGGTGGAGGGACTTGATTCATTTTTTTATTTCCAATAAACCAGTGCAAAAATATGATCCGAATCTGCCCTCTATGTCTCAAAGTCCATCCAGTGGATCGATTCATGCTCATGCCAGGATGCACAATTTTCTCGTTCTATGTGCCCCCACCAAAGACTGCACATGACGCTGCAGATCGTATGATTGCCATGACGATTTTTATGACTGCTGGCATTTTGTTCTTGAAAGCCACAAAGGGTTTTGTTGTGAATCTGCGGGACGTTGGTCACCTATGCGCCATATGAGCATCATGATCTCTCAAAGGGCAGATCAGCAATACAAGTTATTAAGGACAGAGTGTTTAATAAGAATCGATATAGGGCCTGTTTGGATGGGAGGGGTAAATATTTGCCCCAAGGCAAATGTTTTGCCCCTTCTATTTACCCCTAAAACATTTGCCCCATGGGGTGTTTGGATGGAGGGGTAAATTTACCCTATTTGAATTTGAATTGATCCTTGGCGCCAGAGCTGCTGCTGCGCTAGGCTGCTGCTACGCTGCTGCCTGCTGCTGTAGCGCTAAGCAGCACTACGCTGCTGCCTGCTGGCCTGAGCTGCTGCTGCACGCTGCTCCCCCGAGACGCGGCGCGTGCGCGCGAGGATGGGGACGAGCGGGACTGTGGGAGGGGATGGGTTCGGTGGGGCCCACAATATTTGCCCCAATTTGACACTATTTTGGGGTAAATAGAATTTGAGGGGTAAAACATTTGCCCCACCCCATTTACCCCTACATGTTTGGATCCTTTGGGGTAAATTGGGGCAAATTTGCCCCATTTACCCCATTTACCCCACCATCCAAACAGGCCCATAATTCTTTTCCAATTTCTGATGCCACTTGATTTTGTGTCGAATCGAGACTAAGTGGTGAATCATCGATCTCATAGTTCCATGTCAAAAATGTTCTTACTGAGTTCCTGTCCTGAGGTGGTAGGGTACTAGTACTACGTCCGGTCATTTAAACTTGACATTTATTTAGGCAAGAAAAAACTAGTAGAAAGAGGCTGTTTCCTTTTTTTGAATTAAAGAGGCTGTTTAACCGTCAAGTAATATTCACTGGGGGAGTAGCACCTTTTCTTCTCTATGTAATTCCATCATACCAGTGCTTCGAACAAAATCGCTGGTCACCAAAATCGTGAATTACAACTACTTATATACAATTAGTCCCAAAAATCAGAACTGGCTATTCGTCGACTGCAATATTCAGTTCTTTTTTTTTAAGAGAGAGGAAGGAAGTGTTGTTTTCGTGGACTACGGGCTCCAGGCCTACAGCCCATTTGGCCAGCCCAGCTTACATCACCGGCCCACCATTCATCTCCTCGGTCGGCCCGGGTGGTCGTCGACTCTGCCCCTCTTCTTCCCGTTCATCCCCATCTTCGGCGGCGGCGGAGGAAGTGAGAGCAAGGGATGTCCTCCTCGGCGACAGCCGCGCAGCATCTGCCGCGGACGGAGGCGCGGTCTCTATCGGGGCACGAGGGGGCGGTGCTCGCGGTGCGGTTCAACCGCGACGGCAACTACTGCCTGAGCTGCGGCAAGGACCGCACCCTCCGCCTCTGGAACCCGCACACCGGCGCCCACGTCAAGACCTACAAGTCCCACGCCCGCGAGGTCCGCGACGTCCACTCCGCCTCGTACGTACGCACGGCTGCCCGCGCCCCTTCCCCACCTCGTTATCTCCCTTTATAGTTGCATCGTATCTGATCTGAAGGCCCGGCAGTGGGCAATTTGCCAAGTGCTTCTTGCTGTTTCTTCGTTTCATGGTTGGTTTCTGGACAGGGATAACGCGAAACTGGTGTCTTGCGGCGCCGATAGGCAGATCTTCTACTGGGACGTCGCCTCGGGCCGCGTCATCCGCAAATTCCGCGGTCACAATAGCGAGGTGACGGATCCGTCATGAACTGATGTTCTTTTTTTTTGTTGTCATTATTAACGGATTATTCATCCCTTGTTGTGACGCCGACGGCAAAATGTGTTGCTCTCAACTGCAATTGCATTATCATTGTACGGGCGCTACTGCTATCTGCAAACCCTTTTCGTTTGTTTCTCTGAACATCACTGAATACTATGTGAAGATTGGAGAACACCACGAAAATTAGTCATTGAGCAGCAAATAGCCAAACTATATATATTGTTTCTATGATACTAGATACACCTAAATCAGTGCTCTGAACCATACTTCTGAAATAGGAGAACTCTTGTGGTCTTATGTGATAGATCCACATTACGTGTGACAGTTGTCATTGTAGACTGTACTTCAACATTGTGACTGTGGTCAGGCCTGTTGGTGATGGTCAAAACATATAGACAACTCGCCTAACAGATGCGGTTTCTTGATGATTTGCCATTTTGCTCAACTATTTCTATTCCATTTTCTGTAGGTTAATTCAGTGAAGTTTAATGAGTACAATGCTGTTGTAGTCTCTGCTGGTTATGACCGTACAGTGCGTGCATTTGACTGCAGGTCACAAAGCAGCGATCCAATTCAGGTAGTTTTAAATTGTTATCTAACATATAGACACATAAGTTCTTGTAATATTCCTTCTCCTCAAGTCTCATACACTTTGTTTCTGCTCTATTGTAATGCAGACTATTGATACTTTTCAAGATAGTGTAATGTCAGTTAATGTAACAAAGACAGAAATAATTGCTGGCAGTGTAGATGGTACTGTTCGGACATTTGATATTCGTATGGGTAGGTAAGTGTTGCCTTCTTCACTTCTGAATTAATTCTGACATGTGCCTTCTTCAATTCTAAATCCATTTATCTGTTTATTCTATATGGCTTGTTCATTCATTTCCCTTTTGCCTGTAACAGGGAAACTGTTGATAATCTGGGGCATCCTGTGAACTGTGTATCTTTATCAAATGATGGCAATTGCCTTTTGGCCAACTGTTTAGATTCTACTGTGAGGCTTGTAGACAAGTAAGTGAACTTCACAAGCTGCTCAGTATTTGTTTTCGGCCTGGGTAAAAAGTTGCAGGGAAGCCTCTTTTATTTAGCACATTGGAACAATCAAACCCCATTACTCCAATATGGAGTGATTCTTAATAGACTCTACTGTATAGAAGGATGCACTGACACCCTTCCTCTTAGCTTTGATTGGAAAGATGATGGCCATCAATGACGGCAGATGTAGACTTGAGCGACTCCATCAATTGACATAGCTGCCAATCTTATTTGCCATCTTGGATAGGGTTGATGGAAGCGACTTCTCTCCTTAACTCTAATCTTTGATCCATCATTGGCCTATTGACTTTATAATACCACCACCCATGGGGAACCGTTCTTCTCCAAATATATCCAGCTACTGGGCTCTACAGCTACACCAAGCTGTTGTTGATGTATACACTTGCAGTTGCAGGATCTCTCCATATCTCAAGCAATAGATTTGGGTCTTGTAGTGTACGATTTAGGCTGGCTTCGTGTTTGTTTGACATGCATTAGGAAGCTATAAGTTAACTTGGTATTGAACTTGTACCAGAAACAGATTTGGGAATTGTAGAGCACGATTTAGGCTGCCTTTGTTTTTGTTTTACATGAATTAGGAAGCTTTAAGTTAACTTGGTATTGTACTTGTACTTTGTTGGCACCTAGTTAATGAACCATTTATTTTCTTGGTCTTTGCATGAAATTGCATGCTAATTTTGACTTAGTGTGTTGCGGTGCATCAGAAGATCACCGTGGCCAAATTCTTATATTATCACAATCAGGAGACGTAACTTCATGCTTTGTTCCTTCTCCTATTAATATAATGATACACAGCTCTCCTGCGTGTTTGAGAAGAAAAAAAATAACTTCATGCTTTGGTCTACACAGCTACTAAGAACACTTTTCTTGTGCTTTGGGAATCTATTATGATGGCACCATTGCTCATTCATCATCTACACTTGCTGCCGTTTGGGGAGAAAAGGAATAGATGTTATTAGGATCATAAGTGGTGGTTTCTCCTTTGTTATTTCCCTTGAAAGTCTAGGGGTGCATCACTAACTTTGAATGCCAAGCACGCATGCTACATTTTCTCGCCACATCGTCCTTTTCTAATGATACTTAAAGAAGTGTGTGATTGTTCCATTCTGTCGAGTAGAGTGATCTCATATGTCCAATTTACCAAATAGAGGGGCTGTCATGCTCAAGATGTTTAATTTCCTTGATCTTTCAATGTCTGCTGTGTTCATCAGGTCTTCAGGGGAACTGTTACAGGAGTACAAGGGTCATGCATGCAAGGTATCTCTTAATAATCTTCATCGATGATACTGGAGATTATTACTTATGGATTTTTACATTGGTCATCTGCTAAGTTTCAACATAACCTCACAAGTTTTGCTTATACAAAGGCACACCTTATACCAATATGAGAAACGTATATAGCTGTGTGAAACAGTGAACCATCAGGCTTCGTTGATTTTTGTAGCAGAATCCGTGATCCCTGCTCATCTACCCACAAGAAAACCGTTTTTGTTTTTTAAAATAACTTGTGGTTTTCTCTCCATTTCTTCTTATGTTGCTGCTATAGGGCTATAGAAACTATGCCTGATGCATTAAAAGGAGAGCAGATGACTTCATATGTAGAGCTGAAAACCCAAAGTAACCATTATGATTCACTGATGCAAGCGTTTTGCAGCCAACCAGTATTTATATTCATATGCATTGTTCAATTTCTGACTCATGATATTTCCAGTCCTTCAAGATGGATTGCTGCCTGACGAATGATGATGCATTTGTTGTTGGCGGATCTGAGGATGGTTATGTTTTCTTCTGGGAGTTAGTGGATGCACCTGTTGTTGCAAGATTCAGGGCACATAGTTCTGTGGTATTTTTCTTTCCAGAATTGCAACTTATGCTTTGCCGCAACTGCTTATTGTCTATTGGCTGTCATTGGTTTTCAAATTTGCTGTGGTTTATTCTCATTGCTGTATGCTACGTTATTTCTTTTGGCAGGTAACTAGCATCAGTTACCACCCAACGAAGGCATGCATGTTGACATCTTCTGTTGATGGCTCTATTCGTGTTTGGACCTGAAGACTATTCTTTGACGTGTCACACGTACTGTTCCTCCAAATCATCCATTAATCTAGCAGCAAGGATTGAACAGAAAAAGGTTGACACATGTTCTAACCTAATGGATACCTGTGCACCATGTTCCTTTGCCATTAAGGTTGTGTTTTGACGATTGACTAAGGCCCTTCCAGCCTTTAGTCTAAACAAGCTATCTGCGAAGCACAAAACGTTTGAAGATTGCACACTTGGTGAGCCTTTCAGATGATGGAATACAACTCACGAGTTGCATGAACAAGATTGCACTTCCAGAGGGGTTTCTTGAGCAGGTATATGGATGGTCATACTCATGAGCACTTACATAGCTACAGATTAAGAAAGAAAAATATTTGCAAATCAGACAATAGTTGTGTTGGCGTATCTTTGTGCTTGAATGAAAAATCACCTTGAGATTGTTAGCTGTTCTCACTCAGAGAGACAGGGTTATAAAATTGTGTTATTTATTGTATTGAGCACCAATCAAAACCTCGAAATTGCAGTGGGTGAGGGAGGTGATACTCTGTGAGGCGAGGCAGTAGATGCTCCCTCTATAAAGGTAGATAACGCCGTGCCTGACTCCTCAGAGTTTTCACTACTATTTGACCTTGCGGCCTGCTAGCACTACAGAGCCAGAATGTATGGGTGCGAGAAGTATGCATGATAGGATAGGCTCGAGAGGCACCAGGAATTCACGTACATCAATCGAGGCAAGTGGCTTGGTGGATGCATAACAGGGATCTCACGAGAGATTGAACGTCGGTGAGATCACACACGATGGTAGTTCGGCTTAAACCATTGTGCAGCCACTCTTCAGCGTCGTAGCAGAGCACGAGTCGGTTCACAAGCCCCCGACCGCGAGGGGATCCTGAGGCGGATGTGCTCCATGCGATCCACATCCTTCTGGAGGAGTACGGCCGTCTCGGAGGAGTACGTCCGCCGGCAACTGCGCCGGGATGAGGATGAGGCAAGTTCATCCAGCTCTGGATTGCAATTCCATCATGCGGTTTTTCTGAAAACCAATTATTGGTTCTCGTTTCAATCGGAAATTGTGACTTCCGTGAGGCAGTTGGAGTACTATCGTAAGGGCAGTCCCAACCCATGGTGTCTATGGGTGATGTCTAGAGGAGAGAGTGCAATAAATATACATGTAGACACTACCTCTCCAACCCATGATGTCTATAGCAGTTTCCATATAGCACAAACATTAACTAGTCATTGCAAGTTTAGCAAACAATCTAGGATTGACTGTGGCAAGCCGTGCAACCTGTCGATGAGCTCAATACACTAGCAATAGAGAAAATCTAACAAAGAATAAGAGCATAACTGATTCTACAGAATGGCCTTGAGGTAAATTGTAATCACAAGAGGTTAAGTCTTCACGGTACATCAAACTGATCTATTTGATTTCGTAATGTTTGTTTGTAGTACTGCACAAAACTGAAGCTAGAAGACGAGGGCGTTGGTTCTCTTGCAAGCTCTGTTTTTCCCTTCCCACTTCCGCTCTTCCCCCACACACAATCAAGCACAGGCAGATCGAACTGCAGGCTCTGTAAATCGCGGAGCCTGTTCCCACCGCCAAGCATGTGGAAATTTCTCACCGCGATACTTGATAATTCGGAGACTCTGCCGTTGAGCATACAGATCAGCGACAGCTTTGACATGCGCCGCCCGGGAGCTGAAGATCCTGCCGTTGAGCATCGATTTTGCGTTGCGGGAGCTTTGATTTGCTCTGCGGCGGTGTGTCTATTCCATCGCAGCACACAGTATATCGATATGCATCGCTGGAGCCTTGAGTTTCAGCCGCACCGTCGGCAGGAAAGTTGCTGCCGCCGGCGGAGCAGCGGCGCGCTCGGGCGCAGAACTGGGATCGCGGTCTTCTGTTCCGCTGTTTCCCATTTCGTGGCTCCCACGAAGCAGAGTAGGCGAAGCCAACGAGCTCCCGATGTCCCAAGAACGCAAGAACCGGCCATTGTCATCGCGCACCATCTTCTCCGGGCACGGTGAGCGGTCCATGGTGCGATCCCCACCGGAGCTCGCCGGCAGGTGGCGGAGCGACGAGGCGTGCTCCGGGAAGTTGAGCTTGGCGCGGCTTCCGCGGAGGCGGAGCGCCGCCGCGTCGTAGGCGCGCGCCGCGTCCTCGGGGGTGACGAACGTGCCGAGCCAGACGCGCGCCGCCTTCTTGGGGTCGCGGATCTCCGCCGCCCACTTGCCCCACGGCCGCCGCCTCACCCCGCGGTAGCCACGCCGCGCTGCTGCCGCCGGCGGCGGCGGCATCCCCTGCCACGTTCCTTGCGGCCACGTCGACGCCATTGGAGCTTGAGTTGGCGGCGGCACCAAGCACTGCGCAAGGGCAGTGCGATCTTGCACTGCAGAGGCTAACACGAACACACGACAAACCACATCAGTATCCATTCGGCGACGCGACCGGTGCAGGGGAGTGAACAGAGTTACCCGAGACAATGCGCGCCGGCGCCGGCGCCTCCGCTTGACACGCCGCCGGTCTGACGTGCCATCGATGGCTGCCGACTGACGTCGATGGGCACAACGGCAGCGCGGTGGATGTCATTGGTAGTGGCGTCAGTCAGCGTCACGCCACGGCCGCCGGCAATGACCTGCGCCAGGGCGGCGATGATGGCCGCTGCCTCCGTGTCCTGGCGTAGCGCCACCGCCGGAACCGTGGAGGAAGGAGGTGGCCGCATCAGCTGTTGGCGTCACTGTTATCCTTCGTCGCTGTCGATGATTGTGTCGTATGAAAAAGGCTGTTGAGAAGTGGGAGCTCTACTAGTATTTATAGTTCACTTGTTTGTGATGACTGATCTGGCTAATTTTAGCGGCGCGTACGAAATGTCTGCGCACACGGTACCCAAAGGACTGGAAAAAAGTGGATCACCATTCTAGAAACTGCGAAACATTATCCACACGGGGAGAGGTACTTGGACAACTTCCTGAATCACAATGTAATTTGGCTGAGACACTTTCGCGTGACACTGAAAGAATATCTTCAGATAATGCTGTTAGATTTCAAAGCACGTTTTTGTACAGAATGATTTTATATTTGAATAAAGCAATTGGGTCCAAAATAAAATTATATTTTAATACACGTAAAGATTAATTTATAAATAAAGTTAAAGCCAATAGCCATTCTGAAGAGAGAATGTTAGCAAACTGCATTCTTTTCACGAACAACATGTACAACGTGTGCCAGCAGTGACAAATACACAACTTAAAAAAATAGACTCAGTGGTGTGAAGAGCCACACGGTTTTTTATCAAGAAAAAGTAACATTCTCTACGTCTAGAAAACCCTCGAACAAGAAGTAACCTTATTCGGGTCTAGAAAATCACCGAACGACCGAAATTTTTTAAACTAGTCTCGTAAATTTGCGATTCGCTCCCGCAAGGAATCAAGCTCGGGCTTACTAGTCTCGTCAATTTGCATTATTTTGAGATGAAGGGAGTAGTCACCGAGTCTAGAGCGGCAAGATGGCCATGTGACGCCGAATCTTCTAGAAAGCCTTCACGAGATAATATTCAAAGATCCTTAGAACCTTCCGAAGCATCTTCCAGGACGTTCAGGTTTTATTGTATTGGCCGGCTCACTTGACTTTCTTCCAAACGGGGAAACGGAACATTGCCCTGTTTAAATGTTTCGCGAATATTTTTTCGAGTATGTCGGGGCACACATTTGAAGTATTAAATATAGACTAATTACAAAACTAATTACAGATTCTGTCAGTAAATCGCAAGACGAACCTAATGAGTCTAATTAATCCGTTATTAGCACATGTTTACTGCAGCAATTTATTGTCTAATCACGACCTAACTAGGCTCATTAGATTCGTCTCGCGAAGTATACTCCATCCATATAATGGGTTATTTTTTTCGACTACATTTAATATGTCATGCATGTGAGGGAACATACTCGAAAAAAATTTCGCGAAACATCTAAACAGGGCCAGGGATGTGCACTGTCCACGTGATCATCCATTCCGTCCTTGGAAATGGGACCATACATACAGAGTACATCCTAGTATTGTTTTTATTTTTTGATAAATACATACTTCCTCCATCTCACGAAACATGCAATTCTAGAATTTATCACGCAAATCAATATATAGATAAAAAGACGCATGTGCCTTTCTCGTCCTCTTCCAACGGTGCTAGATTTGATCGGTCCTGTTAGAGTTGGCGGGTCCCGTTTGTGAGCTTGTGGGTCCCGCTTGTCAGTGGGTGGGTCCCGCTTTGTCAGTTCGTGAGTCTCTCTTTGTCAGTTGGTGGGTCTCGCTTGTGTGCTAGAGTTGCATGCTTTATGGGACAAATTTCAAACCTTAGAATTGCATGTTTTTTTAGGACGGAAGGAAGTATATAGTATTAATTTGCATAGTGCTCATCGACGTGTGCATAAGTAACTCTATATAGCTGGGAGCTTTCCTGCGCTCCATCGCTTCCGTACGGAGGCTTCTTTCTTTTCTTTCTTTACTACTACATTCCAACGGACCAGTGCTCCATCCCAAAAAAAAACGCACACATCCTGATTCCTCTCACATATATGGCCCCCACGGGATAGGATTTTTTTTGAAACAAATCCAATAAGTAGATACATATGATTGGTGGCCTCCTAGCCCCTCTGCTGCTGTAATAGCTTTGTCTTTTTTCCCTGTTTTGTGCGCACACAAATAGTCTCTAGAAAAGATAGGTACATCTATGTTACTAAAAGAAAGAGTGATAGTTTAGCGTTGGGTCATCCTCATTTCCTACGTGGTTCCAGACTTACAACATTGCACTTTGCATACAAGCGGCCTCAAAGCCTCCGCTTATTCAGAAAATATAAACTACCAGTACTATGTAGAGCCTCAGCATCGCGGCGGAACTCGTCACCATTCCGAGCCTTCGTCGCCTTGCTCCGTCCTCGGGGAAATCCTCTGGTATGAAGTGGAAACAAGGGTGAGCACTTCTGACAGGGGTACTCAGCAAGTCCCAAAGTAATTTAATAGATTAATTAAGTTTGGTCCTGGAGGGGCATAACCTCCCTACCAGTCCCGGTTAGTGAACAAAGATATATCAACCTGCGGTAAGGGGAATCCGCGGGACATGTTCATTTTAGTGATCAAATCGACGGGGACTTTTACCAATTGGACTCTTGCCGGAGTCACGACTATCCAGATAGGTTTGTCGCTCTGCAGAGGTCGTACTTCTCTGTCCCACATTCGGTCAGCCCGTTCCGTGTACTTTGGCGGAACTGCCCTACGAGATCCATTCCCACCAGCGTCTATCACTAGACAGCCACTCCCTAGTTCTGTCCACGGAAACTGTTGGGGCCTAAGTAGGAGTCGCGCACGTCCACACAGGGACCTTCCCGGGGAAAGATTTCTTGATGCATCAAGAAAATATATATATCGTGGCACTCTGCCACCAGGTCCTACCGACCCTGTCACCTGCGACTCGTACCGGCCAGACCCAGCCCTCTGTCGGGGTCTGTCTCCAATAGTCCTGTTGCCCACCGTGGCCCCTTGGGACAGTTTACTAAGGCTGGCTAGTGGGATGTGGATCAAGGCCTCACATAAATAAGCATTCCCGAAGGCCATGCTTTTTTGGCATGCGGGACTGCACTAGGCAATGGAAAGATTCTCCTACGAACCGGTCCTTAGTGGCGACCTGAAGTGGCTCTTAGGACAGAATCCCCTTCCTTGGGATCTTCCTTCCACTCCCCGGTCTAAGTAAAAACTGTGTAATCCAGGTGCCGGTTCTCCAATTCAATTATCAGGGCATGCTTATGTAACAAAAGTAATTTTCATAATTATTAATGTGAACGGGACTTGCCTTGTCCAGCGTCGGGGTCGTCCCCTGCTTCCTCTTCATAGTCCGGGTCTTCGGTGTTGTTCTCGGGGTCAGAGTCTGCGAGTTAGTCACACAAATCAATACATCAATCAAGGGTTAACGGGCGATTTTCCTATTAAAATAGATTTAAACCTAAAAGAAGTGACTATTTGTTCTAGGGGTTGTGGGTGAGGTTTTTGAGAAAGAAAGGTATTTCTAGGCTTAAGAATTATTCTAGGATTTTTGGTGAATTTTTGGGAATTTTTGGAAAGCTCTAAGGTGGAGAATTAAACTCTTGTGTGCAAATAGCCGGGTGTGTCTAGCAATTTCCCAGGGGAAGGTGAGACAGATAGGCGGGGCCCGCGGGGCGCGGCCCGCGCTGAGTACTGTGCTGTGGACCAGTGGACCACGGCCCGTGGACCCGTGACCTCCTTGGATCAGCGGTCCACGAGGACTGGGTGCAGGGAGTGGGAAGGGGAGGAGGTGGCGGCTGCGGTGGCTGACCGTGCCGCTGGCCCGTGGGGCCACGGCACGCGTGGCAGCCACGTGGGCGCCAGCTGGGCCGAGAAGAGGGGAGCGGCGGTGGGCGACGGCGGAGGCAGGGGTGCTCGCCGGAGTTGAGCGCCCCGGCCATGCTGGGCCACGGGGAGGGCTGCAGCTCGGCGGAGAGGGAGAGGGTGGTGCGGCGGTGGGGTCCGGCATGCCCTGGCGCAGCGGCGGGGTTTGACGCGGCGGCTCGAGTTCGCCGGAGCTCTGGCGGCGGGCGGCGCAAGGGGAAAACGCACGGTCAGGGGTTTTGGGTTCTACGGAGTAGGGGAGGCGTACTTGGAGGTTTGTGGGGTGCAGCGGCGTGCTTCAGTGCGGCGGCGGCCGGCCAGGGCCTCCCAGCGGGTCGCCAGAGTACGGCGGCGCGCGGGGTCCCGTGGCGCTTGGCCGGCGGCGCCGGTGGAGGGGAGAAGGAGCAGCGGCGAGGCAGCAACGAGGGGAAACTCACCGGACACGGCGGCGAAACCTCCGGCGTGGCCTCAGCCGGTCGCGCGTGGCGGCGGAGCGGCTTGCACTTGATCGGCGCCAGCGAGCGAGCGCGAGCTGTGGGGTGAGCGAATGAGTGGGGGATGAAGCCTAAGGGAGGGGCACGGTGTGACACCCTAAAATTAGAAAGCATTTAAAAAGAACATTAAAAGTATTTTAATATTAAAAACTAGATTAACTTTAATAGGATAATGCATTAGAAAAATGAATTGCATTAGAATATTTTGAAACCAACCATATGCATATGCTTGCTCTAACCTTAGAATAATTCTAAACCCTAGAAACCGTCCAAAAATCCAAACTAGATTTGAAATAGAACTCAAATTCAAATTCAAACTCAAAATAGAAAAGAAAAAGGAAAACAGAAAATGGAAAAGGGGAAAACCTCACCCTGGGCCGAAACCTGCCCGCCGGCGCCAGCTCCACCCCGCCGGCCCAGCTCCTCCTCCGCTCGCCCGCGGCCCAAACCAGCCCCCGCTTTCCCTCTCCGAAGTCCACTTCACCCCCTCCAACTCTCCCGCGCGCGCGTTGCTCCCCCCGGTGACGTCGCGCATGACGTCACCGTACATCCCCCCTTCTTCCTCCGCTCGCCGTCGCGCCCCTCTCGCCGCCGCGGCCGCCCGATCCGCCTCCACCGGCGCGGATCGAGCCTAGGGGACTGAGCACGCCGCGTGTCGTCCCCACGGCCCTCCACCGCACCACGAATGCGGCGCCGACCGCGCCGTGCGGCTCCGTGCGGAGCTCGCCGCCGGGGGCACGCGTCGCCGCCCCGTGCGCCGGCGCGCCACGTGTCCGGCCACGGAGAGCGCCGGGGGAGCTCCGGGAGCTCACCTCCGGGCTATAAATAGCCCCGGGCGCGCCCCCTCGAGCTCCATCCCCACACAATCACTCCCCACACCACGCCGCGAGCTCGCCGGCGCCGGCCGAGCGCGAGCTGCCCTGCCGCCGCAAGCAACGGGCGGAAACCTCGCCGGAGGCCACAGCCGTCGCACTCCGGTAAGCCTTCCCCCGCCGCAACCTCGCCCGCTTGCCTCCCTCTTCCCTCCACCTGCACCGCCGGCCTGAGCATCACGGCACCCAGCGCGCCGCCGCACTCCGGCGACCCGCTGGGAGGCCCTGGCCGCCTGCCGCCGCGCCTGAGCACGCCGCAGTGCTCAGTGCACCGCCAGCCGCGATCCCGCTGCCCTGCTACACCCAAAACCCCTCCCCGCGCCTTTTCCCCTTTGCGTCCGCCCGCCGCTCAAACTCCGGCGAGCATGCGCCGCCGCCGCAGGCCGCGCCGCTCCGCCAGAGCATGCTCAGCCGCTCCGCCGCACCGCCAGCTACCCTGGCGGCGAACCCCGGCCCCTCTAGTGGCCTGGGATGGCCGGAGCAGGCAGCTCTGGCGAGCTGTCCTGTTCCCGCCGCCGTGCGCCGCCGCTCCCCTCCGTTCAACCCCGCTGGCAGCCAGCGTGGCAGCCACGCTGGCCGCAGGCCCACAGGCCAGCGGCACAGCCCGCCACCGCGACCGCCACCTCGCCTTCACTCCCCTCCCTGCACCCGGTCTTCATGGACAGCTGACCCAAGGAGGTCGCGGGTCCATGGGCCGTAGTCCACGGCCCACTGCACAGTGACGAGCGCGGGCCGCGCCCCGCGGGCCCCGCCTGTCTGTCTCTCCCTCCCCTGGCTAAATTGCTAGGTACACCCGGCCAAATGCACACAAGAAGTTAATTCTCCACCTTAGAGCTTTCCAAAAATTCTCAAAAATTCACCAAAAATCCTAGAATAATTCTTAAGCCTAGAAATACATTTCTTTCCCAAAAACCTCACCCACAACCCCTAGACTAAATAGTCACCTCTTTTAGGTTTAGATCCATTTAAAGAAATTCTCCGTTAACCCTTGATTGATGTATTGATTTGTGTGACTAACCACAGACTCTGACCCGTAGAACAACGCTGAGGATCCAGATTACGAAGAGGAAGCAGGGGACGACCCCGACGCCGGACAAGGCAAGTCCCAGCCATATTAATAATTATGATATTACTATTGTTATATAAGCATGCTGAATAATTGGAGAACCGGAACTTGATTGCACAGTCTTTACTTTAGACTGGGGAGTGGAAGGAAGATCCCAAGGAAGGGGATTCTGTCCTAAGAGCCACTTCGGGTCGCCACTAAGGACCGGTTCGCGGGAGAATCTTTCCATTGCCTAGTACAGTCCCGCATGCCAAAAAAGCATGGCCTTCGGGAATGCTTATTTATGTGAGGCCTTGATCCGCACCCCACTAGCTAGCTTTAGTAAACTATCCCAAGGGGCCACGGTGGGCAACGAGACTCTTGGAGACAGACCCCGACAGAGGGCTGGGTCTGGCCGGTACGAGTCGCAGGTGATAGGGTCGGGAGGACCCAGTGGCAGAGTGCCACGATATGTTCTTGATGCATCAAGAATCTTTCCCCGGGAAGGTCCCTGTGTGGACGTGCGCGACTCCTACTTAGGCCCCAACAGTTTCCGTGGACAGAGCTAGGGAGTGGCTGTCTAGTGATAGACGCTGGTGGGAATGGATCTCGTAGGGCAGTACCGCCAAAGTACACGGTACGGGCTGACCGAACGCGGGACAGGAAAGTACGACCTCTGCAGAGCGACAAACCTATCTGGATAGCCGTGACTCCGGCAAGAGTCCAATTGGTAAAAGTCCCCGTCGATTAGATCACTAAAATGAGCATGACCCGCGGATTTCCCTTACCGTAGGTTGATATACCTTTGTTCACTAACTGGGACTGGTAGGGAGGATGTGCCCCTCCAGGACCAAACTTAATACTTTAAAATTACTTTGGGACTTGCTGAGTACCCCTGACAGGAGTGCTCACCCTTGCTTCCTCTTCATACCAGAGGACTTCACCGAAGACGGCGCAGGCGACGAAGGCTCGGAATGGTGACGTGCTCCACCGCGATGCTGAGGCTCTTCATAGTACTGGTAGTTTTATATTTTCTGAATAAGCGGAGGCCTTGAGACCCGCTTGTAACTTTGTACAGACTCTAAGCTGTACATTGATGTATATTATGAATAAAAGGTTATTCGATGATGGTTTTCAATACCACTTGTGATAAACTACTTGCATTAGAACTTACAGGGCTAATGAAGGTACTTGGGGAGCCCTATTTCACGGGCATGCCCCACACACGGGGCCTATTTACAGCCCGGGGACGAGCTCCCGGAGCTTTAGCGCCCTCCGTGGCCGGACGCGTGGCGCACCGGCGTGCGGGGTGGCGACGCGTGCCCCCCGGCGGCGAGCTCTGTGCGGAGCTGCGGGGCGTGGTCGGCGCTGCACTCGTGATGCGGTGGAAGGGCGTGGGGGTGACGCGTGGTGCGCGCGTGGTGCGCGCGTGCCCCTAGGCTTGATCTGCGCCGATAAAGGCGGGTCGAGCGGCCGCGCGGCGAGCATGGGCGCGGCGGCGTGGGGAGGAAGAAGGGGGAGTGTACGGTGACGTCAGCGCGATGTCACCAAGGATGTACAATGCGCGCGCGGGAGAGTTGGAGGGGGTGGAACGGACTTCGGGAGAGGAAAGGCGGGTTGGCTTGGGCCGCGGGATGGCGGGGGAGAGGGGCTGGGTTGCTGGGCCGGCGGGGTGAGTTTTTGGCCCAGGGGAAAGTTTCTCTTTTTCTTTTTCTGTTTTCCCTTTTCTTTTCTATTTGGAGTTTGAATTCAAATTTGAGTTTCATTTCAAATCTGACTTTAATTTTTGGCTAGGTCTTAGGGTTTAGGATCATCTAAAGTTAGAGCAAGCATGTGCATATGGTTGGTTTCAAAATAATCTAATGCATTTCATTTTTCTAATGCATTATCCTATTAAGGTGAATCTAGTTTTTAATATTAAAAATATTCTTAACTTCCTTTTAAATGCTTTCTAATTTCTAGGGTGTCGCAGACCTACCCCACTTAAAGTGAATCTCGTCCTCGAGATTTGTCTGCTTCCTGGAATAGATACGGGAATTCTTTTCTGAGATTTTCCTCTTTTTCCCACGTGGCCTCTGCCTCTGTGTGATTGCTCCATTGTACTCGGCAAAACTTAGCCGCCGTTCTTCGGGTTTGTCTAATTGTTGTATCCAATATTCGCGTGGGTCTTTCTTGGTACCTCAAATCTGGTTGTAGATCTACTGTCTCCGGGGCTGTTCGTTCCTCGGGTACCCTTAGGCATTTCCTTAGCTGAGATACATGAAATACCGGGTGTATATCTCCCAGTTCTTCTGGTAATGCCAGTCGATAGGCTACTTTTCCGATTCTATTTAGTATCCGGTAGGGTCTGATGTACCGGGGTGCTAACTTTCCTTTGATTTGGAATCTTCGTGTCCCTCGGATAGGAGGGACCTTCAGGTATACAAAGTCATTGTCTGCGAAGGTCAATTCCTTTCTTCGGGTGTTAGCATAGATTTTCTGTCGATTTTGTGCTATTTTTAAATTCTCCTGGACCTGTTTGGTTTTCTCTTCAGCATCCCGTAATATAGCTGGCCCAAATAGCGACCTCTCTCCTGTTTCTGACCATAGTAGTGGAGTTCTACACTTTCTGCCGTATAGTGCTTCAAAGGGTGACATCTGTAAGCTAGCTTGGTAGCTATTATTGTATGAGAACTCTGCATATGCTAAGCTTTCTTCCCAGTCCTTTCCATAGGTCAGAACATAGACTCGTAACATATCTTCTAGTATTTGATTTATTCGCTCGGTTTGTCCACCAGTTTGAGGGTGGTATGCGGAGCTATAATCCAAGGCGGAACCTAAACTTTGATGCATGGTTCTCCAGAAGGTGGAAGTAAACTGTGGTCCTCGGTCTGTCACTATTCTCTTAGGTACTCCATGAAGTTTCAGAATATTGTCAATATATAGCCAGGCTAATTTGTCGCCTCCATGGGTTGTCTTTACGGGAATAAAATGAGCAATTTTGGTTAGACGGTCTACAATTACCCAGATCGAGTCATTCCCTTTAGCTATCCTGGGTAAGCCAACGATAAAATCCATACTAATTTCTTCCCATTTCCATTCAGGTATGGGTAGCGGTTGTAGTAATCCGGCTGGTTTCTGATGCTCAGCTTTGACGGTCCTGCAGATATGGCAACTAGCTACATACTCGGCTATGTCCCTTTTCATGCCTGGCCACCAATAGGATTCTCTTAGGTCTTGATACATTTTGGTGGATCCGGGGTGTATAGAGTAGGCCGAGTTATGAGCTTCATTCATGATTGTTTTTCGTAATTCATCCTGAGATGGTACGCAGATTCGGTTTCAGAAGTAAAGGGTGCCTTCTTTATCTACTCGAAGTTCTGGCCCTTTTCCTAGTCCAATAGAATCCTGAAGCAGCATGACCTCGTTGCTTCTCTTTTGAGCTTCTTTAATTTGCACTTGGAGCAGAGGTTGTAAATGGATGTTGGCAAGATACCCAAAGGGTATCACTTGTAGATTTAAAGCTCGCATTTCCTGGGCTAGCTTTTCTGGTCGGTAGCTGGGCTTCCGGCTTAGGGCATCTGCTACAGTATTAGCCTTCCCGGGTGGTATCGTAGTTGTATGTCATAGTCCTTCATTAGTTCCAGCCATCTTCGCTGCCTTAGGTTTAACTCCTTTTGTGTGAAGATGTACTTAAGACTCTTATGGTCCGTATAAATATCACATCGTTTGCCCAATAGATAGTGTCTCCAGATTTTTAAGGCATGAACCACCGAAGCTAATTCCAGGTCGTGAGTAGGGTAATTCACTTCATGGGTCTTCAATTGTCGTGACGCATAGGCTATTACCCTTTCATTCTGCATGAGAACTACTCCTAGCCCTTTACGAGAAGCGTCACAGTATATTACAAAGTTTTGATATATATCTGGTAAAGCTAACACCGGGGTGGTTACCAATCTCTGCTTTAATTCCTGAAAGCTATTTTCACAAGCTACTGTCCATTTGAACTTTACTTTTTCCTTGGTTAGCTCTGTCATGGGTTTGGCTAGGCTGGAGAATCCTTTAATGAATCTTCGGTAGTAGCCGGCTAATCCAAGGAAACTTCGTACCTCATGTACATTTCGTGGTTGTTGCCATTCCAGAATTGCTTCTACTTTTGAAGGATCAACTTCAACACCTCGTTGGGTTATGACATGTCCAAGCAAAGCGACCTTCTCTAGCCAGAATTCACACTTGCTGAACTTGGCGTATAATTGATGTTCTCGCAATCTTTCCAAAACAATCCTGAGGTGCCTTTCATGTTCTTCGGCCATTTGGAGTAAATTAATATGTCATCTATGAATACTACCACAAACTTATCCAATTCCCTATGAATACTTTGTTCATCAAGTTCATGAAGTATGCCGGGGCGTTAGTTAAACCAAAGGGGAGAACAGTATACTCGTATTGACCATATCTCGTCACGAAAGCCGTCTTTGGTATATCATCCAATCGGAGTTTGAGTTGATAATATCCGGATCTAAGGTCTATCTTAGAGAAGTATTTTGCTCCTTTCAGTTGATCGAATAAATCATCGATCCTTGGCAACGGATACTTGTTTTTGATAGTGACCTCATTAAGTGATCGATAATCGACACACATTCTTAGGGTCCCATCTTTCTTTTTCACAAATAACACCGGTGATCCCCAGGGTGAAGAACTTGGGCGTATGAATTCCTTTTCCAACAGATCCTTAAGTTGCTTCTTTAGTTCTTCCAATTCATCGATAGCCATTCTATACGGTCTTTTGGCTATCAGGGCGGTGCCTGGTAATAGGTCTATAACAAATTCCACGTCTCGGTCTGGAGGTAACCCGGGTAATTCTTCTGGAAAGACATCAAGAAACTCTCTAACCACCGGTACTTGTTCAATCACAGTAACATCCATTTGATAGATATGGTGGATATATTCTTATTTTGCACCTGGCATTGTACCATTTGATGGTTAGGGCTAGTAAGGGTAACTATCCCCTTTCCACAATCTATCTGTCCATCGTGCTTCTTTAACCAATCTATTTCCAGAATTAAGTCTATACCTTCTGAGTTTAGAACCACTGGATCCGCTAAGAATTCTACCCCACTTAAAAGGATTCGAACTCCTGGGCTTCGCAGTTGACAGGGTATTTTGGCCCCAGGGGTTGTGGCTAAGATTGGATTTTCTAGTGGGGTGGTGGGTAATTGATTTTCTCTAACGAATTTTAGAGTAATGAAGGTATGCGATGCTCCAGAATCGAATAAAATATTCGCGGGATGAGAATTGATTGGGAACTTACCGAGTGCTACATCGGGAGCAGCTTGAGCTTCCTCGGTTTCCACATAGTTCAGGCGTCCTTGAGAATAAGAGGACACGGGCTTTTTGTTTTGCTGGCCATTTCGCCCATTCGAGGCTGGGCGTGAGCTTCCCACTGAAGCGGCCGGTGCGGATGCTTTATTCTTGTAAGGACAGTTGGCTATGAAATGACCGGGTTCGCGGCAATGGAAGCAAGTCTTGTCTTCCACGCTAGTGGCGGGGGCAGTAGCAGCTTTGGCATAATAAGCTTGCCCTGAGTTGTAGGTACGACCGGAAGTAGCTGGTTGTGCAAGGGTATTAAGGCCAGATGTTCGGGGTGCATAGCTTGGGTTGAAACGGGTTCGTTGTGCTGAAAAGTTTGTTGCCCGTATATTCCGCTGCTGGGTACATTGGGTCTGGTATTTCTTCTTGCGATCCTGTTCATCATGAGCAGTCTCGGCTGAAATAGTCTGACTGACTAGGACGTTGAAATCTGGATATATGTGTGGGGTCATCTGTTGTCGGTATATGCTATTGAGACCTTTCTTAAACTGACCTTGCCTCTTCTTATCGGAACTGATTTCATCGGGAGCATAGCGGCCTAACTTCATAAATTTCCGATGATACTAGGATATTGTCATACCACCTTGCCGGAGTGCCTTAACTCATCAGCCTTACAGTCCATGGCTCCTTCCGGAATGTGGTAACGTCGGAATTCTTCCTGAAATTCTTCCCAAGTAATATCGGTGGCGTTGTTTGCTGCCATGCAATAATTATCCCACCACTCACTGGCGGATCCTTGTAGTTGATGAGCCGCTAGTAGCACTTTATCTCTGCCTTCAGCATGAATGGCTTCTAGCTTCTTGGTAATAGTCTTCAGCCAGTCGTCGCCTCAAGGGGTTCATCAGTACTATCAAAGGTGGGTGGGTTGGTCCGGATGAATTCTATAATCTTGCGGGGCTGTCCCAGTTCATTTCCTGGACGAGGATTTTGAGTTTGACCCATGCCTTGAACAATGATCTCCATTAGGCGGGTCTGATTGGCCATAACTGCCACTAAATCAACCATCGGTGGGGGTGGCCTGGGCTTCATGTTGTCCCTCGGTGTCTCCTCTTCATCTGCCGAGATGTCCATGGCGTCTCCTTCGAGTTCTTCCTGGGAGTCGGCGGAAGGGTCTCGCTTCTTCCGGACGCGTGCCCTGCCATGCACGCTTTCCTCCTTGGATTGGCCTTGGCTTTGTTGGCACTCGGAGCTTCTGGCTTGTTGGCTCCGCCGTTCTTGTATCCTAACCGACCTCTTGGGCTTCATCTGCATGTTAATTTCCATACCAAGACGGACAGTTTATAAACAAGAAAGGGGTGAGATTATTTAAACAAAATTTCCTACGGAATGGGATGAGTTCAGGGGAAATGCCTTATGCCATGCTCAACCATGTATATACTTTTATTTATTTCCAGGAGGGGAGCTCAAAGTCCCTTGCACACAATACACCATACGCGACTAACTATATAGGGCTATTATACACTATATTCTATAAGTATCTAATCTACAAGTGAAAGCCTCCCTCATCTCGCTTTCCTCCTAAGTGAAGTCTTCCCAGAAGTCCTGACCTCCGGAAGTCGAGGCATCCCACCCGGAAGCCTGCGAAGGATTCAGCGGTCACTTGGTTTGATCCCCAGTTATTCATAAGTCGGTTTGCTTGAGGAGTTCCAGGATTTCCATGTTCAAATCGGCGATCGGTACAGGTGTCGTTGATAGTAGGGGTGATTGTATAGGGATATCTATCCCAAATCCGTCTATCGTACCAATCACCTCACTTGCCATGCCTGAGGTTTCGCTACATTCTTCTTGAGCAAGTGTTATGCCGCCATTCTTTTCTTCCGAGTTTGCTTCTCCCATGGGTTCCTTACCTTTCCTGATTTGATGTAACCTTTCCTCTTTAGGGTAAGCATCCATGGGTGTCGGCTGACTTGAAGCTTCGGCTTCGAGTTCCAGTTGTTCAGCAATAGGAGGAGAGGAGTAGTTTTAGCAATCTCCGAGTCTGCCTTAGCCCGTAGTTTAGTAGTCTTCGGGGTCTTGGTCGGGTTCTTTCCTCTTGCCTTTTTGGTTATCTTTCGCAATTCCCAGCTTAAATCATCTTTAGCCCCTTCTACCAATTGTTTGGCCATTAATGCCCTTTTCCTCTGTCGCTTTAACGTAGTCCACCAATTCGGTCATGCAGATCCTTGGTCACGATAAGGCGGTCTTCCAATATCTCGTGCGCGGCGTCTAGCTTCTCGATATCGTATGCTTAGGTTTTCGAACAAAATTTCTAAGCTCAGGAGATAGTCCAAAGTAGTAACTAGAGTTGCTTGGTCGGGGACAATGGATTTGGTGAAGAGAACCTTCATGCGATAGTTCCAGGCTGTCCTAGTGGTATTTCCAATTGGAAGGTAACGAAGTGACGTGTTCACAGTGCCAGTTACTTTGTCTCGGCAAATTGCCATTACCGCCTTCTTAGCCACTAACTGCAAGGTATCCGAAAATCGCGAGCCAAAGGCGCTGATAGTCCATACTTTTCCCGAAGATGGTCTAGGGGATGGCCCTATGGTTACCCAAACTTCACATGACAGGTTTCCTTTGGCCACAAACTCTCGTCCTTTGTATCGCAGGGTGTTGGTGAAGCCTAGTTCCCTAAGGGCATTCCTCAGGAGGCGCGGAAAACTGATGTTCCGGTTGCAGTCGGAGTGCAACCAACCCTTCTCGTCGGTCCACGTATCTCCGTCCATAATCCTATCCCAAAAGATTAAGGAATTATTCAGAGGTCATTCTACTCAACTTAATAGCACAGGAAAGACTTAAAGAGTTGCTAGATCTCTTTTTCGAGCCATCTTATAGGGCACTAAAGTCCAGCTGGCTCTGATACCACTGCTGTGGGCACGCCCGTGAAACGGAACTCCCCAAGTACCTGCATTAGTCCTCGGAAGCCCTAATGCAAGTAGTTCTTCACAAGCGGTATCGAAAACCATCGTCGAATAACCTTTTATTGATAATTTATATCGATGTACAGCTTAAAGTCTGTACAAGGGTTACAAGCGGCCTCAAAGCCTCCGCTTATTCAGAAAATATAAAACTACCAGTACTATGTAGAGCCTCAGCATCGCGGTGGAACTCGTCACCATTCCGAGCCTTCGTCGCCTGCTCCGTCCTCGGGGAAATCCTCTGGTGTGAAGTGGAAGCAAGGGTGAGCACTCCTGACTAGGGTTCTCAGCAAGTCCCAAAGTAATTTAATAGATTAATTAAGTTTGGTCCTGGAGGGGCATAACCTCCCTACCAGTCCCGGTTAGTGAACAAAGGTATATCAACCTGCGGTAAGGGGAATCCGCGGGTCGTGTTCATTTTAGTGATCTAATCGACGAGGACTTTTACCAATTGGACTCTTGCCGGAGTCACGGCTATCCAAGATAGGTTTGTCGCTCTGCAGAGGTCATACTTCTCTGTCCCGCATTCGGTCAGCCCGTTTCCGTGTACTTTGGTGGAACTGCCCTACGAGATCCATTCCCACCAGCGTCTATCACTAGACAGCCACTCCCTAGCTCTGTCCACGGAAACTGTTGGGGCCTAAGTAGTAGTCGTGCACGTCCACACAGGGACCTTCCCGGGGAAAGATTTCTTGATGCATCAAGAAAAAATATATATCGTGGCACTCTGCCACCAGGTCCTACCGACCCTGTCACCTGCGACTCGTACCGGCCAGACCCAGCCCTCTGTCGGGATCTGTCTCCAATAGTCCCGTTGCTCACCGTGGCCCCTTGGGACAGTTTACTGAGGCTGGCTAGTGGGGTGTGAATCAAGGCCTCACATAAATAAGCATTCCGAAGGCCATGCTTTTTTGGCATGCGGGACTGCACTAGGCATGGAAAGATTCTCCCGCGAACCGGTCCTTAGTGGCGACCTGAAGTGACTCTTAGGACAGAATCCCCTTCCTTGGGATCTTCCTTCCACTCCCCGGTCTAAGTAAAAACTGTGTAATCCAGGTGTCGGTTCTCCAATTCAATTATCCGGGCATGCTTATGTAACAAAAGTATTTTTCATAATTATTATGTGAACGGGACTTGCCTTGTCCAGCGTCGGGGTCGTCCCCTGCTTCCTCTTCGTAGTCTGGGTCTTCAGTGTTTTTCTCGGGGTCAGAGTCTGCGAGTTAGTCACACAAATCAATACATCAATCAAGGGTTAACGGGCGATTTTCCTATTAAAATAGATTTAAATCTAAAAGAAGTGACTATTTGTTCTAGGGGTTGTGGGTGGTTTTTGAGAAAGAAAGGTATTTCTAGGCTTAAGAATTATTCTAGGATTTTGGTGAATTTTTGGAAATTTTTGGAAAGCTCTAAGGTGGAGAATTAAACTCTTGTGTGTAAATAGCCGGGTGTGTCTAGCAATTTCCCAGGGAAGGTGAGACAGAAAGGCGGGGCCCGCGGGGCGCGGCCCGCGCTGAGTACTGTGCTGTGGACCAGTGGACCACGGCCCGTGGACCCGTGACCTCCCTGGGTCAGGGGTCCACAAGGGACCGGGTGCAGGGAGTGGGAAGGGGAGGACGGTGGCAGCCACGTGGGCACCAGCTGGGCCGAGAACGGAAGAGGGGAGCGGCGGCGGAGGCAGGGGTGCTCGCCGGAGTTGAGCGCCTCGGCCATGCTGGGCCACGGGAAGGGCTGCGGCTCGGTGGAGAGGGAGAGGGTGGTGCGGCGGCGGGGTCCGGCATGCCCTGGCGCAGCGGCGGGGCTCTTGACGCGGCGGATCGAGGTTCGCCGGAGCCGAGCGGCGGGCGGCGCAAGGGGGGAAAACGCCCACGGTCAGGGTTTTGGGGGTTCTACGGAGTAGGGGAGGCGTAGCTGGAGGTTCTGTGGGGTGTGCAGCGGCGTGCTTCAGTGCGGCTGCGGCCGGCCAGGGCCTCCAGGGGTCGCGGAGTACGGCGGCGCGCGGGGGTCCCGTGGTGCTCGGCCGGCAGGCGCCGGTGGAGGGGAGAAGGAGCAGCGGCGAGGCAGCTAACGACGGGGAAGCACTACACCGGACACGTACGGCAAAACCCTCCGGTGTTGCCTCAGCACGGTCGCCGCGCGGTGACGGAGCGGCTTGCGCTTGACCGGTCGCGGCGCGAGCGAGCGCGAGCTGTGCGTGGGAGCGAATGAGTGGGTGGATGAAGCCTAAGGGAGGGCGGCGGGCCCCTATTATAGCCCGAGGGACGAGCTCCCTGGAGCTTCCCCGGCCCGCCCTCTCGTCGCCGGTACCGTGCCGCACACGGCGTGCGGGGATGGCGACGCTTTGCCCACACTCGGCGGCGAGCTCTGTACGGAGCGTGCGGGGCGCGGATCAGGGCCAGCACTCGACGATGCGGTGGAAGGCGTGGGGGGGTACAGCAGTGGTGCGCACGCGTGCCCTAGGCTTGATCTGCGCGCTGAAGGACTGGATCGAGCGGCCGGCGGCGGCGAGCAGTGGGCGCAGGCGCGCGAGGAGGAAGAAGGGGGAGTGTACGGTAACGTCAGCGCGACGTCACCAAGGATGTGCAACGCGCGCACGGGTGAGTTGGAGGGGGTGGAACGGACTTCGGGAGAGGAAAGGCGGGGTTGGCTTGGGCCGCGGGATGGCGGGGGAGAGGGGCTGGGTTGCTGGGCCGGCGGGGTGAAGATGGGCCGGCGGGGTGAGTTTTGGCCCAGGGGAAGGTTTTCTCTTTTTCTTTTTCTGTTTTCTCTTTTCTTTTCTATTTGGAGTTTGAATTCAAATTTGAGTTTCATTTCAAATCTCGACCTTGAATTTTGGCTAGGTCTTAGGGTTAGGATCATCTAAAGTTAGAGCAAGCATGTGCATATGGTTGGTTTCAAAATAATCTAATGCATTTCATTTTTCTAATGCATTATCTATTAAGGTGAATCTAGTTTTTAATATTACAAATATTCTTAATTTTCTTTTTAAATGCTTTCTAATTTCTAGGGTGTCACACGGCCCGTCGGTACAGTCGGCTTCGGCAGGTTACGCCTTGTGTCGTTGCCCCATGACATCATTTTCTACTGATTACCCATTACACATATAATGACATATAGCTATATTATGTACTTCGTTCAGTATGTGTTTGTTACTTTTTATGTATGCATGCAGTGCTTGTAGTGATTAACAAAACTAGAAATACAAAAATCTACAACCATTGTGGTACTAACAATCATTACAAACGTAGTCGGGTAACCGGCGCGCGTTAGCGCGTCATTATTCCTAGTCTATCATATCATCACTCGCCACCGTTGTGTCAGGTATGGCAGACAAATAGCCGCTGCTGACTCACCACTTTCTTACGCGTTTAAATTTATCAGTTTTTAATTTGAGATAAATTAGAGACAACATTATTACTACCATGAATTTCAGATCTGTTTGCAGGCATGGTGAAATACACCTAAACAAATTACTCATGTACACGGTATGTAAATAAATCAATAGACTCAGCGATTAGCGCTCCGTCCTCAGTATACACTCGACGTACTGCATATCGTAGTTGAGGCACCACATAACGTAGTTGATCGGTCTCTAGCGACCACACAGTTGCGATACCTTGGAAACCCTATCGTCGTCCGGCCCTCTTCCAATAATAAAAGCAATGGCTCAATAATACCCCACTAATTGGCGCCCCCTGAAAATCTGTCTCCAAGGCTACATTAACCGCACCTCTTTGTAAGATCTGGTAACCTTTTTACCCGCCCTATCTAAAAACAAACCATTGGCTTTTACAATGTTTTGTGTAGTAGTGTGGCCGTAGTAATAATGATCTCGGGATTAATTCATTGATTGCATGCTAATTATATCTAATGATCGTTGTCAAAAGTTACATGCAAATGCTAAAAGTTTTACTCCCAACTTAGTTTGGCCGCGTCACAAGTCATTGGGTTGGTTACGCTTTTGTATAAACCAGCCACACTCCCCTTTTGTTGTGCGTTCAACCGAGGGAGAGAGCTCTCCTATTTAAATTGACTTGCACCTCTTCGCACCAACATTATGGGACTATGCATTTGGCATGCACACTTACTTTAGAATTTGAACTGCTGAAATGGATCTTTTCATGGGCCTATTTCCTGCACTTATTTCTTAACAAGCATATTTGGTTTATGATTTGATTCTTTGATGAGCAGTGGTACGGCGCCCATTCCGCTAAGGCGCTAACCGTCAATTTCCACTGTTAAAGATTACATCTTGCATTATGCTTAAACCTCTTCTCACCATGAGACTTATATGGGTGTGGTCTGGTCAATGCATGTGTTCGTCGGATTCCAGCAGATCCTGGCACGTGGCGTGGACAAGGGAGGGAACGATCGAAGCATAAAAAATGCAGAACGACTGCTAGTAAAATTTTAAAAATACATCGCCTCGGCGCCGGAATCGCTATATGCGGTGTATATGCGATCACCGCAGCCGGATTGACAGTTGTCTCTTAATCAGGCATGGAAGGAGAAATCAACGTGCATCATTCTGATAGGCCGGCCCACTACCGGTGGGGTAAGTTTGTTTCTTTTCTCTTGTTTTTTCGTTGGTTGTTGGGTGTGGCTTTGCTGCTTTTTTTCTCTCTCTAGCTGATTTTTGCTCTTTTCTCTTTTCTCTTCTATTTTGTTCTATTTCTATTTTGTTCTTTTTATGACCGTGATTTTTTTTCATTTTTCTTGTTTTCTGTTTTACTCATATTTTGTTTCTCCTATATAACATTTTGTTACACTTTCAACTTCTATTTCATTAGTTTAGATGTTTTGTTCCACATGTTAATATTTATGTTCCTTCTATACGATATTTTTGTTCATCTAGTTATATGATTTGTTTTACTTTTAACTTTTATATGATTCCACTAGATGATTGTTCTGCATATTAATATTTATGTTACTTCTATGTGATATTTTTGTTTCTCAAGCTACATGATTTTGTTCCGCTTTTTAACTTCTATGTGATAATATTCTGTTCGACTAGATGATTTGTTCCACATGTTAAAAATTTATGTTCCTACTATGCAATATTTTTGTTCCACAAGGTTAAATTATTTGTTCTGGTTGTTAAAATCGGACGAATTGTTCCCCCTATTTATAAAAATGTTCTAATTCTTTTTAATTCCAAACATAGCCAAGCGTGGTCTAGTTTTGAAGATTTCATGATAAGAAACCTAATGGTCAAATCGGATTTGATTTCGATCACTGGTTCATGAGATATGAATTGTCAAAAAATCTTTTCTTGTGGGGTTCACGAATCTGACACAACTGTCGCTAGGCGAAAAAAGGCGCTGGACACCAGGGTGTGCGGCGTTGATTGTCCTGCCGCAGCTGCGGCAAACAGTCGCCCCCGTCCAGTGCATGTGCATAGGCCTGTACAGCAGAGGGCTGCTCGGGACGTGTGCGTACGCGCTCGGCGACCTGGGGCATCCCGGGCCTCTCTCAACGCCGCAGACGACGGAGGCCTCTCTCGACTGCCGACGCGAGGACCGGCCTCTTGCTTGCTTAGGCCGTACGCAAGGAGAAATCGAGCGAGATCGTTGCCGACCATTCAAAGTCCACACGCGCTATCCTGCACGCACCCGCAACCACTCACCCGTACGTCGTCTCCCGGACGGGGTCCGCCGCCATCTAGTATCCGGACCAAGCCGGCCCTCGCTCTGGACCTGGCCAGTCGTCTCTTCCGGTCGTCCGTACCGTCGCGTTGCTCTGCTTCCAGTAACAGATGCTTCGACGCTCCAGTACGGGAATGACGACCGGCGGCGACGTGTGTACAGTGTTGGTGAGGCCCAATCATGCATATAAGTCGTCGTCTTCTTTTGCTGCATCAGCAGCTTAGCTGCTAGTAAAGTGTACCGACGACACAGCAAATATTGCCATATTGGGCACCAACTGTCATTTCGGTCCATAAATCATCAGTGGAGAGTGTATAGTAAAATACTCCGTTCTTCATCATGCATGCGTTCACCTTTGTGGCCGGGCTTGCTTTTGATAAATGATGAGCATAAATTAAAGATTGAGCACATGAAAACAATTGTTAAATTTGCCTTGGACCATATTTCCACAATGTATGCATATTCTGTTCAAAATGGCCAAAACTCGGGAGAGGATTAAATTTTTTCGCCATGGTCTTAAAAAAAATGTATGCATTAAGATCTGCTGTTGCATGCCTCTGAACTGAAAAAATCTGCACATATATTGACACTACAACGAGTTCATTCAGCAAAGCAATTCATCTGCCCTGTCTCGAGGCTGCAGTACGTTTAGTAAAGAGCATTTGCTGCATGAGCCGGACGAACCGCGCCGGACGCCCGGACGGCCCTGGGAACGCGGCGGCGGGGCGGATTCGCCCCGTTTTTGGCCGCGCACGCCTGGATCTGAGACGGCGTGCGGCGAGGCGACATGCTCCGACGGCGGGCAGGTCTCCAGGACAGGCGCGGTGATGACTGGCCGGCGTAGCTCGGGGCCACGACATCTCGTGGTCTTCGCATCTCCTGGCGCCGGCGGGAACCCAAGGTACTCCGGCGGTGGCCAAACCCTAGCTGCCGCCGCCCTCTCCCTCCCCTCCGCCCCAACCGCCGTCGGAGGGCAGCGCCGCGCTCGGGTCCGGCAACCTCATCGCCGGATGGCTCCACCACGACCTCCTCCCTCCCCTCTGCCCCCCGCCGTCGGAGGGCACCGACGACGCCACCGCTGCCCCCTCCCTCCCCTCCGCTCCGCCGCGCCTGGATCCGCCGCCGGAGTAGCAGCCCTGGCCAAGCCAAGGCCAGATTCAGCACTGCGTCTCACCCTCCCCCTCCACCTCCAATCTGGCGGCTGAACTGGAGCACTCAGGTTTGGGGCCTAGGTGAAAGCCTTTGCTTGCTTGGCAGGCCGATGACGACGACGTTCCTACGTCGTTCACCTTCCTGGAGGCGTCATCGAACGACCCCCTCTCCTCTGATACTTCATGCCGCCGCCGGCGTCCATCTCCACCTTCTCCGTGTGCAGCATGTTTAACAAGGTTGTTGATGCTATCTTGGATTCTACTATAGTTCCGCAGGTGTTCTTTGCTGGCGCCTCTACTTCGTCGGCGCTCTCCTGTTGATGGGAATACCAAATTATATGCTGGGTGTCGCCTTGCCGGCCCTCCCTCCTTTGGGGCTTCCTTCCCCTCCGAAGGGCGTTGGAGGGCGGTACGTGGCTCCTGGATGTGTCTCACTTGGTGTTGCCTTCAGCTTGAAGGGAAGTCGCCGTTTCCGTTGACACTTTAGTCAGGTTGCTTCTCCCACCCTTAGCCCCCATTCTGTTCGGCAAGCCCTCCCAAATCGTTGGAGGGTGGCCACAGGGCGGCGTAGCTGCGAGGGGTGTGGTGGAGTTACTCTGACTATGGTGAACCTGGCAAGCAAGTTGCTCGGCAGGGGCTCCAATGGACAATCTGGTGGAATGCCTACTTCTACCACCTTTATTACGGTCGGAGATATTTCTTGTTTTCTCTTCTATCATTTCTCTTTGCTTCTCGCCACCCGGCTAAGAACTCATGTAATCTCTTCCTGGTATGCCAGGAACCAGACTTGTATTGTGTTGTCTCACTTTCGATCAATGAAATGAAGTAGGTGGGGATCTTCCTCCCGAAGTTGTTCGACAAAAAAAGATCAAGGGTAAAACCAGCTATATATACGAGAGGGGACGGGAGACGAGTGTTGTCTATCCGTTGAAGTGAACACCCAAAAGATTGAGGCTCAAACACTGCATTCAGCTGCCCATGTAGGATTTGGAATCGTCAGGAGTTTGTATAAATAGAGAAACACAAAAACATGGTATGTTGAGCTGAGATTCTCCCCTCCTTGTTCATCTACCGAACAGCACGCATCTGCTCACTGAGGCCAGATCTCTCACTTTCGGTTTGTAGATGTGCATGTGCAGCTCTCTGTGTGATTATATATCCTCGTTTTTTCCGTGGACATTTGTCTCCAATACTCTTTCCTATGCGCATAAATCCTAAAGCAGACCAATGTAAATCCACTACTCATATGCGTAATTCAAAGTTGTTTTTAGCATAAGCAGGAGCATGGCATAGTACTTAACTCATTTCCTATGTGCATAAATCCTGAAGCAGATCAATGTAAATGCACATCTACCGAACAGCAGCGCTCGCCATTCTACTGGTGTTGTTGTTGTTTCGGCCTAATAAGCACGGAATTTCTGTACATATCTTTGATCTTTTTCTCATCTACCGAACATCAGCATGGCATTGTTTTTGTTCCGGCTAATGAGCGCGGGATTTCTGTACATATCTTTGATCTTTTTCTCAGAATTTGATTTACACGTCTTCCAACTTAAAACGGTTGTCCTCTTCAACGTCACTACTAAAAAACATTTTAGGAGACACTGTCAAAACATTTTCTGAGACGTTTACAAAAAATTACGTCTCTGTTAATGCGAGTGATTAACGGAGGCGGTTACATTCATTTTAGGAGGCGGTTACATTTTGACCGCCTCCTAAAATCGATTAACGGAGACGGTTATTGTAACACAATCGTCTCCGTTAATCGACCATTAACAGAGGCGGTTGTGTTACAGTAACCGCCTCCGTTAATCGATTTTAGGAGACAGTCCTGTAACCGCCTCCTGAAATGAATGTAACAATCTCCGCAAATCCATTCTCAAATTTTAAATTTGAATTTTTCAAACAATCTTGGATAGAGAAATGACCAATATGAAAGTTGTAGATCTCAAAAGGTTAAGAAACTTTGTAGTTTGCAACTTTTTCATTTGAAATCATCTTGTCCACGAAAAATACTTTTGAATGTTCTCAAATTTGAAATTCAAATTTAGCAAAAGACCTCGGATGGAGAAATGACCTATATGAAAGTTGTAGATCTCGAAAAGTTAAAAAACCCAGTAGTTGACAACGTTTTCATTTGACGTCGTTTAAAACTTCAAAAACACAATTTACACTTGGTTTTGTATAATATGATAGAAATCAAAACAGAGTATGGACACATGAGAGAGTGTGGTGTAGTGATAGAGCAAGACACACGGTAGGGAGAGGTTGCGGGTTCGAATCCTGTCAGCCACGTAGTGTCAAATTTCCGTGAAAAAAAGTGTGACCGGTGGCTAGCCAGTGGGGGCCTCCCCCAATTAAAAAAAATTTGCAAATTTTTTGGCATTGTTATTTTCGGCTGGAACAATTAACCGAGGCGGATGTAATCGATTTTAGGAGACGGTTGAAAAACCGCCTCCGTTAATGCCCGATTAACAGAGACCCCAGCTTGGAGACGGTTGCAAAAACCGTCTCCGAAAATATTTTTTTAGCAGTGCGTTAATCCCAATTGCATATTTGTTCGTTACTTCACCAAGAATAGATTACGACACATACCAGCACTCTTTTCTCAGTCTTTTTGTAGAAAACCTAATTTTGTCTTTTCGTTTTTTATTTTATTTTTCAAATCTCTATACCTAATCATGTTTGTTGGACTATAGTTTTGTGTATTTATGTGCAGCTCAACTTCAACATTTTATATCAAAATGTTAAATGCATATATTGGAATGTACAACTCCAAAAGTTGAATTTTGATAAATAAGAAAAGAAAGTAAAACACATATATTTGGATCGTATTTTGTTCAATGTATTCTAAACAATATTGTGGGTCAAATAGAATGCAAAACAGAGATGCATCCTTAGAGCATCGCACTCGCCATAAATACTAAAAAATGGAAAGTGTGACGTCCGGTCCATTTAATTTGGCCCAGTTGTGGGAAATGATTACCCTCGTGTGACATCCAACCCATTTGATTTGGGCCAGTTGTGGGATATGGTTACTTTTAGGCCCACCACCGATAGAGGTTCACGGTCAGCCTGGGCCCATATCTGACAACATTGTGGGTCGACCTAAAGGTGGCCTACAAAGAACTGCCTCAACAATTTTGATGATGATGTGGCCTGTAAGATGTGCGACCCGGATATCTCGAAGTATATGTTGTAATTTCAGATTAGTTTACTTGATGTAAACTGATAGGATTAGATCTCAACCAACTTGGGAACCCTAGGTCATCCCGCCTATATAAGGCGACCTAGGGCAATCTCCGAGGGCATCGAAATCTCATGCCCTATTCTAGCCACCAACTTGCTCGTGCTTCGTGGAGCATTGACAGTCAAATCAATACAACACCATCGAGCACAGGACGTAGGGTTTATACATCCGGGTAGCCCGAACCCGATAAATCTGTGAGTTCATTGTGTTACCTCGAGCTCTCTAATCCCGCGATCCCACTCCTACAAATCTACCACACGAGTACCCCCTTATGGACTGTCAGGCGTACAATCCGACACTAGTAGTGTCCCATGAGCTCGAGTGTGCATTTTTAGAACCACCTTGCTAGTTGAGTAGTGGAACCAACTTATAAACCATTGCCCTCCACTGTAGCACCTTCGGGTTAATCTTTGTATAGGAAGTGAGGATAAAGGTGTAAGTAGGATGTTATGTGTATGTGTGCTCGCCCCACGAAAGGGTCCTGCAATGCGGCTTTGGAGGACAGGGTGTTAAAGAAAGGGTATGTTTTCTTCACCTTTTTGTATTCTTCATGAACCAATCTCCTTAAGTTGTTGGTCTGACCGCTCACGTTTATATGTGTTTGATATGTCTGTCGAACATCCATGCAACTTTGAAATGAGTGTGCTGGTTGTATTCCAATAATTTTTTGAACTGTATAGCTATCCTCTTCTTTTGTTTAGGTGCATATATAGTAACGAGGCCCCATCTTTGAATTTCCATCTATTGGTCTTTGGAGTTGATGATCCAAGCACTTAATCGTTGCAGATTGCATTGTCTTCTTCGGACCAATACATCAGCTCGGACCTTCCTTTTGCTCATGTGAACCAACATCACTCTATTCTTCAGTTCTGATTGTATCTTTGTTTGTATTCTCTACAGAAGGTACTACGGAAGTTACTGGAGAAGCTGAGCCCTCACCTCTTGAAGTTGAACCACCAACTGCAAGCAAATTGGCGAAGAAAAAAATGTGAGAAACAATCTGCTAGCGCCCTCACAAGACTTGACACTAATGACCACGAAAAAACTAGACACGGCAAACACGATGACATGTCGATAGACTAAAATACAGAAAAGCAAACTAAACTCAAAAATTGTGGGGGCACAAAGGGATTATAGGACAACAAAATATGATAAATAAATATTTTTGTGAGGCAATTTTCTAGAGTTTTAGGATGATGGCACAAACTAAACAATCAGAGGGGATACAAATTACCTAACGGGCAACTTGGAGTCCTGATACCACTTGATGGGAACGTAGCCCGATCTTTCAAGATGTAAGGGCCCGATCTTTCAAGATGTAAGGTATATATGTTTGATTGGTGAAGACTCGACGTTGACGATCCATTCTAATCAGACACGATTCGAACCCCTGCAACTGCTACACCATCGCTACATTGGTTATCAGCCAAGCACAACTTTATTGACCTCGCTGAGAAGGCTTTTCCTACAAGCGAATCGAAGAACGCAAACAAGAAGGTATAAACATGCAATCTGAAATTGCAGATAAATATGAAGCAAATATCAAAGGGTTTGAGTTCTGATCACAAAAGGATTAATCGACACAGTGGTGTAGAACATGAACGAATGGAAAACTAGACCTAAACAAAACGTGAATTAGAACTACATATATGAGGGTTAAAACGTCCCCCCCCCCCCCCACAGGACACACCCCTATGGGCTCTAAAATGATATACGGGCAACGACCCAAAAAAAGGTGACGCAACACCCGATAGATTCTAGATGTCGGGGGCCAATAAAATAACAATAAGGTGTTATTACCAAAATAACACCAAGACGCTCGATACGAAACTAAAATCCCCATGTCCTCTTCGCCCGACCCTAGAAAGCAGACCAAGGCTAGGCACAACATGTCCGCCTCGCCCGACTGCGGCAGGCCAGGGCTTAATAGGTGTTGGGGAAAAGCACACGGGGCCCGCCCACCAGGGGGGTGAACAGCGAAGGGAGGGCTCAGGCCCGCGGGCCTGGTCGGGTCCCCAGCGGAACCCCAGGGGAGGCATGGTCCCCCGGGAATCAAGCGCCGCCGGAAGAGCCAGCGGAGGAGGACCGGCCTCCGCATAAGTCCCGATGAGAGAGGAACTTCCCCGGAGGATCGGTTCCCGCCATCAGCACTGAAGACTATCAAAGGAGGGAGGAGTAAGAGGAAGCCCAGACGAAGGACGCCGGACAGGCCGGAGGAGTCCCGGCCGCCCGGGGCTCTCCCGGGTGGGTGACGCTCTTTCCGGAGGAGGGCGGGGAGAAAGCAAAGGACGTCACCCGACACCATCTGTCAGGGGGTGACCTCACGGCGGAAGGACGGCAAGGGCCCTCACCCCTGCGCGGGGGGCACGGATGAAGACTATTACCCAACGCCCACCCCCCTCCCTCCCGCACCGGCGGGGCCCAGGGGGAATCCTGACACCGTACCGGGGGTACCCTGGTCATATCACGTCTAGAGCTAGGTTCCAGACCGCTATAAATACAGCCCCAGGGCCTTGGAGGCAGGGGTAGAATCACTCTTGTAAGATCATCTAGTCACTTAGTCCCCTAGAAGCTCTCTAAGGCATCGATCTTGCCTCAGAGCCCCGAACGTACTGTTTGGGCAATTGTAACTACCAACTATAGGATTGATAGAATACTCATATCAACAAGTTGCAACTTCTTTTTTGGAAGCTCATCTCGAAAGAACTGTGGGGTTAAGCGTGCTTGGCCAGGAGCAATTTAGCGATGTGTGACCGACCGGGAAGTCCTTCCCGGGTGCGCATGAGTGGGGACAAAGTGCGCAGAAAAGACGTGTGTTGGTCTGTGAGGGCATTCTAGAGGTCCTATAGGGCTACCAGGTGTAAGCGGGCTCGACCTCTAGGAGGCGGGACGGTACAATTGGTATCAGAGCCGACTCTCACGGTTTCACGGGCGCGTGGGGTCGCAGTTACGCAGGCATGGTGTGCATGGCTAGTGTGGGCCCAGAGTGGTCACATAGCATCGCACATGTGCTGGCACTAGGCACACGGACGTGGCCGGAGGGGACATTCCTGGACCCTCGTCGGTCTCCTAAGGGGGTGAGATTGTGACAGCCCAGGGCTTAATAGAATTAATAGAATACTCATATCAACAAGTTGCAACTTCTTTTCCGGAAGCTCATCTCGAAAGAACTCCGGGGTTAAGCGTGCTTGGCCCAGAGCAATTTAGCGATGGATGACCGACCGGGAAAGTCCTTCCCGGATGCTAGGTGTAAGCGGGCCCAGCCTCTGGGAGGCGGGACGTTACAGCCCGACCCCCCTCGCCCCGAGGGACCTAGAAAGGGAGCATGCAAGCTATGCAATCTTCGCTTCGCTCGACCCCCATAGGGTTCAGGAATCCGGGCACACGATCCCCGCCTTCCTCTCTATCTCTCTACCCTGCATGGGTCCTAGCGATGGGACCAGGGGAAAACTCGATGACACAAGAAGTCAATAGAAGTTTGTACAAGCAGGCTATGCATGCCTATGTCCAGGCTTTGGCCGTCACGAGATGACCTAGGCAAAACTGTGCTAGGTGGCGCCATTAGGGACGGCCAATCGCAAAGGTGTCGATCAAACACCATGCCAATTCCTCCCCAGTGGCACCGCCCATAAATATGATATACGGCCTAAGGGCGACAACTCCTCGCCCTGGCCGCGTGCCCATTCTTCCTTCGACTCATGTAGCCATAGTGCCACAAAAGTGACCACCAAGTCAAGAACAAACACTACGCCAAAATGTTGCTTCTATGATGAAATGCTCTTGACGTTTCAAAATTTCGTCATTGAAGCAACCACATCAATGACGAAATTTTAGGGTTCGTCAAAGAACTCCGGCATTCGTCAAACGCCCCTTTGCAACCTTGACGCGAGGGGAAATTTCGTCATTGAAGCACAAGGCGTGTCGTCATTGAAGCAAAGAGCCCTCGGCCGTAGCATCGGTGACGAATGCTCTTCGTCATCTTTCACTTCGGGTCATAATTTTCAACGTGGGGTCCACTAGACGGATGGGTTTGACGGTCCACGTCTACCGGGTCCACCGGAGAGGCGTGACTTGGTGGTCCACGTGTCTGGGTCCACCGGTGTTGTGGGACCTGGTTGCGGACGTGTGCGTTGGTCCCGCGGTCGTCCACCAGCAACCCAGGCCGGCCCCATCCGGCGCAGACGCCCGCTCCAGTCGGCTGTCTGCTCGCACGCCAGCCCGACCGGAAGTCCGCATCGGCGCACTACCCCCACGGATCCAGGCAAACGACGAGGATTTAGGCTTTGTGGAGCAACCTCGACCGGCGCTCACGCCCGCTCCGATCGTCCGCTCGCGCGCCGGACCGGCCGGAGATCCGCACCGCCGCAATTGCGCCCACGGGGCCAGGCAAGCTACGAGGGTTCAGGCTCCCTGGCACATCTGAGGAGCTGAGGAGTGGGTCGAGACGGGGAGAGGGGCCATGGCCGAGCTCCTGCCGGATTCATGAAGGTACCGAACGGCGGCGTGCGCGTTGGAGATCTATCCCCGGTCGGATAGATCTAAATTCGGATGAGCCAGAGATACGATGGCGAGGCAACATGTTTCATATAGCATCGCGGCATGGGGGGCGTCTCGTCCGTCCGGAAGACACGGCAGCGGCAGCGGTCGCGGCCTTCACCGGCGGTAGGAAGAAGACAACGCGAAGAAGGGGATAAAGATGGCAGGTGGTCCCCACATGGCAGTGACACAGCCCAAGTCCGTGGACTGGGCTGGCCGTATGGAACCGAATGGGCCAAGTGCATGAGCCCATCAGCGTGGAGCGGATCAGAGCCTGAACTGGGCCTCCGTCTTAGCCTCACACGGCCCGTTCCAGTGTGTCAGCTGTTGGCCCTTTGAGCCGCCAGCATGACAACTAAAGCGAGCACCCACGCTGGCACACGGTTGGTACGGATACGGTCATGAGACGAAATGTTGTGTGACGAACGTTTTAAGGTTGATGAAATTTGCAACTGTTTCAGCCCGCTCATGGTCGGCCGGACGGCGCATGCCGAGGAGCCAGTTACTGTTGCCGCCCATGGCCGCCGCTCAAGGTTAGCTTCGCAGAGAAGCCTCCGAGGCATTCTAGATCGCATTCCTTCCAAGATTGGGGATCGATTTTTTCAAGAAAACCTAATCCCCAGCGTCCACGCCGCCACCGCCGTCGCGCTGCAACACCCATCCGCCTCATCCCCAGCCCACCCGCCCCTTCCCAAGAGTCGCATTGAGGAGACGCCTCACTTCCCCGAGAAGGCGTCAGCGTCCTATAACTTCCCGTCCCCCATTGGGATCGATTTTTCAAGAAGTTCCCGAAAAATCCTCTTCTCCGCCACTACACTGCCGCTCGCCGCCGTCGCTTCCGCTTCCACTTGCGCTCGATGGAGCCCTCTTCGTCGTGGAGAAGAATGGCTTCCTGAAATCTACAACAGCAAGTAGGGGACTCCGTGGCACTTCAAGGAGGGTCGGACTGACATCCATCCTCACATTCTCCGCCTTGTACCCCTCTTTTCTATTTCTTCTTCCTTGTAAACACCATCATTTCCTTGAACCATAAAAGGAAAGGTGGCACCCCTTAGAAGGGGTTGGAGTCTGGATTCTCTCTAGGTTCGACATCTCATTCTCGCACCCACACACACAGAGAGAAATATGAGAAGCTCCTTCTCTCCCTCGCCCGTTTGTAACCCCTACTACAAACCCTTTTTGAGCAACACGAGCAACTCGAACTGGATGTAGGGCACATTGGCTGAACCAGTATACTTTCCCGCGTCCGTCTCGCAAAACCATCCAGATCCCCCGTGCAAACCGTAAGTTTACTAGCCGTTGATCAAAACACCAACAATTGGCGTGCTAGGTAGGGGTGCGTTTGCGCGTTGTCGACGATTTCATCAGGCTCCGGATGGCCAGCTCTGCGTCGCAGTGGGCTCTGGGCACGCTCGTGCGTCTGGGCAGCCTAAGCTTTGTTGTGTCCATCGAGGGACGACTGGAGCGCGTCGCAGCGTCATCCTCGACGTCTCACGTGGTTGGTCCCGGCCTCAGGGCCATGGCCGATCATGGAGCTTCAGCCCCGGGCACACGGATGCTCTTTTGCGGCCTCGAATTCATAGCCACCAACGAAGGTGGCCTGGAATGGATAGAGGCTCCAGTGCCTCCATCTGACCCGGAAGTCACTAGCGTTGGATCGCTCGTCACCGTGCTCGAAGAGTTGCGGCTTCACGCCCCGGGCACGTACGCCCCTAGAAGCCCGCACCTCCTCGACCTCAACAATGGGGCGCTTTGGCGCCAGTTGTCCAACCACTTGGGTCCTGACCCAACTCGAAGCGATGTGGAGGCGGTGCTTCCATGGGCAAGCGTCAAGCTACACTACGATGGTTTCGGAGAAAATCCCCAGCCAAAGATGGGGAGCGCTGCAACGAGCACGCTACCCTTTGGATTACCCGACATAGCTTCTGCCTATCAGCGTCGCATTCTCCATGGCATCTCAGCCGACCCTACGAGCAGCGCATTCGTGGGAATGGCTGAATATGCACCCGAGTCAGTGCATGGCCTCCTTGGGACGCGTCACCATCTCTTACCGGCTCCTGCTACGGCAGCCCCCACCCTTCACGCGAGTGCTTCATGGCTGAGGAGAGTGCAGGCGGGGCGGGTTGCGGCCAGCTGCAAACCCACGAAGCTCGTCGCCATTGATTTGTTGCGGGTTTGTGGCTGCCCGCAAGCTAATCATGCGAATAATACACAGTTTGCGGCCGTTGCGACATAAACAGCTGAACCCGCAAGTCCTGCAAAGTACAAGCAGCTCGCTTGCTTGCACAAGTAGTACTAGCCCCATAGCAGACTAATAGAAGTACTGTTAGCTTGTTTCTTTACATGTATGTAGTACTAATCCATACCAGACTAAAAAGACATAAATTAAGAGACGTTTAACATTCGAGATGCACCTTGTTTTTTTACATGTTCGATGGTCATTGACCAAAGATAAATTACATCATCAAGATAAGACAGAGAATAGACAAGAACTATTAGCTTCTTATTTACTTGCACGTGAGCTCGATCCTCAAGTAGAAGTGTCTTCTGATAAAAATGGATAAGCTAAACTCATGATGGCAAGCTAAAAGAATCATAACTTCATTCCTCCATGCGCCTGGTTTCTTCAGATCTGGACAGTTCAAAAGTAGAAGTTATGATCATAAATGTGTGTATGCAGTGGGAAGAAATTTTGTCGCTAAGGCTAAATCTAATTTCACAATAACAAGCTCTCCATCAAATAAAAACTAATATTCTATCTCTAATTAAGAAGACTGTTGATTTATTTGGAAGCAACTTGTTGCTGATCACATGATGACAATATCTGCCAATGCCACTAAGTCTATGCACTCCTATACTATTACTGTTCATGTGATTGAACATCCAGCAGCCACCTACTATAGGAGCATTGCTACTGTCATGTGACATTCAGGAAATCAACAATTAAACAGTGTGTTTATAGTGCTTGCAAAATTGCACTGTCATGTGAGATTCAGGAAATTCAAGAGGAAGCACAAAACAAACAGGGCAAAGAAGGATCAAGTCTCAGGAGTTCAGTAAATTTAACCTGCTCATTGTAGTATTAATCATCATTATCGTCAATGTCTTTTGCCATCTTAAAGTTGGTATATCATGAAATAACAAGAAGAGACGAACATCCTTTACCATTACACAATTACTTGAATAAGCTTATAAGCATGCAATTAAGTACAGTTCACACAAAAGGGTGTACCTTCAGCTCTCAACCAGTCCTGGAGGCATATTAATGCTTCTACATTCTTACTTGTCACCCGGCTCATATACTCACTAATCACTCTCCCACCAGTTGAGAAGGCAGACTCAGAAGCCACAGTTGTTGCAGGTGCTGCAAATACATCTCTTGCCATACATGAAAGTATAGGGTATTTGGTAGAATGCATCATCCACCACTGTAGGATATCAAAATTCTTTTGCCGAGGGAACAAATCATCTTGCAAATATACTTCTAGCTCAATTTTCACTGCACTTCTTCTCTGTGCTGCAAGGTGTTGTTCCCAGTCTGCCCAGGGGTTATCTTCATCAATAGTGTGGACATTGGATAACTGCTGACAGTTGCTACTGGAATCATGTATGTGTGACGAATATGCAGAAAATAGATCATCAACGGTTGACTTCACTTTTGCAGTGTATGTAGGACCTTTGTCGCCAAAAATCTGGGATCATGGGTGTGTGACGAATATGCAGAAAATAGATCATGTGTGTGTGACGAATATGTAGAAAATAGATCATGTGTGTGTGTGATGAATATGCAGAAAATAGATCATGTGTGTGTGACGAATATGCAGAAAATAGATCATCAAACTTGAATCTGGGATCTAGAACAACCGGCACACAAATCTGCAGGTAGGACAAGTCCCAATACGTCTGGAACTTTTTCTTCATCTTAATGGCCATTGCTGCAATTGATTTATCTTCATTTGAAGCCTCTTTCTCCATCCATTCTTTTACCGTCCAAAGAACATGAAAATACTAAAAGACACTTTTTGTGTATAACTAATGAAGGCGTCCATGATATACACATTGCCAGTGTGCTACGTGAATTGAACAAACAGCAAACACACAATAATTAAATCTAACCTTGGAGTCGTGGTGGAGACGACGATGATGATCCGTCTAGTACAGTTGGTGGCGGTCCATGCCCTCTCACAGAAGGGGAAGTCAACTGTATTGGTTGAGAGTGGGCGGTCCTAGGTGATAGCAGCTGCCTCTTTAGTACTGGCGACTTCACAATTGGGGCCCTTTTCCGCTTTCTTGTTGTGTCCTTTCTTTTCACTAATAATGACTTCATCTCAGCCACGCTTCTTAAAGCCGAAGCTCCTAGCACTGTTTGCATACCCCTCTGCCCTCCTGCTTCTTGAGCAGCCTGCTCTCTTTGTACAGTCTCAGACGGTGGTGGGGTTGCCATGAATAAAGACCTTCTGTTGCTCCTACATGGGAAAAATATGAACCATTGAAGAACTTAGCAACATAAGTACATAATACACACCGATTGCATAAGAGATACGGCTACTTTAATCCTGTTGTCCTTTAACATACTTTAGAAAAATTAATACACATATACCAAATTAGCACTGAATAGACAACACAAAATTAGTTCAGTATAGATGTGAGTATGCAAACTTTAGAAAAACGAATACACATACACTGAATTTAATTGTCCTCTAATATTTTTTCACCAAAAGTCCACTAGTCTTTAAAGGAAACACCATGGATAAGTAATTATGCAGGTAGCAGTAGTCCAGCAGTACAATTGTTCAATCTTCTCATGCAGGCGCCTAATAGTATACCATGTTCCTGCTGTGGTCTACCCTGTGGTGTGGTGAATTGGTGATTGCTGGAGACTGACGAGAACGAAGTCTCTGATTGGTTTTGCACCTGAGTGCAGTGGTCTACCCTACCACCAGTGTATGGCATGCCCATGGTTAGCAGTGAACCCCAAGTTCCCAGCAGGTTGCTCATCGACACAGAGCCACTATCAGAGAGGAGATACCCATCTCCATCACACCATCAGAGAATGCAAGTCTAATCTGCGGATCACGAGAACAAATCGAAGAAAACTCACAAAGACCAATCCCGATAGATCCCCTAATTTCCAAATGCTAACCTAGACGGACACTTGGTTAACCAACTAAATCACGAAACCTACAAATCACAAGGCTCCGGACAGATATCTCACCTCTTCGTCGACGGGGCCGGAGGAGAGCTCGCCCTCACTGCAGCCGCCGCGGACACCAGTGGCGGTGGAGGAGGAGAACAGGGCAAGGGCCAGGGGCACGGTAGTGTGGCGACGGAGGAGGTGGAGGTCGATGGTGGAGGCGGCGGCGGCGGTGGCAGCCGCGAGTGGACGTCGATGGTGGTGGCAGCGGCGACGGCGGCCGCGAGTGGACGTCGATGGTGGTGGCAGCGGCGGTGGCGGCGACCGCGAGTGGATGCAGGATCTTGCGGGTTCTCCCGGGATTGTCCTCTAGTCCGCGGGCTCTAGCAGGCTGGTCATCGTTAGGCCACGAAGAGTTCGCAGCTGGGCCACAACCATCGCGAGCAACTCTTTTACGGGGTGGGTTTGCGGGCTCGTTTAAGAACCCACCCCGCCTGCAACCAGAGCTGAGGGGGAGGACGGGGCCTCAACAAATGCGACTCCATCTCAGGATCCGCCGTCTGCTCACATGGGGGTCGACGTACCTGTGGATGGGAATCCGCCTGCGCCTGCAGGCGTGCTCGAGCCACCTCCACAGGCGTGGTTGCCCGTCCCACAGGTGTCTCCACCACCTCCCATCCAGTCACGTGACCGGAACGCGCGGCTCCGCAGCCGCGCAACCGCCACACTCTGCCACGGTTGCAGCTATCCCCGGGACAGTGCATCCAGGCTTCAGGCGTGACGTGATGAGCTCCGCGGGATGCAGGCCCAGATCGACCGATATTTGGCGAGCATCGAACGGATGGAGCTCCTAGGGAGCCCAAAGAGGATTCTGCGCCCACATGGGCGCGCGCCCCGTATACCAGAACCGTCGATCAAGATCAATTAACAGTGCACTGACAGAGCTCGTTCACGCCGTCTGTGCATCTCTAGTTTTTACCGCTGCTCCTGTTGCGCGTGTACACATTAGTTTCCTCCCATGCATCTAGTACTAAAATGTCCTAGATGTTCGACTGGAGCCTCTGGTTCTGCTTTAGTCGCACCTCTATTTAAATGCCCAAGGAGCTGGTTGCTGAGGTACCGCTAACAAATTGGTTCAGTACAATAGTGACGTTCTAAAAGAATGTCACTTGAGGGCAAGTCTCCACCGGTGTTAAAAACGTACGTGCGGAGGTTAGTATGCCTACCGCGTTGCTTATTATCTTGCTTGTATGCTGATGTTAATTACAACGAAATGTGTTGTAGGAAACGAACTATTCATTGTGCTAATGCATCGTTGGATTTGGAAAAAAATGGTTACGAACGACGGTATATACAGCAAACTTTATTATATGTCAGCTGAGATAGTAGTACTTATGGGCTGTGAAACTAATTATATACTGCATTTACTAGTTTCCGAGGCCGAACTGGTCCTAGACTCCTAGTACCGAGTCACCGAAGTTGGAACAAAATGACTGGGGAGTACACAAATTGGACATGGCATCGTCGAGGACGTACACACGTACAGCAGGCTTGGAGATTTAACCTTTTTACCATAACCGGACGGCAGGCTTTGTAGCTGACGGCGTCTCTTTGACTCACGAATCACGTAGCAGCAGGCAACGAGAGAGATAGATGGGGCGCACGCCCATGTGGGCGCCGATGCATTTTCGCTAGGGAGCCGCTCATATGCTTTTTGCACCAAACGTCCGAACGCTCAAACGGGTACGGATTGCTTCCAACAACGTTCGACGCGTATAATTTTTTTTAAAGGCAGCGGGAGCACTGCTCTGTCATTTAAGAAGAAAGCAATTGTACATCACACGCCGAAGCGAACACCACCACGAACAACGCACGCAAACAAACGCACACTACAAACACTACACCACCACAACCTGGGAGAAGAATTAAAGGTAAACTATCTCAAACTGCGCCGCCGTCGCCAACGTTGTGCCGCGTCAAAAGGCACGGACCGCTGCAAGTTTGGACAGTAGCTCGAACACCTCCGCCATGGGGCTATCACACTCAAGCCGCACACACACGATCACCGATGGCCCTGGTGCAGTGGTGCTTCAGTATAACACTCCCGTCGCAGCACTAATGAAAACCACTGATCCTGGCCACTCTGCGTGGGGGCCTCGCCTCACCCACCGCCTCACACTCCTCTCCCTAGGACTCAGGTATCTGAGACCGCTAAGAGAGTGAAACCTCCACCCAGCCGACACCGGGAACACCACTGCACCATGTGTGTCACCTCAACACATCCAGCATCCATGGGCCCTTTGCACCTTCCTGCCAACACAGGCCATGCACACCTCCTCTGCCGCTGCGCTCGGGCAATGCGTATAAAATTGAATACACACAAGTACAGGAGAAGTGGGCGGACTTATACGCTTTTGGCAACGGTAAAGCTTGTTACAAGACACAAATACCATGCTTACACTTACATATTTCAGTTTTCTCTTTGTAAGGATGCCTACACTGTGGATGCCAAAATTTGAACTGCATCTAACGTACAGTGCTCTCTTTAGTAAAAGCCACATCATCCATATGTATGGCGAGTGTATATTGGAGAAGACCAGAAAACAACAAAACATTGCCATATGTTGAGGGAACATGTTTATTTAATCTGAACTACGAGATATTTATTGGTTACGTTGTGGAAGAAATTAAACTGGGAGGGGAGAACCGGAAAGTTGGAAACATACTTTTTTTTCCAACAGAAACTAGTATTACGTGTATGTACACAGAGTGAAACGAAAACGGAAACCGACAAAAACCTACGATCACTACGCAGTCACGAAGTAAAGGAAGCAACGAAATGCTATGCCGATCCAACAGCGGAGATGCAGACAGGGATTTCTATGACCACCATCTCTCACCGTTGGTTCTCTCCCAATCCCAACTATTCCGTGCGTCTTCCATTCCGCTGCTCCCCGGTCCATGGCTCTCGGAAAGCAGAGGAGCGTCTCCGGGAGCAGCTGAACATTTAGGCTTGGGCTCCGGCGACGGAATCCCGATGCTCCAAAAACCCAAGAACCGGCCATTGTCACCGCCGACGAACCCATCTGTCCCGTCCCTCCGGCGCACCATCTCCTGGCACGGCGAGCGGTCCACGGCGCGATCCCCGCCGGAGCTGGGCTGCCGAGAACCCACAGAGGCCGGCGGCGGCGGGTGGCAGCTCGACATGGAGGTGTTCTCCGGGAAATTGAGCTTGGCGTGGCTCCCGCGGAGGCGGAGCGCCGCGGCGTCGTAGGCGCGCGCCGCGGCCTCGGGGGTAAGGAACGTGCCGAGCCAGACGCGCGCTTTCTTCTTGGGGTCACGGATCTCGGCCACCCACTTGCCCCACCGCCGCTGCCTCACCCCGCGGTAGCCACGCCGCGCCGCCGCTGTACCTTGCTGTGCTTCCTGCGGCCACGGCGACGCCATTGGAGGTAGCTCGTGCGCCGGTGGCGGCATCTGGCCCTTCTCACATGGAGAGCGATCGTGCACTGTGAACGCAAAGCAGAGCACAACGACCACGTGAGCGTCCGTTAGGCGATGTGACCGGTGCAGGGGAGCAAACAGAGGTACCCGGAACGATGTGCGCCGGCGGCGGCGACGGCTCCCCGACGTGCCCACGGTGCCATCCCGTCGCCATCGACGGAAACGGCGGCGCGGGCGGCGTGGCGCCACGGCCATTGGCTATGACGTGCGTCAGGGCGGCCACAATGATCGCTTCCTCGGCGGATAACGCCGCCAGCGCGGGGGAAGACTGCGGCGGCAGCATCGTCGATCGGACGCTAGTGCCCTTCAATTCGCTTTGCGTTATCGTCCTGACGAGGAACAGGTTGAGAGGCGAGAGTCCAGCTTCTATTTATAGTTCACTGTGTCAGACTGCCAATGATCACGCTGGCTAATTTTGGCGGCAAGCGGCATGTTCCGCGGCCAAGGCGGTAACAAGATCAAGATCATCTAGAACCTGCGAGACTTTTCCATACAGGGATGCTTCGCAGAATCTCGGACTGGCGGCGAGTTATTTTAGTACTGGTACTGGAAGCGGTGTTGTCCAGATGCATTGTCTAAATTTTCTTCCAGTCCCGCGGTCCTATCATTTTTCAAGGACAAAGCTCCGCTATGCTACGCTCTGTATGGGCACCGGAGTGGATCCAAAATTGGCTATTGTGAGCTTTCAATTCCTTTTTGTTTTTTTTTCTCAAGGAAGACGATGTATGTTCATCCAAGTGATGGTATGTTGCTCATCCAGACGGTACTAGAAATAGGGACTTAATATAAATGAATTTTAACCAAATGCGTCACAAAGTTTAGAAATAATAGGGCGAGACCCTTGTAAGAAATGTTTATTTGCACAATATTCACAACGTAGTCTTGAGAGAAGTTCAATGGGGTATGTAGCACGAAAAAAGAACTTGAATTTCACCATCGAGAGTTGATCTCTTGGACCAATATTGGACCAATATTTGATTCTCTAGTCCGACATGATATCATGCTATGAAAGGAATCGATACTCGTACGTATAGCTTAAGAGTGGAGGGGTGAATTAGACATTTATAAAAAATTTAAACTACGGCACAATCTAGTTTACACAAAACATAAGCTAAAATATGCTATCTAAATGTACAACTATAGTTTCTCTAAGTGTTTGCACCCTATTCTAAAGAGTTTCGCAACCTGAAGCTAATCCTATTAAAATACTACTCTATAAAAGTAAAAGCACTCAAGTTGCCAGTGCGAAATATAAAAACGTAAAGGGAAGGGTTAGGAAATGCAAACTTTACTACTGCATAGACCATTATCCTAATCAACCTATACAAACCGTCCTAATCGACCCATACGAACCGGCCCAAAATGTTCCGCTTCGTTTAAGTAATTTGAAGCGGTGCAACAGGCAGCGCTATAGTATTCCCGCTTCGAATAGTCATTCTAAGCGGCTCAAAACGCGCCACTTAGAATAACAGTCATTCTAACCGGCGTGAATTGTTTTGCTTCGAAAATTCATAACTCTTGCATATATGGTGTCGGATTGAGAGAAGATTTATACGAAATTTGTACATTTTGACGAGATCTTCAACTTTGTACTTGAATGTTTTTTATTTGAGGTCGTTTAGATGTCCAAAATTTCAATATTCCGTTTCCCAGCCTTGTGTCCCGCTCTTGTAATTTAAATTTCAGATTGCATTCAAAATTTCATAACTCTTCCATATGATTTTGGATGAAGAGATAATTTATACGAAATTTGTACATTTCGACGAGATCTACAACTTTGTATTGAGATCTTTTAGATCATTTTCCAGCCTTGTTCCCGCTCTTGTAATTTGAATTTCAGATAGCATTCTAAATTTCATAACTCTTGCATATGTCTCGGATGAAGAGAAGATTTATACAAAATTTGCACGTTTCAACGAGATCTACAACTTCGTAGTTGATTTTTTTAGGTCGTCCTAAATGTCCAAAATTTCGATGTTTCCTTTCCTGCCTTTGTTCCCGTTCTTGTAATTTGAATTTCAGATTGTATTCTGAATTTTGTAACTTTTGCGTGCAGTCTCGGAGGAAGAGAAGATTTATACGAAATTTGTATGCTTTGAAGAGATCTATAACTTTATAGTTGAAAGTTTTTTTATTTGAAGCCGTTTAGATGCTCAAATAATAGAACTAAGCTTTAGACAACAAGGATCAAAAGGAATATAACTTGCTCATGCGTGCAGGAACGGTGTCTAGGCGAGATGGTGAGATGGTAAGTGTTGGTGGTTATGAAAGGCCCAAACAGTGAGGGTGGACCCTTAGGCCTGCTTGGCCTAGGACGGTTTCTAGGTGACTGAGTGACTAGAAATGTACGTAAAAATATGCTCTTTGACATGCCTATGGCCCTCCTTTTACAGGCTTGGAAGAGGGTAGGGGGTCCTATCAAAATACCGCTTTACCCCCGGTACGAAACCTGGTAACAGGTTTTCCTGGTAACCCTAGGGGCATAGCGGTAATCTCCACCAGAAGAGACCCCGCTCTGCCCCATCCTTTCTTGGGAGTTTCTAGGACTGATGGCGCGGGTGACGTAGCGGGGATGACAACTGCCCTAAACCGTACCACTCCCTCCGGGACTCCTCCGAGGGAAGCGGGCGTTCTGGCCATCCCATCCCGACGGGTGTCGGGGTGATGGCCACGAAACGGGGAACTGTGCTGCCGCCGGGTCCGCTGCTGAATCTAGCCTTCCTTTAATGACGGGAAACTTTTCCCTCTTGTCATTCCGGGACGTCTTCGTCCCGAGAAACCTCCGTGGTGTTTCCCGCTTCGGGACTTCTCCGGATGTAGAAGCTCCGAGACTCTCCCGGGGCACCCTGACAAGGGGAGCACTGGAGGGGCCGCGGCCTCGTGTTCCCCCCTCCCCCCCCCCCCTCCCAAAAAAAGAATAAAGAAAAAGAAGGGGAGGGGGCCATCTTCCCGGGGTTGTGACCCATTTCCCCAATAGTAAGGAAGGCTCGCGCAAGACAGGAGGTCGTGGGTTCGAAGGTTGGGAACCGCATGCGCGTATTTCGCGTGAAAAACGCGTGACTTGTGACTTGCGACCATAGCTTGGGGGTAGCCTCTTGGGCTAAAAAAATATTTTTGTCATTTTTATTTGTAAATTCCTATTTTTAGTAATTCTAAACGACGTGAATTGAGCCGGTTAGAATAACTTGTCAAACGAAGCGGTCCAAAATAACCACTTCGGATGACCCCTCATTCTAATCGGCTAAAGGAAAACGGTGAAAAAAAACCGCTCCGAATGAGGTTTTCACGCCGCTTAGGTTGATGGTCTGTGTAGTAGTGCTTGATGCGGTGATTTATCCCATGATATCGGTAGGCAAATGCCACCTGTAGTTCACATTGGAGCTCTACAAAGGATAAGTTCCCGCTCATCAAGATGAGATCTTCCGATCAAGGTCTTGACTCGCCACTAAAACTTCTCCAACCAGATGAGTCACTCGTCACGAAGACAAGTCTTACCTCACTAACTCTTCGGTCACCTTGATGTCGTCTCCACTAAGGAGCTTCTCCAGGAAGGAAGAGGTCTCCACGTCCCCGCACACAGTCGCCGTTGAGGCTCTACACCAGGCCGGAGGGTCGAAGACTTAGCGGCGAGTCATCAAGATTCCAAGGCGTCGGCCAGCACCTCTTGTACAAGATGGTCCACTCTAGAACTAACTCAAGACAGTAACACCTTGCTCTCACTCAATCTAGGCATAATCTTAGCACTCATACACACTCTAAGCTTATGATAAAACCTTTGCATATTCTCTTTTGCACTTTCATGGGTTGGATGTGTTCTTTATGTAGCCTGAGATTCAATAGACTCTAGTCACCCCAACAACTCAAAATGGATGAGTAGAGGGTATTATAGCTCAACAACTCGGGAGAGTCGTTGCCCAACGGCTAGTTCTCTTAAAAGTAGATCGAAAGATCCAATCTCCTTGGTGAGCTCTTGATCGGATACTAGCTGTTACGCCCCCTCAGCCCATGTCATCATTCATCTCATCATTTTATCCGATCCATGTAAAAACCTCCCGATCGGATCTTTTGATCATTTTATTTGAACTTGAAATATAGCCATTGCTCCTATGACTCCACTATTCATCATCTGATCAATACTCCGATAGGATCCACGATGGGATCTTCCGGTCCATCTAACTTCACTTCATTGCGCTTGATATCGTCTCTACGTATAGTGCGATATTTTCTTTTGAACATCTGGTCAATGCATTGATTGAATCTTCCGGTCACACACGACTTGAACCCCAAAGCCGATCAGACGACTCGGCATTCATCTGATCCATGTTCACTACCCCTCGATCGGATAAATAGGTCACCTCTTCACCATCTTCATCTCTAGGAGCGACCCTATCATGCGATCCATATATGTTATTAGGTCGATCGGATATTCCGATCGCCTATGTCTAGGAGAAACTCATCCAATTCAAACCACTTTAATCTTTAGCCAAAATCAAGTTTGTTTACAAGAAACCGCCATTTGCAACATGATTTGGGTGAGAATACTGTGACTTGGATTTATCCATGGGACCTAAAAACCTACAAATCACATTCTTGACAAACCATTAGTTCCAATGACTATGTTGTTATTCAATCACCAAAATCAACAATAACATGGCTCTTTGTTTCATGCTGGATTTTTCGATAGTTGATAATCTTAAGGTTGTCTGAGGGCACAATATTTTGCTCCTACAAAGAAAATATAACACAAACTCCTAGTCTCCTACCAAAAGACCTATGGTTACAATCCAAGCAATATTTTCGGACAGTTTTTATATGAGTCGACAACAGTTTTGGTACCCTTTTTAGCATTTCTTCTCAAGTGGTTGACAACTTTTCTAGTATAATTTGTGTATTTGTCAACAGTTATACCATGATCATTGACAGACTTTAGGTTGGTCGTTCAATTCGAGCTCCTTGTCCTTGTCAAGGACTCAATTTGGGATCAAATTGTAGGCAAAATTAAATGGCCTATGCAGGGGACCAATAAATCCATATGAATGAAAATACGGAGGTTTGAGTGATGGATATCACAATTTCGTATAGTGATTTCAGCTATGTATATATGGACTGTCTCGTAATTTTGGATTGATCTTTTTTTTTTTGAAAGGACAGCAAAAGGGTGTACCAGTGTCGTAGGCTCACGTACTATGCGGGGTTTGAGGGTAGGTGTTTAGCGCACGACCATTCCTGCACATAGATATGTAAAGGCTGAGGCTGGTACCCTAGACCTTTCGGTCACAGGCAGTGAGGCTCTACCACTACACCAAAGGACACCTACTACACCAAAGGACGCCTTGACAGCAAAAGATTAGCTGAATTTTTGTTAGTCGAAGGAAACAGAAAAAAAACAGCAGTTAGGAGTACAAAACAACTTTCCTGGTGGCAGGAAAGCACCCACAAACACAACTAAAACTAAAAACAAACCACCAAACAGGAGACGTGTGCTTGGGTGAGTTACTTAACGTGTCACGTATCGACTAACAAAATAATGGTGATAATCCATTGCATACGTTCGTCGGAATAATTAACATTGTTAGCAAACGCAACGCAAACAAAAGAAACAATAAGGTAATATCTATTCAAGTGGAAAGAGAGAGAGATTAACCTGGATGATAGGTGCCATGTTTGATTTAAACATAGCATCAGTAGTTAGGCGCGCAGAGATCTGAGTATGTCGAGCGCACTGCGCACCAAGCCGGCCGGCATCTCCGATGGCCATACCGCTCGGCCTGGAGCGCTCCAACGCCTCGCCGGCTCGCCCTCTGGACTGTTGCCGCCGCGGTGTGGCCGAGCCTGAGGTTGCGGCGCTGCACATCACTGGGCATTGGCAGCTTGCCAGGAAATCCAGACGGCGCCGAAGCCCCGCAGGGAAGCCAATTTGTGCAGAGAAGAGTGGCAGGGGAGAGGGGAACGAGATGAGGATGGTCGACAGGCATTCGTGGCAACGCATTTCCTCCCCGAGCGAACGCCAAATGCCGGGTGCCGGCGCCTCTTCCAACAAATATAATGGTCCGTGTAGTAGCTTGCATTGAACTAGAACGGCCACGAATGCAGAATGCTCCATTCGTCCAGTAGTAAAGAAGGCCACTGCTCCGTGGGTTAGGTGGAGGAAGAGGAAGACGGTGGACTGGTGGAGGGGCCTGGTGCCATATCTCTTGCATTGCTCAGCTCGTACAGAGCGGTGCAGCGGTGCAGCCGACAGCGGTGCGAGTACGCGACGGGAGGAGGAAGGCCGAGCATTCGCGAAGGGTCGTGAACGAACATAGCGCCTGCCTCGAGACTGACGGCCGGATGGCAACTTTGTTTGGGATTGGACGGTGCCGAACTGCCGAGTGCGGACACCAGGGCGACGTGGCTCCATGACGATCTGAGATGAGCCGACGACAAGATTCGTCCAGTAGTAAAGATAAAGATGGCCAGCCGAGTTGTGCGGCAATAAGGCATGTTCCACTGCAGGAATCATGAGGTTTGCAGTGTGTGGCATGCTTTACCGTGTGCGGCATATCGGACACACGGCAAAGAGCCTTCTTTGCCGTGTGTTTTATTTTAACCCACGGCAAAACGACGACTTTGTCGTGTGTCTTGTTTAGCACACGGCAAATTCATAAATAAAATTTCTCTTTTCATATCAAAATTTTTTCCACTCTCCGCATAGAACATGTGTTGCTCCATATTAAAATTTGGTACATTTTTATATTTGTTTGCTATATTTAATTAATTAATTATATTTTAAGTAATTTTTTAATCGAGTCAAATTTGAACCGCAAGTGATTGAAATAATAGAACAAAATGAGTGGAAAAATAATATTTATGTTATTTAACCCAGTTTGAGGCCTTGCACACGAAATGAAAAGAAATTTTGAACATCTTGTTCAAACAATATGACCGCTAACATGTGCTCGAATGATTATTAAATTCAAATAAAAGAAAATAAAGTCTGAAAATTATGAAATTTGTCATGATGTGATATCATAACACATGGAGGCTATGATAAAAAGTTGAGACGATTTCGCATATTTTGTCATAACGATGTTTACAAAATCTAAACATCTCATAAGAGTTCATGTGTTAGTGTATGTGAGGGAGTTAGTAGATGTATTTTTTAATACAAACTTTTATATATGATCTCGTATGGAAAAAAAACTTTATACCAAAGTCGTATAGCTCGATGAAATTTAAAACTTTGTAGTTTACAACTTTTGTATTTGAGATTGTTTAATATTTTAAAATATTATTATAAGTTATTCAATTTGAAATCATAGACTTTAAAACTTTAAAATGACCTCGGATGTAAATAAGTTCTATACTAAAGTCGTACAACTCGATAAAATCTAAAACTTTGTAGTTGTCAACTTTTGTATTTGAGATTGTTTAGTACTTAAAAAATACATTATAAACTATCCGATTTCAAATTTTCAAACTTTAAAAATTTCAAATGACTTCGGATGTAAATAAGTTCAAAATTGTAGAACTCCTTGTGATCTAAAACTTTGTAGTTGAACCTTTTTTAGTTTGAGATCGTTTAGCTATCTAAAAATACATTACAAGACCATCAAAGAAACACACTTCGCCATGTCATCAATCCAACTCCCACTCTCTCTTCTCCCATTGGTTCAAAGCAACTCACGTGGATCCATTGGCCCACCCCCTCCCTCTCATCCCCACGCTGCCTCCTCTCCCTCCCTCATCTCTTCTCCACCTCCCTCCCTATCTCCCTCTCTCTCCCTCACACATGGCGGCGGGCGCGGCGGGGCCTGGCCGACGAGCGCGGCGGCGCGGCTGACGGGCACGGCCGGGCGCTGGCGGCGGGGCCTGGCCGGCGGGCGCGGCGGACGGCAACGGGCGCGGACGGCAGTCGTCGGCAGCGGGCGCGGCCGGCGGCAGGCACAGCCTGACGCGGCGGGGCCTGCCCGGCGAGCGCGGCGGCGCGGCCGACGGGCACGGCCGGGCACTGGCGGCGCGGCCTGGCCAGCTGCAACGGCGTCACGGCGTGCAGATCGGCGGACAGCCAGGGGACCACGCTGGGCCCGTAACTTTTTTTATAGTTTAAAACTGTGTTTGCCAAGTGTCTAATGAGCACACGGCAAAGATTTTTGCTGTGTGCCCGAGATACGGCACACGGCAAAGAAGGCTTTGCCGTCGTGGTGTTTACCGTGTGCTATTTTGCACACGGCAAAGCCGAAGGCACACGGCAAAGCGTTTGCCGTGTGCGTTTTCGGCTTTGCCGTGTGTGGGAGGCACACGGCAAACCTCAGGATTCCCGTAGTGTTCAGTATTCTCCGTCCTATAATAACCGCAGCTTTATGTTTTAAATTTTGTCTCACGATATAAGAAAGCAAATAGCAAGTTTTCATGCATAGCAGTAGCAGCAGGCAGCGGAGAAATAAACAAACGGCACCGATAGAAACCTACGGATGCTCTCGTCCACTCGTTCTTTGTGAAGCTTGGCCTCGTGTGAAGCTACTACGGCTCCGGTACGGCCTACGAACCTGCGAGATATTCTGTGGGGTAATTTCGTCATTTATTAATTTTTTTAGGTTTTCGTACCCAATCTTAAAATGCTAACTTATTTTGGGACATTGGTGGTAGCTAATTACATACTACTGGTTTTTGTTACTCCAAATGAGAAGCTTCATGCTGAGAAGAGCTTTTTGTCTCAAAATGTACTGATTCAATGTATACAGTCTTTTCTATTGAAACTAGTATATGTTCCAAAGAGAGTACGGTAAACAATGTCAATGCCCTCTCCCGAAGTTCGTCGACTAATACCGAGAGGAGTTATGTTATATTTCTAATTTTGACAAAAGATCTAATTTTAACTATGGTTGAGGATTCAAATGGAATCAGTTATGGTGTAGTTCGATGAATCTAATCTAAATGTACTAGGAGTGAGTCCAACAAATAGGAAATGTGTCGGTTACTCTGAGTGCAAGTTTGGACGGCGGCGGGGCTTGCGCAGACTCTAGAAGAACAGCTTACACCCAGCCGCACCGCAGAATCTTCTAGAACGCCGAAGTATCCATGGATCTGCAACTACTAGAAACTTCAGTTCTTCCATTTTTCTGACTTGCTCCTCGTACAGACTCCAGAGCACGTACGGAGAGTATGTATGTACGCCCAGAGGAGCGCACGTCAGCACGTGGTCTTCCACTCCGCTCCTCGGAACTTGCTCTGCCAGCCACCGTCGACGCGAGCGGGCCGGATCTATCCGATCCGCCGCCGCCGCCATCAACGGTTACACACGCACCGTACGTACCCATCAGTGCATGCTACCGCGAACCACTCCTTAAGGTTGTCTGAGGGTACAATATTTGGCTCCTACAAAGAAAATATAACACAAATACTCCTAGTCTCCTACCAAGAGACCTACAATTACAATCCAGGCAATAATATTGTTGGACAGTTTTTACATGAGTCGAGACAACAGTTTTGGTACCCTCTAGCATTTCTTCTCAAGACGTTTCTAGTATAGTTTGTATATTTCCAAACGGTATAACCATGATCATGGCAGACTTTGCCCACAAACACGCTGCCCACAGCCGGTATTGTCCACTTGCAAACAGATGGTTGGCAAAAGTAAATAATCTTCGATCTTTGCATCAATGCAGTATCAATAGAGAATGAGAGAAGTAGGGGACTATAGAATTTTAAACACTGTTTGGGTCAGCTGATTAATTAGGATGGCGTGTCACTCTAGTTCATTTCTCTTCCTCAGTTAATTATGAAGAATGGCATCCTAGATCATTTTATCAAGATTTTGGATCGACCCAATGACCCAAAATAATTAGTACTTGCATCCTTGCTGAGGCTTCGAATTGTCCGGTCCCCTTCCAGTTAACAATTAAGTTATGGTTCAGTGCAAACTAGCTTTCCCTAAAACCCTATGGTTTTGCCTCTGTTAGTTCTAATGTTGATCAACCACGATTAATGATGATTTATAACTAACCATGTTTTATTAGGCCTCCTCCAATGATGCCAGCTCAGCTAGCTCATAAGTGTGCCACATCAGATTTTTGCCTATGTGGAAGAGAGAGGATGAAGAGCTATCTCTTGTTTAAGAGATAGTCTCATGCACACGTCTCCATATCATGTGAGGGTAACATGTGGGGTTATCTAGACATAAGAGCTAGCATTTGACTCTTATTGTTGGGTGACGTATCTCTTAAGCTAGCTCTTAGATGTATGAGCTAGTAACCTTTGGAGGAGGCCTTAGTACCGTGTTTTAGCACTAACTCCCTCTTGGTATGCTTCCTATTGGCTCAATCGATCGAGTTGTGTGGCAACTTAACAGGGCATGTTCAATAGCCAGTTACATACAGGTTTTGTTACTCCAAATGAGAAGCTTCATGCTGAGAAGAGCTTTTGCCTCAGAATTTACTGATTCGATGTATCAGTCTTTTCAAGCATTCCAAAGAGTATAGGGTAAACAATATCAATGCCCGCTCCGGAAGTTATTTAGTTGACTTATAACGAGAAGAGTAATGGTACATTTCTATAGTTTTGACAATAAAAAGATCCACCAGCTAGTTAGTAGCGGCTAATTTTAATTATATGGTGGTGGATTCAAATGGAACCAATCATTGATTAGTTCAATTAATCTAAACATACTAATTAAGTCCAATATAAATGAAATGTGTCGGTTACTCTAACGCTAGTGAAGTCCCGCGGAGTCTTCTAGAACGCCGAAATATCCTAGGGCTATGCATGGCGTACTACTAGAAACTTCGGCCGCGCAGCCCCGCCGGGAACCTTCTAGAACGCCGACGAAATATCCCAGACATCAGTATGGCGTACTACTAGAAACTTCGGTTCTTCCATTTTCCTTGATATGCTCCTCGTCCAGACTCGAGTGCATGTACTCCGGTACGTATGCCCAGAGGGGTGCACGTGGGTCTTCCGCTCCGCTCCTCGTCCTCGGAACTTGCTCTGCCATGCATCCGATCAGGCGCCATCAGGTGGACAGGGTGCCGTGGCGCCGCTCGGCGCGGCGGCGCTGCCGACGCCGCTCGCCCATACGTATATATCTCGATCTGGTACAGTTAGACGCACCGTATAGCCATCAGTGCACACCGCGAAACACCACCCCTCCGACGTCATATACGTATAGTACTTAGCCAGGTGTAGCGTCGGGTGGCGACGACCGGAACGACGTGACGTGTTGGATTATTCGGACGCATGTGACGACCGACGTGGAGGCGGCGAGGAAACGTGTACGGTGTGAACGTGGCAGTGGGGACACATCGGCCATCTTAGAGTGCTAACATGTCCGAGTAACTATGTAAGACGCCAAGAAATAAAACGCAATTATAAGAGACACGGAATTAACACGCGTCTCCTTTCCCATAAAGGAGACGCGGGTTAAATAGCCGCGTCTACCGTAGTTAACCCGTGTCTCCCATATCAAACAAAGCAGACGCGGGTGGAGAACCTGCGTCGCGCGTTAGAAAATCACGTCTCCCTTATGTCTCATTAGGGGAGGCGCTATTTCTAAATCCGTGTCTCCCGGACCTAGCCGCGTCACTGATGTTGCCTCAAAGGGGAGACGCGGCTACGCAAACAGCGTCTCCCCAACTACGGAAGTCGCGGCTTTATACCCGCGTCGCCCGTAGGGAAAGAGGGGAGACGCAGATCATGCAGACGTTGTACCCGCGTCTTCCTACTGCATCAGGGGAGACGCGGATCGTGTACACGCGTCTCCCGTAGATCCTTCACGTAATAATGTCATGTGTCGCAACACATGTACTTGTCTGCTGCCGGTCGCGTACTGTGCGCCGCCAGTCGGAAGCACGGACCAGCGCCGTCGAGCCATGTCCTGAGGGCTTTCTCCGGCCGGCGGTGGCTTCCTTCTCGCCGCGTGCTCCCACGATCATCCTCACTCGACCGCCTGCGCGCTGCTCGCCCGGCCGCCGACGTCCTCAATGCCGCCCCGTGTCGATCGGCGGCCTCTGCGCACCGTTACCCCGCGCCGATGGCCTCTGCACACCACCGTCCGCCACGCTAGCGGCATCTGATCACTGCCGCCCCGCGCCGGCGCGTGGCCAGCCTGCACACACTGCCCCGCGGCCGCGCCATACGTGCCAGCCGCTACGTAGCTCCCTGCGTGGCCGCCGCGCATAGCTCCAGCTCCAGCTCCCTCTACCTAGTCGAGCTCCAGCTCCGGCCGGCCAGTTCATTGAGCTCTGATATGATCATCTCTTTAGCTCTTTGTTCATAAAGTGCACCTGCAAAAGGTCTGAATTTTTTCTCCTTTTCTGTTATGAGAATGGTGAATTTAGACTGAATGAATTAGAAATGTGCCTTTCCTTTTAGTAATTTGATCATATGATGAATCTTGAGGCATCTCTTTGCTGCATGCCGTGGCTCCACTTACTCTCTGAAGTTTGCTTAATAAAAAGGGCATTCTAGTCAGCAACCAGTCAGCAGGCCAGCTACACAAAAGGTGATTTGGCTTTTCCCTTTCCTATGATCTAATTAATTTTGATGAACATATATATGAAATAGGATTGGAAATGTATTTGGATACAATTAAACGAGAAACTTGAACTTGGATGTAATTACGTAAATTTGGATGCAATTACTTTACTTTTAGTAATTCATATGTTGAACCTGCCCAAGGTTGTTATGTTTTTCCTTTATGTTGTGCAAATATTTTTTTGCATTGGAATGTGAATTTTGGTTGAGCATATATGTGAATTTTGATTGATCTTGCACTAGAAGAAACTATTTATTCCATGACAGTCAGTTTCCGTCGTAAAAGCCTCAAAAACTGTCACAAAATGCATTCTGTGAGGGTTTCAAATTCCATCATGGATTGAGCGTCACGGATTAAATCTCGTGACGGATTTAAATAAACCCTCACTGATTAACTCAAATTGTGACGGTTCCGAGCTGTCACAGATTAGCCATAGGCCCAGTGAAGCCCAAACCTAGCCCAATATTAGTGACGGTTAGAACCATCATGGATTGAAATCGCCACATCACCATGAGACACATGGCTGCTAAGGTGGACGCTGACTTGGATGCTGACATGGCTACTGCTACTAACGTGGACGTTGACATGGATGATGACGTGTACGGTGATGTAATCATATTTTTGAAATAGTTTTTCAATATTTTATCATTTATAAAAATACCAAAATCAATTGTGGGCCACAAATTTCCAGCCCAACAATTATAGGCCCATTTATATTTCAGCCCATTCCAATTTAAATTTCAATCCACCAAAATCAGATTTCAGCCCAAAACAAAATGCATTTTGGGGACGGTTCAGCCCAAAACAGCCGCACAACAGAAAATGAATACTAATTTCAGCCCACCAAAATCAAATTTCAGCCTAAACCATTAGATTTCAGCCCAAAACATGCACACAACAGAAATTAAATTAGAGAATATTCATCCAGGTCATATTCTAGAGTCTTACAACCATCCATATCGAACCACAAGTTCATACAACAATCAACAAGTTCATACAACCTTGTTCATACACCACAATTTCCATCCAACAGAAGCAAGGCACTGTGGCACATGAGCCACTCAACCCAAAAAAACAGCCTGAAAGCTCCTGCAAGGGCATGCAGTTGCAGCAGCAACAGCCCAAAATAGGTTCTAGCAGCATCAGCAGCACAAAATAGCTAACTTGATCGAACCTGACGTAGCACAAGTTCCAGTTTTGCATCCATGTCAGCCTTCATCTTCTTCATCTCCTCTCAGTAAGAATGAATTCATCATGCAATCAGAGCTAATAGAATGATAGTAAGAGAAACTTACTACGCTGAGATCGTCTCAGTCCTTGGAAACTCTTCAGCACACTTCCAAATTGATTAGACTCTTCTAGGTAGATGGTCTCCATGTCATAAACCTGGGATCATATTGACATTAACATTAGTTCAACAAGATCTTCTAAAATCATGAACAGTAAGAACTTTAAATTGCTCTGGTTGCTCGCTGCCCTCACACTCGGTCCACATTCCAAAATACTGCATTACTCATACACTAATACTCTAATCAGTCTGGCACAAATACTTCCACAACTCTCAAGCATAAGTCAACAGTAGGTATCCATCACACATAGATATGAAGTGCTAACATAATGTCTTTGGGTATAGCTGTGCCTGAGCCTGCACTTAACCGACTTGCTTCTCCTCGTGTTGCCATTAAGATGAACTGCTGCAAAACAGGACAAGCATAGCTATTACAGATTGACAGATACTCCACACTAATAAAGAACAAATCAACATGACATTAGTTCAGTAGACACTAGATGGTGGACATACATAAATAATAAAATAAGACTCAGGCACAAATTCGTAGAGAGGTAGCAATGAGCACTTAACTAATTAACACTGGGCAAAGACTCAGTGCAGAGGAGGCAGACATGGGCAAGTAGTAAAATACAGAGCAGAGCATCAAAGGCGTAGAGCAGCAACAGGAAGGGAGGGCAACTTTTAACACATATTTACCCGAAGATTTACATTTATGAAAGTTCCATTATCCATCAGATAGGTACATATTAATTGGATATTGATAATTTTCTTGCCTAAAAATGTAGATGGCGGACCGAAGGTGGATGCATCTTCAGAATTGTAATTGTGAAGAGTACTTGAGTGGCCTAAAGTCATTCATTGACGCAGCAGAGGCGGCCATGTCGACCCGGCGCATGTCTGCCATGTGTTGTCCATGCAAGGATTGTGTGAATGTGAAGCAGTTTCCAAATGCGTTGCATGTGCATGCTCATCTCATTATCCACGGTTTCATAGTTGACTACTTGTGTTGGAACAAGCACGGAGAGGAGGGTGTTAATGATCGAGACCTCAAGAGAGGCCAGCAAACCACTTATCATGTGGGTGAAGGAATATCTTTTGATAAGCAGACCACTTGCCAGGATGGTGATGAAAGGTTCCCTGAAAGTCCTATCTGTCAAGATGATGAAGCGCATTGTGGCAACCAGACCAAGGGGCATGATATGAGTGAGGAGGATCTCGCTGACATGGGTGACAATTATGTGGATATTGCTCAAAAAATGAAGGAGATGATGCGAGATGCAATGTCATACGATGGGTGTACTAGTAAGGAGTTTGTCAAACTGAAAAGGATGGTGCAAGATATGAGGACCCCACTGTATCCGGGCTGCAAAGAAAAGTGGAACAAACTGTTCACATCACTCAAGTTTCGGCAGCTAAAGGCAGCCCATCATTGGACCGATCGTGGCTTCAAAGCATTGTTAGATCTGCTAAGGGACATGCTTCCCGAGAAGAATGAGATACCGTTGACCACGTACGAGGCGAAGCAGAATGTTTGCCCTATGGGATTGGAGGTTGAAAAAATTTATGCTTGCAAAAAACGATTGTGTCCTATTCCGTGGAGACAATGCAAATCTCACAGAATGTCTAGAGTGTGGAACCTCTCGATACAAACGAAGGAATGATAGGGTGATGAGAAAAGAAAGCATGGAGCTCCTCAGAAGGTCGCATGGTATTTTTCATTAATACCTCGCCTGAGGCGTTTGTTTGCATCAAGCAAGGATGCAGAGCTCTTGCGTCGGCATATGGAAGGCCGCAAGGATGCCCACGTCTCCCACAGCATGTAAAGGGAGACACGAACTTGGAGACGTGGTTAAGGCGCGTCTCCTTTCTTGATCTCTTACATGGTGAGTATGTCGTAGATGTGTACTCCCTCGGTCCCAATTTAAATGCACTTTTAAAGTTTGAACGAAAAAATTACATTGGATGGAAATGACGTTATTGCCCTTGTAAAAGTAAATAGGTGGCCTGTAGACTGCAGTGTAATTGTTGTTGTCGGTTTGAAGCAGGAAAAATGAGACGCAGAGAAGAAACCTGGTTCTAGCAGTGCAAACTGATTGTGTGGCCGTGGATGCTTTGCTTTTTGTTGCTTTATTCTTTTTTTATCAATTAGGGCCCACATATACCAATAAAACAGCACTACTGTCAGATTGAAGTAGTAGTATGGTGCAGTTAATTTGAAAAAAAAAATTGAATTGCTCAGGTGCATATAAAATGGGAGGGAGGGAGTATATATCATCCCATGTGGAACCCCGACGTCTATGGTTGCGAACAGTTAGGTCAGTCTATTTTGTTTATTTAGATCTAAAAATAATACATGAAAAAGAAATAATAGATTTTGCTTCTGATCATCTCCTTTAATTTGTGTAACCATTCCCTATTATTTGTGATCAGCTTTAGAGCTAAAATATTATAAAAATTATAGTGTTTTGTTGTGTGGGGTTGCCGAAGCCGGTTCTTTTCTCTAAAAGGATTGCCTATTCTGAATTATTGGTCATCGAATAACCGGTCGGAGCGAGCGAGGTAGTAGATCGATCAATCACCGCGGACCACCCATGCACGTGTCTGACGCACACACAAGTCACCGCTCGTGGCCACCTTCGAGCAGCAAATCCGCCATTTGTACATAAAAGCATCTCCGGCAACCCACTTCAAATGATACCAATACCTAAAAATTACAAAAAAAACCTAAAAACAGCCAAAAACTTGATCAACAGATGACCTATACAGATTGATATTTTAGATGGAGACCCAAATATACCAATTCAAAGTGTAGATTGCTAAATTTTACTCTCTACGCAGGAGAGCCCAACCACCGGCACTAGATCCTTTCTGCACTCATCTCGTTGCCGCTCTTTTCCCCAACCGCGCCGCTTCCGGCCACTGCACCTCACTGGAGCCGCCTCTAGCCACCGCATCAAGCCACTGCACCTCGCTGCCGCACGCCATCACCTTCAGCCCTGCAACAAGTTGCACCTCGGCGTTCGTCCCTCGGTCCAACCTTGGCACGCCACCGGTCCCAGCTCCCCGCCATCGTAGCCGCCTGTCGCGGCCTTGCAGATTGATGCCGTGACCTCGCAGGGCGATGATGAGCTGTGTCATGTGCGGCGCCCATCGCGAAAAGGAAGGAGAAGGCGATGAAGAAGTCAGAGATTTGAGAGATGTTGCTGACGATTCGTCATCATCCGCTTCGATTCAAGGATGTTTCCCGTCGATTCAACGAACCTGAGGGAGCTCCACGACACCGCGCCGCCACTCCAATGATCGTGGGGGAGCCCGACCCCGCGGGTGAGGGCGAGCCCACCGTTGAGATCCAGAGGGGGAGGTGCAGGACGCCGTTTGTTGCCTGCACAAGGGCGAGGGGAAGAAGAGGGGAGATGTGGGCGGAGGCGCGGAGCAGTGAAGGGCAGGTGCGCCCGGAGTAGCGGCAACCGGCAAAGGGACGAGGGGGAAGAAATGGGAGGCCCAGGTGGAGGGCGGAGCAGTGCCATGAAGAAGGGGAGATGAGAAGGTTGTTTTGCATATTGATCCCTAAAAAAGTTTTAGTTCACATATTAGTCCTTGAGAGAAATATAGGTCACCGATTTTAGGTATGAGAAGACAACTTTGAAACATCTAAATTTTTCTCTCTCATATACCTAAAAACGCTATTAGGTATCCAAATATACCAAAGCTGCTCACTGCGTCTTCAAAACACAAAGGTTTTTTTTTTCTTTTCTGTTCTTGTCCCTATTTTGAAGTGTAATTGTGTTATACCCTCATTTTTTTAACTTTGTGATTCTGCCCTTGGATGTTCACAAGTCTTTGTGATTTTTCCCTTGGTCTTTGCGAATTTACCCTTGTTTTGACCATTGATTGGGGGCAAAATCGCATTGACTTGTGAATAGGGAAGGGCAAATCACAAAGTTAAAAAAAAAAAGGGCAAAACCACAATTGCACTCCAAAGTCGGGTAAGAACACAAATGTCCCAAACTCAAAAGGGTACAAGGATGGAACTGATCATATTTGTTTTGCATGCAATCAGATTTGGAGAGTATTTTCATATATTTTAACTTAAATACGGAAATAAATTTGAATGCTCTTAAATGCAAATACAAAATATATAATTTAATTCCTGATATTTGCATGATTTCTATTTGGAAGACATCATATATATGTATTCGCTTTATCAAATGCTTTTAGAAGAACAAAATTATGACACAAGTAGACATTAAAGTATGAGTATATGACACATGTAGGTAAAAGTTAGCTTGTGAGAAAATAGTGTATTTACCAAATATTTCAATAAATATATGCACATTTTATATGAAAATATGTAAAAAAATATATTGATAACTACATAAACTTATTTAAATTAAAATTATATTATATCTTAATATGAAAATAACATTGACCATAGAAAATAGAGATCTCACTTTTAAATAGTTTCAATGGATATAGCACTAAATATTAGTTAAAATTAATACCATTCGTTAACTTTTGAATAGTATCATAATGTACTTTCATTAGTGATATTAAAATTAATATCATTTGTCAATAGTTATTGGGACATTTACTCTCTTTATCCTGGAAAAAGAGTCCCTAGAAAATCTCATGCTGATTAATAAAGACTTAAAATGCACATGCACATATTTGGCGCTAATTGGCTGCCACATGCACATATCCATACCAATTAGAGAATAATATCATATTTATGGGATAAATTTTGAATCCTAGACTGACTTGTTTTTGGTCAGGAGGGACTGATGGTTTGATGATACTTTATTTTTACAGATACGGATAATGCCGACATATTCATATATGAATATGAAATCGGATAGAGAAAATAATAGAAACATATTTGGTTATATAAATTTTAAATTATGTTTTAAAAATTGCTCGACTAATGATAATTTATCGATGATTAGTTGATCCGTGGACATCGATCACGCAATTCGATTATATTACATAGTTGATCCATCAGACGACTATTCATGATTTATCGTATCATTGTCGCAGTGTGCATATCTATATTATAAAAAGCGAAAGATTTTCGACAGTCAATCGTCAAAAGTCAAAAGACACATGGGTCCGACAGGTGGGCCCTTCATCCTTCGTCAAAATTAGCTTACACCGTCGGATTTTATGATGATTGAACGCTCTAGATTAATTTGAAGAGTTCATGTTGACTACATCTCACCTTTGAGCCTATAACGTCAGATTTTATGATGATCGAACCTTTTAGATTAATCTAAAAAGTTCATGTAGACTACATCTCTAAATTAGTAATTTTTTAAAAGGCATGTGTCGTTCTGCTAGTCTATACATAAAGAATAAAGCACTTGTCAAAAACCTAGAATTTCTGCCCTGTTTAAAGCGGGAAGAAAATAAAAAGCATACTAAATGCTACGTAGTACAATCTCTGTAGAGAGTAATTTCTAGCAGGGTTGCTTTTCTCCATATCATTTCCCGCGTTTTCTCAGTTTCATGGCTCCCACAAAAAGCAGAGTAGCATCGACGGGAGCAATCGAGTCCGTTGCCATGCAATGGCGGAGCTACCCATACAGCAGGGTGGGACAGCTGCCCCAGCTACCGCCGGAGTAGAATCCCATCCCTTATGGAATTTTCAGGTGGCCAGAGGCGAGCACGAGGTTGGAAGGCGAGTGGCGGCGGCGTTCTGGCGTGTCTAATGCTGGAGGAGGAAGAAGGAAGGAAAGGGCTGATTTGGGCCGTCGTGGCGGTTAAGTTGAAAAGGCCCAACCCAATTATTTTGGCCAGCAGCAACCCACCTTTAACCCTTCATTTGCTTGTTGACTCGCTCGGCTCGTGTGACACCCTCAAAATTAATAAGGATTATTTAATTAATTATTAAGTTTATTAGACTATTATAGGGTAGAATAGGAATTTCTAGGAAATAATAATAATAGAGAAATAAAATAAAAGTTCTATAACTTGAGTGCCATATAAGGATTGAAATAGCATAGGAAAGCCCTAGGTTTAAATTAAAAGAAGTTGATTCAAAAACCGAATTCAAAAACCCTTTCAAAACCCTTAGAAAAATAAGAAAAGAAATCCTTTGCTGATGGGCCGGCCAGCCGCGGCCCAGACTTCCTAAAGTCTAGATTAGGCCCCCCAACTCCCCTCCCTGGCTCACTCCCGCGCGGCCCAGCCCGGTTCCCACCTCCCTCCAGCTTTCCCCCGCGAAGTCCACCCCACGCCCTTCAACTTCTAGCCCAGTTCACCCCGCCCCCTCCTTCTTCCTCCTCCCTCTCCCTTCTCCGGTTCCTCCCCACTCCCTCATAACCCCGGCGCCGACGCCGCCGTCGGCCATCCTGCCACCGCATCGTCCCCGGCCCTCGTGGCAGCCGCAGACTGATGCCACGTCTCCATCTCCATCTCCTGCTTGCGTCAGGGAGGCCATCCCGGCACGGGAGCCCCCTCCTCCTCCATCTCGCAGCGCCCGTACCACCGCCGCCGTCGCTCGATCCACTTCCTCCGGCCAGGATAGACCCGACAACGGCGCGCAGGACGCGTGTCACCACCACACGAGGCCACCGCACATGAAGTGCGGCGCCGACACCCTTTCCCCGGCCATCCGCACGAATTACCGCGGCGGCACGCGTCGCACGCCGGCGAGCTCGCCGTGCCACGCGTCGTAGCTCTGCCGCCCTGGTGAGCCCTCGGGGAGCACCGCCGGGCTATAAATAGCCCTGCGCGCGCCCCGGATGGAGCTCACCCTCACCACACAATACCGCACCGCCACAACGGCCACCACTGCGAGCGTAGAGCGCCGCCGCACTGCTCCGGCAGCCCTGCCGCCGCCAAGCCCCTAAATTTCTCTCCGGCCGCCGCGACGCCACCCAGAGCACCCCGTGGCGCCCAAGGTGTGAAGCAAGATGCCCCAAAGGACGCTCGCGCCTTGAAGAGCGCCACCCGAGCTCCGTCGCGACGGGTGGCAGCCGCCGGTCGACCGCGCCGCTGCTCCGGCCATTTCTCACCTCTGCGACACCACGGTGAGCACACTAGCACCCTGCCACTGCCACCGCCCTTTCCCCGCTCTCTTTCTCCCCTCTCCAACGCCTAACCGAGCCACAGCCGGTTGCCGTGCGCGTCGCCAGTGCCCCGACGAGCCGCCGGCCGGCCCTGGTACCCCTCCTTAGCACCTCTGCACCCCAGCGTGCTCCACACGACCCCGCGGACGCGCTCCACCCACCACTAGAGGCCCAGAGACCCCCAACCCCAGTTTCCCCTCTCCACCGCTCGCCGCCCGAACTCCGACGAGCCTGTGCCGCCGCACCAGCCCCTAAACCTCGACGAGATCATCCTCAACACGCCCGCCGTACCCCCCTGAACCCGTAGGTGCCTTCACCGCCGCGAGAGCCGCCCTGTAGCTGCCGGCGGCGAGCCCTCCGGCGGGTTTCCCCTGCTGCCCCTCCGCGCCGCCGTGAAGGGCGGCAGCTGCGTTGGCGCCCATGTGGCAGCCACGCCAGCGCGGGCCCCGCCTGCCGGCCACCCACACGGCCACGCCAGCCGCCACCTCCCCCTCTCCGCCTTGCGTGCGCCCGGTCCAGTGGACCGCAGGCTCATGGCCGAGCGGTCCACGCGCCCACGCTGCCGGCCCATGGCACAGGAGCGTGCGGGCTGGCGTCAGCCGACCCCACTCGTCAGCCGCACGACAATAGGAAAAATGCTAGGTACACCCGGCTTAGTACACCCAAAGAGTTATTTCTCCACCTTAGAAATTCCCAAAAATTGCCAGAAAATACATAAAAATATTAGGGAAAATAATAAGCTATTTAGTACCATCCAAATTATTTATACACATTTCTAGAACTAGGATTTAAAAGGATTCTTTTTCAGCCTATAGGAAGCCTTCGTTAACGTACCCCGGTTTATGCCAAATCCAAAGTAAAACCCCATAAATAGCCAATAAATTCCTAGAAATATTAGATTATATTCTAAGGTTTTTCATAAAGTTAGATTTCCTACAAACCTTTCCTAAGCCTAGAAATGGTTTATTGCCTTTCACCGACATTTCCCAAACCCCGCCTAAACCCCCGGGAAACCCGAACCCTTTCAAAACGCCGGCTCTAAACCCTCGATTAACCTAGAAACCACTCCTATGGCCGTTCTCCCCAACCCCTCTCCTCGCCAGTAATTCATTTGCTGTGATAATTGATTAGTCATGTATTTGTATTTGTGTAAATACTTCGCCAGGAAACCTCATGATTATAGCCCCGGCGGAGACTATCATCGTATAAGGCAAGTCTCAGCAATTTCCTTGCTCATATTAATCAACTGCATTAATATGCTCTACTCCTTACTTAATGTCTGTAGTTGCATTGAGAATTAGCCACTCAGATACCCCCAACTACTAAGACACTACCCAGTGCCAGAAACCCTGGTTGCGAGAGGCACCAAGGGGGAAGAAGATGCGAGGTAGGGTGGATAGTCTCGGAGGAGCTCCTATCCAGAGGCCTACCTTGGTCGCTTAAGGACCGGTTCTTGGAAAAGTCTTTCCAATGCCATGTACGGCTATACGGGCCAAAAAGGACATAGCCTTCGGGAATGCCCTGTAATGTGAGGCCTCGACTCACACTCCACCAGCTACCTCTGGCAAAGTTACCCCAGGGGCCACGGTGGGCAACGGAAATGCTGGAGACAGCCCCAGACAGAGGGCTGGGACTGGTCGGCACGGGTCGCATGTGACAGGGCTGGTAGGGCCCATGGGCGATGCATGCCCTAAATTATATGATGCATCCATACCCGGGTTAGTGTCCTTGTGTGGACGTTTATGCGATCCCTGTTTAGACCCCAGTATCATCCGTGGGTAGACCCAGATGGAAGCTGTCCAGAGATGGACGCCAGTGGATATGAGTCACGTAGGGTGGCCCTGCCGTTGGCCACGGGAGGGTCGCCTGACCGTATAGTTTCAAGAGTACAAACCTCTGCAGAGTTACCCAATCTATCGATAGCCGTGGCTCTCGGTTATGAGCCCGTCTGGTTAAAGCTCCCACAGATTAGCCAAGAATAATCCATAGGAGTGACGATAATGAGATGAAGGTGATTGCGGGATCGACAGAAGGATCCGGGCCAGAATCACCGGGGGACTGGTAGGGAGGTTCTTGCCCCTCCAGGACCCAACACCGATTTATTAATCACTTGTCAACTAATAATGCATGTTCATACCTTTTGATTGTTAAGTACTTGCTGAGTGCGGTGGTACTCAGACTTGCTTGTAAAATCTTGCAGCCCCATCGGAAGGCTTCCCTCCCTTCATCGGCACTGCAAGTCGTCCCGATCAGGTCCTAGTTCCGATATTCACTTTTCAAATCTGGTTAGCCGTTGCCAACTCTTATGCAATTAATGTTTTCCTTTACCAGGAAATGACATTATTTCATGCTAGGTGGGCCCGCCGGGTGGCGGGGCCCACAGCTCGGCCCTCGATCCCGCTCGCTCGCGCCGTCCCCTGCCCCTGCCGGTCGCCGGCGGCAGCCACCGCCAAACCCTAGCCGTCGTTCGCCGAAGCCACCGCCTGCCGGTCGCCGGAGCTGTCGTCCACTGGAGCCGTGGGGGATTTCATGGAGGAGGGGGCGGGAGAGCAGGGGAGCGCCTGAGGGAGCAGCGGCGCCCCGGGCGCGGCGTGGATGCCGCCACCGCCGCCCCTAGGTGCAGCCCTCCGCGGCTCCTCCCGCGGCAGGGCGATTTCATGGAGGAAGGAGATAAGCAGGGGAGCGGCAGCCATCAGCCCATGAGGCCATGACCATGATCATGCGTCCCTTTCATACATGTTTTGCTTCTCTTCTTTTGACAGTGGCGAGGACGCTCACAACCTGTTCGACTCGAAGTTTCAACCAGCACTTTTATCCCTTTCATTTTTTACTATGAAATGCAATTGCTAGGTAGATTAGAGATAGGCTAGTTTACCAATTACCAGGTGTCTTGCTGGAGGATACGGTAGGATGTGATAGTGATGTTTTTTAGATCTAGTATGGAACTTGAGCTCCATTCTCAATTATGTCGATGAGATCATGAGAAGGATTATTGCTAAATGAATTTGTTTCCCGTCCATACATGTTTTGCTTCTCTTCTCCACTACACTTTCAATTAGAACCGTGACTTTGTTTCAGAAGTTGTCTGAAAAGTTTAGTAATATGGCACGGTCACGGAACTAGACATGCTATGTGCAGTGAAATTGTAAAGGGCAGTCCTTGTTTTTCTCGAGTAATAAACTTAGATTGCTATTCAATTGTTTGATAGGTCAGATAGATATTCCTGCTCTAAAATTTCATCATGTGGTGGTGGTTGTTTCTTTTCTGATATGTTTCCTTTTGAATTTGAGTGTCGGATCTAGTTCTGGTTTCTCTAGGTGTCCAAGTATTTGGGATTCCTCCTTTTTTCGGACGTATATTATGTTCGTCGTGCGAGTCCGCCCCAGCTAAAATTTTCGGCTAGCTCCGCCGTTGTTGCCATGGGCGAAGCCGACGAGGTTCCGATGCTCCAGGATCTCAAGAACCGACCATTGTCACCACGCACCATCTCCGGGCACGGCGAGCAATCCATATCCTCACAGGAGTTGAGCTGCCGAGATCTCACAGAGGCCGGAAGGTGGCAGAGTGACGTGGAGTGGAGGCGTCCTATGAAAATTGAGCTTGGCGTGGCTCCGTCTCGGGGCAGACGGCATACCGCCTTCTTGGGGTCCCGGATCTCCACCGTCAACTTACCCCATGGAGTCACGGACCCCGCCTCATCCTACAGTAGCCGCGCCGCGCAGCCGCCGGCGGCATCGCGAAAATGCTCTCTCTAGTCACGGTTGACATAACCCTCCACTTTAGAGCCGTTGATTTTGCTTTGAGATTCGTGCTGGATGGGATTGAAAAAGTCAATTGCTAATGTGGCCATGATGTGAGAGATGACATAATCATGACGGAGCAGAGGTTGGGGCGGCCGCAGTAGTTTGCGAAGGGAACGGGCGGCGTTGGAGGTCAACGGCCTTCTGGATTGGGGTTTACGGGTAGGTGATGAATCTCCCGCCGGGCTTAAAGAGGATGGCCAGCGGCAGCGGCCGGCCTGGCAGTAGTGGTGGTTTGGCGGCAACGAGACCGGGTGACGATGGCGCTGCTGGCCGGGTGGTCGAGGATTACCGGTGGTAGGGGTGAAAGGCGCCGGAGTCGGGGTGGAGGCAACGGTGTTAGGTTGATCTCCAGCCAGTTGGCCCAAAGGTCAACTGGGCCTTTGACTCGCGTCCTGATCGGGGACGCCCAGCCCAATAGAAGGCTGGTGGGCCCCCGTCGCGCAGCCCTATATAGAGGAGGTGGGGGCTACGACTCAAGACACGAGGTTCGCCGCAGCCGTCATTCCCCACCGTCCTCAACCCTAACCCGATCTAGAGGGAAGTGGCTGAAGCGACGGGAAGCTCCACCAGCTGCCGACACCATTCCCGTGTGTGACGGTCCCTGCAACATCAACACCAACCGTCGCTGCCATGTGCAGAAGGTCACCCCGTCGCCGGTGCCCTCACCGGCAGACAAAAGCAACGGCAAAGGTATGCCATCCTAAGAATTAACCCTCTCGTTTCTGCTCCTAGAGGATCTATAGAAATCAACATTGGTATCAAGAGCAAGGCTAGTGAGTAGACCGAGGTAAGCCAAGAAAAATTAGAAAAGTTGTTTTCCGATCATGGGTCGGAAGGACAAAGGATCAAACCCTAACCCTAGAAGAAAAAGACGGCGAGGTGGAACCAACCTGTGTTCCCGGCCGCCGCCGCCGCGCGGGAAGAACCACCCGAACCGCCGGCGTCGCCTGGACGCCGCGGGCAAGATGAGCCGCGCCGCCGAGCGGTGAGACATCGCCGGCGCGCGGTCTCCGCCAGGGACTTGGGCCTCGTGCTCGGGGCATAGGGTACCCTCGCGAGGCCGCTCGACGGCGGCGTGCTCACCCATGGGCGTGCGCGCGCGCCGACGAGAGGCCACACGGGGCGCCACCGCCATCCTCTGGCTATCAAGGGCCGTCGCCGCCTCTGTGCGGAGAAAGAAAGGGGAGGCCGGTCAGGTGCTAGAAGAAAGGAAAGGCACGCAGTACAGTGAGGAAAGCTAGAACGGAGGAAGAAGAGAATGGTCGGCTCGAGATCGACCGGCGTGCAGGCGAGGCCGGGCTGCACGGCGGCCTAAGCACCGCCGGCGGCGCCGCCGGCCGAGAGCGAGAAAGAAGGGGGAGGGAGTGAAAAAGGCTAGGGTTTTGGAGAAGGGCCGGCTGCTTGGTTTTGTTCGGGCAAGAAGCGCGGCCAGCCGTCCATCACGATCCGACGGCTGGCAGCGGCCGGTGTACCGTGGGCTAGAAGAGGCCTAAGAGGGGCGCTGCGTCGAGCGTTTCAGCGGCCCGTTTTTTTGTTGCCAGGCCTATGGCCCAAACAGCCGAGCGAGCCGAGCCATGAGATCGAGATGGGCCGCCGGCCCAAGCGGGTGCGGAGGCATGCTAGCTGGGCCGACTCGCGGGCCGCGCGCGTGTATGCGGGACGCGGTCGAGCGTGAGCAGGCCGTGGGCCAATTTTTCAGCGGGCCGAAAAAGGAAATGTGAATAGTGTCTTTTCACAGTAATGTTTATGTTCTTCAGAAACATGTTTTTGATATATTTTGTATGAAATTCAAGTTTACATCTCTGTATAAATTTTTGAACCAAAGGGATAAATTTTCACAGAAAATAGAATGTTTCTGAAAACTAGATTTTTAGTGGCAAAGTTTAATGTCATGTTGCTTTTGAATAAAGTATGATTTTATACGTTGCCACTACAAAGGTTAAATAGTTGGTCTACGTTGCCACTACAGAGGTTAAATAGTTGGTCTTTTATATGTAATTGCAACCAACAGGAAGAATTAAGTTTAAGATCACGGTCGGGTCGTGTACAGGGTTTTCGGACCGCACTATACCAAGAAAGCAAGTTGAGCTGGGCCTTTTTGGCCAGCTCGTGAGCCAAGCTACGCAGAGGCGTGGACGTGCCGAAAGAAAGTGGGCCACAAGTGCGTGAACGGGCTGTGGGCCGTTTGCGCGACTAGGCCAACAGTAAAGACGCGAACTGTCATATTTCACATTTAATATGATCTTTTTCAGAAGCAATTTCATGTTGAATTATGTAAAGTTTTCTCTCTTTTCAAACTTGAACCAAAGGGATAGTTTGTTTTAGAGAGAAGTAAAGCTTAATCGAGATGTTGCTTGTGAATAATTTTTTTTGTATGTTTCCGCTGCAAAGTAAAGGTTACATCCTCTAAATTGAGTTTAATTATGAGGAATAGAAAGACAATCTTTGAAGTTAATATTATGGTATTGTTATTTTCTGACAAAAGTTGATGATAACAATATTATAATTCTATGAGTCCAATGTTTAAAGTTTGAATCTATAAATTTTGTATCAAAGTGAACAATTTTCAGAGAATTGATAAAGATTAAGAAATACTATTAAAGTAGAGAAATGTTTAAAGATTCCGCTGCAAATCATGATGATAATCTTCATATTAAATTCAAACCAAAGTGAGAATTTAATTTGAGGAGCAAAGTTTTTAAGATACTTGAGTTTTTCTATGTTATTTTCATTTCTGCCCAAAGGTGATGTGAAATTAATGTAGAGATAAATTTTAAGAAATGCTCTTGAAGTAGAGAAATGTTTAAAGTTTTTACGTTATTTCTATTTCTGCCCAAAGGTGATGTGGAATTAATGTAAAGAGATGTTGTTCTGTTCTATTTTCTGCCCAAAGGTGATATAGAATAGAATATAAATGTTTGAAAGTCTAATAAGCATTATTGTTGTCTAAGTTAATAATTTTCTCAGACAAAAGATATTCATGCTTTCATTCTTGACTGCAGTAAGAAAAATAATTTGGGTACTTGGTCCTCAGAAGATGACAAAAAAAAGCATTCTTGGACAGTGATCCAAGAAGAAAGATAGATCATTGAGAAGTATTTTTCATAAAGAAGAATGTATTTACATTTTCAATTATCACGATGAGAAATAATAATTGACATGCATGTTTATTTTTGACCAAAGTCGGACTAAGCATGTGCGTTAAAAGCATTCAGTTTTAATATCTGAATTTGATGATTGAATATGCAAACAACAGAGCCAATTCTGGCATTTATGTCCCTCATAACGGGAAAAATTTTAAAAAAATACCTGCATGGCGGGGTAAAGTTAAAATAATGCTTATGTTAGACAATCCCGCATGCCGAGAGAAGGTTGGTAAATGACTTATCCTGCAAGGCGGAAAAGGTAGCTATAACTCATGTGCTTTTTGTGTATCCCATAGTGGGAGAGAAGTATGGGGTAGCATTCATGCTATTTCTAGTATTGATCGTGCAATTTATTTTGTCATGGTCATCAAGCAAGCAATGAGTTTAAGAACCTAAAGATATGAATTACATGCGAGTGTGACTTGCAAGAGGACTAAGGATAAAGAACTATGTTGAGTTCTTGAAGAAAGATGAGGAAAAGGCACTCCCGTACGAGCTAAGCATTAATTCTGTTTTGCATGACGTAATCATGCAGGCGAAGAAGATAATTAAAGTTTCCTCATTCACGTTAGTTCTCAAAGGATTCGAAATTGTGGTAGAAAGATTCTAACCACATTTCGAGGGAGAGAAATATGAGATCAATTAAGAAAAAGAGTATAGATGAAATTGGGAATCTATAAATGATGAACGTGATCGTCAGAGGGAGTACGACGGTCATAATGACAATACCCCTAAAGTAAAGAAATAGCTAAATTCCTGAATTATATAAAGTTTCAAGACAGATAACACAGTTACTCAGTATTCTATATTGGGCAAGTCTCAGCAGAATGAAAAATAAGAAAATAACCATTGGGATTGTTCTGCTAAAACCCTATTCATATTCTCAATAGAGTACAAAGTAAGTACCCTCGCTAAACCACTTGCTTGTGTGGGGGGAGCTCAACTGAGGCTGAAGTGTTTAACCCATATATAGGGAAGCAGATCCCAAAAGCTGCCATTTCATTGGCAAACTTGAGATAAAGGATAAAATGATAAGGGGGGGTATGGTGACTTGATAAATTGATCTTGAGGTGAAGAGGGCGTAAGGACTCACTTCGATGATTCAGGAGCCATCTTGGCAGTTATACTCGTGGCAACAATGAGAGAAAATATGGACATGTTTTTCAGGAGCTGATAGAACTCATTGTTGCTCATGAGGAAGAAAGTCACCAGCCCCACATGATAGAGTTTGTGCCATGAAGGGCGTTCACTTATCGAAGTGGCGCGTGGCCATGAAAAATAAGTTGAACTCGATAAGTTCCAACGTGTTTTGGGACTCAATAGTTATTTCCCAATGGAGCCAAAACATCAGGCTGTGATGGGTCTGACGGACGAATTGTGTAACACTCTCAAAATTAAATAAAATTAATTTAGGATTTATTTAGATAAACACTAGATTTATTAGAGTAATTATGGAATTAAAAGAAATAGATGTGGGTAGAAAACTATAAAAAACTATAGGAAAACAACTGGGATGCTCCACAGCTTGAGTGCTCTTTAAAGACTAAAATAAGTCCCTAAAACCCTAGAGTTAAACTAGAAAAGATTTGGTTTAAATTTGAAATCAAACTCCCTTTAAAAACCCATTCAAATAAATAGGATAAACTGGTTAAACACTAAATGGGCCGAAGTCTCCCTTTCAGCCCAGCCGTCCTTTTCAGCCCAGCCGCAAAGTCTAATTTACCCCCTTCAACTTCCAGCCTCACCCGCCCTCACCCCCCTTCGCCGGCCGGCCCAATAACCCCGCGGCCCAGATTGCCCCGCGGCCCAGCCTGCCTCAATGGCCCAGCACAGCTAGCGCCCCGCGTCAGCAGGCCGCGGCCCGCCCGCGCGCCGCGCGGCCCAACGCGGCTAGCGGCCCAGCAGCGCCCTCTCCCCCGTTACCCTAGCGCCGTCGCCGCCTGTAGCCTGCTCCGCCGCCGCCGTCGGCGCCGTTCCGACGCCCGCTCGGCCACCAGACCTCGTCGTCGGGACCCTCCTTCCCTCCCTCTTTCCATTTTCCTACTCGTTTACCCCCTCCCGTGCACGCTGACGCCGGCACTCGGGACGCCGCCGGCCGGGGCAGCCATGAGCGCCGCCGTGCCTGCCTTTGAACACTGTTGGCTCCGCCGACATCACCACGCGGGCCACCTCGCCTCTCTCCGTGCGCCACGCACCCCTCTAGCTCGCCTCAAGGCCGCGTGCCCTACCTGTGCTCTTCGGTGCCTGTAAGAGTGAGAGCTTCGGCTCTCACCAAGAGCGCAGGAGGGGCTCGGCTCTCACATGCGATAATGCACGCACGAGAGCGCAGCTCTCTATACACTGCGGAAGCGCTGCCCACATACATGTAGGAAAAAGGTGCGCCAACTGCTGCTCTGCTCTGCCCCCGGGTACGCCCGGAACAGTCCAACCAGCGGCGTAGCTTTAGTCATGCCACACTGCCCACGTACACATAGGAAAGGTGCGCCAACTGCTGCTCTGCTCTGCTTTCGGGTACGCCCGGAACAGTCTAACCAGCGGCGTAGCTTTAGCCATTTCGCCCAGCATTGTGGACGATGCCAGTTCGGCTGGCCGCGCAATGCCTGACCCCCCGCTGCTAAACCCCATCGCTGCTCGCTACTTCGCAACCCTAGCCGGGATTCTGCCCGATCCAAGTTTGCAACTCAGTCCACCCTAGCCGTTGTAATGCCCAGCCAAAACCACTAGTCCCACCTAGCAGTTATGTTGCCCAGTTCCAAACCCCACATATCTCCCAGTGTAGCCGTTATGCCGCCCAACCAAAAGCGTCGGCTATTAAACCCTAGCCCTATATAGCCGTTGCGCTGCCCGAATAAAACCCTAGGTAAAACCTAGCCCTTTTGCTACCCAACCAAAATCCAAGCTATTAGCAAACCCTAGCCGGCATGCCGCCCGATTCCTCCCATAATATTCCTAGAAAATTATATTATTAATTTTCCGGAATATTATTAGAAATCCAATTCAATATCCATTAATTATTTGGAAATTCTATTTCTAAATAATTAACATAATTATTCAGGAATTATTCAGATATCCGATAATTCCCAGAATAATTATTCCTAGCCTTTCTTCAAAGCCACCCTATCACCTAGATCATTCCTAAGCCCCATCATCCTATCCATTAATTATTATTAAATAATTAATGGATAATTCATCAAATATTAGATTCCATAAACCCTAAACATCGATGAAACCTTAGGCGCCATATCCTCCAGACAAGGACCTTCTAGAAGCCCACATAGGTAATTCGGGAATTATTCCTTAGAAATCTATATAATTCTCAGAATATCAATCACTACCATTCTTTCATCGCTGTCAAGGAGAATACCCATCAGTCTTCTGGGATTATTCTCTGGAATCCCAATCGTCCATCCATGAATTATTTCCTATAATTAATGGATTATCCGTCACTATTAGGTAAATCTTAGAATATTTATCTCTCCTCTTTATTTCTATTCTATAGGTATTGATTGATGTATTGATTATTGTTTTCCATGTTTTTACCGATAGCATGACCGGGCCCGATGAGACGCCGAAGCTCCAGATGCCAGAAGCCCAGCCCGGTCAACATACAGTCTAGGCCCGCATAAGGAACGTCTAAGGATCAACAATGAAGGCAAGTCTCACCAATAATATCACCTTAATCATTAAAGTTTACCATTCCTGCAGCTTAAGCTATGAGGAGGCATCACGTGGGTGAATGCCTGGCCTCGCTGTAGATATAGGATGCTGATTGGGAGTGGAAGGATGATCCCAAGGAGAGGATTTTGTCCTAAGAGCCACTCTGATCCCAGCTATGGACCGGTTCATGGGAGAGTCTTTCTAGTGCCCAGTACAACCTCGCATGCCAAAAAGGCACAGCCTACGGGAGTGCCTATTTATGTGAGGCCTTGATTCACACCCCACCAGCTGAACCTAGTAATCCATCCCAAGGAGCCGTATGATTGGTGCAGAGTGCCGACCGGCGAACTAGGTAGCGCCTGGTACCGAGTCGGGCACGCGCCAAGTCGGGAACGGGTATGCTGGAGACAGCCCCAGGCAGAGGACTGGGACTGGGCGGCACGGGTCGACTAGGATACAGGGTCGGAGACCCTGAGGGCCGAGGGCCCTAATCAATGAGCTCACAGACCCGGGTCGACATCCGCGAGGCGGATGATTAGTGGCCCCTGCTTAGCACCCAGTATTACCTGTGGCTGGACCTAGGGAATGCTGACCAGCGATGGTCACCGGTGGGTATGAGTCTCGTAGGGCAGTACCTGCCTTGACGAAGGTAGGGACTGACCGAATGTGGGGTAGATAAGTACGACCTCTGCAGAGTGTAGAATCTATCTTGATAGCCGTGACTCCGGCAAGAGTCCACTTAGTCAAAGCCCCCAGTGATTAGTCTTTACTTTTATTGCATGGGGAACCTGAGACGGTGAAGGTACCGTTGGTCAGGTTCGGGATAACATATTTGGACTGGCAGGGAGGATGTGCCCCTCCAGGACCGACCCTCACGTTAATTTAATTTAATATATTATTGAATCTGTGGGATTTGCTGGGTATTCTTTTCAGAATACTCACCCTTGCTTTCATTGTCATACAGGTTTAGGACTCCAGGGCGATGAGGTATTGCGGCTCATCCCAGTGAAGAGATAAGTACCCGCCCACTCTCCGCTAGTTAAAACGGTAAATAATTTAGTTTAAATGTCATTTAATGCTTTTAATACTAACCTGTGATGAAAATCCATATCAGCGTACTGATCCAGGGACTAATACGGGTGATCAAGGGACGTCCTGACAAGGGGTCCCCACAGGGTGGTATCAGAGCAATAAATGAATTCATAGCACCATATAAGACAACCCATACGCATTAGGAAACCCTAAACCTTCAATTCTACTCATATTTTTCGAAATTTCTTGAAAAATCCCCATTTCGTGTCCTGAATTCCCCTTACCTCATGCTTAACTCCAAATGTTACTCTGACACATATGGATCATGAGAATGAAGTTCGGAAGATGATCCACAATATGGAAATTATGAGATGAAGATTTGCCGAAAAGCAAATGCTGCCGGAGTAACTAGAAATCGAGTAATGATAATAATGAGTTTTGTATAGGAAATAAGCCTATGACTTTATAGTAACGTATTTTTGATTGAATAATGTCTGATTAAGCCCCGGATAATAGTTTTCCCCTTTCCATATATTAGATATGGATTTGATTGGTAGTTGATTGTAGAAATGCGTGGATAGAACCACTCTTTCCTCAAAACCAAAGGATTATCTTTAGATCTTGTCCCTCTAACGTCACCAGTTCAAGCCGAGGTTCAGAAATGAAGAAAATTTCTGAAAAGCAATTCTAAATGTCTAATACGGAATACGGGATCTAATCCTCTTAAGTGGGGTAGATTCTGAAGTAATCAAGACATTATACTCGGAAAACCGCAGGAAGTCGGTTAATGTGAGCAACAACATACAGATCTCACGGAGAATACGGAATAGTCACTGGAATGATATAAGATAAGCTTATACTACGAATGTGACAAGAATTGAATCCCTGAGTAAAATCTTAGAGCAAAAATCTACGAAAGCTAAGGAAACCAATAAGGAAGATATAAGGATCTTCGTTAGGAACCCCGACCCATAAATCCTGAAACCCATGAACCATTAGCCAAGAAGGCCTACTCTTTTCCTACCAAGATCGACCTCATCCACCATAAATATTTTCCGGATTAGCCAACAATTTCCTTGAATTGGGACCGACTATATCCATACACCTCCGAGATACCTATCAGTCCCTGTACCACCCCCGCTCACCGTCTTCCAGAAAAAAAATCCCATCCCTAAACTCTAACCCTAAGAATCTCCAAACCACTTCTACGAAAAAAGGAAATCGAGAAATATCCAAATTCTGCCTTCATCAAAGAATGTAAGTTTCTCGATGAAACTAGCCCCCTCCTAACTATCATCATCCTCGAGCAAAACCACCATCACCTTCCCTTGGGAATTCGCGTCCATTCCCTCACCACAAATTATCTAAATCCACTCCCTTGTAAATTGAAAACGTCGACGCACCAAGCACGTCGACAATCCTTTCCAATCAAACCACATCATACAGTTTCCTGAGAAACCTCCACCTATCTTCTGCCACACCAACATTACTAGAGAAATCAATATGTCTCCATTCCTCTCTCTAGTAAACACTTCCTTTCCAACCCACAGTACCATCGAGCCTCCAAAAGAAATCTATACGAGTCAACCATCAATGATCCCTGACCCGATCTAATCCCCCGAAATCCCAAAAGAAACTCTGTATACCTAACCCCCCGACATACCCTTTCCACTGTACACTCCCTTCCCAAAATATTCCGAGAAACTTGTTCTCATCAACTCCTAATCAAATCGGTATCCTTTAGAAGCACCCCAACTACAGATAGGAATCTAAAACCCTTCCTGATAGATCATTGAGGCATGCAAGTTTCTTTAAGAAAGATGCTCCTCACTCACATCCTTTTCCCTCCGTAACCCAGAATTCCCTAGACCGTCCCTAAAAATTACCCCGTCACTATTTCCGGCAACTGCCACCACTCCACCATCTTTGCTTAGTCACCACAGCTACCCGAAGTCATACCCTTGCAACCTTGAGATCCACTATGATTGTCACCTCACTCCAGAACAAGACGTATCTTCAGATGCCTAGTAGAATCATCCCCTCGTATCCTATCAACGGAGTGGTTAAACCAGGCTCACTCCCTTGGATCAACCACTCTAGTCTGACATTCTAGAAACAAACCACCCAACCTTAGCTGCTTCCCTAAGGAATCCAAGATAACCCAATTTGGGTAGAAGAAACATAAGGAATGGATCTTAGTGGAATAATTTGGTGATTTGGCAGAAGAATCACCACACAAAAATTTGGAAACCAAATTCCACTAAGAATGGTTAACAAACCCGCTGACCCAAAGGCCACATCCACTCCAGAAGGAGACACTTCTCAGTACCCAGAAGAATCACCATACCAAATTTTCTGGTGAGAAGTGGTCACCCAAGTTTCTTACCCTGGATTCTTTCCGTCCATTCGGAAGCCCCAGGGTTTGTACTAAACTCTTTTCAGGAAGACCGAAGTAGTCATCACACCAACGACAGACAAGACCCTTCCTGAACCTGAAGGGATAAAAGCGTCAAAAGAAAGGACAAGGAAAAAAGTGACGCACACTATCTGGAAATTAGGTAGCCCAGCAATGGCACCTATTCCAAATCAAAGGGAAAACCTGGGTCAGAACTAATACTCTCAAAGTCGGAAGCAAAAGGAATTGAGAGTTAATCAAAAAAAGAGAGAAAAGAAACCCAGGTAAAGACGATCCTGATAATCAAGAATAAGGACACTTGAAGGAGTAGTAAGACCAAGCATGAATACATCCAAGTAAAGGAAAACTTGGATAAGAAATTTGGATAGAAACCCTAAGAAGATATCAGAAATCCGAGGTCCTCATTTGAAAAATAAATTTGAGAAATCCACTTGGAATATAAAACCTCGGATTACGATCAAGGAAATCCGGAGTTGATCCTTTTAAGTAGGGTAGTAACCCAAATGAAGAAAAGGATACTTGACCTCAAGAACTTGAGGATTAAAACAACTCAGGAAAAGTAATTCATCAAGTCACCCTAAGTATGACAGAAATTAATTGGATACACTCGGGAGTAATGGAAGTAAGCGTCAACAATCATACTCACCCACACGGAAATAAGAAACAAATAATTACAAAGAGGAAGAATTTCTAAAAATTAAAAGGGAGAAGAAATTTCTTTTAATAAGTATTGGAAGTCCATCAACGCCGTAAATTAGAACAATGCTAGGAGAAAACCCTATTCCTTCTTTCTAGCCCTAAATCTCAGGACGAGATTTCTTTAAGTGGGGTAGATCTGTAACACTCTCAAAATTAAATAAAATTAATTTAGGATTTATTTAGATAAACACTAGATTTATTAGAGTAATTATGGAATTAAAAGAAATAGATGTGGGTAGAAAACTATAAAAAAACTATAGGAAAATAACTGGGATGCTCCACAGCTTGAGTGCTCTTTAAAGACTAAAATAAGTTCCTAAAACCCTAGAGTTAAACTAGAAAAGATTTGGTTTAAATTTGAAATCAAACTCCCTTTAAAAACCCATTCAAATAAATAGGAAAAACTGGTTAAACACTAAATGGGCTGAAGTCTCCCTTTCAGCCCAGCCGTCCTTTTCAGCCCAGCCGCAAAGTCTAATTTACCCCCTTCAACTTCCAGCCTCACCCGTCCTCACCCCCCTTCGCCGGCCGGCCCAATAACCCCGCGGCCCAGCCTGCCTCCATGGCCCAGCACAGCTAGCGCCCCATGCCAGCAGGCCGCGGCCCGCCCGCGCGCCGCGCGGCCCAACGCGGCTAGCGGCCCAGCAGCTCCCTCTCCCCTGTTACCCAGCGCCGCCGCCGCCTGTAGCCTGCTCCGCCGCCGCCGTCGCTTGCTGCCGCCGTCGGCACCGTTCCGACGCCTGCCCGGCCACCAGACCTCGTCGTCGGGACCCTCCTTCCCTCCCTCTTTCCATTTTCCTACTCGTTTACCCCCTCCCGTGCACGCTGACGCCGGCACTCGGGGCGCCGCCGGCCGGGGCAGCCATGAGCGCCACCGTGCCTGCCTTTGACCGCTGTTGGCTCCGCCGACATCACCACGCAGGCCACCTCGCCTCTCTCCGTGCGCCACGTGCCCGTCTAGCTCGCCTCAAGGCCGCGCGCCCTACCTGGCCCGCTCGCTGTGCCACGGCTGCCGGACGCTCCCCTACAAGTCGCCTGGCAGACGCTCGACGACTCCCTGTGCGCCACCTCGCCTCGCGCACCAACCCCTGCCTGCCACGCCACCCCGCTCGCTCGACGGTGCTCGCTCCTCCTGCTCGCTGCCTGACCCGCTCGCTCCACATGCTGCCGCCCGCCACGTCGCCCGGCCGTTTCTTCACGCCGAAGGAAGCGCCGGCCTCAGGCCAGCACCCGGCGCCCCGGCGGATGCATATAAAAGCCCCCTCCCCCCCCCCCCCCCCCCCGGCCTTCACCGTCCGCAGCACAAGAGCCTGAGCTCTTCGGCGCCTGTAAGAGTGAGAGCTTCAGCTCTCACTGAGAGCACAGGAGGGGCTTGGCTCTCACATGCGATAATGCACGCACGAGAGCGCAGCTCTCTATACACTGCGGAAGCGCTGCCCACATACACGTAGGAAAAAGGTGTGCCAACTGCTGCTCTGCTCTGCTCCCGGGTAAGCCCAAAACAGTCCAACAAGCGGCGTAGCTTTAGTCATGCCACACTGACCACATACACATAGGAAAGGTGCACCAATTGCTGCTCTGTTCTGCTTTCGGGTACGCCCGGAACAGTCTAACCAGCGGCGTAGCTTTAGCCATTTCGCCCAGCATTGTGGACGATGCCAGTTTGGCTGGCCGCGCAATGCCTGACCCCCCGCCACTAAACCCCATCGCTGCTTGCTACTTCGCAACTCTAGCCGGGATGCTGCCCGATCCAAGTTTCCAACTCAGTCCACCCTAGCCATTGTAATGCCCAACCAAAACCACTAGTCCCACCTAGCAGTTATGCTGCCCAGTTCCAAACCGCACATATCTCCCGGTGTAGCCGTTATGCCGCCCAACCAAAAGCGTCGGCAATTAAACCCTAGCCCTATATAGCCGTTGCGCTGCCCGAATAAAACCCTAGGTAAAACCTAGCGCTTATGCTACCCAACCAAAATCCTAGCTATTAGCAAACCCTAGCCGGCATGCCGCCCGATTCCTCCCATAATATTCCTAGAAAATTATATTATTAATTTTCTGGAATATTATTAGAAATCCAATTCAATATCCATTAATTATTTGGAAATTATATTTCTAAGTAATTAACATAATTATTCAGATATCCGATAATTCCCAGAATAATTATTCCTAGCCTTTCTTCAAAGCCACCCTATCACCTAGATCATTCCTAAGCCCCATCGTCCTATCCATTAATTATTATTAAATAATTAATGGATAATTTATCAAATATTGGATTCCATAAACCCTAAACATCGATGAAACCTTAGGCGCCATATCCTCTAGACAAGGACCTTCTAGAAGCCCACATCGGTAATTCGGGAATTATTCCTTAGAAATCTATATAATTCTCAGAATATCGATCACTACCATTCTTTCATCGCTGTCAGGGAGAATACCCATCAGTCTTCTGGGATTATTCTCTGGAATCACAATCGTCCATCCATTAATTATTTCCTATACTTAATGGATTATCCGTCACTATTAGGTAAATCTTAGAATATTTATCTCTCCTCTTTATTTCTATTCTATAGGTATTGATTGATGTATTGATTATTGTTTTCCATGTTTTTACCGATAGAATGACTGGGCCCGACGAGACGCCGAAGCTCCAGATGCCAGAAGCCCCGCCCGGTCAACATACAGTCTATGCCCGCATAAGGAACGTCTAAGGACCAACAATGAAGGCAAGTCTCACCAATAATATCACCTTAATCATTAAAGTTTACCATTCCTGCAGCTTAAGCTATGAGGAGGCATCACGTGGGTGAATGCCTGGCCTCGCTGTAGATATAGGATGCTGATTGGGAGTGGAAGGAAGATCCCAAGGAGGGGATTCTGTCCTAAGAGCCACTCTGATCCCAGCTAAGGACCGGTTCATGGGAGAGTCTTTCTAGTACCCAGTACAACCTCGCATGCCAAAAAGGCACAGCCTACGGGAGTGTCTATTTATGTGAGGCCTTGATTCACACCCCACCAGCTGAACCTAGTAATCCATCCCAAGGAGCCGTATGATTGGTGCAGAGTGCCGACCGGCGAACTAGGTAGCGCCTGGTGTCGAGTCGGGCACGCGCCAAGTCGGGAACGGGTATGCTGGAGACAGCCCCAGGCAGACGGACTGGGACTGGGCGGCACGGGTCGACTAGGATACAGGGTCGGAGACCCTGAGGGCCGAGGGCCCCAATCAATGAGCTCACAGACCCGGGTCGACCTGTGGCTGGACCTAGGGAATGCTGACCAGCGATGGTCACCGGTGGGTATGAGTCTCGTAGGGCAGTACCTTCCTTGACGAAGGTAGGGACTGACCGAATGCGGGGTAGATAAGTACGACCTCTGCAGAGTGTAGAATCTATCTTGATAGCCGTGACTCCGGCAAGAGTCCACTTAGTCAAAGCCCTCAGTGATTAGTCTTTACTTTTATTGCATGGGGAACCTGAGACGGCGAAGGTACCGTTGGTCAGGTTCGGGATAACATATCGGGACTGGCAGGGAGGATGTGCCCCTCCAGTACCGACCCTCACGTTAATTTAATTTAATATATTATTGAATATGTGGGATTTGCTGGGTATTCTTTTCAGAATACTCACCCTTGCTTTCATTGTCATACAGGTTTAGGACTCCAGGGCGATGAGGTATTGCCGCTCATCCCAGTGAAGGGATGAGTACCCGCCCGCTCTCCGCTAGTTAAAACAGTAAATAATTTAGTTTAAACGTCATTTAATGCTTTTAATACTAACCTGTGATGAAAATCCGTATCAGCGTACTGATCCAGGGACTGATACGGGTGATCAAGGGACGTCCTGACAAGGGGTCCCCACAAATTGTGACTCCAAAGGGAACATGTAGAGAAGTATAGCGCGACATAAATCGAAAGATTTTCGCAAAGCAATGGCACATCATAATCTGAGTTAAATCAGATGAAAGTAAAGACAACATTCTTAGATGTGATTTGTGTGAATATAATTACATGTCATAACCCAAAGGTTTTGTCATGGAGGTAAAAGAATATAAGAAATGCCGCTTTAAGAAGTTATTTATAGGCTAGAGCAAGTCTCTGGACAGTAGCTTTTGAAATTAAGACTCAGTTACTTTTTGGTCAGAGAAAAAGAGAGGACAATTGTATTTGTATAAATGTATGGAATGGAAAGATCCTTTTCCTAATCATGTTCATGTAGATGGCATTTCACTTACTAGCAGTGATGTCAGTATGCTAATGAAAACAAGGAAGTATTTGTCCTCAAAGATTCAATCTCGGTGAAATTCATCAAGATGAAAGAAATGGGGTATTAGGAATATTGCACATGCACGCTAAGAAATGTTTCTGATTAAATAAAATGTGCATGCGAGAAAATCTACGCCTGTCCTTAAAATCAAGGGTAATGATTTTGAAAACTTTAGTGTTTCAGTTATGAATAAGGAATGGTTGTGGGAACTATAGTGTTCCAAGAACCAATTATGAGAAGATTAAAAGAATATGGTACCATATGCTTCAGCTGTTGAAGCTTAATGAATGCAAAAGATGCAAAAGAATAACATTACCCTAATATAGTTCAAGTATCCGGCTTGTTTTTGGCAATGTCCAGTTCAGATATAGATCACCTGAATGGAACTAAGTATATCGGCCTCATTCTAAATGAAGAAAGTAATCACCAGTGCTCGCAAAAGATTGTGAGTACCGGGCAGAACTTGTGAAATGTGTAGCGAAATCCACAATTGTCGCTAACTTTCACGTTTTGAAGTTTTTGTGTGGAAAATCTCCAAAGAGTTGAACAATTATCATCAATGTGATGTAAAGATATAATATAGCATGATATGAGGCTGAGGGATAGGCAAAATGGTTGAGAAAACCTGTGCCCCAAATTGATAGTGGTTGATAACAGCAACAACCATCTGAATGATTTACTCCTATGACAACGAGTCAATTATGGTGCCAAACACATTGACATAAAGACATACGTTGTAAAGGAGAAAGTCTGGAATCATGTTGAGAAGCAACAATCAAGTACTTACGGATCCGTCTATTAAAGGCTTACCACCCAGTGTGTGCAGAGGACACAGAGTCGACATGGGTTCATGGTATTGCCTATGAACTCCGGACTATAAAAGGCCCAAAGTTATGATCCTTCGAAATGGATAAATATATTGTGGCTGGCTAATCCGATTGAAATGACAATCATGATGACCCATGCTCAATGTGTTTGTTTGTAATGAAGTGGATGCTAAGCGAAGAGCTGAAGTGTAAGAAAACTTATGGTGAGATCAAGGGGGAGATTGTTTAGGTCGATCTCCAGCCAGTTGGCCCAAAGGTCAACTGGGCCTTTGACTCGCGTCCTGATCGGGAACGCCCAGCCCAATAGAAGGCTGGTGGCCCCGTCGCGCAGCCCTATATAGAGGAGGTGGGGGCTACGGCTCAAGACACGAGGTTCGCCGCAGCCGTCATTCCCCACCGTCCCCAACCCTAACCCGATCTAGAGGGAAGTGGCTGAAGCGACGGGAAGCTCCACCAGCTGCCGACACCATCCCGTGTGTGACGGTCCCTGCAACATCAACACCAACCGTCGCTGCCATGTGCAGAAGGTCACCCCGTCGCCGGCGCCCTCACCGGCAGACAAAAGCAACGGCAAAGGTATGCCATCCTAAGAATTAACCCTCTCGTTTCTGCTCCTAGAGGATCTATAGAAATCAACAAACGGGTCTTGGTGGCTGCCGGTGGAGCGGGCGGCGGCGGGTCGTGGTGGAGGCCGGCAGGGGCGGGGTGGCACAGCATGGGTGGGAGGTGAACCGAGCGGCGCGGTGACGAGGTCGCCGCCAGCCGCGGGCAGCGGAGGTCGGCAGCGGCGGGGTCGACCGGTGAGGCGACCATCCGGAGGAAGAAGAAGAGAAGACGACGCGGCGTTGACGCCAGTGCTGACATCAGCGAAGAAATTAGAGAGTCATGTGACGCGTGACTTACATGATCCGCGTTGGCATCCTGTGTTCTCTTCCTTGCGGCCACATCCACGCCATTGGAGCCTCTGTTGGCGACGGTACCAACCTCTGCGCAGGCGCAGTGCGATTTACTTGCACAGAGGCTGAACACAACAAGCACATGAGATGAGCATCCATTCGGCAAAGCGACCGGTGCAGGGGAGTGGACAGAGTTACCCAAAGCAATGTGCGCCGGCGCCGTCGTCTCCCCTTGAAACGCCGCCGCTCAGACGTTCCCGCGATGGCTGCCCACTGCCATCGACGGGCACGGCGGCACGACAAGCGACGGCGGTAGTGACGTTGTCATCATCGCGGCATGGCCACCGGCAATGACCTGCGCCAGGGCAGCGACGATGACCGCCGCCTCCACGTCCTGGCATAGCGCCACCGTCGGAATCGTGGACGAAGGAGGTGCCCGCATCAGCTGCCGATGATGGCCTTGTATGAAAAGGTGATCGTCGAGTCTCGGTACTATTTATAGTTCTCTCGTCTCTGACGATCCGGTTAATTGTTGGCGGTAAGTGGCATGTTTGGAAGCGAGCAATAACGCAGAGAAACTACCAAATGTCTGCGCACGTGGTACCCATAGCATAGACTTCAAAAAAAAAGGATCAAATTCTAGAAACTGGCAAACGTGACACTGAACCAAGTTCCTCTGATAACCTGTTAGATTTCAAAGCACGTTTTGGTACATAATTATTTTCATATTTGAAATTTTTAATGAACAATTTGTTTCAAAACAAAATTATATTTTACTACACAGTAAAGATTAATTTATAAATAAAGTTAAAGCGACTAGCTGCTCTAAAGAGAGAATTAATGTAAGTAAATAAACTACATACGCTCCATAAGTATCGAATCAAAGAATGCAGCTTAATGCTAAATGGAGTCAAGGCCATCTGTTGGAGATGGATTTTTGCCTCCAATTTTCCTATATGGCTGAAAAGTGAAAAGAGAAAAGAGAACTCTAAGCAGCTATAATAATCAAGTCACCAATTCCTATGCGTAAATTTCAACCGACAACAACGACATATATGAGGACTCAAATGATGCGATAAATCAATTTGTTGTCAAAGATCTAGTTTGCCCCTACTTACCAAATTATAGGTCATTTTGACTTTTATAGATTTATAATTTTTTCTACGCATCTGGATATACACTATGTCTAAATACTAAAAAAAACTATGTATCTAAAATGACCTATACTTTAGGACGAAGAGAGTATTTATTAGTCTTATTTGGTGCTGACTGACTGCATAGCCACATGCACATACCCATACCAATTAGGAAATAATATCATGATTATGAGATAAATTTTGAATCCTAGATTAACTTGTTTATTGGGCCGGAGGGACTAGATAGTTTCCTGGTTCTTTTTACAAATATTGAATCAGATAGAGAAAAATAATGAAAATATATTCGGATATATCTATTTTAAAGTATGTTTTCAAATTGCTCGGCTAATCATGATTTATCAATAATTAATTGAGAAATCGGTCCCTGAACATAGATCAGGCGGCAATTCAATTGGATTACTACCTAGTTGATCGACCAGGTGACTAATCATGATTTACTGTCACATCAAGAACAAAAGCACTCGTCGAAAACCTAGGATTTCTAAAACGGGAGCAAATAAAAAGGCAGCTACGAAATGCCACGCCAATCTCTGTAGAGACTCGGAGTGATTCCTAGGACTGTCTCGCGTTGTCGCTTTTCTCCATACCGCTTCCCGCGTCTTCTGTTCGTCTGCTGTCCGTTCCATGGCTCCCACAAAACAGATCAGCGTCGACGGGAGCCGTCGAGCACGTTGCCATGGGCGAAGCCGACGAGGTTCCGATGTCCAAGAACTCAAGAATCGGCCATTGTCACGGCGCACCATCTCAGGGCACGGCGAGCGGTCCATGGTGCGATCCTCACCGGAGCTGGCCGGCAGGTGGCGGAACGACCAGGCGTGCTCCGGGAAATTGAGCTTGGCGCGGCTCCCGTGGAGGCGGAGCGCCGCGGCGTCATAGGCGCGCGCTGCGTCCTCGGGGGTAAGGAACGTGCCGAGCCACACGCGCACCGCCTTCTTCGGGTCCCGGATCTCTGCCGCCCACTTGCCCGACGGCCGCCGCCTCACCCCGCGGTAGCGACGCCCAGGAAGAGACGCCGGCGCCGCCGGCAGCGGTGTTGGCGGCGGCATCCTCTGCTCTGTTCCTTGCGGCCACGTCGACGCCATTGGAGCTTGTGTTGGCAGCGGCACCAAGCACTGCGCAGGGGCAGTGCGATCTTGCACTGCAGAGGCTGAACATAACAAGCATGAGCATGCTCCATTCGGCGATGCTGACTAGTGCAGGGGAGCGAACAGAGTTACCCGAAGCAGTATGCGCCGATGTCGACGTCTCCCCTTCACATGCCGTCTGTCCGACGACGTGCCAACGATGGCAGAGGCAGCCCACTGCCGTCGTCGACGGGCACGGCGGCACCACAAGCGACGGCGCGGCGGATGTGTTCGGTTCTGGCGTCGTCGTCGCGCCATGGCCACCGGCGATGACCTGCGCCAGTGCGGCGACTATTGCCGCCGCCTCCGTTTCCTGGCGTAGCGCCACCGTCGGAACCGTGGACGGACGAGGTGGCCGCATCAGCTGTTGGTGTCACTGTTACCCACGGCTCGTATTAAAAGACTGTTGAGAACTTGGAGCTTTATTTATACTTCACTTGAATGTGACTGGGTCCCGCTAATTTTGGCGCGTTCGGAAGCGAATAATAACGCAGAGAAAGTACAACTTCAGCATCAGCAATAGAAGACAAACCAAGATCACGCGTCGTCCCCTCGCCTCCTCTACTGTAGCTTTTAAGGATGGAGATGGATGTCTGCACATCCGAAACATCCGTATTCGTATTCGATAAAAACGTAAATATGGATATCCGTATTCGTATTCGATTTTAATATGGATGTCAAATGGAGGTATCCGAATTCGATTTCCAACAATTTTCTCTATCTGATTCCACATCCGTATTCGAGAAAAATCCGAAACATTCGACATTCGTATTCGAGAAAAATCCGAAACATTTGACATAAATTAACTTATCTTTTTAACTAACTATTAATTATAAATGATATAAATTGTTTAATCAATTTAAAAATTATCTACATGATAATTACTAATTATATTGATTATAATATTACCAATGGTATATAAAATAAATTTTAATTAGCTTTAAGATGGACAATCATATCAATTTTAACTACTTTAATTTATTTATCTAATTAATAAATTATATTATACTTACTAAGGTACTATTTTCTTATTAAAATATTTTATATATTATGAAAATTATTTATATTTATATTGTATATTTAATTATTCAAATATATATAACATACATGAGATATAAACACATAATTTACTCCTAAAACAATCCATAAAGTGAATTAATACACACAAAGACATTTTCTGTCAAAATCAACTAAACATCCGAATGCGAATCCGTATTCGAACTATTCGTTTTGTATTCGTATTCGTATCCGAATTCGAATTAAAATGTGGTAAATAGTGGTATCCGAATTTGAATCCATTCGTATTCGATCCGAATCCATCCTTAGTAGCTTTGCGGTCTCGCGGATATGGTTGCTTCGGACCCCTTCCTCCCTTTGCTGGTGCGTCGGCGGCAAGAGGGTTTACGGTAGATTTAGAGAAGGGTATCCCGTAACAATTTTTTCATATACAATTCGATATAATCTATGTAAAAACAATATAGTTTATAAATTTTTACATTAATAGACTCTTGATTGTATGGTTAATGGTGTTAAACTTAAATTTTAGCTATGCTACAGCATACCTAACAACCCTCTAGGGACACGACCGGGCGAGATAAAGGTGTGCCGATCCCGTCCTTAGTGTATACATATTACTACTACTTATTTTCGTGAGTTTGCCCGGATAGGCTACTCTATGCCGCTGCCATGGCCGATGCCTTCACCATTCACATTCTCGCTATCGCTGCTACAGGATCAGGGTGAGCCCAAATAAAATATCCCTCCGTCTTTCTCTTGCCTGAGCAGAGCTCCTCCCTTCCTCTTCCGTCCATCGTCATCATGTTCAGGGGCGGAGCCACAGGAGTGGGGGCGCGCCCGGGCCTGCCCCCCCTAATGCTGCCGTGACATCACATGAGCTTCTTAATTTTTTTGCTAATCACAAAATTAGGAGCCCAGCACTTCGTGTTTTAGCGTGATCTCTAGTGCATCCGTTTGGGCCATCTTGATCGTCAAGTACTCAGCTAGGTAGTACTTCTATATCTAAAGATTTAGAGCCTGGTTGGTTTGCTTCCAATATGTGCCAAACCAAAATTAAGGCAAGCCTAAAAACTTTGGCTACCAATTGGTTCATTGACAAGAAATTGGTATGCCAATATTTCTAGCCAAAATCATGGCATGACACTAGAAACTTCCTGAGGCTCACATGTTGGTTGCCAAAACTTTGGCACTAAACCAAGCGAATACCAAAATTTTTTGCCCTAATTTTGGCCTACCTTAATTTTGGCAAGCCAAAATTTTGGCTTGCCATGGTTTTGGTTGGGCAAAAATTGGTAGTGAACCAATCAGGCTCTTAATGTCCCTTCCTCTCAATTCTTTTGGACATTGGCCATGAGAAAACAACAGTGTCACCGATATATAGTGGTCAGGCCATATATGCACTGTTATCCGAGTTTTTTTTATACCGGTGCTTGATCACTTATCACAATAAATAGCATCACAGTGTAATCAACCTGTACATACTATTTGAGTTATTCAACCTAACCACTATTACAGGAACATGTAGATTCTACCGACACAATTAAACATATGGCCTGGGCGCCTGGCAGGTCCGTTTTCATAATGCCTTTGTTGTTTGTGCTATATTGGAGTTCTTAGAAAAAAATCTTATAATAAAATCCTTGTGATCAAATCATGACTCCGTTACGAGCCTAGAAAAAAATAACATCATTTTCTACTCAGCATCTCGGCCCCCCTATTGTCAAATCCTTGCTCCGCCCCAGATCATGTTCTACTCCTGCTCCCTCCCTTCCTCCATCTGATGCTTCTAGGGGTCGACTTGAGGATCTAGTTGGTGGATTTGGTCCTATACTTTGCAGATCGACCTGCCTCCACTGCAGCCACCTCTATGTCCCCTCTAGCTCTGATTGCCCCGCGCGCACCCCCCCCCCCCCCCCCACCCCCCCCCAACCTTTTCTGACGCCATCTTCAACCTCGCCCTCGACACTCCAGCCGTGTGCCATTCTACAGCAAGACCCATCGAATCTTTGCGTTTGCCGTTCTACAGCAAGACCTAATGAATCTCTACATCCTCGACTTTCGCCTCACCACTGCCTTTGCAGATTCACCTTCTGAATCGAGGGAACAATCCTTTGGTGCTCGACAGTCAGTTGCATCCTCATTTGTGGGCCGTCGGAGCTAAGCTCCCCTAATCATCAACCTCCGCATCACAAGGTCCTTTCGCCCGGGTCCAAGCTCTTGATGAGCCTCTTGTTCCCTCTGTTAGTACACTGCTCGTCATCTCCAATAGCGTGGTCGTCGCTTTGGTGTTCCCTACCAGCTCTAGGGACCTTGTTGTAATTAGATCTTCTTCAAATGTTCAAAATATAATGTGGCTAGTTTTTTTAATATATGTGTGTGCTTGTGTTTTTTATTAAAAAACGCAGAGAAAGTACAAAATTTCTGCGCACACTGTAATCTCCCCACGGGGAAGTACTTGGATAACTTCGTGAATCACACTGTAATTTGGCTGGGACTCTTTTTTTCCGTAACATTGAACCAAGATCTTCAGATAACACTGTTAGATTTCAAAGCATGTTTTGGTGCATAATTACTTTTAGGGAGTGTTTGAATCCCTGGACTAAAGTTTAATCTGGGTCACAACAGACATTTTGAATGCCAATTAGAAGAACTAAACATGAGCTAATAATTATAAAACTAATTGCATAAGTCGTGGCTAATTCGCGAGATGAATCTATTAAGCCTAATTAATCTATGATTAACACATATTTACTGTAGCATCACATGGGCAAATCGTGGATTCATTAGGGTTAATGGATGAGAAGATTCCCTCAGTGACTCTCAAAGATGACCAAATTCCATCCATGGCCCTGAGAAAATGATTCTTCCCTATATGGCACCCAATTAAAATTTTCTTACCTGTATGACACCGCCGTTCAATCTGTCTCACATTCCCGTTTGATCTTTGTGGGCCCATGTCAGATTATGTTTCAAGTGACCAAATTGCCCTCGGGAGAGAATAGATCAGGCCGGCCCGACACGTCTCTCTCCCATTTTTCTCGTTCTCCCGTTCCTCTCCCTCACAAAAACCCTAGATGGTGCGGGCCGTGCTGGTGAAGCCACGGCGGGCGGTGTCATGGCCGGAGGCGGCACAACAGGTGTGGCCCTTGTTGGATTTAATTGGGCTTAGCCCATTTCCAAACAATTAAATCAATAATATTTCAGGCCCACAATTAATGCTAAGAGTTACCAAATGGTGGTTAAGGTAGTTAATCCCATATGGTTAATTGAGAAGGAATGTAACCAACTTAAATGGTGGACTATTTGTGCACCCCTTGTGAAGTTGAAATGGGAGCACCGGGTTGCCACACGCGCGCGCGCGCTCGCTCGCTCGGCTCGACGTGACGAGCCGCGCCGCGCCGCGCCGCCAGGTTTTGCACCTCTTAACATTGACTGCGAGACAATTATTAGTGCTAATGGCTGAGCATTTGTGATTCAGTTACTAGTGCTAATGGTTGGGCAGTTACCAGTGTTAATGTGCAATTGTGCTTCCGTTACTAGTGCTAATGGCTGAGCGTCAGTTACTAGAGCTATTAACATTCCTACCTCTCCCTCTCCTATTTTAACTGCGTCCGCTGCTCTCTGAAAATTACCCATTCCACTTCGTGCGCGCACACGCTGCTGGAAGAGCAGAGCCTCCGAAACCTGCCGCGCTTGAGTTCCTGCTCGGGATAGCTAGGCAATCAGGTTTTTGGGTAGCGCAACAAGTGCGCGACTGCTCAACGATCGTCCACCTGCTGCTGTGATCGACTACTTCCCAGCGACCGTCCCTGTGTTCCCCAAGTGAACAGCGCGACTACATCCCGACGGCCGTCTGCACTGCATCAACGACTTCGCTGCATCAACCTGTTCGACTACTCCGATTGAGGGTAGCCCACGATCAACATGGTTGATCTAGCTGCTAACGGCGCATCCGGTTCCTCCGGAAACGGACCCGCCCCTGGGTACATTCTTAAACTTACTCTGTTCTGTATGTTGTTCATGTTTTATACTGTCTTAATCATGAACACAAGCACATGCTATGTTATCACTCTTTCACTCGTTTTAATCATGAATTACCTGCTGAAGTTTGGAATTAAAATATATCGAAAATTGCCTACTTTCCTAACAATCCAAAAACCTGATATTGCTAGGCTTTCGGTTACTGGTTTTGCTGCATCAATTAGACCCAATGTTTTTGATGGTTCAAATTATAAGCGTTGGTACAATAAGATGGTTCTCTGGTTGACTGCCATGAACGTTATTCACAGTCGCGCAGGGGAAGCCCGAAGAGCTTACTCCAGAGGGGGAGCAAGCTTTCGAGGCTGCCGATAACCTGTTTCGTGGCGCCGTGATTTCCGTTCTTGCAGATCATCTGGTAGATTTCTATTTGTCCAAAACAACTGGCAAAGAGCTGTGGGATGCGCTTGAGGCCAATTTCGGTGCTTCCGATGCTGGGAGCGAATTGTATGTCATGGAGAAGTTCAATGACTACAAGATGATTGATGATCGTCCTGTAGTAGAACAAGCCCATGAGATACATACGCTTGCAAAGGAACTCGAAGGCTTTAAGTGTGAGTTGCCCGACAAGTTTGTGGCTGGAAGTATCATTTCCAAGCTACCACCTTCTTGGAGGGATTTTGCCACTTCTCTAAAACATAAGAGACAATTGTTCAGCGTTGCTGATCTGATTGGCTCTTTGGATGTTGAAGAGAAGGCAAGGGCAAAAGACACTCGCAATAAAGGAATTGTTGGAGCTTCTAGCGCAAATTTTGTGCAGAAGAAGAATAATTTCTCCCATGGCAAGAAGAAGAACAACAAGCCTGAAAATGGTGCAAAGACTAAGCAGACAACCACTTTTAAGAAGAAGAAGAAAGATGATGGTCACTGCTATGTGTGCGGTGAGCCTGGACACTTTGCTGGAAAGTGCCCACAGCGCAAGGGCGCTGCAAAGACAGCAAACGTGGTTATTGGCGAGACATCTGCGGGAACATCGGGGTATGGTAATCATTTACCTACAGTTCTTTCAGTTTGTGATTCACCTGAATGGTGGATTGATACAGGTGCCAATATTCATGTGTGTGCTGATATTGCTTTATTTTCTTCTTATCAGGCCAGTGGGACTACCTCCTTGTTGATGGGAAACGGGTCACATGCGCGTGTTCTTGGTGCTGGTACGGTCGTTCTGAAGCTTACTTCGGGAAAGATCGTGCAATTGAAGAACGTGCAGCATGTCCCTACAATCAAGAAGAATTTAGTCAGCGGGTCTCTACTGTGTAGAGACGGTTTTAAATTAGTTTTTGAATCCAATAAATGTGTGCTTTCAAAGTATGGAACTTTTGTTGGTAAAGGATATGACAGCGGAGGCTTGTTCCGCTTTTCTTTGTCTGATGGTTGTAATAACATTGTGAATCATGTGGTTAATGTTGATGATGAGTCTAATGTTTGGCATTCTCGACTTTGTCATGTTAACTTTGGGTGTATGATGCGACTAGCAAATCTGAGTTTAATTCCTAAATTCACTCTAGTCAAAGGTTCAAAGTGCCATGTGTGTGTTGAATCTAAACAAACTCGCAAGCCTCACATGGCTGCCGAGGCGAGAAACTTGGCACCTCTAGAACTCATTCATTCTGATTTATGCGAGATGAATGGTGTGTTGACGAAAGGTGGTAAAAAGTATTTCATGACTTTGATAGATGATTGCACTAGATTTTGCTATATTTACTTGTTAAAATCAAAAGACGAAGCATTACATTATTTTCAAGTCTATAAAGCTGAGGTAGAAAATCAACTTGAGAGAAAGATCAAACGGTTAAGGTCAGATCGTGGTGGAGAATACTTTTCTAATGCCTTTACTTCGTTCTGTGAGGAACATGGAATAATTCATGAGAGGACGCCTCCCTACTCACCTCAATCAAATGGGGTGGCCGAAAGAAAGAACCGCACTCTAACTGATTTGGTTAACGCCATGTTAGATACAGCGGGACTTTCCAAGGAATGGTGGGGTGAGGCTATATTGACTGCATGTCATGTCCTGAATCGTGTTCCTACTAAGAACAAAGAAAAGACACCATTTGAGGAATGGGAAAAGAAAAGATTATCACTTTCTTATTTACGGACTTGGGGTTGTTTGGCAAAGGTGAATGTGCCAATCATCAAGAAACGTAAACTCGGACCAAAGACTGTGGATTGTGTCTTTCTTGGTTATGCTCTTCACAGCGTGGGCTATAGATTTTTAATAGTGAAATCTGGAGTACCTGACATGCATGTTGGTACAATCATGGAGTCCAGAGATGCTACATTCTTTGAAAATATCTTTCCTATGAGAGAGGAAGCTAGCACATCTAGTCAAGACATGTCTATTGATAAAGAACCTGCTGTTTTGATGGAACACACTGAACACACTGAGGAGGATAACAATGAAGCTCCTAGAAAGAGCAAGAGACAAAGGACTGCAAAGTCTTTTGGTGATGACTTCATTGTATACCTCATGGAAGACACACCTAAGACCATTGAAGAGGCATATTCATCTCCTGATGCTGACTATTGGAAGGAAGCAGTAAGGAGCGAGATGGATTCTATCATGTCTAATGGCACTTGGGAAGTTGTTGAACGTCCTTATGGGTGCAAACCTGTAGGGTGCAAGTGGGTGTTTAAGAAGAAGCTTAGGCCAGATGGTACTATTGAAAAGTACAAGGCAAGGCTTGTGGCTAAGGGCTACACTCAAAAGGAAGGAGAAGATTTCTTTGATACATACTCACCAGTTGCTCGGTTGACCACAATTCGAGTGTTACTTTCTTTGGCTGCCTCTCATGGTCTTCTCGTTCATCAGATGGACGTTAAGACAGCTTTCCTAAATGGAGAGTTGGAAGAGGAGATCTATATGGATCAGCCTGATGGATTTGTAACAAAAGGTCAAGAGGGAATGGTGTGTAAGTTAGTGAAGTCTTTATATGGCCTCAAGCAAGCGCCCAAGCAATGGCATGAAAAGTTTGATCAAACTTTGACATCTGCTGGCTTTGTTGTGAATGAAGCTGACAAGTGTGTGTACTATCGATATGGCAACGGTGAAGGAGTGATTTTGTGTTTGTATGTGGATGACATACTGATCTTTGGGACAAACCTTAATGTGATTAAGGAAGTCAAAGACTTTTTATCTCAAAAGTTTGAGATGAAAGATTTGGGAGAAGCTGATGTTATCCTTAACATTAAGCTAGTTAGAGAAGGCAATGGTGGGGTGACTCTTACACAGTCTCACTATGTGGAGAAGATCTTGAGTCGCTTTGGTTATAGTGATTCTAAACCTGCTTCAACGCCTTATGATGCTAGCATGATTCTGAAAAAGAATAAAAGGATAATGAGAGATCAGTTGAGATACTCTCAGATAATTGGTTCATTGATGTATTTAGCTAGTGCCACGAGGCCTGACATCTCATATGCCGTGAGCAAATTGAGCCGGTTTGTTTCAAATCCGGGAGATGAACATTGGTATGCTCTTGGAAGAGTAATGCGCTATCTAGCAGGCACAATGGACTATGGGATTCACTATTCCGGTTATCCTAGGGTACTGGAGGGATATAGTGACTCAAACTGGATTTCTGATGCTGATGAAATTAAAGCCACAAGTGGATATGTGTTCACACTTGGAGGTGGCGCTGTTTCTTGGAAGTCTTGCAAGCAGACCATCTTAACGAGGTCAACAATGGAAGCAGAACTCACAGCATTAGATACCGCCACTGTTGAGGCTGAGTGGCTTCGAGAGCTCCTTATGGATTTACCGGTAGTTGAGAAACCAATACCGGCCATTCTCATGAACTGTGACAATCAGACAGTGATTGTTAAGGTGAACAGTTCTAAGGATAACTTGAAGTCTTCGAGGCATGTAAAGAGGCGGTTGAAGTCTGTCAGAAAACTGAGAAACTCCGGAGTGATAGCCTTGGACTATGTTCAAACGGCTAAAAATCTGGCAGATCAATTCACAAAGGGTCTTTCACGCAATGTGATAGACAATGCATCTATGGAATTGGGCTTGAGACCCATGAAAGTTGATCAGTAGTGGTAACCTGTTCTATGTGATCGGAGATCCCGTGAAGTAAGAACGGTGAAACAAGCCATTGGTCAACTATGAGAAGAGAACCTTTGTATAAGGCTCATTCCAGAGAAGGTGATTTTCTCTTCTATTCTGTATGGTAGGTTGGGTAAAACCTTAATGTGATCTGAGTGATTCTTTTGAATAAAGATGTTGGCCTACAGAACATCTTTAAGGATTGCACCTATATGAGTTGACTGCTAGTCACAGTCTATGAGATCGGGGTAATCTCTAGATACTCATGAAAGGCTCGGAGTACGACTTATAAGCTCCAAACCGCGGGGATGCATATAGCAGCCTAGTACTAACAAGGAATTTTGGTCAAACTTGTTCGCACAAAACTGTCAATTCAAGGCATAGTCCATTGATTAGTTGTGGATAAGTGTAGCCACTACTCCAGGTGGAAGTTCAACTTAACAGTCTCCACTAAAGTTAGTATATCAAAACAGCAGTAAATTTGAGAGCATTTCTCGTGAGCCATGAAATATTGGTGGGGATTGTTGGATTTAATTGGGCTTAGCCCATTTCCAAACAATTAAATCAATAATATTTCAGGCCCACAATTAATGCTAAGAGTTACCAAATGGTGATTAAGGTAGTTAATCCCATATGGTTAATTGAGAAGGAATGTAGCCAACTTAAATGGTGGACTATTTGTGCACCCCTTGTGAAGTTGAAATGGGAGCACCGGGTTGCCACACGCGCGCGCGCGCTCGCTCGCTCGGCTCGGCCGGCCGGCCGGCCGGACGTGACGTGACGTGACGTGACGAGACGAGACGAGCCGTGCCGCGCCGCGCCGCGTTGCCAGGTTTTGCACCTCTTAACATTGACTGCGAGACAATTATTAGTGCTAATGGCTGGCTGAGCATTTGTGATTCAGTTACTAGTGCTAATGGCTGAGCGTCAGTTACTAGAGCTATTAACATTCCTACCTCTCACTCTCCTATTTTAACTGCGTCCGCTGCTCTCTGAAAATTACCCATTCCACTTCGTGCGCGCACACGCTGCTGGAAGAGCAGAGCCTCCGAAACCTGCCGCGCTTGAGTTCCTGCTCGGGATAGCTAGGCAATCAGGTTTTTGGGTAGCGCAACAAGTGCGCGACTGCTCAACGATCGTCCACCTGCTGCTGTGATCGACTACTTCCCAGCGACCGTCCCTGTGTTCCCCAAGTGAACAGCGCGACTACATCCCGACGGCCGTCTGCACTGCATCAACGACTTCGCTGCATCAACCTGTTCGACTGCTCCGATTGAGGGTAGCCCACGATCAACATGGTTGATCTAGCTGCTAACGGCGCATCCGGTTCCTCCGGAAACGGACCCGCCCCTGGGTACATTCTTAAACTTACTCTGTTCTGTATGTTGTTCATGTTTTATACTGTCTTAATCATGAACACAAGCACATGCTATGTTATCACTCTTTCACTCGTTTTAATCATGAATTACCTGCTGAAGTTTGGAATTAAAATATATCGAAAATTGCCTACTTTCCTAACAGCCCTTGCCGGGGACGAGGCTGCGCGGTCGCGGTCGCCATGGCCGTGGGCTGCACTGAGGACGGCACCATGGGCACAGGACGCACCAGGGCCGCGGGTGCCACAGCCTCGAGCAGGGCGGACGGCGCCAAGGCCGGAGGAGGCTCAGCAGGAGCGGCTCGGTTTTGATGTTGTTAGCCGGGGCTCATGTGAGCCCCTTATTTCGCGCCGCCACTGCCAGGTGGGCCCCGACGGCGCCCACGGCGGCGCCGCCGCCGCCGCAACGCCGGTTAGGGTTCCGGGTTGGGGGAGATGCATCTCCGGTGGCTCTAGAAGGGGTTTGGGGGTGGCGGCCGGCCTGGCGGAGGTGGCGGGCGGCAGGCGGAGGGGCCGGCGGCGAGGGCGCCGCCGGCCGGGCGGTGGGAGATGGCGGTCGGGCCGGCGTCGGCGGGGGCGCTGCGGTAGGTCAATTAGCGTCGGCGGCGGTCGGTGGGCGGCGGCGGAGGCCGCCGGAGCCGGGGGAGGAGCCGGCGGCGGGGGCGGGGGCCCCACCTGGCGGCGGCGGCGGCGGCAATTCGGGGCTCACATGAGCGCCGGCTAACAAAATCCGCGTCCAGGAGCGGCTCCCGCGGGGGCCGGGGCCAGGTGCGCGGCCGCCATGGCCTGAGGCGCCATGCCTGGAGATCTCTTCTTCCTTTGTGTTCTTGTTAGATTTGCTAAGAGCTTTAGGACGATGATGCTTTAGGGTCTGTTCAAGTATGCATTGCTTCTATCATGTTGATATGTCATATACGCTTGTTTTGCTTCTATCTGTTACATTGCTTGAAATAATAATAGCTGCTCACATCACGGTGTTACAGCCCAAAAAAATTAAACAAACATTATTACTTCATTTCATTCAAATAATTATAAAACAATTTGCTAAATATTACAAGAAGACGTATTGCAAGCGATAGAGCACAAAATGCTTCAGGCAGATTGCAGGGGCAAATTTGTCTATTTACATGGCACTTCACGGTGTTACAGCCCCAAACTGACGGCTGTCACAAGGTAAGAAAATTTTAACTAGGTGCGGAAGGATCATTTTCTCCGGGCCATGAAAGGGATTTGGTCATTTTTTAGTGTCACTGAGGGAATTTTCTCTTAATGGATCCATCTCATGAATTAACCTTTATTTGTGTAGTTAGTCTATGTTTAATACTTCTAATTAGTGTTCAAATATCCGATGTGGCAGGAGAAAGTTTAGTTCAGGGTATCCAAACACCCTCTTATATTTGAAATTTTGAATAAATAATTTGTTTCAAAAATATTTATTTTACTACACAGTAAAGATTAATTTATAAATAAAGTTAAAGCGAATAGTTGCTCTAAAGAGAGAATTGATGTTAGTAAAAAAGCAACATACGCTCCGTTAAGAATCAAATCAAACAATGCAACTTGATGGTAATACAGTCAAGGCCAACAGTGACAAGTACACAAGCCAATTCCTATGTGTAAACTCTCCACTACCAACAACATGTACGCTGACTCAAATCATGCGAGAAATCAGTTTATTTGTGAAGGATCTATTTCGCGAGACTTATCCCCAATGACTCTAAACACAAACCGTGAGGTATATTTTATTAGTTCATATTGTTCTTGCGTGTGAGAAAACTTATTTGATACCACACGGAATCGTAGACGGTTCTAAATATGATTAAGAATAATTCACAATCAACTATTTTGTGCGAAGTAATTGAATTTGGTATTTTTAATCAAAAGTTTTGCAACTAAAAATAGATATACAATATAGAATCAAATATACTACTGTAAAATACAACAAAATGCTGATACATAAAGGTGTTAAATATGGTCCAACACTAACTGCAGTAAGAACAAAATACAATCATAAAAAAAATTCTCGGCCCAAACGTAATTAATAAAGACAAATTCTATTGAGTGTGGATTTATACAAATCTATTTCCGGTCAGAAGTGGTGGATTTCCGGTTTAAGATTTCATTTTCTGGTTTCATGCTTTTTTTCTTTCTGGTTTCAAGATTTCATTTTCCAGTTACGGGATGGATTTTCCTGTCACGACGGTGGATTTCTTGGGTTACAGGGATGAAATGCATAGCTACAAACGGTTGCACTACAATATTTCGGTTTGGACGGATATATACAGGAGTATATAAAGTACCTGAAAGAAGCCAGCATATTTAGAAAGTCTAGAGATTGAGTCAGCAGATCTAGAGTGGCAAGGTGGACACTCAGTCGTTCGCCCTGCTGCAGAGCTGTCGAATCTTCTAGGAAGCCTTGAGCCCATGATATTCAAAGACGGTGCTTAGATCCTTCTGAAGCATCTTCCGAAACGTTCAATTTATTGGTATTGGTTCATTCCTTCCCATCAAGAAAACTAATTGTTCCTTGGAAATGAAACATGAATATTTGCGTACTGTTCGTCTGTGTGTGCAATCATCACTCGCCACCGTGTGTCAGGTAGACAAATAGAAATAGCTGCCGCCGACTCACCATTTTAGCCCATGTTTAGTTCCCATCTGAAATCTTTTCATCCATCACATCAAAGGAGAATCTTTGATGCATGAAGTATTAAATGTAGATAAAAAAGGTGAAAAGTTATATGGATAGGCTGTAAATCGCGAGACGAATCTAATGAGCCTACTTAATCCATAATTTGCAACATTAATGCTACAGTAACCATCCGTTAATTATGGATTAATTACCCTCTAATTACCCTCGTTAGATTCGTCTCGAGATTTTCAAGCTATCCATGTAACTTTTCACCTTTTTCGTCTACATTTACTACTTTTAAATCGGTAAAATCAAAACCCGAAATCTTTTCATGAAAACATTTCACGAACTAAACAAGGCCTTATTCCGGTTACACACGAGTTGACAGGGTGGGGTTTCTTAACAAGCATGATTTGTTAAAGCTTGTAGGGTAACAAAAACATAATTGTCTATTCTCCTGGAATGGGAGGTTAGTATATAATTCCATCTCATTTCCATTTAGAACCCGTTCGGTTATTTCTGTAGCCTGGAATGATTCCGAGATATATAAGAAATTTGTGATAGATACAACAAAAGGCGAGAATTTATTTCGAGACGGGAACTAATTTATTCGTGATAGTCAAGAGATGTGGAATCAATCCCGGCCTTTTGTTGTATCTATCATGATAGTAAATTAGCACAAATTAGTTCCTGACCCGAAATAAATCTCGGCATCTTATTTTATCTATCACAAATTTCTAGTTATATCTGTGCCTAGGAACCATTCCAGCCGGGAACCGATCCGGAACATCCGAACGAGGCCTTATGCCTCATTCGGTTTCACTAGATTCATTCCCGGCCGGGAACGATGGTTGTACTAGAAAATTTATGATAGTTACAATAAGAGACCGAGATTTATTACGGATCAGAAACTAATTTATTCGTGATAGACACAACAAAAGATCTGGATTGGTTCCATACCTCTTGACTAGGGGTTTAATTCCCGGTCTATTGTTGTACCTATCATAAGTAAATTGGTTTTCGATCGGGAATAAATCCTGGTCTTTTGTTTTAACTATCGTAAATTTTCTTATACAACTATCGTTACTCGCCCGGAATGAATCAGACGGAAGCGAACGAGTGGGGGCTTAATTGGAAATTTTGAGCGCGGCACAAAGTCTAGGACGATCATTTTATTATTGTAGTATTGCCAAAATGCCGCTAAGGCCTATCTGAAAAATAGCTAAAAAGCCAGCAGGTATATACATGCGTGCATGACTTGGGATCGGACGACGTGTGCGTACGCGGTCGGCGACCCGGTGGACGGATCCCGGGCGTTCAACGCCGCAGACGGCTGCCGGCGGTGGTCTGTGCGACGCGCTCTCTTAACCGCCGACGAGGAGCGGCGGCGGCATCTTGCTTAGCCCGTACGAAAGAGACTGAACTGATCGGTCGAGCTGCCGACCATGCAAGTCCACGCCCGGCCCACACGCGCTTTCAGGTACCCACAACTCGTCCGGCCGGTCCGCCGTATGCCGGCCATGGCGGCCAAGCTGGCCCCTCCGCACCTGGCGAGTCGTCTCTTCCGGTCGTCCGTACCGTTTGCTGGGTGGAAAACTTTTTATGGAAATGTCAGATCGAAAGAAATGTATCATCTAAAAGTAGTAAACGTGGACTAATAATAAAACAAATTACAGATCTAGCCAGAAAATCGCAAGACGAATCTAATGACATGTAATTAGAGGGTAATTAATCAATAATTAGCAAATTGTTACTGTAGCATTTCTGCTGCAAATCATGGATTAAATAGGCTCATTAGATTTATCTCGCGACATACATTCATTCATATAATGGATTAATTTTTTCGTCTACATTTAATACTCCATGCATGTAAAATTGTCTTGATATGACATTTCCATAGAAAGTTTCCAATGGAACTAAACAGGACAGGTCCATTCACATAAGTAATATACGCATCTTTTTTTTCTTCTGATAAGGGAAATTTTATTAATTTTTAAAATTTTACATTGAGATTATATAAGACCTTAAAATAGCATTTCTGGCCTCTGTATTGCCAAGATACACACAGCCACAAAGAAACATAAGAGTGTAAGCACCCTACTGACTATCAATCGGTATGTCGCCGCCAAGCGTAGCGACAGAGAGAGAAGAGAGTGCGATGCCGGAGAATGACAAAAAAGAGGGCACAAGGGGGGAAGAGGGAGACAAATTAATTCAGAGGGAATCCCCGGACCTGAAACAAGATGATTGAACGTAGGGCATAGGGTTAAAAATGTTCAAAGCCACTAGATCAGTGTAATACCCTACGACCTTTGTATTCTCAGTGCATAGGTACCGAATAAGTCTTATCCTCTATGAGGGGTCTCTACCCACCAAATTGGACGAATTTTAAAAATTCAGAAAAAATCACATTTATTTTATCCTTGTGACTCACTAAGATTATTGCAATATCCATCAAGTCAAATGAAGCATAAAACAAGGAAGTACTTGCAATCAAATCAACGAATGAAGAAAAAGAATCAAACAAACAGCAGTCTATTTTGCTTTTACCCTCACATGCAGTTGACGGCCGTGATTGAGCGGAGATGGTGGTGCCGAAAGTTTGGAGAACCGGAGGAGATGAGTGGTTGAGGGAGGGCCGACGGAGAGACTACGCCGCCACCTCGCGCGGCTTCGATGCAGCGCCACCAGAACAAGATGAGGAGGAAAAAAAAAAGAAATATCTAGGGTTGTAGATTGGGCTTCATAGTTTTATGTCTAGAGAATGTATTTGTGGGTTGGGTTGGGTTGGTTTGCTTCTCGGGCCAGCCTGAAAATTCAAATGGGGCGAAATTTTTTTGCGGTTTGTTTTTTTTTTTTGTCTCGGGTCAGGCCGAAATGGGTAATTTTTTTGAAATTCGGTCAATTTGGCCCAAATCCCATAATTCTGGTCTCTACTACCTACCTTATATAGCTGAGGGTAGAGTTAGAAGTCAGGTCTCAAATCTAAATCTAGTCGGTTATAAGAAAATCATCGTATCTAAATACAAGTTATCTCTTTCATATCTTAAACAAGCCTATCTCTACTTCTATGAGCCTTGCGACTTCTTCCGCACCATCACCGTGCCTCATCTTGGTGAGCCGAACCTCCACCATTTGGTGGGTAGCTAGGGAGGCATGCTAATTTGCGGCCGGCCGCACGCAAGGGCCCGTGCGCTCGCACTACGTGACAAACCTGACGGGCCCACCATGCAGCCCCCTCCCCCATCTGCACTGCGCGCTGCTCACTTCGCGTCGTGGCCCCGTACGGGTACGGTCTGGCACCTCACCCGATGGGCTTAAAAAAGATTGTCTATAAAAATTTTTGCAACAAAAATTTATCCAGATCGAGGAAAAATTTTGTCGAGAAAAAATTGTCAAAAAAAATTGTAACAAACATTTGTCCAGAGAGAAAAAAGTTTTGCAACAAAAATAAAATGTAAAAACTTTTTCTAAAAAAATTGTCCAACAAAAGTTTTCAAAAAATATTTTACATCAAAATTTTGAGCAAACTTTTTACAGGAAAAAATGTGAAAAATGTTTGACTAAAAGTTTTGCAACAAAATTTGGAGCAAAAGATGAAAAAAATAGAATTTTTTTGCAACAAACTTTTCTCCCAAACTTTTCTAAAAAAAAGAAAAACAGTACATGTGTGCCCGACGTTGGCCTCTCCGTCGGGGCTCGCTGAGCCGCCGCAGCCACGCCGACGCCCGCCGGGGCCAGCGCCGCTCGAGGCACGCTGAGGCAGCGTCAACGCCCCTGGCGACGAAGCTGGTCGGGGGCGCCGCGGCCGCAACCCTGTCGCCATACATGAACGGCCGCACGGGACACCACGGGGGCCAGCCAAGCAGAGCGTGGGGGCGCTGGCGCAGGGCAGGGCCCAGGGCACGGCCGGCGGCGCGGAGCGCGGGGCAGCAGCTGGCGGGTCTCCATCGCGCGGCGCCGGCTTCCTCCCAGTAGCTGCTCTGCTGCTGGAGTGGATAAGTGCGAAGAAAAGGATGGGAGGAGGAAACGAGAGAGAGTATGTATGGACCGAATAGGCGGGCCCACACAAGTGGGGTGGATAAGAGCCGAGCGCAAGCTCGGCCGCGTGCGGTCACGAGTAAAGTTGGGATCGCGGTAGCTAGGCCCGTTTTGATGGTACACGGGAGTCATATACCCCCACAAGACGGACCGGAGAGCCCCAGTCGTCAATGTCATGTATCCAAAAAAAATATAATAGACACGTCACTATAGCTAATATGCTGGAAAAGATAACCTTCGTATAGCTAAATTTTTCTCTCTCCTCGACCTAAAAGTGTCCTTAGTTCTTCAAATATACATCATCTATTGGAGATGCTTTCTAAGGATTTCATTTTTGTTCCATCACTTCCCTTCTACCTCGTTATTTCATTCTCTTCATTCCCCCCTTTTACCTATAACTCCTGATTTGTTCATCGCTTGCTGATGTTATAAAAGCTGGCATGAACGACGTGTCCTTTGGCATCACTGAATACTAGTCACTCTAAATCATATTGCCAACTCATGTTGAGGCTGTACTTTAGCTACTTCTATTGCCAACTCATTGGTATTGTCATATTTTACATTCTCCAGTTGTCACCAGACAATATCAGATTGGCAATGTTGTCATTAGCTTAGATCATTATGGCCGTGTTTAGATAATGCAAAAGCGTTCCTTTTCACGAAAAGTTATCCACCTAGAAAATCGTGTTGGTTCATTTCTACGGGTACTCTATGCACGCTTACATAGAAACAGTATTTTTTGGTACTTTTCACTCATTTTCCTCTATCTAAACACACCTTATATATAGACTGATTAATACTCTACTTTGTGGCCTATATGCACCATTTGATTGGTGCATTAAGCCATGCCACCAAATCCGACCATCTTATGGGTGCATCTCAAGTTCTGAACGCAACCATTCAACTATTCGTGTAGTATTATGCGCTGATACAAATGTGGCCAACATTATTTTTGCTAAGCATCCGTCTGCCTCTAGTCTCTACACTACGGGAATCCAGCTATTTGCCAACGAACAAATGCAAACGGCAAACAGCTCTCGGTAAAAATATACTCGGCAAAGAACTCTTTCTCGAGTGTTTGTCATTGGGTACTCGGCAAAGATTTTGTCGTGCGTCAAATAGACACTCGACAAAAAAAAAATTAGAAAAAAAACCACCCCGGCCCCATCCCACCCCGCTACCTCACCACCACCCCGCCCCGCCGTCACACTACCCCATCGGAGCCCCCACCCTTACCTTGCCGCCCGCCTGGATCCCGCCGCCGCCCTTACCCCTGTCGGTGAGAGAGAGGGGAGGAGCGCCGCAGGCAACGCCCTTATGCCCAGGGGAGAGAGAGAGAGGAGGGGAGACAATCTGGCCATCATAGCTTGCCACGCCCGCTGGAGCTTGCATCCGCGCCTCGTCAGCCGCCAAGGCCGAGCCCGCCGTCGTCGTGCATTGCCGCTGCTCTTGCCCCGCCGCCACTCCTCACTGCAGCAAGTGAGGGGCGAGCGAAGGAGGGAGATGAGGGGCAGCGCTGGAGAGAGGGAGGGCTGGCGCCGGAGTGGGAGAGGAGAGGGCGGCAACTGGCGAAGAGAGAGTAAGAGAGAGTGTCAGATTTGAGGGAGAAGAGAGGGAGAGGAGAGGGGTGGGTGGGCGCGGGGGTGAGTAAAGAGAGAAGAGGGGTGGGTGGGCCCAGGGTGAGTAAGAGAGATGAGATGGCCAGATGGGTGGGGAGCCCTTACCAGATCTAGCACTCGGCAAAGCTGCTTTGCCGAGTGTCGGATCTAAGGACACTCGGCAAACCCATTTTTTATAAATTTTTTTTGAAAATTTATTTCCAATGTACATTAAAAATTAATCGTCGAGTGTCAAATAAATACACTCGGCAAATTATTTGTTTGTCGAGTGTTTTTTTCCAGCATTCTGCAAAGTGCTTTTTTTTGCCGAGTGTGTTTTGTTTGCCGAGTGTCCGAAAGAATGCACTCGGCAAACAGTCTTGCATCGGGCAAACAAGGAGTTTCTGGTAGTGCTACTTGCTTCGCCGACGTTACCGTTGTTTTCAGACACGCCTGCAATTTTTTCCTAAGATTTATAAAATACGAACTTGCTAACTTGCTATCGGGGTTACATACTCTCAAATGCAATTTGATATGCAGCAAGTTGCATATAGAGGTTGCGAACTGAGCGTAGCTTAGCTGGTAAGGATCCTCATGGTGGACCCTGCCCACCAGAGTTCAAGTCCTTGATTTGGCACTGGTGCTCACATTTTTCTGGATTTATTCTAGGATTTAACCACGCTATTCTTTCAGTGGTAGGCGACGTGCCCGTCGACAGCGAGGCGCCAGTGGTGACTACGTCAATCTCGAGGATTTGCCGGCTCAGTCTTTCAGAGGTGCTCATAAGGGTAGTGTTGCGTGCGTGTGTTCGTAGAGGCGAGTGTGTGTGCGTATTTGTGAGCGTCTGTACTGTGTAATTCGTAAAAAAAAGTTGCATATGGAGGTTGTCAGGGGTCCACTTTGAGGTTTTGGAGAACAGTCCTCTCCATTCTGGTAATTGGAAACCATCATCAAATTGATTAGTGGACCTACCTTTCTCTGCATCCAAGGCATACACGCCTAATTAGCCACAAACCAGTTCATCCTATTTTCCAGTGGTTCTAGAAATCCAAGATGAAACACAAAGTTTTCTTTTAGTTACTACGCAAAGACATGGTTAACACAAGAGATCTTCTTAGGACAAAAGAATGGTTTTAAACTCCTATACACACTGGAGACAAACATCACATTCATCCGTTTACATTAGTACCAGGCGGTACTAAAAACACGCATTTAGTATCGGCTAGAATAGTGCATGTGGAGCCACTTTAGCACCAGTCAGGGCCAACAGCCGGTAATGAAAAAAGAGCACCACCGACATCAGAAACACCAATTTAGTATCGGTTGGTGGCTCTGACCGGTACTAAATGATGCCCAAACATTTAGTACACGGTAAAAGCCCTGCCGGTATAAAAAGTTGCATGTTAATACCGGTCAAAACCTTCACCCGGTACTAAGCCGTAGCCACGCTAAAAAAGCTGGCGATGGATGCATGAGTGGTGGACATGCACAGACCTTATTTATCTATCATGTCCCTCCTCCCTTCTCCTTATCTCATTCTCTCTTCTTTCTTCCTTCTCTCTATCCCTTTCTCATCTCTCCTCTCTTGCGCAGGTCTTGCCCCGGCGGCAGAGGCGCGCGGGAGGCGCGGCCAGGTTGCGGTGGCGGCCAATGGAGGTTGGAGAGCACGGGTGCGGGCCTACCCCGGCGCGGGCGCAACCGTCGGGGGCGGGGCCTCCGTGGCTGCAGGCTCGGGGGCCGGCGGCGGCGAGCGCGGCCGTGCGGGCGAGCCTTCCCCAGCGCGGGCGCCGCCCCGCCGAGTGCGAGCACCGCCGATGGGGGCGGGCCTCCCCGGCGTGGGCGCAGGGGCTGCCGCCGGCGAGTGCAGCTGCAGGGGCAGGCCTTAACCGGTGCAGGCACGGGCGCGTGCGTGGGCATTGCCGCTGGCGAGCTCGGGCGCGGGGCAGGCTGCCGCCGATAAACTTTTAATTTTTTTATTTTTTCTATGAGTCTTGGGAAATGTGTGCCAGCAATTGTGATAGTGATTCATGTGAAATCATTATATTCTTGTGATCCTTATTGTGATTTTATGATGTGATTTTTGTCCGCGAGAAAAAAAGAAAAAAGAAAATGAGAAAAGAACAAAGAAAACAAAAAGGAAGGAAAAACCTACGTTTGTAGGCAAAGACGTTTAATATCGGTCAGTAACACCAATCAATTGGCATCTCCGTGGTAACCACAAGACCAATCTTGGAGATATTCAAACACATCAAATGACAATTGGGGGTCCCATTTTTCATGGAGATAATTGTGGTCATGCATGGCCTGCAGCATTTGGACAACCAGAAATAATTGGACCTTCAGCATCATTGACTTTGCCGAGTGCATTCTTTCGGGCATTCGGCACCCCTTTTGCCGAGTACCCGGAAGAATGCACTCAACAAAGGCATATGCACACGGCAAAGAAGCTCATTGCCTAGTTTTTTTCTTTGACACTCGGCAAGCTTCTTTGTCGAGTGTTTTTTTTTTGACACTCGACAAAGAGCTTCTTTGCCGAGTGTTTTTTTTTTTTGCACTTGGCAAAGAATTTTTTTTCCCTTTCAACCTCAAAACCTTTTCTACTCTCCACATACAACATGTGTTGCTCCATGTTAAAATTTGGTAAATTGTTATATTTGTTTGCTATAATTAATTAATTAATTACATTTCAAGCAATTTTTTGAATCAAGTCAAATTTGAACTGCAATTGATTCAAATAATATAATACAATGAGTAGAAAAATTGCATTCATGTTATTTAGCCCAGTTTGAGACCTTACCTTTGAAATGAAAAGAAATTTCGAACATCTTGTCTATGAAACACGACCACGAACGTGTGTTCCAATGATTTTAAAATTCTAAAAAAAGCAAATGAAGTCTGAAAATCATGAAATTTGTCATGATGTGATGTTATCACACGTGAAGGCTATGATAAAAAGTTGTGAAGATTTCGCACATTTTATCATGATGATGTTTACAAAATCAAAGCATCTCACAAGAAGTGTACGTGAGAGAGCTAGTAGATGTAGTTTTTGAATACAAACTTTTTTATATGATCTCATATGCAAAACAAAAGTTTATATCAAGGTCGTACATCTCAATGAAATATAAAACATTGTAGTTGTCAAGTTTTGTATTTGAGATTGTTTAATATTTTAAAATACTATTATAAGTTATCTAATTTGAAATCATAAATTTTAAAACATTCAAATGACCTCGGAGGTAAATAATTAAGTTCTATACCAAATTTGTACAACTCAACGAAATATAAAACTCTATAGTTAAAAAATTATATTTGAGATTGTTTAGTACTTTAAAAATACATTATAAGCAATCTGATTTCAAATTTTAAAATTTTAAAGATTTCAAATGACTTTGGATGTAAATAAGTTCTATACCAAAGTTGTAGATGTCAAAAAGATTTAAAAATTTGTTGTTTACAACTTTTGCATTTGAAATTGTTTAGCCATCTAAAAATTCGTTACAAGCGCACAGCGATCCAAGTCTTCAAAATGGAGGCCTCCCATTGGTCCATAGCTCATCACGTAGATCCCTCCCCTCTCTCTTCTCCTTTTCTTCCACAGACCTCTCTCCCTCTTCCATCTCTCTGATCTCTCTCCCTCTCACCTCTGGCCGGCGGAGGCGGCGGCCCCCGACGGCACACAAAGGTGGCGGCCCCTGGCGCCCTCTCCTCTGGAGTGCTGGGCAGCAGCGAGCGGGCACCCGGCGGCACCCGGCGCCCTCTCCTCCGGCGGCGGCATGCATGCAGGCCGCCGGCGGCGGCGGCACGGACAGGCCGGCACATAAGCCTCGGCACCATCAAGACCCTGTGCTAATCCAAAATTCATGAGCCTCCAGAGACTCTTTAGCACTGGTTGGTAACACCAACCGATGCTAAAGTCACCTTTACCAACCGGTGCTAATGCTTCTCGAACCTTTAGCATCGGGTTGTAACATCAACGGTGCTGAAGGGTGACCCTTTTAGCACCGACCGGTGTTACGACCCGGTGCTAAAGGCCTTTTAGCACCGGTTGGTGTTAGATAAGCAGTGCTAAAGAAGAGTTCACGTGCTAGTTCAAAAGAAATGTATCTCACTACGGGAAATCCCGTGTTTGCCGTGTGCCCTTGTTTGTCGTGTGCCTGCCACGTGGCACACGGCAAACAAGTTGCACACGTCAAACAGGCTGGCACACGGCAAACAGGCTGCAAAAAATTTGAATTTTGCCTCTAAAATTTTTTTGCTAACTTCTTTGTCCATGTATTATTCCATGTTAGTTTTGTGCATGTTTTCCGGTCCGTTTGCTATATTTAATCATTTTATATCATTATTTTCAATTTTGCCGATACGGCAAATTTGAACTGTAAGTGTTTCGAATAATGTATTGTAATGTTTGGAAAAATGTTATTCGGAATCTTAAGACTAATATGATGCCATGTCCATTAGATGGAATCAAATTTTGAATATATTGTTCGCTTACCGTGTGCCCGCATTTGGGCTCGGTTCGTTTAAAAATTTTATAAAATACAAAAAAGGTCAAAAACTTATAAATTTTGGCGTGATGTCATGTTTTCATACGTAGAGGCTATGGTAAAAAATGTAGAAGGTTTCGAGCAAGTTGACGCATTGCCTCTTTACAAACCGAAGCTTCTCGGGAGAAGATCCTAAGAGTTTTGAATGATATGTTGTGATTTGAAGCAACTTGACAATTCAAATTTTGTTTTACCACAAAACTCAATTTTTATAGTCTTCATACACCTTAGACAGGTTCATGCCCAAATTTGGTTATTTTTTGAATCCGTTTGATATTTTTAAATTTTTTTTGTTTAGGCAGAAAATGTTTGTCGTGCGCCCCAGGGGCGGCACACGGCAAACAACTCTTTGCCGTGTGCCCAGATCCAGGGCACACGGCAAACAATTTTGAAAATGTTTGCCGTGTGCCCTAGATCTGGGCACACGGCAAAGAGTTGTAGATTTTGAAATTCAAATTCTATAAACGACCTCGGATGAACTTTTGACCAAAACGAAAGTTGTAGATCTTGAAAAGTTATGAAACTTTGTAGTTCACAACTTTTTTATTTGAAGTCATTTAGGACCTCAAATAAACAATTTACACTCGGAAAAGTGTAATATGAGGGTAATCAAAATGGGATATGGACACAAAGACTCGAGTGGTGCAGTGGTAGAGGAGGCTACGCGCAAAGGGGAGGTCGCGGGTTCGAACCCGGCCGGCCGCGGAGCGCGCGATTTTTCCACGAAAATAAAAATGTTTTGCTATTTTATTTTACGTTTTTTCGGGATCAAAACTTTGTCGTGTGTCTCTCTTTGCCGTGTGCCAGATCGGGCCTTTGCCATGTGCCCGAGATCTGGCACACGGCAAAGAAGGCTTCGCCGTCGTAGGGTTTGCCGTGTGCCATTTTGCACACGGCAAAGCCTAAAGCACACGGCAAAGCCTTTGCCGTGTGCTTTTATGGCTTTGCCGTGTGCCCCTGGCACACGGCAAACACGGGATTTCCCGTAGTGTCTTTTACCCAGTCACATGTGCTGTGTAGGAGAGATGGTAAGGAGAGTACGCACAAGCTAAAAGTCCTGAGTTTGAATCCCAACAACGCGCATATTTTTTAGTGCATGGAAACCCCGTGCTAAAAGGTTCCTAACCGGTGTAAATATGGCTCCGTCCAGTAGTGGTGCCATTGAGGTACTAGCCAATCATGAAATTACATGGCCAACATTTTTAAGACGCCTGAAGTTTGTGACGATCACTAAGTGTCAGTGACCTCCGCTGATTCAACAACTAAACGGCAAGCCACTTCTCTTATTCCTCAATTCACACCAGGGCACTCAGATGAGCATATCACCGTTCCACAGTACACCATGGAAGTGCCAAAACAACCAACAAGATGGATCAAAAACCAAGGAATGCAGAAAAAGAAACGATTTTACTAAGCTCTCAAGATTTTGCCTTATCCCCGTGGAGAACGCTTGCTTAGCCTATAAGCATGATTTTTGGGATACGCCAGAACTGAAATGGAAACACAACACCTCCATGAAAGGCAACTTTTTGTTATGCTCGGGGCCAAATGTACTTAGCTTTTTTTTTTTTTTTTTGAGACCCGCCAAATGTACTTAGCTGCATCCGGCAGTACTCATGAGGAAAACTGCATCGCCTTTGCTTGTGGCCTGGCCTGCTTACTCTGCTTAGATGTCCTGCCAGGTGTTTGGTGGGGTGGGATAGCCAAAAAGGTTTCAAGAGAAACAGCCGGGCGCCATGCGTGAGATGTTGCTTGCTCAATGTAAAAGTAAGAACTGAATTTGTATCCTTGCAGTTATACACAAGTAACATCATACCACTTTACATTAGTATAGGGTGGGCTACTTTTTTTTCCCCTTCCTTTTTGTTCTGTAGTGAAAAATGAGCACCTGGTTTTGCTTGCATTGGATTCCTGCACCGGTTTTTGGCAGCCAGTTACTAAAGTTTAGGGTGCATATATATCCTTTTGTTAATTATGAGTAAATTGGTACCAGATGAAAATGCTGACACGCCAACTTGAATAATGTTGTAGTGATCAGCAGAAACGAGAGTTATACGAACTTAAGGAAAAAGAAATCTGGAAACTACATCAGAGAAAAATAGCTGAATCGACACATTCTTAGAGCAATGGGATGGGATTTTCATAGAACATGGTTGAGGAACTGAGTTCACCGCTAGGCTAAAGCAATCAGGCGCCATATCGTTTTGCATATAATTTTGGCAATTAATGATTGAGTAGAGTAGTAAATGTGAAAGGAAGTAGTAATTTAAAATATAATAGCATTGTGAGGCAGCAATAATGGGTGATCTTTGTAAGAATCTGAGTGAGCATTTGGGTTTAAGGTCGACATGCAGAAAAGACTAGCTCCTCCATTCAGTCGAATATTTTCCTGCTTGCTGTTATAAATCAAATTAATTAGCAGGCCACTATGACAGTGACATTTATAAAATTGCCGGGGAACAGCTAATCGGCCCGGAGTACACATCCTTTAGCACTGTAATTTGTTTGTTTTGCATGCATCTCTGACCAGTGAAAGAGATTAAAAAAATCAGAAAACAACATGCGGTAATTTTCCCATCCTTACAAATAAAGACACACCGTGTTGTGTCCTCTCCCAAAATCACATTTCGACACACCCCCTCCTCATCCAAAATCCTCCAACCTTTGCCATGGCTCAAGACGGTCCCCATGGCCACCATGATGCCTCCTCCTCCTCCGAGCGCAGCTTCATGCCACCGAGGACGGTGAACTTCCTGGGTCCTGCTGAGAACGACAACGGTGGATCCAAGATCGGTAGCCCGGTGAGCATGGATGCTGCCAGCAAGGGGAAGGAAGTCATCCCGAATGCCACCAATGGTGGAGAACAACATGGATCGCCCAGCAGATCCGAAGGTAAGAATTTGGATCTAGGCCTAGCTGCTGCTGCCACCGCCGATGCCGCTACGGGAGACGGCTCCACCAAGGGTAAGAGCTCCATGGCAGCCAATGACGACGGCGAGCTCAAGGTGCAAATCATCATGGAGCGAGAGCGCCGGAGGCAGATGAAGGACATGTTCAACACCCTAAAAGATCTCATGCCCCATGTCCCCAAGAAGGTGAGGCTCTTGATCACACGGTAGAGATTGATAAAGATAAGGCCCATATGGGTTTAATTTTGTGATGAGATCTCTGTTTGCTCCTTCAGGTAGACAAGGCGACCCTAGTGGGAGAGACGATCAACTACATCAAAGCCCTAGAGCAGACCAAGGCCAATCTGGAGAGGAAGAAGCAGGAGCGAGCCCTCGCGCGGCAAGCAGCAGCCGCCGCCAACAAGGCCGGGGCGTCCTCCGTGCCGGTGGCACGCACCGCGCACGGGATGGCGGCCCTGTCCAATGGCTGGGGCCCTGTGCTCCCACAGCAACCTGCTGCTCCGGCGCCGCCGCCGCGTGGGCCGGAGGGGTTCCAGACGTGGTCGACGCAGAAGGTGGTGCTGAGCGTGCTGTCGAACAACGAGGCTGTCATCAACGTGTGCGTGCCGCGGCAAGCCCACAAGCTGACACTGGTGCTGTCAGTGCTGAGCAAGTACGGGATCGAGGTGATCTCGATGCAGGTTGCGGCCGACGGCGCCGGGAGCTTGTTTGCCATCCACACCCGTGTAAGTGGTAGACTGCTCGATGTTGCCTTCATTATTGTTCAAGCTTGTCTCTAGATGTTGAGGGGTTGCAGATGTACTTGCAGCAGCTATATGGGTGCAGGGAGAGTTGGTAGGAATTCAACCCCAGCCACTCTGAGTAGCCACTAAAATCACTGTTGTTTTCCATCCATATATGAAGGGATGGAATCTAATCCCCACCTATGTGATGGGTAAACCCATCCCAATAGGATGTATTTCACTCGGTGGTAGTGCTGCTAGGATGGGATAGAAAAGAGAAACCCTATATTTCCACTATTTGAATTTGAAAGCGCGCGGACATCTTTACCGTTGAATTCTAGTGTGGCCACAAGTCGAATATAAATCCGACAAAAATGATCTAGAAAGGAATCAGACTCAACCTAGCTAAACTAATCGACACGTGTTGACAAAAGATGTCGGTTTACCAATTGATTTACACGTGTTGAGGCTACATAATTCTAGTAACCGTAAGGAAATAGTACGTTAGAGTTCTACTTTGTCGCACTCTAATCGGAAAAGGCGATCCAAATATGGATCGAACTAAATCTAGAGAAACTAATCGACAAATATCGTTACACTGCCTTATTTTGTCTTGACCTTTTGAACCAAAGGGCTAGGTTTGCAAATGGCTTGCACGAGTTGAGGTCACATGCTGATTTTGGTGACGCACGTTACAGATCTAATTTGTCGTGCTTTATGGGGAATGTGAGCCTAATATACCAATCAAACTAGCTAAATTAATCAACATATATGTTTATTATGCCTTATCGTCTCGTCCTTTTGACTGAAGATGTCAGCTTGCCAATGGTTTCCATAGCATAGGTTAGGGTTGCATGGTTTCTGTAACGGTAAGAAACTACTCTGACGATAGAGGTCTATTTTTGCCTCAGTATTTATCTTTACGGGAAACATATTCTCAAGTTGATGTAACAAACTACATAAGCCTAGCTAAGGGGCAAAAACCCTAGTTTGTTAGGGAAAAAACTCTAGTTCGTGAGAGGCTTATTTTGTCACAATGAATATTTTTATGGGAAATGTCCTTTTAGAGTTAATCCGTTGGGTAGTAGTGGATGTAACTAACTACACGATCCTCTACTTGATGTGGATGAATGTTTGGTCGATGGTACATGAGGAAGATGTATATACAAGGTTTACTATATTAATGCAAACTTTGATAACAGAATTGAAACTAAAACCTTAGAATTATGTGAGAGAGAGGGTTCAACTAATTTTTTTGGTACAACTCTAGTTCAAGTCTTTCTAATATATGTTGTTAATGATGTTTGTTTCCTTTCCTATAGAAGAATCAAATAAACTCACAAAAGCAAACAAATACAACTCAAATTTACACATCTCCATATCCCTCTACTGCACCTATTACAAGATTCATCAGAGGTTTATTTTCTCAGTACTGATTTCATTAGTGTAATGCACTACTTCAATCATGTGTAAATTTCTACATGAATCATGTTCCATAATGCAATTCCATGTTTTCCACGAAAAATGGTTTCGCACAAGGTATATTTTCATTATAGAGTAGAATGGTTTACCACAAACATGCAAGTACCAAAACGGCCAAACCTAATCATAAATAAGTGCTACTGTAGACATCGTGCATGGTCTAAAAATAGAATTTAACCACCAAATATTTACTTTAACATATTTGTAGTAGAACCTAACAGCAAGCCATTACAGAAGCACTTTTTAGAAATTTTACTCTTTTATAACATTTCCACCGTGCCGATCTTGTTTGCATCAAGAAAAATTATAAGCCAGCCCACTAACATTTGTGCATTCTTACAAAACAGGTGAATGGAGCTGGTGGCCAGAACCCATCGGCAGAGGACATATACAAGCTGGCGGTGTCGGAGATCATGGTGTGGCTCTCCACCTAGGCCAGCATCACCTTCGGGGCCTCAATAACATCTCAAGCTGTGTCGCTGCTCTCAGCTTTCAGCCCCTCTGGACTGGAACGTTCGGAGTAATCTAGCTTGTTTCATTAATTTGTGTTTGCTATTTGGAAGTTTGAGGACTGTGCTTGTTCTATATGCGTGTCTGGTCGGGTCAGATCGAGCTCTGAGAACCTATGCTGTGTGTGGATGTCAAAGTTTGTTGACAGAATTCGTGGTGTCATGTTTCAAGTATTGTACCGTCGTCTTCTGAGTTGCTTAACTGTTTTAATTTCTGATTTTCGCTTGTTTAGATTGCACTTCTATAGAAATGAGCATCACTTCCCTCCCATCACAACCAGTTTTTCAGGGACCAGTTGTGGGGACGCAGCACTTTTGTTTCTTTGGTTCCAAGGAAAAATAAAATTCTAGCATGGAGATTATAGGAAGAGCCGGTTGTGATGCACACTTTCACTACCATTTGTTGGCTTATTAAGCTCGTTGAGAAACCTCAATGTACTTTAACGACCAGCTGGAGGCTTCAACCAATAGTAAAGGTCCAACTGGTTTTGGTGCTCCGATTGCATAATTTCATATTACCGTTCTCACTAATCATATATGTTTACCCACATTTTGTGAAACATAATTATTCTCTGCTGCTAGCAAAAAAAAGTACCTATACACAAATTTTGACTGGACACTGGAAAGCTGATGAATGTATCCCATATTTCTGAACCACCTTTCAGCTTCTCCATTTCTAAATGTTAGCCTATTTCTTCATCATCAAAGCACTTATAGTATCAAGGCACTTCACAACCAATATAGGAACCACCAAATTCATTCAACATTGGTAGGAACCACCAACCAGTAGTGCTTCATCATGCTATCACAGTATGACTACGTATTGGTAGTTCTAACAAGGTAACAAGGACACCATAAGTCTTTATCCCATAATTCTTCGCCATCTTTCAGCTCTGTTATTTCTTTTATCGTTCCTTGTTGTGGAACAGAGCATATATAACTTATCCCCCCATGGTGGCTAGCACAATCTAGCTTTTGCTAGGATCCATGCCAAATTTGATTGGAGAAGTTTGGAATTGTGCAGTCACAGACACCATCTATAGGTTGCTTGCATTGGGCATGCAGGGAGGGTTCTCACTACCCCCAACTCCTCTAACCATTCTAAAGTCAAAATGTAAAATGATATTTCAGCTTTAAAATATCTAGAGATGCATATCATGCGTATCATTTATTAAGATGGTCCAATCACTCCATATGACATCAAGAATATGAAAAACTTTGCTGACATTTTCATCTTCCTCAAGTGCAAGAACGGTAACTTTGATGGGTGTGAGATGAACTGGGTATCAACTTATATGGATCCAACAAGTTTTTCTATCTTAAGCACATAATGGCTCAGGCAAACACAGAATATTTGTATAAGAGAAATTGACCTTGCTACTACACATCATTGGCAAAGAACCACGGTAGAGACAAAGAACTAATTGTGTTTCAGTTGACCAAGGTACCGAGGTGGTGGAAGGACTTTAAGGAGATGTATTAGATACATTCCAGAGATGATAATTTCGAAAAGAAAAGGATGCATTTGAGAAGCCCTACCAACTACTCCCTACGTTCCAAAATGTAAGTCGTTTTGGCTTTTCTACATATACGTTATGCCTGGATGCATAGTATAAACTATGTAACTAAAAAAGGCAAAATAAATTGCAATTTTGAACCGAGTGAGTATCTCATACATCTCCTTGAAGTCCTCATAACAAGAACCCCCAACTACCTTGGTACTCACTTCGGCAAATACAGAAGGTGACAAGAAAATCAAAGAATCATCATTTGGTAGCGACTTCATAACAGCAATTAAACAAATAACATTAAAATCATAACAAAAAATTCGTAATGAGAAAAACATTGAATGCACAACGTATGCATTTGTTACTATCAGCTCAACATTGCTTTAGGAGGCATCATAATAATATAAACTAAAAGGGAGATGTAACATATTAAGGGTAACGGGATGGCCCCTAGTTTTGAAATATAACTTATCACTCATTTAGGTTCTTAATATACCCCTAAAAGTAGAATAACAAATGTCATCATGTGGCAATATCAGAATGTAAAACTAAGACCACGCGGTGTCATGCTTGCCTCAGTCTTTTGGTGGGTTACCAAGTTTGTTCGCATATATCAAGTACCTAGATGAGTATGATGGTGTGTCAAATCCTCTCTTTCTGTAAAATAACTACATAGAAGATGAAGAGGAAAATGACATAAATCAAGCATTTTTGTTCATTATCCTCTCCATTTCCCTGTATAAATCCATCCTATTGTCATGAACCATGATACCCCCCAAGTGTGACTGACATCATTGGCTAGTAAACAATGATGATAATCAACAGAAAGTCAATTTAACAAGGAACCCCCCCCCCCCCCCCCCCCCCACACACACACACACACTTAATTTAACAAGAAAATCCTACTGAATATGCAAACTCAATTTTCATGAGTTTGTGATATGGTATAGTGATAGGATGACGGATAGCCTCAAAATATCAGCACTAATTGTGGGGAGGAGCAGGTAGAGGGCTAGAAGGTTGGATGAGGTTGTAGAAGGTGCGGCAGCATCGATGTCTAGGTGAACCTCGTTCAAGGTGCAGCGTTGACGTCGGTGCAAGGAAGTATTGTGGCATCGGTTTTGGGCCGGTAACTATGCAGAGAAATTGATCAAATATAGATGAATGGGGCCATCGAAGCCTATGCCGCATAGATGGCAAAGCCTTCTTTGCTTAGCAGGAGAAGCCCATTTAGCCCATAATTTTTTCCCGCTTATTTGGCAAAGACTTCTTTGCTTTGTGAGCAAGCCCACCTAGCTCGATCAACGAAGCCTTCCTAGGTAGCTCCATAGTAGAGAACTATGATTCTTCTTGGGATATCACTTGGGTATTTGCTTCTTAACACTATAATGGAAATACCTCAACCCTTTGCTAATGAAGGCGATTAGAACTTTTTCAGGAAAGAGGTGCAATTGGAAGTGAATGGAAAAGGTGAATGGGAAACTTTGAGCAGACTTAGTAAGAACAAGCTAGTTTCCTTCCTCGTAAGGTACACTAAACAAGATGCTTAATCTTCTTCCGCATGCTGATGCTAGTAATATATTTCTTACATTGTTCTCCTTCAAATTCCAAAAATTTTTATTCCTTTATATTCACCTGCTTTTGCTTGCCACTTACAACTTCTTTGTTGTTCGATTAGCTCAGAATGTTTTGAAAGATGGCATGTAGCACTTTTGATAATGTTCCTTGTCATGAATCAGCCTCGTACCCTGTCATCACTGATATACTACTCACCTTAAATTGTATTGCCAACTCAACCTAGTTAATTTGCTAACAACTCATCATGCATGTGTATAGGTTGTACTTGGGTAATATTTAGCACTACTAAACAACTATGTGTCATTTGTATTATCCTTCTACTTTTTATTCTCCAGTTGGCACCAGATCTTACGGCAGAATAATAGACCCTGGGGATTAGTTTCTCTTTATGATACGCCTGGCTGATGCCTGTCCTCAAAATTCTAGCGAGTGCGGCACCACCAAGATTTGAACCCAGGTTTCCTAACTTAAAGAATGGTCTAATAGTCACACGAGCGCTCCTCCCCTCCCCTACAGTGTCCCCCACTCTCATGAAACTTTATATCTTTTTGCAGCAAGTACGGCCAAGACAGATGAGATGTCTGGAGTAGTATACCACGATCTTTACGTGATCACCCTTGATTCAGCAGCCGAATGGCTAGCTACACCTCATCCGTCAAAGATCAGACGGCTACTCAGATGTACATCCCGTGCAAGCAACTCATCCCCGCCCAGACACCGTAGAACGCCCATGGCAGAACAGCTGCTGAAACAGGCGAAGATAAAAAAAAAAACAGAAAAAACAAACATCGATGCCCTTCTCACGCCGCTGCTAATTTCTCAAGCTTTTGCCATAACCCTATATGGATACCCTTTTCTTATGCTATAAGCTTGATTTTTCTGAGAGGCTTGAACTGAAACGGGAATGCAAACACCCAGCTTCTTGTTACGCTCGGGGACAAATTAAATGTACTGTATCCAGCACCGATGAGGAGAACAGCATCGCCTTTGCTTGTGGCAAGGTGAGACCAGCCATGCGTGAAATGTTGCTTGCTCACTGTAAAGTAAGAACTGAATTTGTATTTTTTATCCTTGCTGTTGCACAAGTAACATCATTTTGCTTCTCTGGAGTGGGCTACCCCTTTTTTGTTTTGCCTGATTCATGCCCTGGTTTTTGGCAGTCAGTTACTAAAGTTTAGGGTGTATATATAAATAATTTGTTTTTTGCTATGGGTACATGGTAAGTTGGTGCCTGACGAAAACACCGACACGCCAAAGCAGATATTTTGATCCATCAAAAAGAGAGTTATACGAACTTTGAGGAAAAAATAAATTTGGAAACACATCAGAAAATGGCTGAGAATGTGTCGCCGCGGCCAAGCAGTCATCAGTGCATATATAAAACTTTTGCAAGTAATAAATAAATGAGTAGAGAGTAATATATGTGAAAGGAAGTAGTAATTAAAAATATACTATAACATTGTCAGGCAGCAACAATTGTTGCTGATTTACCAGTACTGAAAGAGCGCATATGAAGTTGAGGTCATCATGCAGAAAATACTCCATTTGGCCGCTTCTTGCTGTGTAAATTAAATGAGTAGGCAACTGTGACTCCAATGGATCTACCAAATTACCGTGAAACAGCTAACCCGGCCGGAGGCGTTACACATCCTTTTGCACTGTAAATTGTCTGCTTTGCATGCACCTCTGACCAGTGTGAAATAGATAAAAAAACACATCAGAAAACAACGTGGTAAATTGTACTTTCTTACAAATAAAGGCACGTTGGTTGGCCGTCGGCGTCTATACTGTGTTTCGTGAAAGATTAAAAAAAAAGGCACACTGGTGTATTCCTCTCCCAAAATCGCATTTCGCCTCCCCTCCCCCCATCCAAAATTTTCCGACCTTCGTGCCATGGCTCAAGATGGTCCCCGCGGCGACCACCGGGAGACCGCCTCCTCCGGCGAACACAGCTTCGCCCCGCCGCCGACCGTGACCTTCCTGGGTCCCACTGAGAACAACAAGGGCGGATCCAGGATTGGCAGCCCGGTGGGCACGGATGCCACCAGCAAGGGGAAGGAAGCCGCGCCGAATGCCATCCAGCAAGGTGGAGAACATGGCTCGGTGATGAGTGACGTCAAGCCCAGCATCGCCAAATCCAAAGGTAAGCGCTCAGCAGCAGCGGGCAAAGTCGCCACCACCGATGCCGCTGGACATGGCTTTCCCAAGGCCAAGGGTAAGGGCTCCTTGCTGGCTGCTGACGAGGACGGCGACGTCAAGGCGCACATCCTCACGGAGCGTGAGCGCCGGAGGAAGATGAAGGATCTGTTCGGCAACCTGCACGCGCTCATGCCCCACATCCCCGACAAGGTGAGGCTCTCACATGTCACCGAGATCCATATCGCTAGGCTTGTATTCATTGGCTACTGCTTGGGCCTAGGGCTTGGAGAGCACCATGCAAACGCACTGATAGCTTAGCCACACCTAATCAGCTGGGACGAAATCTATTGATGTCTTCGTAGGTTATTATGTGATTTTGATGTGAATATATGTGATCGATCTCTTGATCTGGCAGATCGACAAGGCGTCGCTGGTGGGAGAGACGATCCACTTCATCAGAGCCCTGGAGAAGACCAAGGCCCAGCTGGAGAAGCGGAAGCTGGAGCAGGCGGTCGCGCGGCAAGCCGCCGCTCAGCAGGCCGCCGCGGCGTCGTCCTCCTCCTTTCTGGCGCCGACGCTGCAAACCGCGCAAGGGATGGCGGCCATGTCGAACGGCTGCTGGGGCCCTCCTGCTGTGCCACCGCAGCAGCGGCAGCCGCCGGCGCCGCTCGTGGCGGCGGCGGGGCCGGTGGGGTTCCAGACATGGTCGGCGCCGAACGTGGTGCTGAGCGTGATGAGGGAGAAGGCGGCCATCAACCTGTGCGTGCCGCGGCAGCCCCGGGTGCTGACGCTGGTGATGTCGGTGCTCAACAAGCACGGGATCGACGTGGTCACGGCGCACGTCGTGGCCGACGAGAGCGCCCGGAGCATGATCACCGTCTATACCACTGTGAGTAGCCATATGCTGTTGCATCTCGATTCCCGAGTCCCGACCGTATGTCCCTCCTGGTTGTGTGTGTTTGGGGCTTTTGTCGCTTGATGTTGGGGGTTGCATGGATCTGTGTTGTGGTACTAGGAATGGGCTTCGTTTGGATAGTTATTACTAGGAAAATCTCGGTTTTGTTTTCCATTCTGATGTGAAGCGAGTGATTGATTCTATCTCGAAGAAAAAAAATTCCAATGGGATTTCACTTGGTGGTACTGCTATGCTAGTTTGACATATTTTTTTCGGACCGAATCTTAGTAAACGAATCAAAAAAATATGATTATGCTGCCTTATCCCATTTCATGATTTTGACCAAGGATGTCAATTTCCCAAAGGAAATAGTTCATTACAGCTCTATTTTGTTATACTTTAGTAGGAAAACATGATCCAATTATTTGATTAGCAAATGGCTCGCATGAGTTGAGGTTGCATGGTTTGGTAACAATAAGGAAATAGTGTGTTAGAGATCTATTTGGTCTTACTTTAATGGGAAAGGTGATCCAAATAACACTGTATCTCGCTGAACTAATCAACAGATTTGATTAGTCCAACTTATTTGATCTCATCCTTCTGAACAAAGATGTTGGTATGCAAAAGTTGTATGTGGCATGGTTTTAATTATTTGTAACCATAAGAAATGGTATGTTTAGAGGTCTATTTTTGCCGCAGCTTGTATATTTAGGGAAACATGATTCTGGACTAGACATAACACCCTACGCAACCCTGGCATTTAAGGTCAAAAGAAATCCTAGTGTGTTAGAGATTTTGTGCCAATGTGTTTTTTAATGGGAAATATCCATTTAGAGCTGATCCTTTGGGTGTGGGGGATATAGTCCCCGGGTACCTCACGAGCAGGCCTGGCAGCCCTCCAATAGGGGGCGGCCCGGCCCACCGTTCTGGACCTGATGACGTGCGGGACAAGCTGGCGCATGTAGAAGGACCCGGAAGGAGAAGTTCTAATTAGAATAGGAGTTTTTGTAAAGAAGGAAAGGATCCTTAGAGATAGGATCGGCTACAAACCGACTTGTAACCCTGCCTCCCCGATATATAAGGCGGGCAGGGACCCCCTCCAAACGTCACAACAACTCATCACGAAATCTCTCAGGAGAACAATCCACGCAATACAACACCCCAAAACAGGACGTAGGGTATTACGTCGAGTTGACGGCCCGAACCTGTCTAAATCCTTGTGTCTGTCCACCCTAACCATCTAGCTTCCGATCTTTGCGATCTTCCCTACATACAAATCACTTCCGTGGGCTACCCCGTGGAAGACTGCCGGAGATCATATCACCGACAGTGGCGCGCCAGGTAGGGGATATCGCCGAGATCAATTTGGTGAGCCCGATGGACCGCGTCAAGATCTTGGACAGCTGCAACCTCCTGGACGTCGACGGAGTCGAGATCCGGTTCGGGAGCACCACCGCCGCTTTGGATACCCAAACGGCAGGAGCTACAACCGCCACGGAGGTTTCCTCTCTGGCGCCGACTTCGGCCATCACGGCCCAATCCGGTCCGATCGCATCTGATCGCGCCGTTTCTGCCCCGCTGAGTCCATCGCAAAACGCGAGGACCAACCAGTCGGGAGTAGATCAGCAACCACTCGGTTCCGATCCGGCTCTCGAGAGTCGCGTCGCCGAGTCATCTCAGAGCGTAAACGCTCAGCAGACGCGCGTTCCAAGCCCTGAGGTCATCACCATCCAGACCCCCGGTTTCCGCGCGCTTACCCAGCAGCAGAAGATGAAAGAGATCGTCCAGGCGGATGATTCCCCCTCTGAGAGCGACTCCTACGAGTCAAACCCACGGGGACCCTCAATCCTGGACGACCTGCAAGAGGGTTACACCGCATCCGACTCCTCTACGGAGCCGGAACTATTAGGATCACCCGGAGGGGCAACTCCGAGTAGTTCGGAGCGTGGCACGCCCACAACCGATCTTTCCGAGTCCGAGGAAGATTACCTCGCGCAAGGAGGAACCGGAGCCGGGTCGTACTGCTACATGGTGGCACCATCGACGCCACCTAACCCCGTGTCGGAGGATGAACTCACCCCGGCCGACGAGGCAACTGAAGCCAGGGATCAGCGCCGAGGACGCAACGCCAATCGGGCGACTCGCAGAGCCGCCCGACCGCAAGGGGCCAACGCATCAGGATCTGGCACCGCTCAACCTCGAGAACCACCCTCGGAGGACCATCGTCGTCGTCAGGATCGACGCGACAGGAGAAGCCATCGGAACCTGATGCGCGACGACATGTTCGAGTACAATGGATTCAACGTCTACGAGACACCGGTCCAGAACCTCGTCACCATCGACGAGGAGATCAGTCGGCTACCACCCAGTACTCTAGGCCTGGATAAGGTAAGGGCTTTCGTGCAGGCCGCCTCCGTCCAGGTTCACCAGATGCAGAGCAGATCACGTACGGCCGCTTCTGAGCCCGGGTCCGTCTCGACGCCGGACCAGCGGCGGATCGGACCGTGATGAAGATCTTCGCGACACGATCAACAGAGACCGAGACGCGAGGGACATCATCCGCAGCAGCGCTGAGGAACGTGACCGCGAAGAGGCTCGACGTCGCGAGGAATACGATCGGGAGCATGGGAATCCCCGTCGTAACTCTAACCGGAACGGCTACTCGACGGAGTCAGAGTATACCGATTACTCTGATCTCTCCGGTAGCCCAAGGCGCGGCAATGACGGCGGTCGTACTCCGCCTCGACGACCGACTCCGTCGCGAAGACGAGCGGCTCCCTCACGAAGGCAGCCGACCCCGCAAAGGGAGCAGACTCCACCGCGCAGCAGAACCTACCGACGGGACCGATCTCCTCCCAGGACTCGGACCTTTCGGAGGACCCGTTCCCCACCCAGGGATCGGGATCGCAGGAGGGAGCGCACTCCCCCAAGGACGACAGATGGCTCGGATCCGAGTGGTTCCCGCCCCAGAGGTCGGATCGGCGGATTCCAGTCGTTCACTGAGCGCTTGAGGAGCGTGACCTGGCCCAGGAGCTTCAAGCTATCAGACATCGACAAGTACGACGGGAAATCTGATCCATCCCAGTGGCTTCAGATCTACTACACCGCCGTACAAGCTGCTGGCGGCGACGAAGACGTGATGGCGAACTACCTCCCCATCATGCTGACCAAAGATTGTCGCAACTGGCTAGCAGGACTCCCACGGACTCCATCGACAACTGGGACCAACTTACCGAACTCTTCATCGGTAACTACCTCGGAACTTGGGAGAGGCCCGGGAGCAAGCGGCTCCTCGGCCAAGTACGACAGCGCAAGAACGAGTCCCTGCACGACTTCGTACGCAGGTTCTCGGAGAAGCGCAACTCCATCACGGACGTGACGGACCATGGAGGTGATGACCGCTTTCCAAAACGGCATCTCCGACGGAAGATTGATCCACAAGTGGACACGAAAGCCGCCCGCGACTGTCAATGACATGTTCCGGGTCGCTAGTACGTGGGCGGACGCGGAGATTGCGGAGAAAGAACAACTCAACGAGATCAAGAACCGTTGGAGGAAGAGAACAAGTCAACCCGCAAGCGCGACCGCCGCGAGGACAAAGAACGACGCGATGATCATCGTCGCAGCGACAGTCACCCCCGCAAGAAGAAGAGCGAGGGCGATATGGTCGCCACTCTGGACCGGCCCAGAGGCCGGATAACTCCAGAAGATTTCCAGCGCATGCTCGATGAGCAATGTCCGTACCACAAGCACAAGCACTCGGCACGAGAGTGCTATGGGTTGAAGCGAGCTTTCACTGGGGGCAACAGAGGCCCTCCCTATAAAAGGAGGAACGATAGTTCCCCAAGAGACGACAGGCGAAACGACGAAGCTGGCGATGAGTTTCAGGAGGCTGACCGAGTGGTCCGTATGATCTACGGAGGACCGGAAGGTTTGAGACGAAGCGCCAGCAAAAGCTCACCAACCGACAGGTCATGCATGCAAGGGAGCCACCGGTACCTGAGTACCTTAAGTGGTCAGAAGTGCCGATCACCTTCACCCGGGAAGATCACCCGAGCTTCATACCGAAGCCCGGGTCCCACGCCTTGGTAGTAGCTCCGACGATCCGTAACGTTCAGCTCACCAAGGTGCTAGTTGACGGTGGCAGTGGCCTGAACATCCTCTTTGCTAACACATTGAAGGAACTCGGCCTAACCACTCTCGACCTGCGTCCCCCCCAATCCTCGTTCTACGGTCTGATACCGGGAGAGGGGGCGGAACCACTCGGGCATATCACATTGCCCGTTACCTTCGGAGACCGGAACAACTACCGGACCGAGCACATGCAGTTCACAGTGGCCAACTTTGAGACTGCATATCACGCCATCCTCGGGAGGCCGGCGCTCGCCAAGTTCATGGCGATCCCTCATTACGTCTACTTGCAGGTGAAGATGCCAGGACCCAAGGGCGTAATCACCGTCTTGGGGGACATCCGAGTCGCTTACACCTGCGAACAGGAGACCCTCAACGCGGCAGCTGCCTTGGATATGTCGAAGCGCATGACGCAAGTACTGGCTGCATCGCAGGAGGTGGACAAGGACTCTCTGGAGATCCCCGCCAAAAAACCCGCGAAAGAAGCCATCTCGCCAACCAAGGAGACGGAGCTCAAGAGGATCTCGCTGGACCTTGAAGACCCGAAGAAGACGGCCATCATCGGGGCCGAGCTAGACCCCAAATAGGAAGAAGTGCTCGTCAAATTCCTGAGGGAAAACGCCGACATATTCGCGTGGAAACCATCCGATATGCCAGGTGTCCCAAGGGAACTTGCCGAGCACTCCTTGAAGGTCAATCCGACTGCCAAACCGATCAAGCAGAGGCTTCGTCGATTCGCGCAGGACCGCAAGGAGGCGATTAGGGTAGAAATTACAAAGCTGTTAGCTGCTGGTTTTATTCAGGAGGTGTTTCACCCCGACTGGTTAGCTAACCCAGTTCTTGTAAGAAAGAAAAATAATAATGAATGGAGAATGTGCGTTGACTACACAGATCTCAACAAAGCTTGCCCTAAAGACCCCTTCGTTCCCCCCCGCATCGATCAAGTCGTTGATTCCACGGCAGGCTCCGCCCTGCTCTGTTTTCTCGATTGCTACTCAGGCTATCACCAGATAGGCCTAAAACTGGAAGACCAGATAAAAACCGCGTTTATCACGCCGTTTGGCGCCTATTGTTACAATACAATGGCCTTCGGTCTGAAAAACGCAGGCGCAACCTACCAGAGGACCATCCAAGCGTGTCTGGATCAACTGATTCCAGACATAGTAGAAGCCTACATCGATGACATCGTGGTTAAGATCATGAACCCCGAGGACATGATAGAGAACCTGACAAAGGTCTTCGAACGCCTACGTACATTCCGGTGGAAACTCAACCCGGAAAAGTGTGTCTTTGGAGTCCCGTCAGGTAAACTACTCGGCTTCATGGTCAGCAACCGCGGCATCGAGGCAAACCGCGAGAAGATCACGGCCATCACCAAGATGTTGCCACCAACCACTCAGAAGGATGTGCAGAAGCTTACTGGATGCATGGCAGCGCTCGGTCGTTTCATATCACGGCTCGGCGTCCGCGGATTGCCATTTTTAAACTGCTCAAGAAGCAGGACAAGTTTGTGTGGGATGACGAGGCGAAACAGTCCTTCCAGGAACTCAAGGAGTACTTGCAGAAGCCGCCCATCCTCGTCCCACCTCAACCAAGGGAACAGCTATACCTCTACATCTCTGCTACCCCCCGAGTGGTTAGCACGGTACTAGTGGTCGAGCGCCCTGAAGAAGGGCACGCATATGGAGTCCAGCGACCAGTCTACTTCGTCAGCGAGGTCCTGACGGAGTCCAAGATCCGCTATCCCCATGTGCAGAAGTTACTCTATGGAGTTCTCATCTCAGCAAGAAAGCTGAAACATTATTTTGAGGCCCATCCAATCTCGGTTGTATGCGAAAGTCCTCTAGGGGAAATACTCCATAACCGAGACGCAAGCGGCCGAATCGTCAAGTGGTCAATAGAATTGGCCGCTCACCAAATAAACTTTGTTCCACGTACTGCTATCAAGTCTCAGGTTCTGGCCGACTTCGTAGCAGACTGGACAGAGAACCAAGCTCCGGCTGATAACGAGAAAGTTGAGTACTGGGAGATGTATTTGACGGCTCCCTCCAGATCAAAGGAGGCGGCGCAGGCGTACTCCTGATTTCCCCCAGTGGACAGGAACTAAAATACGTTCTTCAAATCATGTTCCCAGTATCCAACAATGCAGCCGAGTATGAAGCAGCCTTGCACGGTCTCCGCATCGCCGTATCTTTGGGCATCAAACGCCTGATGGTCCGCGGGGACTCTGCCCTGGTCATAAACCAGGTAAATAAGGATTGGTCCAGGTCCAATGAGAAGATGGATGCTTACTGCGAGGAAATACGGAAATTGGAAGGGAAATTCTATGGCTTAGAGTTCCATCACGTGGTGCGTGACTATAACAAGGCAGCTGATGCACTTGCCAAGATGGGGTCCACCCGTGAAGGCGTTCCACCCGGAGTTTTCATCCAAGATCTTATTAAACCATCTATTAAGATAAACCCGGATGGCACTGCCGTGGAGCAACAAGTCGGAGAATCTCTGGAGTCAGCCACATTAGTGGTAGACGAAGCATTGGACTGGAGGAGGAAATCATCGACTATCTTGACAGCGGCATATTGCCCTCAGAGGTCGCAGGAGATGGAAAGGATCTGAAATCGCTCCACGAACAAATCGTGCGGCGCAGTAAAAGCTACGTCATCATTGGAGAAAAGCTGTATCGTCGATCTGGAGCCTCTCAAATTCTCCAGAAATGCGTGAGTCGCGCGGAGGGTATTGAGCTCTTGACAGACATACACAAAGGCATCTGTGGTAATCACGCCGGGGCTAGAACCATTGTTGGTAAAGCCTTCCGGTCTGGTTTCTACTGGCCGACTGCTGTAGCAGACGCAGACAATATTGTGCGGCACTGCCAAGGGTGTCAATACTTTGCAAGGCAAATACACGCACCAGCACAACAGCTGCAGACCATACCAATGTCCTGGCCCTTCGCTTGTTGGTGCTTGGACATGATTGGTCCGTTCAAGAAGGCGACGGGTGGTTTTGACCATGTCTTAGTGGCTATTGACAAGTTCACCAAGTGGATTGAGGTGAAACCAGTCAAAAAGCACACGGCAGCCAAGACCATCGAATTCTTCACCGACATCACTCATCGCTTCGGAGTCCCAAATCGTATCATTACAGATAATGGTACGAACTTCGTAGCACAGGAGTTCAAAGATTGGTGCAGCGAGAGGAATATCAAATTATGCCCCGTATCCGTGGCGCACCCAAAGGCCAATGGCCAGGTTGAAAGAGCCAATGGCGAAATAATTAAAGCACTCAGGGCCCGTATATTCAAGAAGCTGAAGCAGTACGATGGCCGATGGATCAAGGAGTTGCCCGCTGTAGTCTGGGGGCTGCGGACCCAGCCGAGTCGTGCCACGAAGCAAACACCGTTCTTTCTGGTTTACGGCTCGGAGGCTATCCTACCAACGGACATCTCATACGGCTCGCCCCGAGTGGAATTCTATGATGAATACGACGCGCAAGTGGCGCGAATCGAAGACCTCGATAGTATCGAGGAGAAGAGGCTGGCCGCCCAGATCCAAGCCGCGCGTTACGCTCAGGTCCTTCGACGGTATCATGATCGAACCGTCAAACAGAGGTCTTTTGAAGCCGGCGACTTGGTTCTGAGAAGGAAGCAAGACACCAAGGGCGCGCACAAGCTTGCGTCCCCCTGGGAGGGACCATACATCGTGAAGAAAGTGAGTCGTCCAGGCTCATATCGCCTCATGACGGAAGACGGAGTGGACATCCCAAATCCATGAAATATTGAGCACCTACAGCGTTTCTACCCTTGATTCAGTTATGTATTAATCTCTTATTTCTTTAAGATATTTTCCCCGAGTGGTTTTTTGTGGATAATCATCCCCAGTTTTGACTCGGCAGATTTATAAATGTCATATGAGTTATCAGAAGTTGATTTCATCTTCTATCTACATTATATCTACTACTCAAATTTCTTCTTACGCGTCACGCACATAAAGTACGAGTGGAACAAACTTTAAATCGTAGGGGAAAGTACTCGCCAAGTCAAAGCTCTACACGCACGACAATGCTCTGCGGCATGAGACTAAGACCAACGAGGCTAATCTACTCCGTAACAGGTCAACCACTCGGAAATTACGGCCAGCGCAGAAAGGAAGGGAGTGGCACCTCCATAAACTTATATACAAGCACAAAAGATTAAACATTGTTCAAAAATACTTCTACTACCAATACTACAGATAATCTACAAAAATTAATTTGCAGGATCACCACCACCAGAAGGGCCAGCCTCGTTAGTCTCATCGACAACGTCCTTGGACAAACATTGGCGATTGGAGCTTTGGGATTGATACATAAGCAGCTCGACCCTGCATATCAAAGTTGGGTTCAGTTTTTCATCGCGACACCCAATGGTGGAATTGAACACACAAACGGCAACAAATCGATTCATTACCTCAGGGCGAGGATTGATGGGCCTAAATGGGCTGGCTTAAGCCTTTGATAGGCTAAAATTATAACACGACCTTTCGGTTCTGTTAGTTGACAATTACGTGGGCTCCTGAGCAAATGCTCAGGGGCAGAAACCACTCGGTCGTGAGGCTAAAATTAGTCGACGGCCAGGCTTATTTTTGCAATTAATATTGCAACCTTGCAATTGATTTTTACTTAAGGCATGCGATACTATCGCTAAATTGACTCGAAAATCCGGGTCAAGTGCTGATAAGTATAAATCTTGTGAGAATGTGATTTACCATATGGTCAAGCTGGGTCGTGGGACACGACTCGGGAGTCACACCGAGTTCAAAGAACTCAAGAAAAGATTCCCTAAAAAGGGGAAATTAATAAAAATGCCCTAAAAGGAGGAAATTGTTCGAAATCCATGCCCAGAGGCATGGGGGCTGAAAGATTCAGTCAGGATCCACAGCTTTTAGAGTCTTGATACGATCGTACCGAGTCGAATCAAGACTCGGGGGCTACACCCAATGGGTGCACCTGGAGGTGCACGCCATTGATGGATTAAGTTCAAAAAGAGCTTTATAATATTCTATTTTTGACCCTCGACCAAACTATTCTACTCTGCTCAAGGCTCGGGGGCTACACCCAATGGGTGCACCAGGAGGTGCACGCCATTGAAGATCATGATTTTGATGGAGAAAAATTGAAGACCCTTGGCCAATTTTATACTAAAATTGCCCAAGGCTCGGGGGCTAAGTGTATACACTTCACTTTCACGTCATGAAAAAGAGCACTTCTTCCCCTCACTACGGCTACAATTGAAGAATCGTTTTCAGGAACGTTTGAGCATGCACTCAGATCTTCCTCGAAACCACTCGGATGAAGTCTTGGACTACTCGGAAATTTGATCAAACATTCTGGCAAAGTTGTGGAGCACTCGGATCATGCAAGAAAAAGACAGATCAATTACAGCCAACGATCGGCCAAGAAGTGCTTGGGGGCTACTGTGGGGGATATAGTCCCCGGGTACCTCACGAGCAGGCCTGGCAGCCCTCCAATAGGGGGTGGCCCGGCCCACCGTTCTGGACCTGATGACGTGCGGGACAAGCCGGCGCATGTAGGAAGGACCCGGAAGGAGAAGTTCTAATTAGAATAGGAGTTTTTGTAAAGAAGGAAAGGATCCTTAGAGATAGGATCGGCTACAAACCGACTTGTAACCCTGCCTCCCCGATATATAAGGCGGGCAGGGACCCCCTCCAAACATCACAACAACTCATCACGAAATCTCTCAGGAGAACAATCCACGCAATACAACACCCCAAAACAGGACGTAGGGTATTACGTCGAGTTGACGGCCCGAACCTGTCTAAATCCTTGTGTCTGTCCACCCTAACCATCTAGCTTCCGATCTTTGCGATCTTCCCTACATACAAATCACTTCCGTGGGCTACCCCGTGGAAGACTGCCGGAGATCATATCACCGACATCGGGTATTAGTGACTAGTGGATGCAGCAAATTACACGATCCTGAACTCCAGGCGGCGCCTGAAATCTTTATTATGTGTACTTGTGGATGGATGATGTATTTAAAAGTTTCACTATAAGTAATGCCACACGAATAGAGTTTCTGAGTGCAAAAACATGCAAACCTTGCCTTTGGGGTAATGTTAGAATTAAATGAGAGAGACGATTCAAGTAATGTTATTTATCTTTACACAAATCTACTTTAATTCTTTCTAGCATATATGTTGCTAGTGATGTTTAATTTGTTTTCTTTCCTCAAATGGAGCCAAAACTCTTGGTAGCAAATAAAAATCACACAAATTTTCACATCCTTGAGAGATCCCTCTCTAGTGCACATGCCAGTTTTTACTTACATGAACTTTTAGGTGACAAGCTTTATGATTAAATCCTTGTTGTTACACAGAAATGCTATTAACTTGTCCAATTAATGGATATGTCTATATGGCTATCAACAGTTGACTAAATCCTTGTTATTACACAGAAATACTATTAGCTTGTCCAATTAATGTATATGTCTATATGGCTATAAATCAACAGTATATGTCTATATGGCTATAAATCAACAGTATAAATCAACAGTCTATATGGCTATAAATCAACAGTACTGTAAATTTTGTGTTTCTCATTCCTAGTTTTACCATGAAGCATGCACATATGAGATATGACATATATATCCAAATCCAATATCCTGAAAATCAGAAATTATGCACAAATTATCTGCATAAAAATCTTTCTCCTAGCTAAACCTAACAACAAGGTAGTTTAAGCAGAATCTGCTCTTACATCAGTAACATTTTCATCATGCATACGGTCGAGATTGTTTGCTTCAGTCAGAACTTTATGCCAGCCCACTAACATATGACGAAACAGGTGAATGGAACTGGTGGCGAGAACCGGTCGGCGGAGGAGATATACAAGCTGGCCGTGTCGGAGATCATGGTCTGGCTCTCCAGCTGCTAGGCCGGCTCTGGTCCGGCCGTGCAGGCCTCAACGGACTGGAGCAGTCGAAGTAAACCTAGCTGCGCCACTGCCTGCCTGCCGATCTGCTCAGCTTGTAGCTCCTCCGGACTGGAGCAGTCGAAGTAAACCTAGCCTGTTTAATTAATTTGCATTTGTCGTTTGAAGGTTTGAGGATTGTGCATGCTCTGTATCCATGCCGCCATGCGTGTGTCTGGTCAGGTCGGGTCGAAGTTTGTCTGTGTGTGTCGTCAAAGTTAATTTGTTGACAGCGTTCGTCACCGTGTCTTAAGTACTGAACCGTCGTATTTCTAAATTGCTGAACCGTTTTAAGTTATGGATCAATGGATCATGTGTCTTAAGTATCGAACCATCGTATTTCTGAATTTCTGAACCGTTTTAATTTCTGGATCATTGGCTTGTTTAAATTACTGTTGTTGTTCCTCCCTTTTTTTTACCTTTTTGCTGTTTTTGTTCTTCTTTGGTTAATCGCTTGGTATTTGCTGTTCTGGTGGTAATGCGGTATGCAGATCGATGGATATGATGTGAATGTGATTCTGTGTGCCCTCCTGTTTGGAAGAGGAGCATTTTTCCTGTGGTGGGTTGGGCTGGCATGCGGGTCAGCCGAGCGTTCCAAAGCCAGCCCAGTTAAGCCGGTTTGAATAATGCCTGTTTTTGGGCGGGGACAGGAAATCTGCATGCATGAAAAGGGGCTTATCCAACCAAATCAGATCGATCAGCAGGAGCACCACCACGAGTCCAGTTCACGACCACTGCCTTCCAGCAAGGCGTGCACAGCAACAGCAGCACCGAAAAGGGAGAAGATACCGAGCAGGGAGGCAGCACTACGCTGCAGCAGTCGTCAAGGGCAGGAAACTCAATGCAGCAAGGCGCCGACGTGGAGCACACCTCCAACACAGACATGATTCAGTCAACAGTCAACACAGACACCTTCAACTTCAACTTGCTCCATAGATTCAGTCAGATATGCCCAGATTAACGTTGTGATCTCCACCCATTTTATCAGCATCGATGTTCTGACTCCAATTTTCAGCACAACTATTCAGCAGCACAGCATGAGGAAATGGCTTATATGGCACAGTGGCTTTGGAAGTTGAAGGCTGGGCTCCAGAAACTCTTGCAATCCTCCTGCCCCCAGTCTCACCAAGTGATAAGCCTTTACAAAAGGTAGACTTATTGAGCGCAGCTGGCTCAAAAGCAGAGTCCCAGGATCTCTTGAGGCCCTTTGGCAGAGGAAGCTCGTTCACATAAGGTGGCTTAGATGCACAGATCACAGGTGAAATCATCCTGCAGAGATTAGCAAACATCACATGCTCTTGAGGAATTTGCTGTGACTCTCCGTGCACCTTATCCTTCTCACACTCTTGGGCTTGTTCTGCTTCACACGCTTCCTTAGCTTTCTTAATTAAGGACCGCAACAATATTTTCTTCTCAATCCTAACTCGATAGGCAGACCGAATCTTCTCGTAGATTCTCAAGCCTTTGGCCGCGGACAGAATACCATAATATTTAGGTGCCTCGCCTTTCAACTTTAATAGCTCATCTTCTGAAAGCACCTGAAAGGAACACGATTCGGCACGTTGTGTGAGATACAAATTTCTATGAAATGCAAAATGAGCAGATGAGAATACATACAAAATAGTTAGTATGATTTACCTCACGAAAATCATCGCCTTCTTTTTCTTCAGGGCAAAATATCACCTTCAGAGCTGTTGCAAGCTTCAGTGCGCTCCAATTCTCACAATTAATGCCAGATATATTCTTAAAGCGCACACTACATTCGCACAAGTAACTTGAGCAGATATCGTAAACAGCATCACACTCAAACAGGGCGCTTGCTGTCTTAACAATCCACTCATTGACCTGTATACAAAGAGTAATGCTTCATAACTAAAGAGAATTCTAAAGGCACATTTTCTATGGAAACTCGAGTCCAAAACTTTGGTCCATGAAAAATAAAGCTTTATAAGTGCACAATACATAAGCTATTGACCTATTGTATAATGTAACACTAGATGGCAGGGAGCTATAAAGCAAAAGGCATGGCAACTGAAACCACTGAACTCACCATCTCTGGTTTGACATCAAATCCATATCTACTCAGGAGCATTTTTAGTCCTTGACTCATGGGGAGGCAGTCCTCTTTTGCCACCTCTGCTTTTTCTTTAGGCACTAACTTGTGCAAGAGATGTTGTATGCCCCACATTATCTCCATCACAATCCCATTGTGGACGCAGGTTATTCCCTGAAAGAAGTCACGGCAACAATGACCTTCAAAGTTGTTCGTGAATATAAACAGACAATGAGCAAATACTCACCAACGCTGATTCAATTATCATTTTATATTCAGGTTTTCCAACAGCCAACTTCATCTCAGGGAGCAACCACCGGCTGATCATATCAGCAAGCTGTTTGTTAACACCAGCAGCATTAATAGCACTGGCTTTGTCCTCAAAAGTTTGAAATTCCTTCCGCATTACAACCCGACAAGGAAATAAAGATGAGAATGTTCATGGGCACAAAGAAACAATTAAGCAAGTATCATGCATGTCTCAGTATCAAGAGCAGAGGGGGCATTCAGTAGGTTTATCTAAAACCATAAAGATATACCGCCCTTCTCAAGTCCTAGTTTATCAGATACTTGCAGTGTAACTCAAAATAAGTTCAGAAGTTCGTGTTATTCACTATTCAGAAGTAGCACATCAAGGCCCTATCATCCCTACCTAGCAAGCAGTTACTAGTTAGAAATTTTGTTCATAGCAATATGCACAATTATACGAAATGGTTCCAGTAAGCGCTAATTGATTATTCAGTGATCTCCTTGCACCTATGGTGACCCTACAGCGCAAAAGTAGCATCACGCTACATGCTTTACAAACAGATTTATGGTGAGAAAAAAATTGTTAAACTAATGAACAATGAGCTCGTGTTCATATCCTTCCTCCAATTAATGCAAAGAGCTACTTAGATTAATTCGACAAGAAAGCAAGCAAGCAAGCAAGGAGGTGAGAAAAAAATTGTTAAACTAATGAACAATGAGCTCGTGTTCATATCCTTCCTCCAATTAATGCAAAGAGCTACTTAGATTAATTCGACAAGAAAGCAAGCAAGCAAGCAAGGAGGTGAGAAAAAAATTGTTAAACTAATGAACAATGAGCTCGTGTTCATATCCTTCCTCCAATTAATGCAAAGAGCTACTTAGATTAATTCGACAAGAAAGCAAGCAAGCAAGCAAGGAGGTGAGAAAAAAATTGTTAAACTAATGAACAATGAGCTCGTGTTCATATCCTTCCTCCAATTAATGCAAAGAGCTACTTAGATTAATTCGACAAGAAAGCAAGCAAGCAAGCAAGGAGATAAGAATCATAAGGGAAAGGAAGGAACGAAAGAGGCACTAACCAAACTTGCTTGGCTCACCTCAGCAAATTCTGCCCAGATTCTGTGTATATGAGGCAAACAATTAACGGAAAAATTAGATGGATGGCATATGTTAGAGTTTAATCTTGTCATTAGAGTATTGCATGTTTATTTTGTTGCTATGCATGTAGCGAACTATCTGCATAGGCTTGCGTATGGTAGCAGTGAGCGGCACTGGCGAGAATACACGGTAGACGTGTGATACGTACGCGTCGTGAGCCGTGTGATGCGGTCAAGGAAGGTGCCAATATCTGCGACGTACAAATGCTGCTGCATCCGCAGTTCGTCTACAAAATAATCTGGCGGTAGTAGTGATTACTAGCTAGCTGCATGTAATCAGTTTTGTGCGTGTAAATATCCTATTCTGTTGCATGTGCTTCAGTTTATATAATGAGAAAAAATGGTGAGACCGGGAGTGGCCGCATCGACCAAAAAGTGTTAGCTTGTGCTACGTAGTTGTGTGTGTCCACGAGAGAAGTTTTCGTGCTTGTGTATTTGTGATAAATACATAGCAGAGAGGGAGGGAGTGATTCCCCACCAAAAAGAAGTACAAGTGTTTGTGATAAACTCTTGTATCTGTAAGCGAGCGATCCAACAGCATAGACCACAGGAATAAGCATGCGCATCGTTAACAAAAGTGGGTCAACCAAGCAATGAGGAACAACGACGTACAGTACCTCCATAGTATTGGTTAGGTGGAAGAAAAGCTCAGAAGATCTGAAAACTGCAAAACCAGTGGGCATCTCGAACAGATGATGGAGCGTTCCAAAGCCCATAAGGGGTTTATCAGATGATGGGCCAAACCCAATTAAACCCGTTTGAATAATGCCACTGCTAAGGAAGGAAGGAATTCAGTTAATTCATGTACGATGGCTGCAAGTGCGAGACCGTTAAAAGAAAAGGAACTCGAGCTTGTGATGGGGGGTTGATCCTCCTCGTTCCATCCCCGTCATGTGCTGCCAGCTACGGCCTTGGCTGTCACCTGGATCGGCTCATGTGGCGGCCACCGGCTCGAATTCTAGAACTGCATGCGTCCTCTCCTCTCACACGCGCACGCTCTCGCCCCGCATGTGCGTTCGTCCGTCGCCACTCGGGGGAGTCAAGACCCGAGAACGAAGAATACTACTGTGCCGCACATGGGGGAAAAAAGGTTAGGGCGGGGACACGAGGGCTTATCCAACCAAAGAAAGCCCCCGCCCGCGCATCAGATCGATCCGTCGTAGACTCGCATGGCACACTGGCACGGCTTTGAGAGGTGGCGCTCGTACGACGTCGTTGTACTGGGGCCGGATATTCTAGCCCTCTGCTCCCACATGCTCAGTCGTTCTGTGCTAAGCAAAAACTAACAAAGCACACGGCCGCACGCCGCGCCTTGATCGGCTGTTTGATCTGCGCTTTAATTCCGGCCTTCTTCTTGGGCTCTCAGTCTCCCCGATGGCCGGCCGACCATGAAGCCTCCTCCATGAGGGAAACGATGGAGCAGGAAGGGGAAAAGGAGGTCGCATTCAAAGACGACAGGGTACATAGCGGTAGCCCAGAGCGAGCGCACACGGCACACCGCGGCCACTGCCTTCCATCGAGGCGTGCAGCAACAGCAGCACCCAAAAAGGGAGAAGATGTCAAGAGGCGTGAGGGGCAGGGGAAGGCAATGCGCGGCAAGGCGCGCACCTCCGGCTCCGACACAGGTGCTCGAGCTGTTCAAACAGCAGTGGCCGAACGAATGCTACCGCGACAGGCGCAGGGGGTCTAGGCGTCTCGGAGCGTCCACCACTAGGGAATACTCCACAGTAGATAGTGGGAAGAATCTCATGCCATTGCTAGCTCGTCCAGTGTAGTGTGCTCGGCCGTACGACAGGACCAATTTCTTTTGATGCCTAGCTAGGACTCCATAGGCTCTCTCTGTGACACCTGCTTTCCGCACAAATTCTGATGTGGATTCCCCTACGATGCTACGGATTAATCAATCTACTGCTCCTCATCAGCCCTCACCAAAGAAGAGAAAACAAAAGTTTACAAAGCAGCGAAAAGATCGCTCGGGAGTGGCGAACAAACCACGGAGGGAGCAGCGTAGGCATAGCACTCCACTGAAGACCGCGGATTAAATCTACACGGTGATACACACAGTACGGTACCCGATTATATTCTCCCCCAAAAGCACAGGGCGCGCGGGGCAGGCAAGGCATGCATGATTTCCCCTTTTCATTCAACTGCCCCCGATCTCTTCTTTCTGAAAGCTGCTGCGTTTCTATGTTATCCTGCTGCACATCGCAATGATAGGCAGATAACGCAGGTACCTGTCAGCAGCAGATACCGGCGAGAGGGCCGGTGGCTCACACTGCCTCACCCCCAAAACTCCATTTAATTTCTGTTTAATTTGTCCGTCCGCATAAACAACACTGAATTGTTCTCGTTTGATGGGCGGGGGGCCTTAACCTGCCTGTTCTCGGTTGGTGGGGCTCGAGAGGTGTTAGTTTAGTTCTTCAGCTCCTCCTCCTCGCTTCCTTCACTCGGATATGGTTTCTGGCCATTTGATATGCTAGCTGCGTAGCTTTGGGAGTTGGCATCGCTTTGACCAGGACCGGTCGTCAGTGGAGGAGGGTGGGGAGACATGTCATCGTCAATAATTGCAGGAATTTCTCTGTGTCCCCCTGCTGCCTCAACATGGAAATGGATATGTGGTGATGACGCAAAAGTTATCATTATTCCCATTATATGGTTTCCAGAAAGGTACCAAAGAAGTGCTTATCAGAAATAAGAAGTTTTCCCGGTAACAGGGGGCTTCAACGGCCATTTACTTCATGCTAGCAGGAGCTTGTTTGGGAAACTTTCATAATTTATTTCTTTTTCTCGAATTTTGATAGTCAGTAAAAAGAACTACGGAGTACATGATAGCATACCACCGTAGCAGAGTTTTCGGGGCTTTGAACCTAGATGGTACGTTAAGAACCTAATATGCACTTTCAAAGTTTAGGTATAAAGTTTAATGACCACACTGGATCCGTCTTCTCTATTTTAAGTTGTTTTTTAAAGGAATGGTGTTGATGAGAGTCCCTACCTAGAAATTTACCATGGGCGCCGGCTACGCCTCCCTATTTTCAGACTTAGAGGAAGTCTTAAGCCAGCAGGATGGTGATGCCTAGCAGAGAGGCACCATAGCAACTGATCTGCCGAGCTCATTTAGCATGACAATGATGGATTTGGCGGCCAACCTTGGGAGACATCCAAAGGTACGGTGGATTGCAGGCTAGGAAAAGGAAGCCAGAGAGAGAAGTGCTAAAATTAGACCCTCTTAGGAATGGAGGAAAGGTAGAGGAACTATGTTCAAAATATTCCTATGAGAATACAAATGATTGAATCGTACCTATTTGTTTGAAACTCCGGGGGAATTTTGGAGGAAAATAAACAGAAGGACCAACCTCATTTTTTCTCTTCATCTCTTAGGATTCATGTATTCTCCCTGTACAACATCCAAAACTGATGATTTTTTTTTACTTCCCTACAGTATGTTTTAGATTTATGTATGATTCTAGTTACATACGTGTTTCAATCAGTGTGTGGCCCTGAACGAAAGGAGGAGGAGACACTGAAATTGAAAGGAAGGAGAAAGACGGACGACCATGATCGACTACTGATATTTTGCCGAAGAACCATGCACATGGCCAATAGCATTATCCTTTACATTAATCCACTGAACACTAGTATATATGGACGAACGCTCCGTAGTTTTTGTGCCGAATTTTCTTATACGATACGATGTTTGACCGCCTTGTGGTGGAAGCAAAATTGCTACAAAATTCCACCGTGTCGATGGAGTCGAGAGACCCCAGACGTATCTGCTACGAGAAGTGTCGCATGAATCCCGCGGGGTTTGTTTGTACTCAAAGGATCCCCGCGGGGATCCAGATCCACGCCAGTGCCAGATGCCCAGATCCACACGGGCTGGCTGACCTGAATTCCGGACCAAGGAAAGCTCACTCGCTCGCACGATCACAGCTCGAAAGCATCACACGAAACCTCTGTTAGACTTAAAGCAAAGAAAATCATCCCCTTTCGTCTCCCTGGTAGCCCTGCCAGCGATCCAACGTGGACTGCCGCATCATATCGGCTGCGAGCGCGAGATCGGAGGCCCGCCCGCCGCGATCCACGGCGACCACCGCTTTTTTTCCCCCGTCAGTGCGCGGAGAACGACGACGACGACGAGATCCGAGATGCGGACGGACACTCACACGCACACAACCTGTTTGTTTAATGGACTAAAAAGATCCGTCAAGGCAAGCAACACGAACGGACAGGGAGACTATTATACCCGGTGCCCTGTCGCGCGCCGTACGTCGAGAAGCAGGCGAGCGTCGCCGCCACGTCGGCACGACGGCGGTAGGGCCCGGGGCCTTGACGCCCATGTAATCAGGGGAGGAGGGAGACCGAGGTGGCGGTAATAATGGAGGCGCGCGCACAGCACAGTGGAACAACGCATCGGCACACGGTGGCGTCTTGCTCGCGGCCCAGGTGACACCGGCAATAGCGGATCGGAGGCGGCCACCACCGTCACGGGGGCTAATACGGCGGCGGGCTTTATGCTTTTGCCCGGCCGGCTGCTCCCCTGCCGGTGGGTAGCACACGTACTGCCGTGTGTTCTTTTTCCTTTGAGGCAGGGGAGGGAGGGGAGAAGCAAACAACATAGCAGTCCAAGTCCAACTCTGCCCAAGCCGCGAAGAAAGAAAGAATGCAGGTGAGGGAGGTGGCTGGGCGCACTAATGCGAGTGGTGAGTGATGCGATGAGCGGAGCGGAGCGCTGGAGCCGCCGGTGGTCTAGGTCTTCGTCGCGCGCCAATCCGGTCAAAAGAAGCGCAGGCGACGCAGGGAGCTGCTGGCTGCTGCAGCTATTTGCAGCAGTTGCCCGGCCCGTGCCCTCTCTACCTCTCTGTGCGCCTGAGCACCAAAGCCCCTGAGCCCTGATGCCAATGCTTCCCCATCTCTAGTCTGGGTTTCTGATCCCCATCCCGTTGCCACTGCTCGTACTATGCATATGCCAATGATGCCACGCCACGGTCCTCCTTTTCGAATGGGTCACACACACGGATCCGCCTCTGTTTCACTGCCTGTACTACTACTAGTGTAGTGGGTGTCCTGTCCACTGTCGTCCATTGTGGTGGCCACTGGCCATGACCATGAGAGAGAGGGCCAGCGAGGACGGAAACAAAAGAAAAACGATGGCGGACGGAGGGAGGAGAGGGGGATGTGATAATTTCACGGCAACAACATTCCATTCTGCAGAAGCATCCTGCAGCCTGCAGGAGGGGGCACAGCCCCACGCGCCCCACCGCCACCGGCCAAGCTCTGCCGCTGCACAGCCCAGCTTTCAATGCGCAATCTCCCCAGTCCTCTCGCTGCTTCGCCTGTACTTTCACTGACCCAAACACCCACACACAAACACGCCCGCACGCGCGCGCCTCTCGCGGCCTCTGGCCTCTGGCCTGGCAAGAAAAACAATTTTTTTCTTGCCAGGTTTTTTTTTAGACCAAGGAAAATGCAAGTGAGAATGCCATGGAGTTTAGTAAGAATTGGTGATTGCTACTAGCTGCTGCTACAACTATTGATCGAATCAAGAACCCATTCTCCCCCCTCCCCCTGCTTGCCAACATTACGTACGTACGTACAAAACTGCGAAAAAAAAACATTAGAAAAATTTCTACCACGCGCGTTCCTCCGCCATTACATACACGCCGCCGGCGCCGGCGCGGCGTCCCCCTCGCCGGACGCCGCCGAGGCCGTTGCGTTGCTCGCAAGGCCAGGCCATACAAGCCGGCAGCTTCTCTCCCTCCCTTGCGTTCCCGGCGACTAGTGGCGAGTGAATGAGTGATCCTTCTCGATCACTCCGCCGTCTTGGGTCCTGAGACGGCGCAATTAGCCGCGGCGGTGATGGCCGGCGATCAATCATCAGTAGGCTTGGAGGAAGTCGTCGGAGTTGGCGATGCAGCCGTTGGTGGGCCAGGCGTTGCGGAGCAGCTTGAGGAGGTGCTGCGCCTTGCGCTTGGCGCGCTCGGAGCAGCCCGCCCTGCACCATGAGGAGCAGCTGGCTCATGGCGCCCGCCCTGACCGCCTCCACCTGCAGCGCCTCGGACCCTCCCACCACGGCGACCAGCGCCCCCGCGGCGTGCTCCGCGGCGCGCCCCGACATGGCCCTCACCAGCGCGCTCACCGCGGCGGCGCCACCCCCGGCTCCCGCCACCACGGCGTCGCGCCCGCCCTCGACGCGGCACAGCCTCTCCACCGCCGCCAGCGCGCGCTCGGGCTCCCCCGCGCCGCCCTCCGCCACGCGCCGCGCCAGCGCGGCCGCGGCGCCGGCGGAGACCGCACGGGCGCGGTTCTCCTTGGCGAGGCAGAGCGCGAAGAGGCCCCGGATCCCGACGCGGACGGCCCGGGCGGCGCCGTGGGATTTCTCCTCGCACAGGCACAGCGCCACGAGGCCCTCCATGACGCCCTCGGCTGCGCCCAGCGCCGCACGCGCCTCGGCTCCCGACGCCGACGCCGCGGCCTCCACCACGGCGCCCGCGTTCACCCTCGCCTCCAGCGGGCCGCCGGCTGCGAGCACCTTGCCGAGCCGAGCCACGCGCTCCTCCCGCCCCACCACCTCGGCGGCCTCGGCCTCCCCGAGCCCGACGAGCGCGAGCACCGCCATGGCCTCGGCCTCGAGCTCCTCAGTGGATCCGGAGGAGAAGGCGATGTCCACGAGCGCGGCCCTGGTCTCGCGGGTGGCCATGACGAGGCGGTTCTTGTCGGACTCCCTGGCGAGCGCCCTGAGCCTGCGGAGCGCCGGGAGCGTGTGGCCCTGGGCGACGAGGGAGCGGACGAGGTCGGGGTCGGCGGGCTGCTTGGGCGTGGGGATGCGCTCGACGCCCATGGAGCGGTGCGCGACGCACCAGTCCTGGATGAGGCGGCGGAGGGTGTGGTTGGGGATGAAGGTGAAGTCGGCGAGCGGCGCGCGGGTGACGGGGCAGGTGGTGTTGCCGGTGGCCACCCACGACTCGATGCTGGCGCGGTCGTAGGTCTGGCCCGTCGAGACCGTGACGGGGTCGCGCATCAGCTCCAGGGAGATGGGGCACCGGAAGTACCACGGCACCTGGACCCCCGCCGTGTCCAGGCACAGCGCCAGCGGCACGCTCCCCGGCATTCGTGATCGAGCTCGTTTGCTGCTGGTGGTGCTGGTTTGGATCTGCTGCGAGATTGGAGATGGTGGTGGGATGGAGACGTGGTGCGCGTGGGGGGGCAGAGGTGGTTGAGTTGAGTCGAGCTGCTGGTGGTGGGTTGGTGGGTGGAGAGGGAGGAGGAGGATGCTTGAGTGCTGACTGCAGGTGCGGCGAGGAGGGAGGGAGGAGACCACCGGCCGATTCGACCGAGGGGACGAATGGCGCCGGGTATAAGTAGGCGGGAGGTGGGCAGCACGTGTGCGGAGTGGGGTCACTGCTCACTCGCTACTGGACGGAGCGTTCGTGCGTGCTGGAGCTGTAGTTCTACTTCTACCGCGTGCGTGCTTCGTTGCCGGAACTCGGGGTCCGACAACGGCCGCGCCGCTCGATCACACGGCCAGGCTCGAGCGCGATCGACGTCGTGGTTGGCGGATGGGGACGGACGAATGGTCGAATGGATTGGATGCTCGGGCGCGAGCCGAATGTTGCTGCTGGGGCCGTCGAACCGTTTAACCGAGGCTGTCAGCTAGTTACATGGGCTGGGCCGGGCCGGAGCCGAAACGAGGCTCCACACCGCCACAAAACCGAGCAAGAAGTTCCACCTGGTTCGTCGTCCCCTGCAACGGTGTGGGACCCACGTGGCAGCGGGCCAGACCAGATCTGCGAATGTTATATATATTTGTTGCGATTCGTTCCACCGCTGCTGCTGTGCTGCTCAGGTGATGATGGCCATGCCCTGAACCCCCTGATGATGGGGGCGGGACCTGAAGCCTTGTTGCCACGCCCTGCAGGCTCTGCCCTCGATCTCTCTCCCACTGCCCCCGATCGCAGGCAATAATAATACACACAAGCCAAGCCACCACGGGCGTACGCGTCGACACGTTGGACGCAAGCTGGAGATCGAACGAACCGATGGATTCGAGATTTCGAGGACCAGCCGTCCTCCCCAGCTACGTGCTCTGCGTAGCACGGCACGGCACACATGGTCACATGCGCCTTGTTCACTAGCTTCCTTTGGCCTTTGGGTGGTTCCGAAGGAACGGAACAGAAGCGCGCGCGGGAAGCGAACAAGCTACCCTACGGGGTAGGCTGCTTCGTGTTTGGATTGGGAGATGCCGACGGCCACGCCCGCGCTAGTGTGGTCACCGGTCAGCTAGCTAGGCCATCCCCACCGCACGCCTCAGGGTAGGAGTAGTCGAGGTCGACTGGCTGGCTAGACGCCCATCGAACCTGGCCATGGCGAACGGCGGATTGATTACTTCAAATGTGCGCAGTAGCTCCGTGCTAACTACTCTGCCCTGCCCTCCACGTCTTTGCCTTTCTGCCGTCCCCTCTCATCGATTTCATCTCAAATCTCGTGTCAACTACTGATTCCACTACCATGCGTTACTACTCCAGTTCCTTCTCTCCTCTCAAGGGCACTCGTGTGTGTACTATGCTCCTGCGTACAGTAACCATGCACGAGTCAATAATTCAGTCAACGCCATGTCTCGGCACTGGCTCAACCTGATATCTTTCTCCGGTCAATGGAGAAGTGTCGGTCGCCGCCCCATCCGGCTCATCGTTTAAACCTGTCCACTTCACATTGAGCGCCTACTATACGAAGCTACTCCTACTCCCCTTTGATTTTGATTTGAGAAGGGGAGCCTCCATCGATCGATAGGCGCAGGACCAATTAATGACCTGGCAACAACTATTCGATTGGTGAGTCTGTAATGGTTTCTGCACATTTGTCATCTGTGCAGTGCATCTGCGGCCAAGCGACTACTCCAATCACCGGACTGTTTGCAACCCTAGTTTGTTTAATTACAAGGTACGGGCCCCATCTGAATCAAAAAGAACGGGAGTAGGACTCTAGTTTAACTTCAAAAAAAATAAGAAGAAGAAGAAGAAGTAGGACTGTATTAGGCTGCAAAAGGAAAACTACAATGTAACACATTTGACTGTCTTTTGTTAAAGAATCGAGGCTTGTTTGCATCAACTAGAACTAATAAAAAGCTTTGGTTGAAAGCTAGGGGCAATAAAAAGCTAAATTGGAAAGAAAGCTCTAACAAAAGCCATGAATGTTTGAACGGCTGGCCGGATTGCTGATTTCCAAAGGCAACTGTAAAACTCTGGCCGGAAGCTAGAGGTAATAGCAAGCCAAATTGCGAAAAGGATGGCTAATAAAATCTGGGATGTACGGATCATGCCCTCATTGTCGGAAAAACTGGATTGTCGGTTTTGAATGCAGGTGTCGATCATGCCCTCATTGTCACTCTACTCTCTCAAATGAGTAGCAAACTTAAATGCATGGGACGTGTGGGTGATTTCCAATTTAGACCCAACGGTGTTTTAGTCTTTTGTACTCCCTTCGTTCTAAATTATAGATTAGGTTTGCCATTTATAACTTCACAGTTTTATTTTTGGTTAAAAACTTGGATATGACTAGCTTCAAATTTCAAAAAAATCACACTCTTTGCTGGTTTTGCATCTATAAATGATATACTCCTTCCGTTCGGTTACGGTTGTCCATAGTCTTAGGAGAGAGCTTTTTTCTTCGGATTTCCTTCGTCCGTTGAGCATGGTGTGGCACAGTAACCTTCGTTTCTACTGTAACCCGTTTAGTCGCTATAGTATCGACACAGAGCTGGCACTGAGGGGCCCACACGATCTTAAGAAAACACTACCCGGTTTGACCGCGCTACACTGCGTTGCAGGTTCAACGCACCGATCGAGCGAGCACGCAGTGAATGTCCATCCAACCATCACAGGCAGCAGCATCTCCCACTGTGCAAATAACGGTTGTCAGAGGCGCCTGCACGCCCCAGTACTCACCGCTGTCCTTCGCGGTGCCCAAGATTATCCACGCCCGGTCCAGTCCGCACGGGCGCGTGGGTTTCCGAGCGCCCCGCTGCGTGCGCCCGTGCGTGTCGGCGCCCGCGCCCAATCCGGGCCGCCCATCCGTCCGCAGGGCACCAGGGACCCCGCCAGTCAAACCGGTCAATCCCCGCCCCCGGTGCCGCGGGCCCCGTGCCCGTGCCCCGGCGAGGCTCCTCTCGCCGTGCCTCCGGGAGAAGGAAACCGGAAGCCTCGCGCTGCACGTCGCTGGCTGGTGCGCTCCGAGACCCGGCGATGGATCCACTGATCCGTCGACGCACGCACGGACGGACAGGGCCTGAGGAGTGGGGGCCACGGTCCTCCGGGAGCAAATATTCCCGCCGGGGCCCACGCACGCCACCCACCCAGCCACGCACGCACGCAGGTCGCAGGCAGGACACAGCCCTCCGCCCTTGCCGACCGATGCCGCCGACACGTCGGATGCCGGGGCGGGGCCCACATCCGATGCCGCACCCCTACAGTGGGAGGGGTCGACGTGTCGCGACGCGGGCGCCCGCGCGGGTGTGCGGGACGCGGGGCTGGGTCCCTGGCGCGTGGGTCCCACCTCTCCTGCGGCTATGAGTGGGGCAGCGGGTGTCCCCGGTCAACCGGGCAGCACGCGGGGCCGGGGCGCTCTCTCTCTCCTCTTCCTCTCGTGGGGGGTGTGGTGTTGGTGCCGTGCGGCGGGGATGGGCCGGGGGCGCACGTGCGGGACAGCTGGTGCGAGCGCTCCGAGTTTTTGACCGCATCGTGCTCGGCGTGGGGGGCTCGCCGCCGGTACGGAGTCCTCGGCCGCCCCCTCCCTTGGACGGGAATCAGCTTCTGCTACGGCGGCTGCACGATCTTATCCTTGCTCCCCTCTTGTCTTCTCTGTTGGGCTTTTTGTTACCGTCTGGATTAGAGAGTTGACGCACGCGGGGAGGTAATCGACAGTCAGACCCGAGAGCATGTGAATGCACCTCGCCGAAACTCACGTACTTCCACCATAATGAGCATACAAAACACGGGTATACGAGTACCTTGGACAATGATGAACAATGAGGACTGTACCAAAGCTGTGCGTCGTATCAGTGTTGTCTTCCTGCCATGACAGATGCACATTTTCCCCATCTAAAGATATTTCAAGCAACACAGTACAATGTTTTCCAAATACATTATTGAGAAACTCCTGTGATAGATCAGACCCAAGAGTCGAGTCGGAGCTACCGCACTTAGTTTTTTGGCTAGGAGGAGAGTTCTTGTGTGCATTAGCACCTAATTGTGTACCCGAGCCGAATGCTCCGTGTTGTTGTAAATTAACTTTTTATCTGCACTTCTTAATTTGTGTGCGTTTTGCTATGTTTTTCCATAATTTGACATTAGAATCTACCTGAACTATACTACTAATCTGCTATGGTGCTCACAACTCATCTGTTGAGAGTCATGCAAGACCTTTAATTAATAATTAGTTTAGATCACTTAGGTACTAAGCGTGTATAAAAATTGGGAGTTGGTGGAAATGATCATCGTGCTTTCTATGTAAAGCAACTAACAAACTTGTCGAACTAATTTTGATTTAAAAGTCTGGTCATTATGCAAATGCCGCTGCTACCTTTTGTTTTTTGATTTTTTGTTTTCTTTCTTTTGTCTTCTAACTCTTGTGCTATGATTGCTCTCCTACTTTTCGTACACGTCGTTACAATAAAGGGCCATGTTGATTTCGTTTTGTGAGAAAGAGGGAGGCATCGATTGATCTCCGCCATGTTGATTTCGTTGGCCTGCTCAATGCAGAACATAATCTAGGCTTTCTTGGGTATTAATCCACTTGAAATCTTGAATGATTGCATCGCCTCCACATGTTATATATGCGCTGTTAACCTCCGGCCAAAATTCTATGATCAGATCTGCTTTGCATAAGCCTTGACTCACGGAGCAAAAGGAATCGCATGTGGTTGGGTGTTTGGTTCCCTGACAAGGTTTTCCCTTGATATGATACTTTATTTTTAATTAGATACATCTTATGAACTTCAACGAGAGATTTTGAGACTAATAACATTAGTTGCAATCATGTTTTTAAACTAAACGCTGAAAACGTTTTTTGTGAGGAAAATAACATGTTGGTAGTCAAAAATTTTAATCGGACTTGATACAAAAATGTAAACTATTTATGACTGACATGAGTAGTAAGTAATTTTACCATCTGGAGTGGTACGCTTTCATCTTTCTTTTTTGCTGCAAAACATTCTTACTCATCATTATGCACTCCTACGGTCCTACGCAGTGCGTGGATATTAAATGCTACTGTACACCAATAGTAATGGGGTGCTTAGATGGGTGGAAAACTTTTCATGAAAATGTCACATCAAAGGAAAATGTACCATTTAGAAGTAGTAAACATAGACTACTAATAAAACAAATTACATATATAGTTAGAAAATCGTGAGACGAATATAATGACGGGTAATTAATCAATAATTAACGGATGGTTACTGTAGCATTTCTGCTGCAATTCATGGATGAAAGCTCATTAGATTCGTCTCGCGACATGCACTCCATTCATGTAATGTATTAATTTTTTCGTCTACATTTAATATTCAATGCATGTAAAATTGTTTTGATCGATGTAACATCTTCATATGAAAAGTGTTGAGGGAACTAAACATCATCTTCATATGGAAACTGTTGAGGGAATTAAACATGGCCTAAGTTTGCCTGCCACACAGGAGTATTGTAGTATATGATACTAGTATATCCATGTGTGTCTTCACTGCTGATAACCTATAAAACAAAACAGAATCAACAGGAGCAGCACACCACCATGAGGCGATTTGACAATGTGGTACTACAGTAAACATGTGCTAATGATGAATTAATTATACTTAATTAATTTGTCTCGTTGGTATTTGATAGAATCTGTAATTTATTTTTTACTGGTAATCGAAAAATATGTCCGACATCCTTTTTATATTTCGACGTGACACCTACTTAAAGTTTAGCACTTGGATCAAACACCCTATAAAAATACTATATAGTACTAGTTTATCCATTTGTGTCTTCACTGCTGATAACCTAGTATAAAATAAAACAAAACCAACAGGAGCAGCACACCACCACTGTTCGGATTTGGACTGTGTCGCTGTTTACAGAGACTGATGAAACAGGTGACAGTGTTAAGATAAGCATGTGTGTCCGTGTGTGCCGACCACTGTGTGAACACGGCGCGGGCAACTATGCCCGTGCAGGGGCCAAACTGGAACCTGCGTCCTACCCATCAGGCGTGCGCCACATGTTTAATGGAGAGCGAGCTTGTAAGCGCCGGGCTAGTCCAACTTGGAGTGCGATGCGATGCGAGGAGGGAGACGACATGCAACAATCCAATCCCAGCAGCAACAGCAAGCAGTCAAGTCAAGCACCGACGCCGCTGGTGTTTTCTTGGGTTTGTTGCATGCATGCATGCCCTGCAGGCTGCCGGCTGCCGCTGCAGCGCGCGTCGTGGACTGGGTGGCGCCAAGGCCTGGAGCTGTGTGAGGCCGGGGCTGCAGGCAACGGCCTGGACCTCTCTCCTGGAGGCAGGAGCTTTCACAGTCTCACGTCACATGCATGGCACTGGCGCACGCATGCATGGATGGCCCGGAAAATGTTGGAGCTCTGCTGGTGCAGATAAATGACCTCTGGGGATTACTCTAGTTGGCGCCGCACGGGACTCTTGTGGTGATATCGTGATCCCGGTCCACGCTACTGTTCGCTGAACTGAGATGATGGACAGAGCTAGGCTGGCGTTGCATAAATGGGCCGACGCGTGAGGAAAACGGTCGCGTCACTTACAGGTTGCTACTGTGGCATGGATCGGAAAACCATAGCGCTGCTGGGAGTAATTCAGATTTCAGAGCGCCCGGCCCTGCTGCTGCTACACCTCCTCCTACCGTGACCGAACCTTGACCGCTCGCGATTGTGTGAGGCACCACCAGTCGCTGGGCTCCAGCGCGGGGCCTCTCTGTGTCTGTGGCACGGAATAAACAAGGTTAAAGCAAGCCGCTGGCGCGGTGGGCGCCTGGGCCTGTGGCGGCTCTCACATCACCCTGATCACGCATCTAATTGGCCATCAGATCGCCGTCGCATCACCGCCGCTGTACCGCACGCACGCGTACGTCTGCGCGCGCGCGACGCGATCAGAGCTCTGTGCGCGCGAGGGCTCCAGGCGACCCGCCACGGACCCGGGCCGGGACGACGCGGGACAGGCAGCGGAGACCCGCGGAGCGCAGCGGGCCAAGGAGCAGAGCAGTCGTGCGTGTGAAAAAAAGCTGATGGAGTTGCCCGGGGCGCGAGGCGTGCGTCGTGGGCTCGTGGCCTCGCGGGCATGGCCGAAGTGAGCAGGCAGCGGGAGGGGTGCCGCCTCCGTTTTGGGCCGGCAGCGGCAGCGCCCCGGCGCGCACGCTTGCCCCCGTTCGTCGCGCTGTCCGGCCCTGTCACATTGGACAGTCCCAGTCCCAGGCTGGCTGGCTCGCTGTCCGTCGTCGCGTGGCGCCGGCCGGGAAAGGGAAGGAAAGACCGAAAGAGAGAGAGAGAGGGGAAAAAAAAGGGGCGTCCCGGCCCCAGGTTCACCAGCAGCCTTTGACGGTCGTCGCCTGGCCTGGCTGCGCGGTGGGGGGGGGGGGGGGGGGGGGGGGGGGGGGCGCGGTACGGTACTTGCCTGACGGGCTCTGAACCGCATGCCATTCCTGCCCCCTGGCCTTCTGTGGGATGCCCCTGCCCTCTGCTGCTGCTGCTGCCTGCCTTTCAGGTGGTTTTTCTGAGCTCTGGATCTGCAGTCTCATTCATCGCGTCTCGTCGTCGTCTGATCGGGGACATCGTGCGCGCGCGCGCGTTCACGAGCACACGTCGGACGTCGTCACGTGCACACGCGGGCGCCATCTGCATATGCCAACTGCGTGGGAACGTAACGTTGGTGCGTTTCGTGCGCATCCGAGCCCCCCCGTTGGCCTAGCGTACCCGGGCACCGGCGCATAAACCGGCCGGTTTCCCGAGGCGCCGACTAGGCGAGCAACCCGGGCCGTGGGTGAACGGTAATTCTTCGCGATTTAAATCACGAAATGCTTAGGTATATAAAAAACGACCGTACATGCACGCGTCTCGCTATCACGTCACGTGTCAATGAGAAAATAGCGTCGGTAATCTCTGCAACAATTTAGAGAAGTGGACAAAGTTCTACATTTTTCGTGTTGGAAATCTGACCACGTGTCTTTCTTGCTATGGCCTGTGGCCATCTCTTTTCGGGAAGGATCTCGATCTACTATTGATTTATATTTTTTTATTTAAGGTATTGATTTCCATTAGCTGTTCTGCGCTTACATTTGTTCTGCTTTACAGTATGGTACACCTTTACAGCAGCAGGCAGGCTAAGACACCCAGTATATGGGCCGATTTTGCTTGTCCAAAGGCGGAAAATACACAAGCCCAACTTTTGTACCTATATGGGCGGAACCACATATATAGGCCCTTTTCCTATTTTTCTCAAAGTGGGCTTTCTTGCGGAACAATCTCAAACCATCGAAAAATTTCCCCAACCGAGCTCCTCTGCCAGCTTCCTATTTTTCACCACCCGAAGGTTATGTTTGGTGGTATTTTTAGTATTTCTACTCCTCGTATATGCCATCTTGGGAAGTGGGAGTTTTTTCCAAGCATTTTTCTTCAAAAGGTACGTACTATTTATTTCAAGTAAGTAAGGCCCTAAACAAAGGAAAGTCATAGGAATTATGAAGTATTCTAATGTTATAGAAATATTTCCAATGCGGCTCTTTGGAATAAAGGATTTCACCCATACAATTTTGTTAGAATTCATTATCTGGTATGACGGCGTCCGCGGCGAGCCGGCGAACGAGCGAGTAGCGGCGGCGCAGGGTGTAAGTGTGTCACAGGTTAGGAAGGCCATCCGCGTTCCTTCTCCGGTGGGTGTCTCCCCCTCTCTCTCTCCATCCGCCTCGTTTCAGTCCTCATGCATCTGCATCTGCTCTGCTCACCCGAAGCCTTGTAGACAGGAACAGGACGCACGCAACACGTTCGACGGAATGTGGCTTCAGAAGCGGAGCAAGAACCACGAGGCGTCCACCGCGTGTATCGTCACGGACCGCATCAGCGGCCTACCGGAGGGCGTCATCCACCACGTGCTGTCTCTCCTGCCAGCACACGACGCGGTGCGGACGTGCGTGCTCGCTCGGCCCTGGCGCCACCTCTGGAGGTCCGCGCTGGGGATCCGAATCACCGGCGTCAAGGGGTGGCGCAACGCCGACAAGTTCGTCGCCTTCGTGGACCGCCTCCTGAGGATCCGCCGCAGCTGCGGGCCAGTTGAGTCATGCCAGATGGAATTCGACGACTACTTCCTGCCTGCCCAGAAGCATCACGTGGATCACGTGGCCTGAGCGAGAGAAAAATGAAATGCATTTGTTTTTTTGACACTGATTTCTCCTTCTATGCTAGTGGGGACTACTCAGACCCACGTCGCAGAGACACAGGAGAGAGGGTGCGCACAGTGGCCGCGGTGCGCACCGTGCGCACCCAATTTATTTCCTGAAAATCTGGGGTAGGTAAGGCTTGAGTTTCTCCAGGTGTCCTGTGTTGAAGAATCTGATTGAAGACTCTCAAGTGGCCAAGTCCCAACATAATAATGTGCGTGGGTTCTATATATGAGTCCGGTGTCAGTTTCACAAATCAGACTTCAGTACGTGTCACGATGACGACCCTGGATATTGTGATGACGATTCTCGTGTAGACGTCCACAGCAGCCCAGGCTTGCCGGCTCGCACCAATAATGTTACGTTAGCTCTGCCTCGGGTTGGCTCTCGCGTCGCTGCTCCTCATGCTCGCCAGCCGCCGGTGCGCCCCGGCACTGGCCACGGCCTGCGGTTTCTTCGTCTCCCAAGATTTTTCTTCGTCTAGTTTACTTTGAGGCGAATTCCTAATTGTTTGAATTGTGTAATCTCCCATTATGAAGATTGGTAACCGACTCAAAGCAATTTGATTGTAATTCAATTCATGACGATTATAAGTAGAAAGTTATATTTTTCAGTCATCGATAAACAATTTGCCGGACAGTATTCAACACAGTTACCACAAAATATACAAACTCCAAAATCAATACTATAATTAAGCAATTGTTTCCTTTTAATATCTTTTTCAAATCTCCAATCCACAAGAGGTAGATCTATCGGGCATACGCGAACACATACTTCACAAACAATGCATTTATCAAATTCAAAGTGTATTCGCGAGCGGCAGCGCCGTCCCTCACGTCTCCCCCACTGAGAGGCCTCCTTGCACCGCCGCCCGCTGCCGCCTCGGCCCACACCTCCCTCCGGTCGTTGGTCGTTTCCGCTCCGGCCCGCAGCCGCCCCTACCCTCCATCCCTCGCTGCCCAAGCTTCCTCGCGACGCCGCCGAGCCCTCCATCCCTCGCTGGCCAAAGATCTGCCGGCCTCTGCAAGCCGCGCCCGCGCCTCCCTCCGGCCACCGCCGACCGGTCCTCAAAGCATCCCACACCTCCAACACAGAAGGCCAGCGCCCCTCACCCCCGCACGCGCTCGCGCCAGACGGCCTGGCGACGGCGTCGAGGTGGGTTGGGATGGTCCGTTCGATTTGGAGGGATCATCCCAACCCAGATCTCCTAGGAATATACTCTTGTGAGTTCAACTCTACCCATCAACCTTTCCATCTAAACATGGGTCGAACCTGACCCACTCCAACCCACGAAACAAACAATAGCGCGTCGCCACGGGCCGGTCATCCTGCTCCAGGCGACCCGCCACGGACCCGGCCAGCACGGCCGGGACGACGCGGAGACCCGAGGAGCATCGTTCGCGAGAAAAGGCTGATGGAGAGTTGCCGGATGGCCAGAGTGAGCAGGCAGCGGGGGGTGCCTCCTCCATTTTGGGCTGGCAGCGGCATGCAGCGCCCCGTCCGCCCGTTGTTCGTCGCCTGTCACATTGGACAGTCCCAGGCTGGATGGCTGGCATCGCGACCCCTCCCCCCAGCCTTTGACGGTCATCGCCTCGCCTGCGGGGCGCGATACTTGCCTGCCGGCCGGGCTCTGAACCGCATGCCATGCCTGCATCTGCGGCTCTCTGCCCTGGCCTCTACTGCTGCCTGCCTTTCAGGTGGTTTTCTGAGATCTGATCTGCGATCTCTCGGTCTCGTCGTCTGATCGGGGACTGCGTGCGTGCATGCGCCGGTCAAGCCGTTCATGAGCGCATGGCGCGACCGGCAACGACGATGTCCGTGTGCGCCCTGGCGGCAGGCCCTCTTGCACCGTTGCATTGCACGCGCCATCTGCCAACTGATGCGTCGTAATTAACGCTCGTGCGTGTGCGCGCGCATCTGACCCCGTCGGTCAAAAGGCTACCTGAGAGGCAAGTGGTCGCACCGAAGGCTCCGTGCACTTGGCCGCACCCGCACGCTCGATGGGCCCCATCATGCATGCGCCCCACTCTGTCCACTTCGAAAAGAAAATGCACCCTGACAACCTAAGGTAGGACCCACACCCGAAAAAATTACACGAAAGAAATTTTCAGAAAAAGTTTTGCGAAAAAGATTTTCAAAAAAGTTTTGCAAAAAAAATTCAAAAATAGTTTTGCAAAAAACGATTTTTAGAAAAAGTTTTGCAAAAGATTTTCAGAAAAGATCTAAAAAATGACAAAAGATTTTCATAAAAGCTCTGCTGAGAAAAGTTTTTTAAAAAAATTTTGCAAAACAAAAATGAAAAAAAAACACTTACGGCTACCATGCTCGTCCAATGCCGCCGCGCCTTGCGCCTTCCCTGGTCCCCGCCGCCGCCGCTCAGCTCGCCGGGTAGGTCCGGCCAGCGCCGCCGCTCCCACGCTCGGCCAGCGTGCCACCGCCCCGCGCCCGGCCAGTGCCGTCGCCGCTCGGCTCACCAGGGAGGCAAACCTCCGCCCGGCCAACGCCGTCGCCCCTACGTCCCAGCCGGTCAGCGTAGCTGCTCCCCCGGCCGGCGCCTCCAGGCCACCACTCGCGCGCCCCCATGATCTGAGTCAAAAATCAGCGGAGAAATGAGAATGGGATAGAGAGAAACGACGGGGCAGGTTGGACTGGAGGGTGGTATGCGGTGGACAGGCCCACACACGTGGAGAGAGCCACCGAGCGCAAGTTCTCTTCGGTGCGGCCAGGTGTAGATTTGGGATCTAGGAGGCAAGCGAGCAAATTTATGGACCGATGTACTTCATCATAATTAACGGATCTAAATCGCATGCTTCTTATGTGCTGCTACAAGGCTTATCTTGCTGTAACATCCACCTTTTTCGTTTGCGAATGCTCTACTATCCCATTGATTTATACCGGCCTGTTGCTCTACTTATGCTTGCACTTTACTATTAATTGATTGGCGGAATAGTCAATTTCGTCCCTTAACTATTATCAAAAGTTCAATTTCGTCCCTAAACTACGAAAACGGTCGTTCTCGTCCTCAAACTATCGCAACCGGCCCAATTTCATCCTTGGTCCGACGTGGATCGCTACACTGGCTTGCCATGTCATCGCCCAATCAGCTAATTTAATTAATTACCATTTCTACCCCTGGCTTATATCTTCCCAGGCCTCACCCGCTCCAGCCCTCCCATCCGCATCCTGTCGACATCCACTCGAGCGGTCGAGCTCGGGGTTCCCAATCCCAACAGCTCGTCGCCTGTTAAGAAGTTTGCCACCAAATCGGCTCGCCGTCTTCAATCCCATCAAGCTCGCCGCGCCCAAGTCTCATCCGCTCAAGCTCTCATCCAGCTCGCTGATCCGTCAAGTGCGCGCGGGCAGGGTGGCCATGGCTGCCGAGCAGGTGGAGCAGGTGGAGCAGGCGGACCCACATTGTAGACGAGCTGGGGCGGTCTTCCCCTCCTCTCCGTCAAGATATCGAATCCTGCTTGCCTCTAAAAGCAGACGGGACGAGAAGAAGCGCATCCTGCTCCAACGAGCGGAGGTATAGGCTTGGTGGGTGGGCACAAGACCTGGGATTAGATTTGCAATAATCCAATATCTAATTTGATTATAGCATTTCGATTCGTACGGATTTGGACATAATTGGGTACGGAGTATGGGCATCCATTTGCTTTAGATCCATTGTCGTTGGATTATGTTGGACAAATAAAAATAGGATAATCTGTTGGATTTATCTATAGACATGCACGATTGGTAGCAACCACCGAGCGAGATAGCGGAGATCACCGGCGTCTCCAACCCTCTCGTCAGCCGCGTTTAAGTTATGTGACGTCGTTGCCGTAAATCACTCGAGTAGTATACGCCTCTGCGCTGCCATCCAGGTGCTCTGGCGCTTAGAAGCCATGTTCCCGGAATGATGGGAACGGGAACGACGTTCCCGGAACGAGGATCGGCACTTATGGATGATTTTTACACTAAATTGTTCCCGGAACGTTCCCGTTCCCGTTCCGGAACGACGTTCCCGGAATGAGGAACATGGCCACGTTCCCGTTCCCCGGCTACTAAGCTCTGGCGTGGTGGGGAACGGTTGGCGACACGCGGCCGCTCGTGAGGCAGGATGGTTGACGCGGACGAGCGTTGATAATTTTTGGTCTGGGCGGTGGAGGCGGGGAGAAAACAGAGGACTCAAGTTTGAACCGGCCTCGGCCGCAGATGAGTCCCTGACCCTGAGGAAGAGATAAGCCAGGGGTAAAAATGGTATCTCACCAAACTAGCTGACTGGGCGATGACATGGCATGCCAGTGTGGCGGTACACCGATGAAATTGAGCCGGTTGGGATAGTTTGAGGACGAGAACGACCGTTTTTTTAAGTTTAGGGACGAAATTGAGCTTCTGACGATACTTTAAGGCTATTCCGCCTTATTGATTGATTTAACTTACTTCACTTTACAGCTGGCTTTTTAGCTACATGGGCCGATTTTGCTGTCTAGTGAAATTCATTAGTTCTAAAAGGCTGAAATACACGGGCCCAGATTTTGTGCCTATATGGGCCAGAGCGCATAGGCCCTTTTCTTGTTGTTGAACGAGTCAGCAGAAACAGAACCTATATTAAAGCACGTATCTACCGTAACTATACACGAGATCCCTACTTAAGATTTCTCTCCATCCTCAAAGAGCCACGTCATTAGCTGACGTCAGCATCCACCAGCCTCCCCGTCGCATGCCCCCTCGCTTTCCTCTCCTGTCGCGCCTTCTGCTTCGCATCCCCATCACCGACGTGCCGTCCCCATCCACCGTGCGCCTCAGAAGCCCACCGCTGCCCCCTCACTTCCTTACCATCGCCGCTCTCTCACCTCCCCACCACAGCCGCCTCGCATGTCTGCCGCCCCTTCGCGTCCGCGTCGCCTCACCTCTCCATCGCTGCCTCCTTTCCTCCGAATAAAACTGCCCCCGTCCCGTGCCTCTCCTCCATACACCGCCTCAAGCTACCAGCTGTGCCCCTCCTCCGCCTCCTCTCGAGCGTGCGGTGTCCCAGGTGCGAATCCCGGTCCTCGACGTCACCCAAGTGCGAATTGCGGCGCGAATCTCGGCCGTCGGCGCCATCCAGACGCGAATCCCTGCCACCAGCGAGAGCACGGGCCTGCGGCCAGCGGAATTGGAGGCCTAGGGTGCTGCAGAAGTCAGTGGGATTGGAGGCCTAGGGTGCGGGCCTGGCCGGGAGGCGCAGCGGGGCGCGACGGACCCAGTCGTGTGGCTCGAGCAGTCGCCGATGATGCGAATCACGGCTACTAGCGGGAGCGGAGGCCTGCGGCAGCCGGCGAGACTGGAGGCTTGGGGCGCTGCGACAGCCAGCGGGACTGGAGGCCTGGGGTGCAACAGCACCAGGTGCGGGCCTGGCCAAGCGCAGGCGGTCGCCGGTGTGCAGGACGTGCGGGTAGGTTGGCGCGATGACCATCTCGAGGGAGCAGGAGCGTCCTCCGGTGGGCACGTGAGAGTTGCTTTTAGAGTTGATTTTTTTTATTGATTCAATATTTGTCTTTGCTATTCCTAGCGTTTTTTCTCTGTCTAGTTATGGGTGAATGAACTTTGAGATTGATCCAAAGGAGAGTTTACTAATCTCAACTTTTTTATAATTAACAAATACTTAAAATTAAGGTTTAAACCATTCCCCTATGCAGCATAATTGTCATGAAACCATACCATCTCAAGCAGCCACTGCATTGATTCATAGTTTATAAAAAAACTCTCTTAAATCCTGCAGCAACGCGCGGGGAATCACCTAGTATACGTATATAATTACACCAACAAGAAGACATTTCGCACTGTCTCGAGTTTGGGGATTACTTACTAAGTATAATTCGAAAGGCGGCTATTGAGTGTTACATTTACGGTATCGATCAAGTAGTGATTTAGTGTGACACATGTAAACGTGGCATGGACTAAGGATCGAACAACATTTCTTTGCAGCGGTGGCTCCGTTAGACACCTGGAGCAGGCACCTCGCCCATCCGGAGCTCGCCCGTCCGGACTCCGGACTCCACATCAGCATGACCAGCTCCTGGCGCGGTGCGGGAGCTTGCCTGCGACGAGGAGCAGCGAGCCAGCGACACGAGAGCCAACCCGAGGCACAGAGGTCGGTTGGCAGCTCTGGACGTCTACACGAGAATGACCGTCATCGCAATATCCAGGGCGATAATTATACAAGGCAAGTACTGCGCTCTGATCTGTGACCCGACCCGATTCATCTTCATAGAACCAACACACATGATTGTGTTGCAGCTGGGAATCTCTAGCTAATCAGATTCTTCAACACAGGTACCTGGCCTGGGGAAGAAACCCAAGCCTTACCCCGGATTTTGAGTCCGGATCCATAGAACACAGAACATAGACACACAGAGCCACAGAGGCCATCATGCACACAATGATATCATCAATATGACTACAGCAGACGCCAGATATCACAAGTTTTCAATCATCGGTATTCATACTCGTCATATAGATCAATGTCGCCTTGTCTTGCATACACTAGCCAAGAATTTCTACAACCATATATCCAAGTGAATGGAGCCGATGTGAGAGCCACATTCTTTGAGGACAACAGCCTCATGGCATGCATATTTATGAATAATCAAGAGACGGTAGATCCATTTGCATGAGCTTCAAACTTTTCTGCCCTCTGCGTGAGGTTGCAATCTGCACAAAGGCAACAGGAATACTGCATGAGAATTGGGAGGGTTTTATGGCTCGGTAACAGACTCTGAAACACAGGAATAATTTTCTTTAACAAAGTTGTCAACAAGAGAGGGAGAGAGATAAACAATGACTGGATGAAAGAGCCCTGGGATTGACTCACCCCATCCCCCCTCCCTGTCTCCCAACACGCACAGTAGATGTGATTGAACTCCACATAGATTGGTGGAGATTAATCAACTGTATGTTATAAACAAAAGATGCATCTGAGAACATTTTATGTGCAAAAAATCCGTTAGGTACTCAACGCGCACACACACACACAAAAACCAAAAAACCATCACCCAACCTAGGAGATAGGTTCTATTTCTGTTTATCATCAGGTACAGTAATTAAGAATTTAATCCATCAGGATTTCTTCACTCTTTCCTGTATCACAGATTTAATCTAAATATTATCTGCATTAGAGAACATTGGAATAAACAATCCAAATGAATCAAGATAAAAGATATCTTGTAAAAACAATAACCACAAAGTGCAAGATAAGCCATAAAACAATATCCATGTGCAAATAAAATACTTCTTACCTCTGGTTTAGCTGAAACCAGTGCAAACCAAGTTGACGTCTGCAAGGAAATGATAAGGCACAATCAACTCAAAGAGAACCGATAAATATGTGAAGTATACTGACTTGGTAGCTGGTAAGCAATCCTTGTGTATGGGAAATTGTCTATTTGTCTTCAGAGAATAAGATATTCATTTCCATCAGCACGGAACTTTATTTAAATATTGTAAAGCTAGGAAAAAACTAATATGATAAGACGATACAATATCAGCTTACATGTTTGGCAAGTAATCGTAGCAAATATGAGCAATAACAAGAGCAATGACAGGGATATAGGGGGCAACTGTGTTTGACACTAATAATACACAACACGCACAAGAGGAAGCATAAATTCATTGAATTATCAGAACTAAAGTGGAACAATGGATAACAATCACATATACAGATGCTTGGTTTCAAGAGTAGAAACTGAAGAGCAATTTAAAATAACTAAATAAATTCCACCAGACAAGAGCAGCATAAAGTGATTGTGCATTCATCTACCTTTCTGCCACACACACATTTCTTTAACATTCACATTCTTCAAATTAGTGTTGATATTCTCTTTCTTATTGCAAAATAGAGGATATACATAGAACAAGCATAGAGTATCAGGAGTTTGACTTACATCCAGATCCAGAACTTCTATTAGCTTGTTGGATCTTAATGTGATTCAGTGGTATGCCATAGGTACTCAGGCTACTTAAAATTTTGTGAACCGTCCCATTGACCTCTTCACACTTGATTTCAACTTTAAGATGATGGGATGCAAATGGCAATTCCAATGGATCTGTTTTCACTGGATATTGGGATGCCTACGGCAAATAAATATTATTCCAAACAGATCAATCATCAATCACGGATCGTAAGTTCAATAAAACATCAAGTACATGTGCAAGATATCATACCTTGTACAGTTCAAGAGTAAGCTTTTCCAGGGCTGGCGAATGTTTGAGGAAACAAATCAATGCATTGTGATCAGAAGCAACAGACCACTCATTGAGTAGCAAAGTCTTTAACTTGGTAAATGTAGGGCACCACTTTAAATCCCTATTGAGAACAAACTAGGCAATGTGTAAAGGATCCAGGTCAGAGCAGGAACTCGGTAATTCCAATGACATATATACTTGGTGAACATCTGTTAGGCAAGATTAGAAATCCAAACTAACTACAAGAAAGAAATGAGAAAAGTACAGACCCTATCCTTTGATTGTATCTAATTTATAAAATAAGAATATACTTTCCATATCGAGTCATGCTGGAATTAACATCAGTCAAAAGTCACTAGATAGACATATTATGTACTTAGCAAGAATTTCAGGAATACTAGAACCAGAAGTTTTAATTGAATCACTGGTATAACGGTTTGAAGAATGAACAGAGTGTAACACACATTAGCATACAGCTTCTCTGTGAATTCCTTTGGCAAAGCATCATTGATTGATAAATTTACCTCACAAGAGATAAGAAATGAAACAACGATAGGAGATAAGTGTGAATGGAATTGCGAGCATACCACATCAGGATAAGCTGACAACTCCATGTGTGTCACTTCTGACAAACCTTTGAGAAACACACAGTTGTTGCGGTATTTATCAGACCCATAATAATATCGACAACCCTCACAAGAATCATCACCACAATCACTAGTGCCATCGTAGATACAGTAGTCCTCAGAGTCATGATCAAAGCTGACAATTGCTGTTTCTAGGGATGGTATGCAATCAAGCAGAGGAGTCCTACCATAGCAACTAGTTAGCTCCAGTGAAACAAGACTTGGCAACAAAATTCTGGTGCGGTTTGTCCGGTGAAATTCGCAACAAAACATGCTTAGTTGCTTCAAGGACGCAGAGAACAGTTTGCCAGCATTTAAGAAGCAGTACTTCATCCTCAGAACTACCAGGGCGGGACAGGCTGAGAAATCAAGAATGCTGTCGTTGGCATCAACGCAGGCAAGCTCTAGCCTCACGAGGTGCTGGCAGACGAGAGGCTGATCAGGCATACAGAAGCTTTCCAATTCGGCAAAAGACAATCGGAACACCTTGACATCGAGGCGCACAGCATCCATGATCCAGTGGCTCACGTGCTGCTTCTCGGCAAGCAGGAAGTAGTCGAAGTCGAAGTCCCTCGCGTGGAATTTCATCTGGCATGACTCCACCGCCGCGCAGCTGCTGCGGCGGAGGCTCAGCAGCTGGTCCACGAAGGCGACGAACTTGCCGGCGTCGCGCCACCCCTTGACGCCGGTGATGCGGATCCCCGGCGCGGACCTCCAGAGGTGGCGCCAGCGCCGGGCGAGCACGCACGTCCGCACCGCGTCGTGTGCTGGCAGGAGGGACAGCACGTGGTGGAGGACGCCCTCCGGTAGGCCGCTGATGCGGTCCTCGCCGCTACACGCGGTGGACGCCTCGTCGTTCTTGCTCCGCTTCTGGAGCCGCATTCCGTCGAACATGTTGCGTGCGTCGTTTCTGCAAGGCATTGGGTGAGCAGTTACAGTGAGGAATTAAACGAGGCGGTAGGGGGGAGAGAGAGACCAGAGGAGTAACGCGGCTGGCCTTCCTAACCTGTGACGCCGTCTGGCCTCCTCCTCCGCCGCCGCTACTCGCTCGCTCGCCGCGAACGCCGCAGAGGTGACCTGGGACGGGTCGTCAGACCGTTAGAGAAGCGAGGGTGGAATTGGGTTTCGAGTTTCGTTTATACTAGCATAGCACGCAAGAATAGCAATTTGTTTTAATTCTAAAAAAAGAATAGCAATTTGTTTTGATATCCACCAAGTCATTTTTTTTTAAAAAAAAGGACGATTTCAGACATTTCATTTCTTGCATCAGGCTTGCACAAGGAGGCAAGGAGCTTAGGTTCTGAATATGCCACACTACCTTTTTTGCTAGATGGTTAAGAACAGCTGAGCAGATTTATGGTTCTCTAACTTTTCTTTTCACACGGAATGCGTGAGTAGTGGGATAATGCGTGAGTAGTGTTCATTTGTCACGGCTATTGGGGCGGGTAGACAGCGGCACGCTTGCCCCGTTCGGCCTGTCGCCGGTCTGGCTGGTTGTCGTCGCGGGCAGTCCCGGACCGGACTCCCGGTCGCTAGCGCCCTGCAGCGATGCAAAGAGTCTTGATGCTGCGAGTGCCTTACTCAGTAAATAAGAGTAGGGAGGTGAGGAGGCGTGCGTGACTCTTGATCTATCTGCCATGACTTTTGATATGCCCTGATCTTTTGAATGCATCTTAGTAAGATGATGACATGGAGTCTAATGCATCTTAGTGGGATGATGACATGGTCTCTTGAGGGTTAAGGGAAGTCCTTTAGTGAGGACAGTGTATATACTTATATAGGATACCATCAACCTACGTCAATTAAAGTACTGCAGAAAATATATACGAAGTATGTATTTATATGATACAAGTCTACTTTATGTCATGAATACGGTATTCCCTTCTCACTTGCGGGTACTCTTCAGAGGAACACACTGAACCCGTTTCTGGTGATTGCTACAGAAGGTGGACGATCGCCCTGCAGCGAGCATGCGTTGCATGATGCTTGAGTCCGTGGCCCTGAAGGTCTTTGCTGCTCATGGTTGGCATTTTAGAAACAGAATTACCTTATGATCCTTTCTTATGATGAAGACCGTTTGTTTCATTTATAGTTGGAACTTCCAACATTTTATTTTCTTAATTCCTTGGCTTATCGATGAAATAAACGTGTAACAATGAACGGCTATATGCATTGATCGATGCAGTGGCTAGGATATTAATATATATTCTCTTTAAAAAAAACTTTCTCAAGGCCGTTCTATTCCTTTTTCTGAAAGGCTCTTTAGTGCCGTTCTAATTCACAAGAAGGTCGAAGTGCTTAGGATAATAGAACGCTGGGTTGGCTGCCGTCCCTACCGTGTCGGTTCTATTTTTACTCCATTGTTTTCTTAGGCAAGGACAAATAGGAGATTTATATAATTAAATAATTAATGGTTTCACTGACATAAGCAGAAGATGTAGCCGATAATTAGCTTCCTCACCCCCACCTAACATTACGTGGACAGAGCGCACATAGGAGATAGGCCACATACGCATACATATTCTAGTGGTTGCCAACCAGTCTATCACTAGTCGGGTGACGATTCACAATGATTTCGCTACTGATTACACTGCAAGAGTGATCCATGGAGAAGGATCCAAGTACTGAATGAAAGACGTGACTTCTCTGATAGTTCTGAATTTTCTTTCTTTCTTTCTTTTTTTTTAATTCTGAATTTTATTTTAGCGCATTAGATCACCTGGCCAAGAATGAAGGTCATGTTCCTGAAAATGCCACACACCCACACCACCTTCTTGGAAGGTGGCTAAGAGAATGTAAACTGCACACTGAATTTTGTTGTTTTAAAAATATTGTGTAATCCAACACCACCAGTATTATTCTGTGACAATAATAGAAGATCTTGTGGAATCTTCTCGTTGTCGTTTTCAACATTGTTATATCTGTGAATCCTTTTGACCAGACGAAAGTGAAAAGTTGATTTAAAATTTAAAAGAGGCCACATAACCACCAGATCGATCTAAGCTCATTTTTTTAATAAGAAATGCTGTGACTAGTGTGGATGGAATTCATATATAGCTAGTTAGCTTAATGATACTGCTGGTAAAAAAAAAAAAAAAACTGATGGTGGCAAGATGTGAGTGAAGGGAAGAGACACTGCCGTTCCAACCACCATATAGCATAAACATACATCCCCGGCCTGCAACCGAAATTCCACCGCAATTGATTGCTGGACGGGCATGTTCCACCACCCTTACCACGTGGATGGTACTTACCCACGACGATCCCTTACATTTGCTTGCCATCCCCTAGCTTCCAAAAGCAACTAACCGATGCAGCATACGGCATTGTACTGCTCCTAATCCTTCTCGATCTGTTAGCTTAAACTAGTCGCTAATGACGAATCATGCAGCTCGATTATTAGGTACCCATCGCCAATATTCAACACACACATCGTATACCTGAAAAGGATCGCACCTTTTCTTTTCTTTTTTTTTTGTTCAGGAACGTGACAGGCATGGAGTACGCCTGTGGAAAGAGGAAGATGCTGAAGTACAGCAGGTACCGATGTCCATTTCTTGAAGAAGCCACTCGATCCTCGGTGCCTGGTGAAAGAGCTAGCCAGAGTGAATGCGGGTCGCAACTCGAAGGGGAAACCATGCACGCTACAGCGAAGAAAGAGCTTCATGATTGTACTGGGAATTGTGGTTGCAACAAGAAAGGTTTCAGTTCCGGTTCATGAATGAATATGGGGGTATATTAAATATTCCGGATCTGCAAATTGCATTAATTTTTACATCCAAGATTTCTGTGGATAAAACAGGAGGGTGGGACATGGACCTCATGGTTGACCTGGATGCTCATTGATCAACTCCCCCTAGCTGGTCAGCAAACGGTGCTGATTGATGATCAATCAATTGTGCAAAAAATAAAATCATGAATTGACCCTGCAGAACAAACCAGCAGGTTGAACTCTAGAACTGGCGACATGCAAAATGTGTTGTCTAGGACCATTCATTTTTATTGTTTAGTCCTTGCAGCTACCACGAAATACGTCATCAAATTCAAAACTTTCTAGACAAAAACACATTTATAGTCTTAGCAAAGAATCTATACGTTCCAAAGAAGACGTTGAGGATTTATATGCATAAAACTTCAGAAATCATATAGGGACTAGAGAGAGCATGTCCGGCCAAATTGCCAACTTCTATGTTCTATCCATTCTTAGAGTACACATGGCGCACGCGGTGGTTGTACTCTGACTATTGGAGGGCGAGAGGGAGAGTGGCTCAGCTTAGCTCAGCTCACCGCAAATCCAGTGTGGCGGTGTGGCTGGAACTGGAAGCTATTCTTACAATTATCCGATCCCGCCAGGGTGTAGGACCTTCTTGAAATATAAATTGTGCAGCGCATGCTAAACGCTATCCCCACCCACAACACAAACACTGCTAATCCTCATGGTGAACGGCATATTAATTGAAATACTTAGCCGGCCGTCAGGTTCTTCTTGTAAAGGCATCTTTGATGCTAACATAAACTTCTTTTGCCGTCACCCGTCAGTGATGTGTGTGTGTGTGTGTGTTTCTTTTTGCTCCGTCTTTCGTTGGCAAGGAGCAATGACGAGTTTAAGTTTTTAAGTATAATGTGATTGTCATTAGTCGTGATTGGTTCTAGCAACGAGTAAGCAGTTTAGAGGAGCTAGACTTTGAAGCAATAAACTTTACTGTGCAAGACTACAATAAGCAATCTGCCTGTCATAGTTAAAAGTTGTTGAAGTTATTCAAAAGGCTTTGTAGCTTCGTTTTACATTAAGATCTGAAAGGTGCCGCTGAGCTAAGGTCAGGTATCATCATAATCCAAAAGGAATTAGCAGCCCAAGCAAGGGCATCCTAGATCAAGATTAAACTGAAATAATAACAAAACCACTAAAATATAAGAAAACAATGGACATATAATAGTTCACTGAAATATAAGAAAAATCACTGAGGGCATAAATTGAAGTATTGATTTAGAAAACAACCACTAAGGACATATAAGAAAAGCAAAATAGAATAATAGCTCACTGAAATATTGTCATGAGTGGTTGTTAGAATCGAGTCAATATATTATTTTATTAGAGATTTTTTTGTATGCCATGGATGTGTCTATGACTCATGCAATTGAGGAATTTATAGATTTATCCAATGGCATGGCATGTGATGAGTTTTTTCTATCCCAAAATTCCTATACAGACATGAAGTTGTGCCCATTGAAGGGTGGCTTATCTTTTATAGGCTACATTCGGATTACATGGAATTTTCTCAACTCTATTCTAAGAAATGAAGTAACACCTGAAATTCGTACGGGGTTGCAATAAATCTCTTCCTTACAAACATGTCCTTTGTATGTTTATTGTTGCAAGCATCTATGTCACTGAAAGGGACAATTAACAGCATGATACATTGTAGCTGGGGGACCTCTAACATTAACATAACACCTGCAAACACAAAGAGCACAAAATTGAGATTTGAAAAAAAAAGGAAAATAGAAAATGTGCAACATGCCCTCTCATGCCAGCTCCTCCAGTAGACTATCAATAGTCTGTAGGCACACTCCTGACTGTATTCCATCCACCTCACAGAGAAAGGATCAGATACCGCTTGCTCCTCACTTGAATTATTATTCCCCTCTCTGGACTCTGCTGTCTTCCTCCTCCACCTCTCCATGCATGCAGAGGAGCAGCTCCCTCATTACTCCCCATTACTCCCCCTCCATTCCTCTTCTCTGGTCTTGATCCTCTCTCTTGTCACCTTCACTTTGCCACAGAGCTTTGTACATCGCCAGTACTGCAACCGATCCATCAAGAACCATTCTCGTGCAATCCTGCATTCGTCGGTTTGCCCCTAGGCTATAGGATCGATCCTCGTCACGCCACCAGCCACACCATCGCTGGTCTCCTCACACCAGAATCCAAAATTTTCATCACACCACCAAACCTTCCACTCCTCACTTTTCCCCCAAGCAAATCCAGTCTTTACAACCGCATTGTCGCCAACAACTTCCTTTCACACCTGATTACCCACTCAAATCCAATCCACTGTGCCCAAAGTCCCGGCATTTGCTACTGTTTCATCCGCAGAACGCAATCTTTACCGCCCGATTCGCTCAAAAGTCCGCCGTACGTGCGTCCATTTCACTCCAGAAAATCCGAGCTCGATGCTGTTTGTGCAGTGGAACACAATCTTTGCCGCTTAATTACGCTCAAGAGCAACAGGAGATCCGGCAATTCGCAAGAAGGGCGGGTGCCCTGGCTTCTCGCGCTCCGCCGGGTCCCATGTCGGACAACTCGGACCTGTCCCGGAGCACGGTGGTGTTCGGGCTCCGTATGTGGGTGCTCGTCGGCGTCGGCGTCGGCGCTGCCTTTGTGCTCCTGCTCGTCCTCATCTCCGTCCTCTGCCTCCTCGCCTTCCGCCGCCGCCGCCGGCAGCGGCCGAGCAACCCCGCCCAGCAGCTCCCCACCACCGCCCCTCCCAAGAATCCCGCGAACGTCAAGGCGCCCAAGGACATCCAAGAAGTCCCCTCCCACGCCGCCGCCGCCGCCCCGGCGAAGACGCCGCTCGCGCAGGTGCTCCAGCTCCCGACGCCGCAGGTCTCCGAGCAGATCGTGACTGGCAAGGAGCAACACATCACGAACCCGAAGCAGCAGCGGCATCCCAGCAACCGGAGCGAGGGGCCTCCGCCGCACGGCGGCGGCGGCGACGGGAGTCGAGGTGGGCGAGGCGGCGCGGCGGACCACGCGCCGCCGGCGGTGCCGGAGGTGTCCCACCTCGGGTGGGGCCACTGGTACACGCTCAAGGAGCTCGAGACGGCGACCGGAATGTTCTCCGACGAGAACGTGATCGGCGAGGGCGGGTATGGGATCGTGTACCATGGCGTGTTCGAGAACGGCACGCAGGTCGCGGTCAAGAACTTGCTCAACAACAGGTATATCGGGCCACCTACTACCAATAGCAGTCAACTTCATGGGCTGAAAATTTGCATTCACTTGGCATTTTGCTTTCTCACTTCCTGACATCGCAGCTTTGGTGATTAGTCTGTCGTAGTTTGTTAATGCTGAATTTAAAAAAAATGCTTGGTACTGTGTTGATTGCCATGGCTACGAATCGTTAATCCAGCATTTTAGGTGATTGGTCCGTACTAGTTTATTAATGCTGAATTCTAAAATGCTTGCCATGGCTAAGAATCGGTAGTTCAGCTCGCTGATTTTTTGTTTAGAGGTCAAATTCACCAGGAGGATCGCATTTCGTAATCCAAATTGAGAGGCTTGCATTGGACAATTCACTTATGTTTTCTAGTTAGTGGTACAATTTGTTTTGAGATGTACAGTTTGGCAAGAGGGCTGAATTCTGTAGAATTTTTCCGTGTTTGAGTTTCTTCAATGTGCTTCTAATATATAGAAAATTTCTACCCTTGATTTGTTAGGGGGCAGGCAGAGAAGGAGTTCAAGGTTGAGGTCGAAGCGATTGGGCGTGTGCGGCACAAGAATCTCGTGCGCCTTCTAGGATATTGTGCTGAGGGTAATCAGAGGTATTGTCTAGTGTATGCACATCACTTCCATAGCTTGTTATGTTGTAGAATCAGTAAATTTGGTGATATGAATGTTGTTTGATGTGGGTCTTATCAGGATGCTTGTTTATGAGTATGTCGATAATGGGAACTTGGAACAGTGGCTGCATGGGGATGTTGGACCCGTAAGCCCTCTTACATGGGAGAACAGGATGAAGATTATACTGGGAACAGCAAAAGGGTCTGTGTGCCATTCAGCTTACTCGTTGGTGATTCAAGTTTGCTGTCATTCAATATAGTTACTAAATTTCTGCCCTTCTGTAGGTTAATGTATTTGCATGAGGGACTTGAACCAAAAGTGGTTCACCGTGATGTCAAGTCAAGCAACATCCTTCTGGACAAGCACTGGAATGCTAAGCTCTCAGATTTTGGACTCGCAAAGCTTCTTGGTTCAGAACGGAGTTATGTTACTACACGAGTTATGGGAACTTTTGGGTAAGATTCTCTGAACTGCACTTTTTTATGCTTTTAGCACAGGTTGGGTATGATGGATGTATACTAATTTTCTTCTTAATCATTACAGGTATGTTGCTCCAGAGTACGCAGGGACTGGAATGTTGAATGAAACAAGTGATATATATAGTTTTGGAATTCTCATTATGGAAATAATATCCGGTAGGGTACCAGTGGATTATAACAGGCCACCAGGAGAGGTCAGTCATGGCTACCAGACCTCCATATCGCCAGTGCTGTTTATGAGATTAAGTGCATTATAATCTTCAGATGATATTTTTCAGGTTAATTTAGTTGACTGGCTTAAGACGATGGTAAGCAGCCGAAATTCGGATGGCGTTGTGGATCCAAAGATCCCCAAGAAACCTTCTTCTAGGGCAGTGAAGAAGGCTCTGCTAGTGGCGTTGCGATGTGTAGATCCTGATGCTCGCAAGAGGCCAAGGATTGGGCATGTCATTCACATGCTTGAGGTCGATGATTTCCCATACAGAGAAGTAAGCTAATAAAGTCAATATCTTTAATTACATCTCAGAAATATGGATTGGGCTGTCAATTGTGTCTCTGTCACTATAATGTGTGGTAAAGTTACTTTTGACCATTTTTGTTGATACCATAGGAGAATCTGAGTTAGTCACCATTATTCTTTTAGCTGCACCATACATATGTCTCCTGCTTCATTGCTAAGTATACTTGTTCCAGTCTCCACTCTGAATTAGTGAACATCTTGACAAATATCTTTAAAATTCTTCATTGCTAAGCATTCTTTATTTCCATTTGAAATTGTGGTATCTCCTGAAGGACCATTTTGCCATCTCCAGGTCAATTCATTAGTTAGGTCTCTGGCATTTGCATTGGCATTGATTGGTGTATCTATTGCTGTTGGTTTTCAGGATCGCCGAGGCAACAGAGCACCAGGGCAAGCAAGAGCAGCAGAGAAACCGGCAGGTGTATCAGGTGACCATGAGACCGACAGCAGTGCGAATGGTGCCACACAAGGCGAACCCTTTAGATGGAGAACCCCAGATGCCTAGGTGTTGTCGGATTACTGATTCAGAAGGCCAAATCCTCATGATTTCTGAAGTGAACAGTATCCACCGAAGCAGGGTACTGTTGGTTTCGCTGCCTGCATCCGTTCGGGTGGCACATCATCTGTACATGTCAAGAATATAATTTAGCCCCTAGTAAAATTTTCCTGCTTATTTATATAGGTAGAAATATCTATGTGAGATCAACCAGTGCCATCAGACACCTCTGGTTAAGAATTAAGATATGGCTTATGACTTGCCATGCTGTATTTTTCAATTTTTGCAAGCCACATCAGCTAATCGAATGTCAATGTGAATATGCGTATATTCAGATGTCACTCAAATTTTCTTCTCTAAAGTCATAACCTTTTCACTCTTGCCTTATCTTTTTCTGCTACGTGTATCAATAAAGAGATCAATTCGTAGAACTCTAAGACTCCTCTGTACAGCTAAATGCAAAAAAACGTTTGCAACTTCCTAGCTTTTCTATTGTAGGGAGTAAATGAAGGCGCTCACTTTGTAATTGTGTCTAGCTGATGCCCTTTTTGTTTTTGAATGGAAAACTGCTGTCATCGGCTATGAAACTGAGCACTGATGGGGGCTTGATGCAAATGCAATGTATGGTTTCAGTAGGAAACAAAAGTGGCGTCGGCCTGTCTGAACACTCGATCGAAGGAAGGTCAATAATCATGGCCTTACATGCCTCGCGAGCTGCCAACGGCCAATTCCAAGCTCAGATCTTGCATGAAGGCGACCGCACAACACACCACCAATCAGTACGCGGCTTGACCGAGATGCAATCTGCAGAGCCGCAGCAGCAGTGCCCCAACAACCACCAGATGATGACCAGAGAGGAGAATCCAAGAGACGAGACGCGACAGGTGGCGTCCACGTCATCGTCGCTCCATCCATCCCAATTCGGACAGGCGTTCTTGCGCTTTTTCCTACTACCCTGCTGGCTCTGGCTGCTGCGGACTCGTGTTCATTCCCGCGGCCGCGCCGGCTGAAACCGAGGGCGACAGGCGACAGCGACGGGGAGCGTCGGTGCGCCGACGGTGACCGCGCAGCCAGCCGCTCGGTCCAAAATCTAAAATCTAAAATGAATGTTTGGACACATGTATTACGTACTAAATGTAGTTGAAAAACAAATTGCATTATATAGATGGTCTGGAAATCACGAGACGAATCTAATGAGTCTAATTTAGGCCATGATTAGACACTAAATTGCTACAGTAATGCTACAGTAAACATGTGCTAATGACAGGTTAATTAGATTCATTAGGTTCGGCTCGCGAATTCCAGACGTAATCTGCAATTAGTTTTTTTATTAGTCTATATTTAATACTTCAAATGCGAAAAGATTTCATTCCAAAATCTTTTCACCAACGAACTAAACACGGCCTTTATTTCCTTTTTCGCGTTTCCGTTTCGCGCCATGCCTTCCACTGTCAGGCTCGCTCGTCCAGTCGTCCCGTATGACCCCGTGTGTTTAGTTGCAACGCGAAAAATTTTTCAAAAGAGAATGTTACATACATGAAGCACTAAATGTAGACGAAAAAAATAATTCATTACATGGATGGAGTGTATGTCGCGAGACGGATCTAACGAGCCTACTTAATCCAAGATTTGCAACAGTAATCGTCCGCTAATTGTTGATTAATTACCCTCTAATTATCCGTCATTAGATTTGTCTCGCGATTTGCTGGCTAGATCTGTAATTAGTTTTACCAATAATTTACATTTACTACTTCTAAATGATAAATTTTCTTTGATGTGACATCTCGAAAACTTTTCACACCTCCATCTAAGCTCGCCCACTGCCTGCACGTGGATCCTATCCTAGTAAACCGTGGGTATGAAAAGTGTGGTCGAGCAAAAGAAGAAGAAACGACGAATCGTGTCGTGCCATCTTAAGATTCTCATTACTCGGTTTTCCAATAGAACGCGAGCATGTGTTTCCGTTGGAACTTGGTTGCTACAACATCTGGTACACAAACGCATGATGCAAACGGGAAAAAAAAGAGGAAGAAGAAACGAAAACAGAGAAATTAAAAAGAAAAGAAAACTGTACTCCCATGGCTTTAAACTCTTCACAGCCCATGAAACTCCCAAACTGGGCCGTGTAGAGGCCATACCGTTGCGGGTCAGGGCGCGAACCGAAGGCCGAACCAAGCACCGCGCTCGCGCGGGGGTCAGCGTCAGACTCTGGCTCGAAGCGCAGAGGCGCAACGTGCGGAGGCGGAGCGCGCTTAGTCCCACCTCGCTGGCTGAGACGAAGCGAGGGTGCAGACGCGCTATAAAACCAGGGGGGTATGTCTAGCTGCAACTCATACCTTTCTCGGCCTTTTGGCTAAGATCAAGTGTAGTATCTGTTCTTATCAGTATGATATCTGATATGTGGGCCATGTGTCCACTTCGATATTCAAATTTATTTTTTGTGGGGAAGAGCCCAACAAGATGGCTTGCCACCTGGGCCCTTACGCGTCGCCCAGCCGTTGCACTGCTGGCTGGGCCTGGCGCACCCCAACCAAAGCAATATTAAATTTTTGTGGGCTTAGCTGGGCCTTGTTTCTCTGCTCTTATTGCTTTGGTTCGCGGTTTGATATTTACCTGGCGCCTGAAGTGACACTGCTGAGTAAAATGGTACTTCAATATGGTTTATTTTGCTTTTGACGCTGCGGTTAAGTATGCAATCACCTCAGAGCAGAAAATCGAGCTACTGAACGAACTGCAAGTCAACTGACAAACATTAGCTGATCCGGCTTTGCTGGTTCATTCGGTTTGATTTGATATGGTTCATGGCAGCTTACCAAACGTGATCTCAATTTTTCTTAGAAAGCAACTTGCCATAGATGTTAGTAGTAGTATAATTAATGTGCTAGTGTGACTTCACATGACACGTATAGTGTACGGTGCGCACCGATGACAGGATCTGGTGCTTGTGCTTCCTGTATGAGGTTTCCGATGTCAGAAACTTGGGTTCAGGGTTTGTTCCAAGCTGACACAGCACTTCAATTCACTTGTTAGCAGCACGGTTCCAAGAAAACATGTGCAAGCGATCCGATTCCAGGACTCACTGGATCTTGGTAGCTGCCTGCCGGTGAATGTGAATGCTCCCGCAACCTCTGATGACTGCATCAGCACACCTGGTGAACACATCAATCGATTCCCGCTTGCGGTAACGGAAGGTTTGGGCTGCAGGTAAAGAGCCTAGCTAGAGAACAGAGCCAGTCATTTTCGTCCTTCATCCGATGTGTCATGCCACATTCGCAAAAGCAATGGTTGATACCATAGTAAAATCTGAATTAGACACCATTATTCTTTTAGTTGCACCATACGTGTGTCTCCTGCTTCATTTCTAAGTATACTTGCTCTGGTCTCCAATCTGAATTACGGAAGATCTTGAGAAATATCTTTAAAATTCTTCATAGCATTTGAAATTGTGCTATCTCCTCAAGGACCATTTTGTCATCTTCAGGTCACTTCATCAGTTCGCCTTCTTGCATTTGCATTGGTTGATGTACGTATTGCTGTTGGTTTCAGGATCGCCGAGACAACATAGCAGCAGAGAAGAGAAAGCGGCAGGTGTATTCAGGTGACCATGAGACCGACAGTACTACGAATGGCGGCACACAAGCTGAACCCCAGATGGCTAGGTGTTGTCAGATTACGGACTCAGAAAGCCAAATCGTCGTGGTTTCTGAAGGAGAACAGTATGCACTGACTGAAGTCGGGTACTGTGGGTTGCGCTGCCTTCATCCTTTCGGGAGTCAGCACATCATCTGTACATGTCAACAACATGATTTAGTCCCTCGTAAAATTCCTGCTTATCTATGGCCGTGTTTAGTTCCATCCAAAATCCAAAAAGCTTTCACATAGAAAATCGTGTCAATTTATTTTCTCTCTCTGTGCATGCAACCCATTCCAAAAAAATTCACCATTTTCGGAAACTAAACCCGGCCATAGGTAGAAAGCCTCAGGTACCTCCGGTAAATTAAAGAAATGGCTTATGACTTGCCATGCTGTATTTTTTTTTTCAATTTTTCTAAGCCAAATCAGCAAATTGAATGTCAATGTGAATATGCGTTTATTCAGATTCAGACGGCCCACACATTTTCTTCTAAATAAAGTCACTAACCTTTTCAGTCTGACCTTATCTTTTCCTGCCCAGGGCATCAATAGAGATATGAGATATCCATTCGTAGAAAAGGATATGTACAGCTTTCCTACTGTAGGAAGTTTATGAATTATGACTAGAATGCGCAGTACTAAACGAAGGCACCCACTTTCTAATTGTGTCTTGCTGATACCCTTTTGTTTCTTAAGGGAAAGCTGCTGCTAATCGGCTATGAAAGCTGCTGCTAATCGGCTATAAAACTGAGCACTCATGGGGACCTGATGCCATGCAATATACTCTCTCCGTGCTAAAAAGAAGGGTGTTTTAGAGTTTAAACTTTGTCTCAAAAATAAGGATGTTCTCGTTTTTTAATGCAACTCCTATCTCTATCTCTCTTCTCCTCTACCCCTCTCGTTTCCTGTGCATTCTCTACTTTTTTTACCCTTCCTTAATTCCCATGCACAATTCTTAGGCCAGTCTCAGTGGGAGTTTCATCAGCATTAAATAGACTGACATGTCAGCATTTTTGATGATGTGGCAATGTATTAATGAAGAGAGATGTGAAATGAGTTTCATCCTCATGAAACTCTCTCTACACGGTACTCTAGACAGCTTGTGTCTTGCATGTTGTCTTGGGAACAACACGAGATGAAACTTTGCATTGAGGGAGGGTGTTTCATCATAGTTTCAAACTTCTCTTAGATGATGTGTCACTCTAGGTAAGTGTGTCGATGAAACCCCCACTGAGACTGGCCTAGGCTGCCATGTCATCATTTTTGATGATGTGACAGTGTATTAATGAAGAGAGATGTGAAATGAGTTTCATCCTCATGAAACTCTCTCTACACGGTACTCTAGACAGCTTGTGTCTTGCATGTTGTCTTGAGAACAACACGAGATGAAACTTTGCATTAAGGGAGGGTGTTTCATTATAGTTTCAAGCTTCTTCTAGATGATGTGTCACTCTAGATAATTGTGTCGATGAAACCCCATTAAGACTGGCCTTAAAACACCTCTTTTTTAGACGGAGGGAGTATGCTTTCAGTAAGAAACAAAGCCGGCGTCGGCTTGTCTGAACAGGCGGTCGATCAAGGTCTAGATAATCATGGCCTGACATGCCTTGCGAGCAGCTGCCAACTACCAATTCCAATCTCAGGTCCTGCAGGCAAGGTTTTTTTACCACAGTTTTCTCGGTTTTTTGGGGGCGGCTAACCGGTTCGGTAAACCGGTCAAACCGTCCGGTTAACCAGTAGGAGCGGTTTGATAGGGTCAGTTTTGAGCGGTAACCGGCCCTATTTAGCTACCGGACCGGTAACTGGTAAAAAAAACCCTGCCTGCAGGAAGGCGACCGCACAACCCAACACACCAATCAGTACACAGCTTGACCAACAACCACCAGATGACCAGAGGGAGAGAATCCAAGAGACGAGACAGGTGGCATCCACGTCATCGCTCCATCCATTGATCCGTGGCCCTATACTTGCTGACGTACGGCTACGCCGCTGGAAGCAAGGAACATGTGTTCTTGCGTTCTTGCGCTTCCTCGTGCACCCCTGCTTTTGACTCGTGTTCCGACGGGCGGCCATGCGAGCGACAGCGATGGAAAAGCGTCGGTGTGCCGACGGCGACCGTGCACAAGATTGGTGAGAGCAAAAGAGAGAGCATACATATTTCGAGACGAATCGTGTCGTCGTACCATCTCAGTACACTGTTATTCCAGTGTTGTAGAACTATTTTGGAATTGAATTTAGGTGCTAGAAAGCCTACACCAACCCGTTGGCGAAATATATCAGACCAAAAAAAGAAAAAGAATAAAGCGGTTGTGCCACAGTGGAATCGAACTCGACTCGGCCCGCGAGATACTCCCAAATTGGGCCGGATTGAAGGCCCAACAAATAAGCAGTGCTCGACTGCTCGTGCGTGGCGGGAGCGCACAGACGCGAACGGAGAGTTGGTAAACGTGACGACTCTTCCCAACGGTAGCGAGAGGGCGATTCTTAGGCGATTTCGTTTCTCACCGTCGGATCCGCCGGCTTTTCTTGCCGCCGGTGGCCTAAGTGGCTCCGGTGTGCTGGGGGAACTGCGGATCCGGTGGGTGATGTATATATCCCCTCCTAATAAAGTAGTTTTAGTTAGGTTAGGGTGGTTCTGCTTGCTGGTGAGGATCTCGCTGGTAAGTTTCTGGTACTTCCAGACTTTCTCTGCTATGGGCTTTGTTCGTGGTGAGCGAGTCTTGGTGATGTCTGAGGTGCAAGTGGTGACTGACAATGTTATCTTTTGCGGGGGTCTCGACATCGACGGATATGTCCTTGTTATCCTCTTCTGCGTCGATGTTCGATTCCTCTGTGTTTTTCTCGGTGTTGTCGGTGTCCTTGTTTCTAATGATAGCACTGGTCTTGCATACCACAACGAGGCAACAAACATGTGGAGAAGTTTTGGAAGTGTTTTGTCCCTCCAAGATAGTTCTGGTGTTGCTAGAAATTATCTTGTGAGGTTAGTTTACCAGCTCGTTTCAAAACCGGGTTGGGTCTTACCTACCACATATTCTGATTGTTTGCATCCCCTTTGGGGTGGTCTCTTTTCCGGTGTCTCTTCGCTGTTTGTCGGTTTGGAATCGCCAGCAGTTCTTGAGGCGTCGGATTTCCTTCGTCTTGGCGAAGGATTCACTGGGCGTTCAGCGATTCAAGAGTGCATCGATTATTTCGGTGTGCCACTTGCTGCCAAGGTTGGTTCCAAAAAAGTTGATGTGGCTTCTTCAGAAGCTTCCTCGTCAAGCTGGAGGTCGGCTTCAAGTCGCAAGTCGCCGTTATTTTCTTCCAGGGAGAGAGCGTCGGACGGAGGCTCCGATCGTCAGCAACGAGGATCGCCGGGAGAGTGTTACAAGGACATGGTTGTAATTCTTTTTTTCTAAGGGATGTTCTTGTAAGTTGTCTATGTAAAATATTATATCAATAAAACAACCCGGGTTTCTAAAAAAAGACGCGAACGGAGCGTTTAATCCCACCTCGCCCGCCGATACGAAGCGAGGGTTCAGGCGCGCTATAAAACCAGGAGGAGGTGCCTGCTACAACTCATAACTTTCTTGGACTTTTGGCTAAGATCAAGTGTACTCCCTCCGTCCCACAATATAAGCATTTGAAGCATTCAAATGCAAAAATTATTTCAACTGCTAAAAGACTTATATATCCCTCATTTTACACTACCCACCAACTCTCCACCCATCCACCAATCTAATTAGTTTTGTCCTATCACTAGAAATGTACGCCCATCCACCAACCCAATTAGTTTTGTCCTATCACTAGAAATGCTTACACTGTGGTACAAATTTAACTCTAGGAATGTTAATATTACGGGACGGAGGGAGATAACACCCATCCACCAACCCAATTAGTTTTGTCCTATCACTAAAAATGCTTACATTTTGGTACAAATTTAACTTAGGAATGTTAATATACGGGACGGAGGGAGTAGTATCTGTTCTTATCTGATATGTGGGCCATGCGTCCACTTTGATATTCAAATTTATTTTTTTGGGGAACGGCCCGTCACGGTGGCTTGCCACTTGGGCCCTTGCGTGTCTTCCAGCCGTTGCACTGCTGGCCGGGCTTTGCGCACCCAAACCAAAGCAAAGTTAAATTTTGTGGGCTGTGTTTGCTGGTTGGGTCTTCTTTTAATTTGGGTTTGAACGGTTGTGAGTTGGCCCATACTTTTGTTTGCTTGGATCGACCAAGACAAGCAGCTGGGCCCAACTTGGCTGTCAAAGTGTGGTTAAAGACCTTTGTTAATCCCTCGCATGGCCTCTTCTGCCTGGGATTTGGAATCGTCAAAGTGTGGTTAAAGAAAAGGTTACTTCAATATTTTGTTTTGCTGTGACGATGCGGTTAAGTATGCGCTTATCTCAGTGCAAAAATTGAGCTACTAAACGAACTGCAAGTCAAGTGGCAAACATCAGCTGATCCGGCTTTGTTCATTCCATTTGATTTGATATGGTTCATGGCAGCTTACCAAACATGGTCTCATATTTTTCTTATAAAAGAATCTTAGTAGTAATTAATGTGCGACTGTGACTGTCAGATGACTTGCGTCTTATGGTTTCATGAATCTACAAATGATGAGTACATAACACGTATAGTGTACGGTGCGCACCGATGACAGGATCTAGTGCTTCCTTGTTTGCTTCGGACGAGTTGAGGGATTGTTCTAAGCTGACACAACACTTCACCTGATTTGTTAGCATGAAGACTCTAAGAAAACATGTCAGCTGAAGGCAAGCGATTCGATTCCAGTACTCGAGCTGCAATACTATTGGTTTCATTCAGCCTTTCAGAAAGAAAGCATTTACCAGACCTTGATTGTGGCAAGTGAATCCGAAAATTCTTGCTTTTGCCGTGACAAAAAGGCTTGTGCAGCAGCCAGCAGGTAAGATCCTGGACGGCATGCACTGCTACGTTTTACAAAAAGTGCAGTGGAAATCTAACGCATGAACGTTTCACTGATGATGTCGGAATGCAGTGCCAGAGTGCAGGCACAGAGCTGTTCCCCTGTTTCACACCAAACTACAGCGTGTGGTTCAGACCGTAGGGCGAACCGGCGAAGCGCCAAAGGGAAAAGGGTGTGCAAGTGCAACAGAGAAGCCATGGAGCATCCTCGATTGGCTTGCAGGGGCTGTGCACGTCCAAAGAAAGCTACGTCGAGGGAGGGAGCAAGCAACAGTAAGGTATATCAGGGCGGGCCCCCCACCTCACCCGCCAACGTAGGCAAGGAACCGCGCCGTCGGCTACAAAGGCCGGAGACGATCGCGTCGCCTCCTCCTCCTACCATAACGCACGCCCAGCCTCGCTTCGGGGTTTCGCAGTCCAGAAGAGAACAGACCATGGCGGAGCCTGGCAATGCAACTGTCCCGCTCCCGCCGCGAGAGACTGAAGCCATGGACGACCGCTCCTCTCTAACTGCAGCACCCGACGGAACCGCACCGGCCACGATCGAGCCGCCTGCTCTGCAAGGGTCGCTGGCCGCCATGGTGGAGCCAGGCGAAGGGACTGCAACGCCGCGTCCGCCTCCGCCTACGCAAGTGGCCGAGCCCGCCGCCGCCCTTGCGTCCGCGGTCGACCCCGCACCGCCCACGGACGAGCCGGCTCGCCGGGCGGCGCCGCAGGAGGAACCTGACGCCGCCGCGGCGGTTGGCGACCCGCTGCAGACGCCGGCGGAGGCGGGCGGCGAGCCACTTACGGCAGACGAGGCGGCGGAAGTGGCCCCATTGCCTCCGCCGCCGTCGCAGGAAATAGTGCCGGCGCCCGCGGCCGCTCCGGCTGAATCCGAGAGTCAACTCGTCGCAGCTGCTGCGCCGTCACTGCAACCGCCGCAGGAAGCCTCCTCGGTTCACAAGGAGGAGAAGGACGCGGCGCCGGAGGGAGAAGGGAAGCCGGAGGAGAAGCTCGCGGCCGCGGCGCCGGCGCCGGAGGGAGAAGAGAAGGCGGAGGAGAAGCTCGCGGCGGCAGGGTCGGCGCCGGAGGGAGAAGGGAAGCCGGAGGAGAAGCTCGCGGTGGCGGCGCCGGCGCCGGCAATGGCGCGGGATGGGCGCCGCCGGTGGCGACAGCTCCAGGCCGCCGTGCGCTTGATGTTCCTCCCCTGCAAGAGGGCTGCGCGCGGAGGTCAGAGCACTCCGCCGCCCGAGGACGACAAACGGAGCGAGGCGAAGCCGCCGGCGTCGGGTGAGGAGGAGAAGAAGCCGACGCCGACGCCGGCGGTCGAAGGCGGGTCAAAGCCGTCGGCGCCGGACGGCAAGCAGCCGACATCACGGCCGGAGGAAAAGGCCACATCACCTCCGCCAGCGGAGGCGACGGCGGCTGAGACGACCGAGAAGGCAGCCGCTGCGCCACCACCACCGCCGGCACAGAAGCAAGAAGGCGGCGCCGCCCCCGAACGCGCCTCCTCTGCCCAAGAAGAGGAGAAGGACGCCGCGCGTCGTCGGTGGAGATGGCTCCGGGCCGCCGTGAACCTGATCTTCCTACGCCCAAAGCCCAAGGGCACAGAAGACGAAGGCGAGGCGAAGCCGTCGGCGCCGGAGTCGGGGAATGAAGAGACGAAGCCGGCGCCGACGCCGGCGCCGCAAGGGGAGGAAATACGCACCGGCGGCGTTCCTGACAAGGCTGGAGTGAAGGAGAAGGATGAAGGCAAAGAAAGCAAGGGCGGCGGCCATGATGTGAGCCAGGCTGGCGCCGTCGCTGGAGGCGACGCCGCCGTCGGCCCTGAAGGAACGCCGGCGGGGAAGACGAAGAGGTTTCAGAAGGCCGGGAGACGGGTCATGCGCATCATGTCGTGGTACAAAAGGCACCGGTCGTCCTCCAGGGTGGGCCGCGACCCAGGAGCGCCGACGGAGGAGCGCAAAGGCGACGGGACCAAGCCGTCTCCGGCGCCGGCGGACGGGGACAAATCCGCCGACGCCGCCGCCGCCGCCGACGGAACCAAGCCAGCGTCGGGGAAGGAGGAGGAGCCGAAGCCGAAGCCACCGCCCCACCCCAAGTGGGCACGGGAGGAAGCGCGGCTGGAGCAGATCCTGGAGGACGCCTTCACGAGGCTCCTGGCGGCGGAGTACCACCAGCTCAAACCCATCAGGAAGAGATGCCTCCTCACCTTCTCCGTCTTCGACCTCGCCGCGGAGGTGAAGAAGCAGGCCATGGTCTACTGGTGGGTCTCCGAGTTCAACCTGCGCCACCGGACCGACCATGATGAATCACCTAATTCAGACGACGCGGCGGCGCCGGAGACGACGACAAGAAGGAGAAGAAGCTCCTGCTGGCAGCAGGCGCGTCAAAGTAAAGCTGCAGCCGCTCCTGCCGCCGGCGCCGGGAACCAGTCACCGGCGCCGCCGCCGCCGCCGCCGCGGCAGGGTAACAAGCAACCGGCCGAAGACGGCGGCGGTAATATTAATAACCCTGACGCGGAGGGCATCTTCTCCGAGTTCTCCAGCCACGGATTCCTAGAGCCGATGAGGAACTGGTGCAGCAGGGTGATCCATGGCTGCAAGGTGAACCCGCTGGTGCACTGGATGGTGAAGCGCCGGGCGAGGGACGAGCGCTTCGCCGACCTGGACGTGAACGGGAGCCCCGCAAAGTTGCAGCCTGATTCCGGCATCCTTTGCCTCACAGCAGACAACCGTCCCCTGCTGCAGAGGCTGCGCATGGAAGATGAGTCGCAGCAGGCCGGGAATAAACCCAAGACACCAAGAACAGCTTCGTCCTCCGTGCAGAGCGCAACCAAAGATGATAAGGAGAAAGCACAGGTATTATATTATATTTATCATCAGAATTTACATGGCTACTATAGACAATCCCTTTGTTTATCCAGATAAGCCGAATAACCCGTACAGTTGCGACTTGCGAGGCTAGAGTTTTGTTAGAGCACCTCCATCAAACGTGGCAAAACGCCAGTTGATTAGCACGCAGGAGGCAGTAAAGAAAGTAAAGGACCAGGCCGGCTAGCTACTTCATGCAGCTGGGCGCGCGGCGTCAGAGACCCTGCAATTCTCGTGAATCGTGCGAGCATACTGCTTACCTCCTAGCTAGCGAGCATGTTTTCTGGCTCTCTCTCTCCCCCACGTCGGATATAATCTGATGTCAGCTAGCTACGTAGTCGATTGATGGAGCTGGCCTTAGAGGAAAAGCTGAATAATCCACGTATGGTTGCAAGCTTAGAATTTTTTCAATACATTTCGTTTCGTTTAACCATGTGGCCAGCTAGCGCAAGTCGTTCCGTGAAGTAACCCCACGCCATGCCTAGCATCTAGCAAGAACATGCATGTGCAGCATTGTTTGAGTATCTCTGTATCCATAACAGAACAAAAACTAGACAACCGTTTCATTTTACAATTCAAATTTTTGTGTATAACAATTCTAGCCTAAATAAGTGTACATTTCATCTCAATTTCATTTTCTAATAACCTAAGTCCGATTCTACTGCTCCTTTTTTATATAAAAAATACCGTTTTAGGAGTTAACTTGAAGTGATTAATGGGTTATGCAATTTCATATATACCTAGTATTTTTATATCATCTATAATCCCATGATTTTTGTTCTCCTACATTTTATTCTTCTTAGGTTTCGTTTTTTGGGGTCTGATGTTTTATATAAGCATATAAACAGAACTATAGTTTTCTGTAATATCTAAACAATCTATATATCTAATCTAATTTTTAATTGAAAAACATATTCTTGGCATTATATATGCTGAACCTCTAAAATGTTTTCCACTTTCCTTACATATGCATTAAAGTATAAGTATCAATGATTTAACCCAATTTCATTTTAATATCTTTGTAAAGCTCAAAATGGTATTATTTATGATGTCAAGGAATACTTTTTGTTCTTTTAAAATTGTCTAAACTATTCCTTTCTTACTGAGCCATGTATAGGGGCTGCTTGAACCTTAGTAGTTTAGCATGCAGTCGTTTGATTTGAGTATACAATTCCAGTGTCTGAGGTCGCTTTTAGATTTAACAGATTGATAAACAATATGTAATATATCAAACGACTAACTAGCAATTGCAATAAATGTGTATTTTGTATCGCTTTAATCCTTTTGTAGATACAAATAAATTATCTAGACCTTCATGTTTTTTGATATATAAGTTAGAGTTAACTTGCAACATGCCCCTATTAGATTTGTAGCATGTTAGCTGATCTTCCTATTCTTTTGTCGAAAGCTATGTAAAAAAACATAGGTGTACATGAAATCATGACCTTTGCATATCTACTTTGTTTAGGACCAGAAAAACATTCAGATGGTCCTTGACCATGACGAGATTGCAAAATTATTCAAAGGGAAGCAAGTAATCCTCAATGTCAATGCACATGTGTACCCAGTGTCAAAGTCCACATTCTTGCACCTTGCCGACTGCTTGGTTGTTCTGCAGCTCGGCCGATGGTGTAATCTTGATGATGATACATACATGGAGGTGGATGGCTTAGAGTCATTGAGTACCATTGGCTCACTCAAGAACCTCCGGTATCTTAGTCTCCGTGGATTGTCACGGCTAACAGAGCTCCCAATTGGGATCCGATTCCTTAAGAAACTTGCAATCCTAGACATGCGTGGTTGCCAGAACCTAGTCAATGTGGCATCAAAGATCACTGCACCATTGAAGCAGCTTACCCATTTGGACCTCACTGAGTGCTATATGTTGGAACATATTGGCCGAGGAATCATATTCCTCTCAGAGTTGCGGGTATTTAAGGGCTTTGTGTTTGCAACTGGAACACAAGGGAATAAGGCATGCCGATTGCAGGACCTTAGAAGGTTGAAGAAACTCCAAAAGCTCACCATTAGCGTCACCACTGACGCCAATGTAGGGAAGGGTGAGATGGCAGAGCTTAAGTATCTTGCTAGCCTTCGCAAACTCACGATCACATGGAGTGAGATACCAAGCATATTAGATGGTGACTCAGAGAAAGTGAAAAAGAGGCGGGTGGATCTTATTGAGAAATGGACCAGCTTTGAGCTGCCAACAGAGCTTTTGAAGTTGGATCTTCGATGCTACCCTAAGAATGAACTAAAACTCAAAGTGCACAAGAGTCTCAAGAAGCTCTATTTAAGAGGTGGAGATTTGGAAAGATTTTTTATTGATGAATCAAACTTTACCAATTCCTCAGAAAAAACAAACTCCATCAATACATTACGCCTGAGATACCTAAAAAACTTCAGTATGGAATGGGAAGAAATTCGATCATCATTGAAGTATATTGAATATGTGGAAATTGTGTCTAAGGATGAAAAGCCAATGGATGACGCAGGCAAGGATGAAATGGGTAAGGATATGGACATAAAGGATCAAAAGGATAATAACATAGACATGAAGGATCAACAAAATACAAATATAGACACGAAGGATCTAAAGGATACAGAGGAAGGGGGCAAGCTTGTGAAGAATATAGAAACAAAAGATATGAAGAAAGAGAGCAAGCTTGTACAGCAGAAAAAGATACTATACTCTACTTTGGATGAGAATGGGGTATGGGTGAAGGATAACAAGGAAGAGAAGTACCTAAACTGGATTGCACAAGCCACCAAGGAAAAAGAGGAAAAGAGCAAAGGTGCACTATCTACTTGTATTATTTGTCTATATATATCAATACAAATCTTAGTCCTTAAATACATTAGAACTCTTCTCTAGGTTTCTAGTTTGTTCTTTAATAACTTTTTTTTTCTAGTTTCAGGACCTACTGAAGATCCTAGTACTAAGGCTTCAAGCACTATCACAGATGTTAATAAGAATGAGAGTAGCAATGCTACCAAAGAACAACCAGGTCTTCCCTTATCTAAATATAGAACAATCTAACTTTAAGTTATAAACTGTGATCATGCTTAAATAATTGACAATGATCTTTATTCAATTTAGGAGAAGAACAAGTAACCAATGAGGTGCCACCACAGTTGAAGACATAATCAACTCCATAGACTAGAGAGCATGGTCATATTTTTATAATAATAAGAATGCTTGATTATGTTTATATAGTCAATAATGGATGGGGAGGTGGTGCCAAATAAATGCCCCATGATAGCACATCACCGATGATGTAGTAGGCATTATGGAGGAGATGACATATGTGTAACACTAGAGAGGCTCCACAATACAATATGAAGCTCTTTATGTTAGTGATTTTAAAGAAGCGCCCATGGCAAAGCCTAAAAAAAACTAGTATATGCTAGACACAAATATTCCTCTCACACAAACTTTGAGGAGACAAGCTGCATGTGTTGATGATGTTACAACGAAGGTAGCAAAACTCAAGCAAAATCTACTGCCGACAAAGTAGTTACATGGAGCCAACATAACTCAAGAATATTAGTGGCAACAATTGTTTGATTGGTTATAAGGATATACATACGAATTCTTCAATAAATAGGTTAATCACATTTGTTTGTCCTTAGTAATATAATAAGAAGGTCATGGTGATGTGAGAATACGACTATGCCAGGTTCAAATCCTATATTTTAATATTTACATACTACAAGTGCTTTAAGAAATGACAGTTATGTACGTATGTAATTTGGAAAACACTTGTAATTTGTGAGTGTTGTGCATGTGTGTGATATGGTGGATATGTGTATGTCATGCTCGCAATCCTATATTTCACTGTTTACATACTACAACTGCTTTAAAAATGACAGTTATGTACGTATGTAATTTGGAAAACACTTGTAATTTATGAGTGTTGTGCGTGTGTGTGATATGGTGGATATGTGTATATCATGCTCGCAATCACAAAAAGGGAGCAGTAAAAAAAATAAAACCATAATTGTAAAGTGAAAAAAATCTATATACATGAAGAATTGTAAGGTGTTTGGTTGTTTGTTGTTGACATTGTGAGCCTCTTGGGCCAAGTCGAACACTGGACTTGGGTTGGGATCATTTGCTTCTTGGGCCTTCCATCTCCTTTCGATTCCTAGCTAATACTTAGAATAAATTAAAATAAATGGATAAAATTATGTATAATTATAGGATAGAATGCGAATTTTCCAATCCATTTTCACAAGAATGATAGATGATGATCTGCACTCGAATATATGTTAAAATTGTAACACCTCAACTCTCACATATTTTGTCAAGTCAGAAAAGTTATCAACACAAAAGCTCTTCCACTTGCTCAACTCAACGAGCAACATTATTCTCTGTTCCCCTACAAAAAAAGACATATAGGATTTATATGTGATACTAACAATTATAATAGTATGGCCACACAAGATAGCGTTTGGTTTGAGACTTGATTACAGACGGCACAAAATCTTATTACTTCTCTTTTGTTCCATCCCTCCAATAAATAGTTCACAACATTATCAGTTATCGGCCTATAGAATTGATACTCCCACCTAGCAGAATCAACTATGGAGTACTTCTGGCTCATCTCAACTTGATGTTCTGGATTTCATCGACTCAATGGCCACTAGTCGGAGTATATTACCTCCTTCCTCACATGCCTCATCTCCAAGCAAGACCCGCTTCCAGATCTCATGAGAAAATTGAGCATAGGATGTGAAGCGTGATGAAGATGTAGATGGCTCCATGCTATACGTAGGGCAGATGTGAGATGCTTAGTAAATGTCTCTCGAAATTGGATTAATGCTGCACCCATCCATTCATCGTTTAGTAGTGTGGTGTCATGGTTCACCGGCATACATTTGTTGGTTAATCAAGTGAATCACCGACGTCTTTGCATCATCCTTTACTTCACACCAAAACTGGCACAATATGATAATATTACCCAATGCAACCAAACAAAGGGCACAATTACTGTTTTGCCACTGAATACAACACAACCCCATTCCATTTGTGTTACAATACTCTAACAATAAATTTTCCTCTCTCCTTTTTATTAATTCCTAGGATTAAATCAAGCAAGAAATTCTTGCCGTAGAAATTAGAATCCCCAGCAGGAATAGCCGCACCATCATGTACATGTAATTCTTCCATTTTTTATGACAATAATTCATTTGCTGCGCATCAATTGGACCAAGAACACACGGCAAATTACATGTTTCCCGTAGCGCTACTTGTATCTGAATCAGTTCGTCAGATATTAGTGAAACCATCGTCGTGGTTGGAAAAGCAGCAAAATCCTATTCCCTTCTGTTTTTCTTTTTGTGTCAGTCTTCGTCGTTCCTGGCACGGCATGCCCTCGTTCCTCACCGCACAACCATACTCATGAATTACTCTCGTAGTCATCAAGATTAGGCTCGAACCATAGAGCCCTGACCGGCTCTTTGAGATCGTACAAGCTTCAGGAGCCATTAGAGAACTCGTTGGTCTCCATCGAGTAGGACACGCACTCTCTGCAACTGGTGCCACCGGGAGTCGTATTATCTTGGGTGAAGGTCGGCAGATACACCTTGTTTTAAGCTCTGCCGCAACGACGGCGCTGGCCTTGCAATGATCTCTGCTTCCTGTCCCAGAACATGGCTCCGTCCCCCAAGTCCTCATGCTTCTCCCACGCCATCCGCGAGCTGTCGAGCCGGAACATATCGATTGGCTCCTGCACGTCCTTGTCATGGAACACAGGGACCACCTAGCCTTTTCACTCCACTGAGTACGCGTACATGCTTTCCTCCTTGAGCACATATCTCTTCGTATCGATCGGTGCTAGCCCATCGAGGACCCTCCATGCCTTCGTCTTGGGGTCGAACACTCCGAGCTTCCCATCCCTTGTCATGCAATAGAACTCCCCGTCGAGGAAGAGAGGGTTGTGGGTGGCCAAGAAGAAACGGTCGCCCTCGAAGTCCAGGTCCTCGTGTTGCTCCCAGCTCTCCATGTCCTGAGTCCTGAACCCGACGGTATCCATGTCATTGATTGATGTGATCCCTTCGATGATCATCACCGTGAAGTCAAGCAGAAGGAGATGCCTTTGAATAGAAGAGCTCGTGTTCACGGGTGGGAGCCGGGAACACGACCACCGTATCGCCGCTGCCGCCGTTGTGCTTGAACGGGTTCACGAGGAAGAAGGAGCGGCCCCTCGAGACGTCGACGAGCCATCCGTTCTTGGAGCAGTGCAGCACCAGCGACGATGATGGCAAGTCGTCGTAGTCGTCGTCTGGCACCGGGACGCTGGGGACTTGCACGCTCAAGGTGTGCTATAGCTTGTTCTTGGTCACGGGGTCGAAGAAGTCGAGCGATAATCCACCGTTGTTCCTGCTTAATTTGGGATGGGGTGTTAGGCGACACAAGCAAATGACCACGCCTTGATGTGTTCCTGATTGTTCATTGGCGTCCAGATGCAGCGCCAGTCCTTGCAGAAATGCAGACTGATTTTCAGGTGCAAGAAATCGATGAACGATAGCTTGGGAACAACGTGGTCCGCCAGCAGATCGGTAGGGAGGCTGGAGACCACTGCCGCGGACACTATGCTGTTGTTCTTCTGTCCGTCACCTTCGCCGCTGGCTTGTCTTGACAGTTTAAACGTAAACCTGTAAACCGTATATAGTTAAGCGCTAAGCCTTTTGCAAATGGCAAACATCAAAGGGATATTGATCAATTTAATTATGTATACACTAATCTATCAACCTGTGTGCTGCACATATGCTAGCTAATAATTTTAAGAGACATATCTCGGGATACAGAGTTAATAAAAAAATGTTTAATATGTTGCTCTCTTTCTCTTACATTTATCCACTCCACTGGGACACTGAGTACGCGTACAAGCCTTCCTCCCCGAGCACGCAGTTTTGTCGGATAGATCGGCGCTAGCTCATCGAGGACCCCCATGCCATTGCCTTTTGGGGTCGATCGATGATCAACCGTGAACTTCAGGCGAGATCCCTTTGAACCTGAAGAACTCATTCACCGGAGGGAGCACGAACACCGCATCGCTTGTCGTGCTTTTTGGATGGGTTCACGAGGAAGAAGCAGTGGCCTGGCCGGCCTGGCCCCCTCGAGACGACGAGCCATCCGTTCTTCCGTTCTTGGACCATGCATGGTCATGGCCGTGTGTCATGTGTGTATGAGTCCTTCCGACAGCGCGGCGTGGTACTGATGAAGAAGAAGGCGGTCAACAAGCACTCCATGCTGACCGTGTCGAGCACGAGGAAGCAGCAGTTAGTTGCTCCTGGTACACGCGGGACGCATCGCTTCCCTCGCATGGCGCTGACGATGCCGGTTGGATTGCCGCCGGTGGTGCCCCCCGGCCCTGCACTGCAATGCAAGCCCCTCTCTCGTTTGCCGCCGTGACATATCGGACCGGCCGGGCGTGGCGTTCTGATCGTTCGTAAGAGCAACTCCAGCCCACCTTCTATATTTGAGCCCTCATTTTGCTTTTTTAGATGTGCATCTAATAAATTAAGGGGCTTCAAATTGTCGCCCCACTCCAACCTGGCTGATCAAATGATGGCCCCCAAATAAATCCGACGAGTGGGTTCAACCTGTCAGCGACTGGGCTCCTCCCTCTCTCTCCCTCCCGCACGCGCCCCGTCTCCCCCTCCCCTGCGCGCGCACCCGCCGGCCGCCGTGCGCCTCTCTCCCGCGCGGACCCCAGATCCGGTTTTGGGCGGCGCCGACGGGACCCCAACGCACCTCTTTAGGGCGCACAGCCGGCCGCCGCACCGGCTTCGTCGCGCACTCGCAGGGCCCCCGCGCGTATCCCCCGCCTCGCTGGCCACCTCGCCGACCGCCGCGCGCGCCTGCCGCGCCTCTCCCCCGCGCTGCCGACCGCGCCCGCCTCCCCCCTGCACGGGTGAGTTTCTTGAAGATTGTGGTGCTCGTGGTGCTTGTGGGCTTGGCCCGACACTTGCTCGCCGACGACTCCATCTTCCAGCCGTCGCTGGCCCGGCGCTTGCTCGCCGGCGACTCCATGGAGTTCTCGATCCGAGGGATCGACAGCGGCGATGGCCTTGTCATGCTGTGGCCATGGCTGCACGGGGAGGAGGAGCGGCGGCCGTGGTGCGAGGAAAAGGAGCGGCGGCCGGGGAGGAGGAGCAACGACGTGGGGCCGGGAGGGAGAGGAGAAAGAAGAATCGAGGAAAAAGAGAGGTGGGGCCTACGTGTTGGGTGGAAATAGAGTGCCTCCTTTTGTAGGGCCCCTGGACCACCTGGACCAAAATTTCGAGGCCTTCACAAAATGAGGGAGGCCCGGCTGAAGTTGTTTTTTTTTTCACTTGAAAGACTAAAATAAGTATAGATGTCAATTTGTGGGTTGGGCTGGAGTTGCTCTAAGGGGCCGGTGGCGGCAGGGGATCGCAGCTTGCCGTCCTGCCGGCCAGCGAGGTAGACGACGGCCTTGGTGGCATAATTGGCCTAGTAGGTGCATAAATCCGATCCCTTCTGGTCCCATGGCCCTCGGTGTCGATCGACGACGAGCTTCGGATGATAATCGTGCATCGAGGAGATGAACATTGGCCCGGGTCCTTTCTTGCTGGCCAGCCATCCACGGGGCGAGGTAGTCTCGATCTGTAGCACGTCGCCCACGTAGTACTCGCCCAGATGCTCATCCTCACGTGCGTCGACGCCGACGTTCCTGAGGCACACATGCACGCTCGGAGTCGGAGCTGAGGCTGTGACAACGGAGCCGGCAGCTAGCAACGGGATGACGAGCAGGCACGGCGGATGGCCACGCATTTTGATCGTCCGCGTCCACGGTATAGGGCCGCCGGCCTCACCATTTCGTACTTGATCGTACCTTCACCGGCCGGCGGCGCACTTAGCTTGGACGCTCCGCCTTGGCCCGGGTGTTCGCGGTGGACTTGGACACCATGGTGCCTGATGCACGTATCACAACACACACATCAGGTGGGTTGTTGGTCATCTCACGCAGTACATGCAACTACCACGCCAGTAATTAAACCAACGGAGAACAAACAATTATTCATGTATCCGATGTCAGGGTATGATCTATAGCGCCAGCGGCCGACTTGTAACAAGGCAAACATCACGCAAATAAACAAAGGCAGAGGTGAAGATTACTTTTCCAGGTCGCATGCATGTGTTCATCGGCTCAGGGAAAAACCAACACAGATCAGCTAGCGCCGACTTGTAATATCACTACGCTAGCAACTTCTCACAACAAAAATCAGCAGCAGTACGTGCGGATTCAACGCAATCCGTGCATAGAAGCACTGTTCGTTCCCCCAAAAGCACATCAAAATCAGGCTATCATCAGCAACATATCGTGTAGATCTATGCAAGGCCAAACACCACAAACTACCACGTACTCCAACGGAGAGAACACACAGATATGCTACGATTAGTACTACTCTAAGCCACATGAACTTCCCAGGTCAGATCGACGACGCAGATCTAAGAACTGGCAACGCTTGCCATCACATCAAACATCAAAGCAACGAACGAAATTAGACAGAGAGGCCGGGTGCACGCGCATCGATCCACAGAGAGAGAGAGAGAGAGAGAGATCAGAGGGAGGCAGGATAAACTGCACACACCTGCAGGCTGGGGTCGCTGATGACGGCGGCGATGAGATGAAACACCGGCGGGCTCCTCCTCCTCCTTCTCGTCCTGCACTCGAGCTCTTCTGGCCTCGGGGAGGCTGGCGATTGTTGTGGGTGGGTTTGTTGTGGGATGAGACACTCCTTTTAAGGGAGGGAACACTGCGTTCTGGCGCTGTAACAAACTTGTACTACTACGCGAATGACAGCTGCCGTGGAGAATCTTTCTAACCCCCTTGCGTACCCCGCGAATAGAAATATCAATACTCAAACTATTATTTTGTAAACATTTCGCTAAAAAATTAAAACAACTACAACATACTATTTAATCCGTGACAGAATCTTGCCGATGGTTTCAGAAAATTAACATTTTGCTCTAAGCCTAAATAAACCCAGAAAATTGTAACAGTTTCGGCCCATTACACTACGACGGTTAAACAAATCCGTCACGAACGTTAAATTTAAAACTATTATAACCCATATGTAAAATAATAATAATAATAAATAAATAAAATGTTGCAAAAGTGGGATTGGAAACCTAGGTCTAGTGCACCAAAAGCAAGTGCTTTACTACTACACCATGCTTTGTATTGTAACAGTGTTTGCTAATAAAATATAACTATGCAGAGAAACTATTTAACGCCAAAAAAACCTACAGTGGGAATCGAACCGAAGACATTGAGCAATACTACTCAGGCTACTGACAAACCGAAGACATTGAGCAATACTACTCAGGCTACTGACAACATTTGTGTACTGCTACACCAAAATTATCGTTATCTCAAATATCTAGGCCCCTTCGCCACGTCACCCATGCCCCCTGGCTATGTCACCCGACCACCTCTCTGCCAGATCACACGCACCATCACCCAGCCACCTCTACCAAGTCACCCGGACACCTTCGATCACGCGCACCATCACCCAGCCACCTCCGCCAAGTCACCCGGACCCCTTCGCCAGCTCACACGGCCATGTCACCCAGCCTCCCCATGCCAGCGCAGCCAAGTCTCCGGTAGCTCGCCATGCCAGCGCAGCCAAGTCTCCGGTAGCTTCGAGATGCGTATTGTGTTGGAATTGAGAAGATATTATTTATATTCTTTTTCAGCTCGTTGGTTAATGGGCCGAAACAAGAAAATACGAACAAAAATGTCGGAGCGGGAGGTCGATCTTGAGACCTGAAGGTAGGGAGGATGCGTGTGTCACCATCGCACCGCTTGACCTGTTTGTTGTACAAACCGGTATTTTCTTTATCTATTGAAATTAAACGTTCATCTCCTGGTTGCTTTCGCACGTGTGAATCGCCTATTGGCTGGGTCTGGAGACGGCTGAGGAAGGGCGTGCGACCCTCACGCGGTCTTCTCCTCCACCTGCAGCCGCGCCCTCCTCGCCTTCCCCTCCCCCTCGCCCCCTCCCCACTCTCCGATGGGTCCTATGGCGCTACGGCGTGCGCGGCTGCCGGTGCCCGGCCATGGGGTCGAGCCGGCGCTAGATCCGGCCGCGGCAGGCTAGATCTCGCGGAGGACTCGGCGACTGTGGTGGCTCGATGGCGGCCGACAGCGCAGCGCCACCAGCAGCTGGACGACGACGTCGACGCCCGACGAGGAGGACGACGCCCGCAGATCGCCCGGCGGCTAACACTCCGTAAGTTCGCCTGGCTTCCCAATTGGTCTCTCCTCCTCCCTCCCGTGCGTGATTCAGATTCACCTCAGCAGCTTGTTGTTTCCCGTCGGACCGAGCTGGGATATGGCTTAGGATTTGGGATTCGTCAGGCTGGGAGCCCTGAGCAGCCCTTGTGGGCTCTAGGGTTTCGCCGCGATAGTGTCGATTTGAACTGGTTGTTGAATTGTGATGTGCGTGCTTTGGATTTAGGGATTATAGATTAATTTTGGCTCCAGGTTGTAGTTGTTAAACTGACCTTTCCGTGGTATTTTCTCTGTTGCTATGTGCTCCCTGTTGATTGTTGAATGACACACTAGCTTGTGATACATGTAACTGAAGACTTATTTTAATAACAACACATTTGAAAACATTATGATCCTGTTTGGTCCTTCATTTAGCAGTTCCAATTAGTAAATCATCAGACTGTGCTTTCAGTAATTGCTGATGCCATTCAATATTTCTTCTTTGTAGTCTTGCTTAGACTACTACTTCTGCATCCCTTAGTCTATCCAGTAATCATGTTTATCGACAGTCCAGCATCAAAATATCTGAAAAAATTCACTTGTTCGCTGCTAACTTTTGCCAGGTTGAAGCTGAAGAACAACCTGAAATATCAGAGACATGTGGAGTTACAGCGGTGCCATATTTTGTTTTCTGCAAGGTATGGCCAACTACTATTGTTTATTCTTGCTGCTAGTCACTTGATAAATTTAACATTTATTTTGCTTATCTTCTTCACTGAGGTTGAATAATAAGAAAGAGTCACTTTATTGTCACTGAGGTTGAATATTTTTTCCTGCTAGACTGCTGGTACCATGCTCTGAAAGTCTTTGGTCTGAACTTGTATTGCAAACTCTGTGCTGTGACTATGACTAACAGTGACATGAACACTGTGACAGCTAACTACTTGCAATTCCTCTCTTCTGTATGGAGTTTAAATAAGTAAAACACAATATTGTTAGCTACTAAGACAGCTAACTTTTGTCAGTTCCAGAACGACATGTAGTTCTTATTTTACTTTAGTGTATGTGCTCAAATGTACCTGGTATAGATTTTTAGTATATTTGCTTCTTAGTGTATGCTCATTTGCGAGCCAAATAACAAAGAAATATATTAAGTAACAACTATGTTAAAAAGGCCAATGCCAAATTAGCTGTGTATGTGCTCAAATGTACCTGATATAGATTTTTTTTTTTATCTTGAGTGAAATTTGGAATAAATCCGCGACAGAGTCAAAACTTTTCTTAGTAGCAACTTCTTTTTTGCTTATTCTGCTGTAGTTCTGTATGTATCTTCTTGTGCATGATAGCTGTTTCAACTAGTGAAATAGCAATACCAGTTTACACATAGTTGTTGCCATTCTTGTGTTTGCCAGCATTTCACAACTCTAATTTCTGGTTAATTTGTTAGCCCAAGATCCAGCTGGATGGACTAGTTGCAGGTTCACTGGACATGTTGACAATTGTACTCAAGTATGTCAGCTCCATCTTCAAAGCTCTATGATTTTAAATGCAAATCATTTGCTTATGGCTCTATCTTTATCAACTTAATCTTAATGTTGCTCTGCATAGTTCAGAATGCTCCAACTGTTGTGGTTAAAGAAATCTTTGACACATGCTTTGTTTTACTGTCAGTTCTGGCAGGAGTTGCTTGTCTGTGGTGGTGAACAAGGACGCAAACTGAAAATGCTACTTGATGCAGTGTCAAGGTAATGCTGAAATTAGTCTTATAGACATCAGTGCCCCCATTAGATAACCATCTTTTAGTGGCCAGAGACATAAAACTGTTAGTTTGTAGCAGTCTGTTGTTTAGATACACTTATATACAACTACGACCATGCCTATGTTTATTCACAAGAGTTTTACCATGTGCTTAATCTAATTCTTTCTTATGAGCATTATCCATGTAATTTCTAGTGCTGCTGCCTTTCAAGTCCCTAACTAAGTTCTGTTATTTTGCAAGTTGTGTTTTTTGATTGGAGAAGTACATAACTGTCTATTCTGATATGAATATTTTGCAAGTTATGTCTTCCTCGATTTAGCATTCAGATAGATTGACAATGGAAGGACAAGTGTATGGGTCAAACTTGATAAGGATGCAAGCTTGTCCTGAACTTGCAATGCAAACTCTGAAAGTTTTTGTGCTTGTCTCTTTTCTGTTCTGTACAGGTCACCATGGCAGCAGTTTGCAGAGCCCTTGGAACCTCACTGCATGGTCAGTATTGTTTCCTTAACCATAATAATCACCTTTTCCACAACAAGTTGATTGCCTAGTAGATGATGTTATTTCCTAGTTCCTACTAGATTCACCTGTATCACTTCTGTTGGATGGAATATAACTGTCGTGTTTGGAGTTATTTTCGGAATAAGCTAATTTAATTTCTTGTATGTCTCATGCCAAACATTTTAACTTTACGTAAATTATACCATGGGCATAAGCATGGGTTTCAGTACCAAATATTGCGTGCTGATAATATTTTCTGACTTTGCTTTTCAGCTTGAGGACCAGATGCAGTTGGAGAGATCAGTTGGACAAGACTAGCAGAAATCAGGTTGGGAATGGGCCGGGTCGACCCATTGGGTACCTGGCCCGACCCATAGCAATGAGGCCAATGGGCCATTTGGGTTGGCCTCAAATCAGAAAGGAATGTAAATACTATAGGGATGCTTATTACTGGTTGTAAAATACTTCATGTATGCTGATGTTATTAGAACGTTCCCTTTTCTAATGGAATCAGCAAAAAAAACTTGTGATCGGTCTCACATTACTCTGCGGTTTGTTTTGTTTTAGAAGAGTTCTTTTTATAATATTCTCATTTGCAATTTCATGGTTGTCTTAGCTAGTCCGTCATGTCCGATTATGAACCTTCATGTTCTGTAGCTTGGACTGCAGTAGTTGTTTTTTATAACAAACCTGACTATAAGCCTTGGATTTCAGTATCTTTTCAGTAGTATAATTTATTAATTATCAACAATGTATAACCAGGGTGGTATAGTGGTACTGTACTAGCTTATTCAAGATACTGCAAAATTGGCATTCATGGAAACTAATAGTTTGTCTCACATTACTCTGCAATTTGCTTTGTGCCTTACGTGGTTTCACTGATCTGATCTCTGATACATGCAGGTGAGGAGGCTCATGAGGAATGATTATAGAGTAGGACCTGCCGAGCCAAGGAGCTGATTGATTAAGTAACATCCAGTAGGGTGGTCATTGAGATGTTGCGGCCTTTCAGGTTATGAATTGACAATGTCAATCTTCCCCAACAGTGGCTATGTCAGCTGTAAATATGCAATTGGACTTGACAGTTGAAAATGTGTAGATGGATGGATTGGCATCGACATGTAAGGTTCCAGATCGTGGCCGTAAGTTGTGGTGATGCTGTTGTACCAAAGTACAGTATGTGAATATTAAAACCTGTGTGTGACCATATAAATTGCTTCTGTTTATGAATCGTGCTACAGTAAACTGTTTTATGAAGTGTGCTACAGCACACTGTGATCTGTGGTTGATTGAGGATGGGTCGACCCATGCGGCCCATTGGGCCATTGAGGCCACAGGCAAATGCCTGTTTTGGGTCGGCCCGTGGCCTCAACAATTGGCCTTGAGGCCATAGGGGCCAGGTCCAAGGCCAGGTCCGGGCCGGCCCGTTCCCATCCATAAGCAGGAACAACTAGAAGCCGAAATAGTTTTGATTATAGCTCTTTATGTTACTTGAGATATTGTACCTGTTTGGATGCTGTAATTATCATAGTATATCTGGGGTTAAATTTTTGGTGGGCTGGAATGAAATCCTGGTCCAAAGCTAAAATGTTTATGGGCTCAATGTTTTTAATCTGTTGAAATGTTTGTGGGTTGAAATTTTGGCCAAAAAGTTGTCCACTTTTGGAATTGGCCCATTAAAAAACAGCCCATGAATGAAAAGCCAACGTCCACGTCAGCATCCATATCAATGGTTACGTCAGCGATCATTGCAATGATTATGTCAGCATCCACGTCATCGTGAGACCCATGTAAGCAGCCATGTCATCGTCACGTGGGCAGCCACGTCATTGTCCATGTGTTGGCAGCCACGTCATCATCCATGTTGGCAGCCACGTCACTATCCATGTCAGCAGCAATCCGTGACGGTTATTTCCGTCGGTAAAACTGGGCTTTGGGCTGGACTGAGTGGGCTTCGAGCTATTCTGCGACGGTAATTCAATGACGCTAATTTAATAACAGAATCCGAAACCGTCACGGAAATTCGACAATCCGCGACAGAATGATTCCATCACGGAACAAATGTTGTGTTGTAGTGATATTATTAATGCTCACTCTCGCTTTTTCTTTAAGGTTATATTAGCACGTATACGTTTTTTTAGAAGATTAGCACGTATACGTCGAAACCTTCTCGGAAGATACAAAAGCAATATTGTGTCAAAATGTAGAGGAAATTTTAACAGTGTCTATTATGCTTCTGTCGCATTATATTGGGGCTGGCAAAAAAAGTACTATGCTCGTGAGCTGACTTAGAGCAACTCCAGCAAGGCTCCTACTTGAGCCCCTACTCAAAAAGGAGGGGCTGAAAACTAAAAAACTAACTTCAGCAGGGCCGGGTCCCTACTCTACGGAGGCACCCAAATCCCCTCCACCAGCCCCATCTCCCATGGGGCTTTGGGGAGGCCCCTACTTTTCTGTTGTGTCTGTTTCTAGCGTCCCCTCCCCCCTCCCCCCCCCCCCCCCCCCCCCGCGCGCTCGGTTCTTCCTCTTCCTCGCGTCGATCCTTCGTCGTCGCCCGTGTCGCTGCCGCTGCGCCCGGCTTGAGCTCGCGAGCCGCGCTACCAAAGCCATGTTTGAGCTCGGGATCTGCCGCCGCCGTGACCCCAAGTTCGTGATCCGCAGGCGCCGACGCCATGCTCGAGCTCCTCCCTTGCTCAGGTGCGGCCGTGCGGGCGGTCGAGCGCCGCCGCCGCTCGATCTTGACCAGCAGCAGCAAAAGGGGAGGGGCCGTTGGCAACCATGAGCCCCCACCGCCGCCGGTGACCTCCAGCTCGGGCGGATTTGAGCCCCCGCCGTCGGCGACCTCTAGCTCAGGCGGATCTGAGCCCCCGCCGCCATCGGCCACGCCCCTCCTCCGCGCCCGACCGAAGCTTCTTTGCCAGCGTGCTCGAGCTGCCCGTGCCCGGGTAGAGCTCCTCCGCCGCCGCGCTCAAGCTGCCCGCGCCCGGCCGAAGCTCATCCCCCGTCGGGACCTCGGGCTCCCGCACCATTCTTTGCAACAAATCAACGAACCACCATGGGGAACGGAGACAGCGAGGAGCTTGAGCTCGATTTGAGGCGGAGATGGGGTGCGAGGACCGGATCTGGATGGCCGGAGGGGAGATAGCCTTGGGAGGCGAGAAACGGTGGGCGGCGCTGCAGGATGTGCCGCGGCGGAGAGAGAGAAATCGTGAGAGAGGGAGGAGGCGGAAGATAGTGCAGGGAATAAAAAATAAAAGGGAAAAAACCAATGATACACTGACGTGTGGGGCCCATAAAGTAGGGGTTAGGAAGTTGGGGCTGTTGCTGGACTTAAACATAAAATTAGAGCCCCAGAAAGCTGGGCCGTTCCCTACCCAATAAAGTAGGGGCTCTAAGTAGGAGCCATTGCTGGAGATGCTCTTCGTTCATTCGTAGGTTTGGCTCGACGATTGAGCTTGCCTCGACCTTGAGATGAACCGAGCAAATCTTCATTTGAGTTTTTTTTTAATCAAGCCCACTCGCAAGCTGTTTAATTAGCTCATTAGACTTGACAAAGATGACAGCACCATCTTTATTTTTTATTAATATAGTTGTATTACTATATTATTTGGTTAATAAATAAGCTTGTTGTTCAACTTGTATGTCAAATCTAAGTACTAATTTAGTCCATTTCAAGCCTTCAAACTTCTATATATCCTAATTATTAAATATATTATTTATTTTTGTAATCATCATGAGCTAAACTTTTAGATATTAGAATACTTAAATTATTATATATCGGTTAATATAATCTTTTATCACTATTTAACATTGAACAATGTTAGGCCCGTGAGCTAACCGAACTGACACACCACTACTACACAAACCACTTTCTCAAACGGGCTATCACAACCGGTTTTGGCAAAACCGGTTGTGATAGGGCATCACAGCCGGTTTTTAGTTAGGTGGGGCAAGCATACGTCAAAACCGGCTGTGATGACCACTATCACAACCGGTTTTTGTTAGAAACCGGCTGTGATAGTCGCCGGGCACATCACAGCCGGTTTTTCTTACAAACCGGCTGTGATGCCCCCTTTCACAGCCGGTTTGTAATTAAAACCGGTTGTGATGTGCCTGTACAGTACAAAACCCTCTTTCCCTCCCCTCCCCTTCCTTCTTAAACCCGACACCCACCCCTCTCTCAACCCTTTTTGCTCTCCATTTTCACCAAATTGCTCTCTAAAGGTTGGGTTTTTTTGAAGAATCACTCCATCAACTTATTTTGAGGTGGGTAACTCGCAACCATTTCAATTTTGAGCATGTTTCATCCCACTACATTTTGAAATTTGGCATGAATTTGATGGAGGGGAATTTGTTCCATTTTAGAGAGCATTTATTGGCAAATTGCAATGGGGAAAGTGTGATGTGTTTGAAGAATCACTCCATCAACTTATTTTGAGGTGGGTAACTAGCAACCATTTCAAATTTGAGCATGTTTCATCCACTAGATTTTGAAATTTGGCATGAATTTGATGTAGGGGCTCTCTTGTTCCATTTTAGAGGGGATTTCTTGTCAAATTTCAATGTAGAAAGTGGGATTTCTTTGAAGAATCACTCCATCAACTTAATTTGAGGTGGGTAACTAGCAATCATTTCAAATTTGAGCATGTTTCATCCACTAGATTTTGAAATTTGGCATGAATTTGATGTAGGGGCTCTCTTGTTCCATTTTAGAGGGGATTTCTTGTCAAATTTCAATGTAGAAAGTGGGATTTCTTTGAAGAATCACTCCATCAACTTAATTTGAGGTGGGTAACTAGCAACCATTTCAAATTTGAGCATGTTTCATCCACTAGATTTTGAATTTTGGCATGAATTTGATGGAGGGGCTTTTGTTCCATTTTAGAGGGGATTTGTTGCCAACCTTCAATGTACAAAGTGGGATTTCTTTGAAGAATCACTCCATCAACTTAATTTGAGGTGGGTAACTAGCAACCATTTCAAATTTGAGCATGTTTCATCCACTAGATTTTGAATTTTGGCATGAATTTTAGATGGACAACGATCGAGGCTGGATGTACAGGCCAGCGGCCAAAAGAGATGTCATATATATCAACGGCGTTGATTCATTTGTGAAGGTTGCGAAGGCTTACATCAACATGAGTGATGGATATGTGTATTGTCCATGCTATGACTGCAAAAACCAGAAACAGTTTCGTAACGTCGAGCAGATCCGGTATCATTTGTCGTCTAGGGGGTTCGTGCCAGACTACAAGATTTGGAATAAGCATGGTGAGGAAGGTGAGAATGAAACCACGCAGCAAACTATCCGAGAGAAGATTAGGGAAACAGTACACCATCAGGCCACACAGGCAGTGGAACTTGAAAATGAGCCAGAACCAGTCGAACAAACATATATGGAAAACATCGGTGAAACCTTCGCCGAGACATTAGCTGCGGATGATGTGGTTGATGGTCTTGACCAGATGATACGTGATGCGGAGCCAGAATGCTTGGATGCAAAGAATCTGAAAAAGCTCGAGCAGATGAGAAAGGATGCAAAGACTCCGTTGTACAGTGGTTGTAGCATGTCGAAACTTGAAGCTGACCTCTTGCTACTGGAGATGAAGGCAACAAATGGTGTGTCAGACACGGGCTTTGACAATTTGCTGAATATTCTGGAGAAGATGCTTCCCAGCCCTAATGGGTTGCCGAAGAACACATACCAGGAAAAGCAAATGATATGTCCGATTGGGCTAGAAGTACAAAAAATACATGCATGCCCAAATGATTGCATCTTATATCGTGGTGACTATAAAGAATTAGATGCATGCCCAGTGTGTGAAGCTTCTAGGTACAAGTCTGTATCAGCTATACATATGACATGTGATCGAAATAAAAGACCACCCGCCAAAGTCGTCTGGTACTTTCCCGTGATTCCTCGATTGAAGCGTTTATTTGCAAACCCAAAGACAGCAAAGCTTATGCGTTGGCATGAAAAAGAGCGTTTGAATGATGGAAAGCTTAGACATCCGGCTGACGGTTCACAGTGGAGGGCTATCAATTATCATTTCAAGAAGAAATTTGCCAGTGAAATAAGGAACGTAAGGTTCGGATTGAGTACTGATGGTATGAATCCTTTCAACATGGTTAGCAGCAAACATAGCACCTGGCCTGTCACTCTTTGCATATACAACCTTCCGCCTTGGCTTTGTATGAAGCGGACGTATATTATGATGCCTTTGCTGATCGAGGGGCCAAAGCAGCCATTAAATGAAATCGATGTGTACCTGGAGCCACTGGTGGATGATCTTGTGACTTTGTGGGATCATGGTGTCAATGTTTGGGATGAGTACAAGAGAGAACACTTCAAGTTGAAAGCATTGTTATTCGTAACAATCACGGACCTCCCCGGCCTTGGTACTGTATCTGGCCAGGCTACAAAGGGCTATAATGGTTGTGTGGTTTGCGTCGACGAGACCGACGCTAGATGGTTAAATAATAGCAAGAAGATGGTCTACATGGGCCATCGTAGGTTCCTTCGCAGAGATCATCCATATCGGCGGAACAAGAAATCATTTGATGGGACAACCGAGGAGCGCTCGGCTCCGAGTTATCGCGATGGACACGAGATCTTTAAAATAGTCAGCAAACTTGATGTGGTATTTGGAAAGGGAAAAGGAAGTGTACCCGCACCAGCAGGCGCTTTATGGAAAAAGAAGTCTATATTCTTTAGACTTTAATATTGGGAATTCCTTACTATTCGCCACGCACTCGATGGCATGCATCTAACTAAAAATGTGACTGAGAGCACCCTTGGAACATTAATGGCCATGAAAAAAAGGGAAAGGACTCACAGGAAGTCCGTCAAGACCTACAAGAATGGGGTGTCAGGCTTGAACTACATCCTATCATACAGCCTGATGGGAAAAAGAAGCTTCCAGTTGCTTCATGGACAGTGACTAAAGACGAGAAAAAGAAGATCTGTAAATTCTTTCATGAGTTGAAAGTGCCCACCGGATACTCGGCCAACATCAGGAGGCTGGTCAACATACAGGAGTCAAAATTCAACATGAGTTGCATGAAGGCCCACGACTGCCACGTTATCATGACACAACTTCTCCCTGTTGCGTTAAGGGGTGTGCTGCCACCGAAGGTGAGGGATCCCCTCATAAAGTTGTGCTCTTTCTTCAATGCTATATCACACAAAGTCCTAGATCCAACAACGCTAGACAAGCTTCAAGAAGACCTGATCCATACTATCAACAGGCTCGAGATGCATTTTCCACCGACATTTTTTGACATGTCAGAGCATCTGCTTATTCACCTTGTTGATCAGATAAAATCAATTGGTCCAATGTTCCTGCATAACATGTTTCCTTTCGAGAGGTTAAACAGTGTGCTTAGGAAGTATGTTAGAAACAGATTCAGACCGGAGGCTAGCATGGTTGTGATGTTGAGCATCACAACTGGTTTCAAAAGAAAAACCGGTTGTGATGCCACCATCACAACCGGTTTTTCTTTAAAACCGGTTGTGATGCCTATCTAAACATATAGGCCCACGCGCGCGCCCGCCCGTTCCAATTTTTCACATCAGTCGCGCTCCGCTCGCCGCGTCCACGCTCTGCTCGCCGTCGCCGCTCGCCGCCATCCACGCTGCCCCTCGACGCCGCCCCCCCTCGACGCTCCCCTCGCCGCCCCCCTTGACGCCGCCGCCCCCCTCGACGCCCCCCTCGACGCCGCCGCCCCCCTCGACGCCGCCGCCCCCCTCGACGCTCCCCTCGCCGCCCTCTCGACGCCGCCGCCCCCTCGACGGCCCCCTCGACGCCGCCGCCCCCCTCGACGCTCCCCTCGCCGCCCCCTCGACGTCGCCGCCCCCCGCGATGCCCCCCTCGACGCCGCCGCCCCCCTCGACGCCGCCGCCCCCCTCGCCGCCCCCTCGACGCTCCCCTCGCCGCCCCCCTCGACGCCGCCGCCCCCCTCGACGCCCCCCTCGATGCCGCCGCCCCCATCGACGCCGCCCTCGCCGCCCTCGACGCGCCCACGACGCCGCCGCCCTTGACGCGCCCCGACGCGCACTGACGCGGCCCGACGCGCCGCTCCACCCCGACGCGCCGCTCCACGACGCGCCGCTCCACCCCGACGCGCCCACGACGCGGCCCGACGCGCACTGACGCGGCTCCACCCCGACGCCCGACGCGCATCGACGCGCCCTGACGCGCCTCCACCCCGACGCACAGCCATACCCAAGGTGAGCTCCACCCCCTCAGCCATTGCACATGAGGTGTTCGATGAAATGTCTCGAAGCAGCATACACGCGGAAAATGCACCCAGATTTTATGAAAGTTCAGATGAACTTCAAGTTTGTCGTGTTACTAGTTACTACCTTATTAACCCACGGTCAATGAAGCCCGGTTGGACGCATCTAGAGGGATTGCGTGATTTTGGTCTATTTTTAATTTGCATTTCTATGAGCATCTAATAAAGTAGCGGAAAATACACCATTTAATTAGAATCTTTCATTTTAACAAAGTGAACTGTAGCTCATACAGACAATATCATCGCAGGGAACCAACTCCTCCTCGCAGGCCGGCTACGAGGTCCTTGCTAAGTGCATTCACTGAAAGTCCGGTGAGGACCAGATCATCGCAGAAGCGGCGAGCATCCAACTCAAGCCCGCCTCCGCTAAAAGAGAAGAAAAAAGCGATGAGTGGAAGCATAACATCCCTCCTCCCTGATAAGGACGAGCCGACGGTAGGCAGACAGGCGGTTGAGCACTTTCACAAGTTGTGCTTGGTTAAGCAAACGGGGAATAACAAACCGCCAAAGACAAACTTTGAGCGAATCACTGCTAAGAAGTCAATGTTGGAATTTAGCAAGCTGAAGCACCAAGATAACCTTGATCAGGAGAAATCAATTAAAGCTCAATTTTGCAAGGAAGGTGGCATGACTGAGGAAGACTTGGACAATATAGCGAAGGAAGATGGTTACCTTGTCACTGCTCCAACAAAATTAGCTTGGACATTTGAGCACGGGAAAGACCTAGTTTGCCCAGAAGAATTGCCTGGCCTACCGATGAAGATGAGGAATTTGCATGATTGGTACAAACGTCAATCCGGCATTTACTTTGGAGTGAGGTACCCAAAGGAATTCTTTGGCCAAATAATTGAAGGCAGTCCTCGTCACGACAGGTACCTCGAATACAAGTCTCTATTTGAGTTGTACCAGCAAGATGCTCTCGACGTCAACATCCTCTTCCTGTGGTGCTTGTAAGTATTCTCTTCTGATGTACATTCTGTTCACTTCTTTTGCTCAACACAATGCATTTTACAACTAGATCTTTTTTAGGATGGAGTCCCACTTGTTAAAAGAGCGTGGGATTAAAGACATAGCCTTCTTGGACCCTGTTGCAGTAAATGAGAAGAATTTTGCAAATGTTGATACCATGCATTATTTGTACAATGCCTTTTGCCTTCTTAAAATGAAGGAAAGCATACTTCTACCGTACAACTTCCTGTAAGTGTGTTCCTAGTTACATTCCATCTCTCCTTTATCTAACCGTTGTTAGTTACGCTGCAAAAATGATCATGTTTCACCCTTTGGTTTACAGCAACCATTATGTTCTCTTGGATATTTGCATTCTTCAAAGTTCTATCAAGGTTTATGACTCAAAAGATAGGCCTCTTCATATGATCGATCCACTCATTCAAGTACTAAACAAGTAAATATAGACAAATCACTCTTTTGAATCAAAATTGATTGCATCTGCTTAATCACATTCACTCCGAAAATGTCCTGTAGGGCTTTCAAAATGTATTGCAAGAAAAAGGAAAACAAAGGGTTGCATAGACCCTTCGTCACAGATAAATTCATTGTATCATCTACAAAGTGGATTAAAAAGCAGCCGATGGAAAACAATCACTGCGGGTACTATGTCATGCACTACATCCACTGCTACACTGGTGACGACTTTAGCGCTCTAGAGAGACAGGTTTGTGGGGGTTTACCGCTTTATGTGAACCTAACTAGGGTTCGTATCGTCTTTTACTTTCTCAATAGTTTTAGCCATATATGTTAATGCATTTTTGATTCACTAACTCATGTTCTTACTTCACTACTCATGTGCTTGCTTCGCTCTCACTCATGTTGCAGGAAGCCGAGGTTGGTGCGTCCGCGATGATTGTGACCGAGATAATTGCACTTTCAGAACAGCTTGCCGGGTTCATTCTCGAACATGTTATATCCGAAGATGGAGAATAAAACATTATGAAGCCGTGAGACTAGATGGAACTTGTAATATATTTGACATGCACTCGTAGCGTAGCGGAACTTGATATGCATCTATTGAACTTGATGTGTATGAACTTAATGTAATAACGTCTAGATGGTTTCGTTAAAATGTTATATTTGGATGCATCGTGCTTTATATGTGGGTTCTGAATATGTGATTGATATTTATGGAATATTTGATATATGCGAAATATATTTGCTATATGAAAAATTAAAAAAAAAGATCACAGCCGGTTCTAGGCTATGGCCGGCTGTGATAGGAGGCCTATCACAGCCGGCCATAGCCTAGAACCGGCTGTGATATCCCCCCATCACAGCCGGTTCTAGACAAAAACCGGTTGTGATCACCCCACTATCACAGCCGGTTCTAGACAAAAACCGGCTGTGATGGGTGATCATCACAGCCGGTTTTTGAAAACCGGCTGTGATAGTGGGGACTATCACAGCCGCTTTATCTCATCCGCCCCCCAAAACCGGCTGTGATGGGGGTCCTCAACCGGCTGTGATGGCCTGTTCTGTAGTAGTGCACACTTCAAAATGAATCGAGCCAAACTAGATGTTTAGGTCGTCAACTTTAACGAGCCGAGCCTTAGAGCAACTTCAAAAGACTAATTGCAAATTTTAGATATTTTGATTAAAAATGTACCTTTCAACAGTCTCTCTATTTAATTATTGAAACATACCCACTCTCTATTCCGGATTTCTCGCTAGGCAAATAAAGAAAAGAGAATAGCTCTCTAGAGTGCGTGCGAGATATAGAAAAGGTGTTGGAAAACGAGAAGATATAGAAAATAATTTTAATGCAAATGACTCTCTAAATGATGATTTGAAGAGTGAGATTTAAAGAGACTCTTGAAGATCCTCTTGACGAGCTGATGAGCAGGAAATATCTAGAACGAGCCTAGCTAGTCGCAACCGTTATTTTATAGCGAACTTGTACGTAGTGATCGGTATACGAACACTATATACGCATAGCTATTTGTTTTAATTGACTACTGCTGATATTAGAGGTCCATTTAACACGGCTTTGACTTGTGCTAAAATGGTTTTGAATCCGTCTCAGGTGGAGCGAAATATATAACCTTTTATGGTGATTGGTGAAGCTAAAGTCCTTTGCTTTGGCATACCGACGTTTTTTTGGTTTCTTCAGAATGGATTGGCCAACATCTTTTCAACTTCACCAGGACAGATGTTTCTACCACAGTCCATTGAAAAGGGTTGCTCGAATAGCCTTCGAGGAGCCTAGAATGTAATTTCTCCACCACTTGCTCCGTATCAACATTAACTCTCGTAAAACTTAGCCTATTTTTCTAATTAAAAAATGGTTGTTTTACCCTTGCCTTTGTTGTGTCCTTCCCCTACATGTGGGTGTTAGCCGTAGTTAGCGCGTCAATTATAAACGACAAGCACACATATCAATTATAGCTTTTCCCATAGAATATTCCTAACGTTTATCAATAAGTGGAAGTAAGATCACAAGATCTAAACTAAGAACCATGAAACATGATTTGAGTTGCAAGAAAATCGTGAATATGCATGAACAGATACGACCAGATATGAACAAGAGTTAACTCATCAAGAGAAAAAAACCTAGACTATGCATATGTTGTAGTTTTCTAGTTAGATGGTAAGCGGGACATTATTATCATTCAAAGCATATTTAAATCTCCACTAATGAGGATATCACTACTTCACATGAACAAGACACTTCTCCATTTGTCACTAGTGCTAGGGCTAGAGATTTGAATCAATAGGTGAACTCGTTCTTGTGTGTACCTTTTATGATAATTTTGAGAATGTGTTACTACCTAATGATTTTATTGTGTTTAGAAATAATGGAGACGACCAAGAAGTGCTTGAGGAACAGCAAGCACATGAAGAGGACTAGCAAGCACATCAACTTTGAGCCCACCTCAAAGTTCATGAACAATCCACCTTAGATTAGATGCCCATGCCGCATCCGGAGTCCAATTTCAATGATCTACATATAGTTGGAAAGACAATTTGATAGATCTTCCAATGGCACTAGTTACACGTCAAAATTTCTCTAAGTCAACGAGAATGGTTGAAATAAGTGGACGTTGTTGTGCCACCGTCTTTTGGACCGTTGGCCCGTGTATAGTTTTAGAGCGCACTTGGGGCGCGTCCAAGGGACTTGCACGCCCCTAAACTCCATATATTTAGTAGAGTCTCCCAAGTTAGGGTTTGGGGTTTTGCTTTAGATCAATCCGTCTTCGAGCAGTCGCCTTCTTCAATGGTAAAACCCCACCTTCACGATCATAATCATATATATGTAGTTTGTCACTTTCAGTTGAGCTACGTAATTTCGAGTTCTTGCTTGTGTTCTTCTTTTTGAAGGAAAAGATTGGCCTTCTTGGCAAGGTCAACCGGTTTAGTGACACGGTTAATAACCAGAGGAGTCGTGGTGCAAAGGTTGCAGGGATTTGGGTCTTTGGATCTGAAGACAGATTGGTGTGTCGTGCTCCACCAAAACGAGAGTTATCTTCACCTGACGGAAGATCAGGCACCATAGTTCCCATCATCCACATCTCATCCGACTCCCAAAAACTCATAATCTACTAGGCAACGAACCTTGTCATGATCCTACCGTTGTTGATAGTCCTTAAGTACCAATAATAGACCATCAACTCCTGCATAAACACATAAAATATGAGCATCAATCTTAGTGGTAGAAGTTATTAATTAGTAATGAATTCCACAAGGCTTGATGAATATTTGTATGTAGGTGAATTAAAGTGAGAAAACACACCCCAAGACTAAAAAACACACCTTCGACCAATTAAGAGCAACGATGAGGATCCATGGGCCTCACAAACGGGAACAAACCGGCCAATAAACACGCCTAGCACCCGTACACACTTGAGAGCCCACAGGGCAGTGTCCTAAGCGAGAGGCACTTGGAAGGATGGGCTGAACCAGACACCCCTGGTTTCCCAATGGAAGTTAGGGAAGATTCCCAAGCATATTCACCCCCGGAACCAACTTGGGTGCCCTATATAAGGAGAGGAGAAGCTCAGTTTTTACACACACCACTATACCTAAGGTATAGGTTTAGAGCTTCACTACATATGGTGAAGCCTTGCTTAGGTGAAAGGGCCTGTAGCCGAGTGCTTACAGGCCCCAGTAGCACCTCATCAGGTCCTGGGTTTGACTCCCCGTATGAGCAATTTTTTTTAGAATTTAACGACATTGTGCTTTCAATGGTAGGTGACGTTTCTGTCAACAATGAGACGCATGTGGTGACTTCATCAATCTTGAGGATGTGCCGACTCAATCTTCAAAGATGCTCATTGGGGTAGGGTTTGCGTGTGTGCGTTCATATAGGCCCTGCTTAGGCTATTGCTTATCTATACTATAAAGGACGAAAGAATTTCGACGGTCCTTCGTCAAAAGACACATTTGGTCCGACAGGTAAGCCGACAATCAAAACTCGACATCCGCCGGTAGGACACGGACTGCTGTTGAAACCCCTTCCAAAAAAGCAAGGACGCACGGGACTGCTGTTGAAACCCTTTCCAAAAAATAATGACGCACGACGCCTTCCATGATAGACTATATTTTCTTTACGCGTGACTCTATTTTATTTACGCGTGACCAGCCGATCGTCGTAAAAAAATCAATGTAACGCACGACCGGGACTGCTGTTGAACACTTGAACTCAAAGTAACGCACAACCCCTTCCATCGTCCATACGCGCGGCCGACGCCGCCGGCGGTTGGTTCTGCAAGTGTTCACGAGGACAGCGATCGTCGCCCATACACGCGGTCAGCCAGCTCGCTCGATCGTCGTCCATACGCGCGGCCGACGCTGCCGGCGGTTGTAGACCAGGCTGTGTACTGAGCAGTCAGGATTTTTTCTCATGCTACACGTTAGCCCATAGGACTTTTTCTCATACTATATTGGTCATTTACGTGAGCAATCAAGACTCTTTCTAATGCTGCACATTAGCCACTAGAACTCTTTCTCACGTTATATTTTTTATAAAACACGTGCATGCGGCACGCGTATTTGTGCTAGTATATACTATAAAGGATGACAGAATTATCATTTCGTCCGTCGTCATCTATATCCTACACCGTTAGATTTTATGATGATCGAACGCTCTAGATTAATCTAAAAACCTACACCGTTAGATTTTATGATGATCGAACGCTCTAGATTAATCTAAAAAGTCCATGTTAACTACATCTCATCTTTGAGCCAACGCCGTCGGATTTTATGATGATCGAAAACTCTAGATCGATTAATCTAAAGAGTCCATGTAGACTACATCTTTGAATTAATAATTTTTTAAAACACGTGCCGCAGGCATGTGCCCTTCTGCTAGTAATAGGAAAAGAGTGATGGTTGGTTCAGGGAGGAGCCAGATGTTGTCAGCACTCTTTGCCTAGCCTATCCTATACCTCTATGGATGATGGCTTCCTTCTATGGAGTAGATGAAGTGGGGGCACGTTGTGGAGCCACATCGCTGACAGAGGCACCGGTGGCTACACGTGAAGGCCGAGGCGGGGGTAGGGGGGCAGCGGTAAAGCTGCTCCACGTGGAGGGCTGGAGGAAGACGATGGCCCCCTAGAGGAAGACGAAGCGAGAGGTTGTGAACAGATCAACTGTCTATATGGTAGAATCGAAAATATGAGTTCCTCCTCCAAAATTAGAAATATTGAGCATACAGTGAAGCTTATCACGACTTGAAAATGATAGCCCGATTGGTGCCCATAATTTCATTAGAGAATTCATAACTATGACAAATGTAATGTACTCGTACTAAAGAATAACCAATAGTCGTCCAATCCGTTTACTCAAGAGCGTCCTAATCATTTGTAGTCATTTAGATTAGGCTGGAACCAGATAGCGTTTATTGGCTCCTTGAGACCATACAAGCTGTAGCTACCATTGGAGTACTCTTTCGTGTCCAACGAGTAGAAGATGCACTCTCTAACACCATCGTCGGTCTCAGTAAAGGTCGGCTCATACAACTTGTTGCAGCTGAAGCTTTGTGCCAATGACCACGATGGCCTCAAGGAAACCTGCTTACGGTCCCAGAAGACGGCTCCGTCATCCAGCTCTTCCACCTTGGACCACGCCATCCGCTCCCGATCGAGCTGGAAGATGTCGATGGGATCCTCCACATCCGTGTATCTCAACACGACGACCACCTCACCCTTCCACTCCGCTAGGAACGCGGACAAGCCTTCTTTCCCGGTCGCGAAGCTCTCGGGGATGATAGGCTCTAGCACGTCAAGGACCCTCCACGCCATGGTCTTGGGATCCAATGCTCCGAGCTTGCCATCCCTTGCTAGGCAGTAGAACTCTCCATCGAGGAAGAGAGGGTTGTGAGTGGCCAAGCGGAAACGGACCTCGCAGTCGAAGTCCGTCTGTTGCCCCCAGCTCACTTGCCCAGGTCTCCATGTCCTAACTGTAACGATGTCGTAGTCCTGAAGTGCTTCGACGATCATGACCATGAAGTCATGGGATCCTGGCGTGGAGCAGAAGGAGATGCCTTTGAAGTAGAAGAGGTCGTGCACAGGTGGAAGCGCGACGATTGCGTCGTCACCGCGCTTGAACGGGTTCATCAGGAAGAAGGAATAGTGGCCCCTTGAGACGAGGAGCCATCCGTTCTTGGAGCAGTGCAGCATTAACGACGCTGAGTCGTCTGGCGCCGTGACGCTAGGGACATGCACCCTCAATATGTACTTGTTCTTGGTCACCGGGTCGAAGATGTCGAGGGAGCCGCCACTTGTTGGTTTTGCGGGAGCCACGAGAAGTGGCCATGCCTTGGTGTCCCGGATTGGCGTTGAGATCCCACTCCAGTCCTTACAGACGGAGTTGAGGTGCAAGAAATCCATGAACGATAGCTTGGGAACAACATGCTTTGCCAGCAGGTCGGTAGGCAGGCTGGACCACTGCGGAGGACATTCCGATGTCGTTGGGTCAGGCCGTGAAATGCTCTTCTCCTGTCCATCACCCTGGCTGCCGCCTTGTCTTGGCAATTCAAACTTAAACCTGTAGTAAATCATTCATAGTTAAGCTTAAGAATTGCATGCCTTGTCAACACTCAACAACAAAACAACTAAGCTAACAACGATACTGAATTTCTGATCAATATTAATGTACAAGTAATATCAAACAAAAAAGTGTACCTGCCGTCGCTAGGAATAGACCAGTATGCACTGGTTTCCGGTGCCGGAGTTGTCTCGTCGTCGTCGTACTCGTCACAATCCTCGTCGATCCGCACAAAGGTACACCGTATGGTCATGTCGTCCATCGAGAAGGTGAAAATCCGGACACCGTCGTGGCGGGACCTCAGGACATGGACGGTGTTGGGTTCGGTCCCCGCCTCCGTCGCCGGCGACACCGCGACGCTGTTTCTGCCCACGAAGAGCGTCACGTTCCCGATGCTGTCGACCTGCCTCCACGCGCCTCGCGACGGGTCCCACCGGCACACGTCGACGCCGACCACCTCCTCCGGGAAGCCAAAGAAGTACGGCCGAACAAGGTAGAGGTCGCCGGCGCCGGCGCCGCCGCCGTCGGTCCCGACCAGGTACGGCCGCGTCGGATGGTTACTGGGAAACGGCCCTGGGATCTTGACGCGACGAGCCGCCGGTGCCGGGGCGGCGGTCGCGTCGACGACCACGGAGTAGGAGCCGGTGGTGGTGGCGTAAATCCTCCCTCCATGGCAGGCCACGGCGCCGTCGAAGAAGGCGTAGTCGTCGAACGTGACGTCGAGCCGCGACCACGCGTCGTCGCCCAGGCGGCAGTAGCGGAGGTAGGTCTCGCCGGCGAGTCCCAGCACGACGACGCAGCCCGCCGCCGGCGCCGTCGGGGACGGAGCGGACAGCGCGCAGTTGAAGAGGAAGTCCAGCTGTTTTGGCGGGTCCTCCGGCGGCATCGGAGGGAGGGGTACCACCGCCACAGATTCTTGAGCCGTGGTGAAGAGGGTGGTCAAGAAGCACTCCCTGGTGACCTCGTCGAGCACGAGGAACCAGTTGGTCCCCGTGCACGCGACGCATCGCTTCCCTCGCATGGCGTCGATGATGCCCGAGTTTGGGATCTCATGGGCGCTGTCGTTGCAGGGGTCGACCAGTGTCGGGTTGCGTCGTCCCTCGACGCCGGAGAACTGGACCGCGTAGGCCGCCGTGGTGCGGAACCCGGGCGGGAAGCAGGAGTAGGAGGAGCCATCTTCCTTCCCTTGATCCTCCTCGTGAACGACCATTATTGTGTGTGTATGTTCGTCGTCTTTTGCTCAACAACTCTCGACCTAACCTAACCGGCGAAGACAACCTAAACCTGATCCTTAAGTAGATTTGTGATGAACGAATCCAACACGAAGAGATCCCGAATCTTTATTTCCTAGGCCTACACGGAGGCGACTAATTAAGGCCCAGCCAGCCCAACCCACGGCACACGGCAATGAGTTCGACCCGGATCATACAACATTTAGGTTTAATCCCTTCCGGATTTTGTAAACTCATTTGGTGGTTCCTGATGTCGCAGAACCTTGGAGGTAATAGAAGCGAGCTTTTAATAAGTTTCAAAAAAAATATTTGAATGGATACATACATACATGCATGTATATATGGTGAATCTACTGATGGCATGTTAATAAAAAGGAGGTTGTTGGGACTAACAAATATTCAGTTGAAAATATTAGCAAGTTGTTATTGACTTCCAACCACTTTCATGTGAGGCATGAGCTATGGGTATAGTATTAGCTAGTGGGTACTTCTATAATAATTTCGTAGATGTAGTACCGTTTCGGTATATCGACATATGGTGCAGGTCTGCTAATACTACTTTTTATCTTTTTATCCAAAAAGATTTCTACTATTTACAGGTGTGGAAAATATAGTAGGTTTAGTTTTTGCTACTCACTAGCTGTGTAATGCCCGTGCGTTGCTACTGGTCTTTACCCACCACTTATCCTCGTCCGCTGCCGCCGCCGGCGCCTCGCTTGACCCATTTGCGCTGTCGGTCCCGCCGCCTCCGACTCCTCCAATGCTCCCCCTGTCAGGAACGTCATCGGTGACATCAACGGCGGCCACGCGCTTACCTCTCAGCCTCGAGTACGAGTAGGACGACAAGGATGACACCTCCCCGCCACCACCGCCGGAGCTTACTCTCAAGGTCATTCCACTGGTGCGCTGTCCCTAAAAGAGAAAAGGAGGTTTCTAGAATTTGTTTTCCTTGCCTCGCTGACCATTTGTTGTGAACATGTTTCTTCGCCTGTGGCACGGCTTGTCTCATCAACACCCTCAATATGCACAAGTGTGTATTGTCTCATCAACACCCTCAGTATGCTAAAATATGGCATACCTACAGGACACTGCCCCCTTGCACAGCAAGTCACGACCCGGCCTGAGGCTGCGGCCGCCGCATGCGGCCACCCACGTCGCCGACAGACGTGTCGGTGGCGATTCGAGCGGCGCACACCGCACCTCCCCTACAAACAACGTAGCCCCCGTTCCCTCACTGACGACTAGGTGGACAGTGGAAAAGTAGCTAACGGCCCTACTATGGGATTACGATGAACATTGTGCAGTGCAACGGTATGATTAGGCGGCGCCCTCGATCCTAGCGATCACGACGGTTTGAGCCCCACAAGAACCGGACGGCGACCACGACGACCCCCTCCCCTGAAGCACTCTTCCCTCTTTTTTTTTTGTCTAGACTGTACAAATGGTGCCTTCCATTGGAATATAAAAGGAAAGGCACCGCACTATTATAGCGGGTGGGGCGGGGGGGGGGGGGGGGGGGGGGAGGGGGGGGGGGGCTCTCCCTCGCTTTTCACACTCGAGCAACCCGAAACTTCTGACACACACACATACACACCGTTCATATCTGGCACAGAGACTTGGAATGCCCTCTTCCTCTCTCGCCCGTTTGTAACCCCTATTGCAAACCCTTAGCGGAGCAACACGAGAAACGAACTGGATGTAGGGTATTATACACTTATATACAACTATGATCATGCCTATGTTTATTCACAAGAGTTTTACCATGTGCTTAATCTAATTCTTTCTTATGAGCATTATCCATGTAGTAATTTCTAGTGCTGCTGCCTTTCAAGTCCCTAACTAAGTTCTGTTATTTTGCAAGTTGTGTTTTTTGATTGGAGAAGTACATAGCTGTCTATTTTGATATGAATATTTTGCAAGTTATGTCTTCCTCGATTTAGCATTCAGATAGATTGACAATTGAAGGACAAGTGTATGGGTCAAACTTGATAAGGATGCAAGCTTGTCCTGAACTTGCAATGCAAACTCTGAAAGTTTTTGTGCTTGTCTCTTTTCTGTTCTGTACAGGTCACCATGGCAGCAGTTTGCAGAGCCCTTGGAACCTCACTGCATGGTCAGTATTGTTTCCTTAACCATAATAATCACCTTTTCCACAACAAGTTGATTGCCTAGTAGATGATGTTATTTCCTAGTTCCTACTAGATTCACCTGTATCACTTCTGTTGGATGGAATATAACTGTCTTGTTTGGAGTTATTTTCGGAATAAGCTAATTTAATTTCTGGTATGTCTCATGCCAAACATTTTAACTTTACGTAAATTATACCATGGGTATAAGCATGGGTTTCAGTACCAAATATTGCGTGCTGATAATATTTTCTGACTTTGGTTTTCAGCTTGAGGACGCACGACGCCTTCCATGATAGACTATATTTTCTTTACGCGTGACTCTATTTTATTTACGCGTGACCAGCCGATCGTCGTAAAAAAATCAATGTAACGCACGACCGGGACTGCTGTTGAACTCAAAGTAACGCACAATCCCTTCCATCGTCCATACGCGCGGCCGACGCCGCCGGCGGTTGGTTCTGCAAGTGTTCACGAGGACAGCGATCGTCGCCCATACACGCGGTCAGCCAGCTCGCTCGATTGTCGTCCATACGCGCGGCCGACGCTGCCGGCGGTTGGTAGACCCACGGGCCATGTACGTGAGCAGTCAGGATTCTTTCTCATGCTACACGTTAGCCCATAGGACTTTTTCTCACGCTATATTGGTCATTTACGTGAGTAATCAAGACTCTTTCTAATGCTGCACATTAGCCACTAGAACTCTTTCTCACGTTATATTTTTTATAAAACACGTGCATGCGGTACGTGCATTTGTGCTAGTCTATACTATAAACACTACGGGAAACTGGGCGTTTGCCGTGTGCCAGGGGCACACGTGCATTTGTGCTAGTCTATACTATAAACACTACGGGAAACTGGGCGTTTGCCGTGTGCCAGGGGCACACAGGAAAGCCATAAAAGCACACGGCAAAGACCTTTGCCGTGTGCTTTAGGCTTTGCCGTGTGCAAAATGACACACGGCAAACCCTATGACGGCAAAGCCTTCTTTGCCGTGTGCCATATCTCGGGCACACGGCAAATGCCCGATCTGGCACACGGCAAAGAGAGACACATGGCAAAGTTTTGATCCCGAAAAAACATAAAATAAAATAGCAAAACATTTTATTTTAATGGGGGAAGGACCCAAACGCAAAATAAAATAGCAAGTCGCGCATTTTTCGCGGAAAAATCGCGCGCTACGCGGCCGGTGGGGTTTGAACCCGCGCCCTCCCCTTCGCGCGTAGCCTCCTCTACCACTGCACCACTCGAGTCTTTGCGTCCATATCCCATTTTGATTCCCCTCATATTAAACTTTTCCGAGTGTAAATTATTTATTTGAGGCCCTAAATGACTTCAAATAAAAAAGTTATGAACTACAAAGTTTCATAACTTTTCAAGATCTACAACTTTCGTTTTGGTCAAAAGTTCATCCGAGGTCATTTATAGAATTTGAATTTTAAAATCTACAACTCTTTGCCGTGTGCCCAGATTAAAAATGTTTGCCGTGTGCCCTGGATCTGGGCACACGACAAAGAGTTGTTTGCCGTGTGCCCTGGATCTGGGCACACGGCAAACATTTTCTACCTAAACAAAAAAATTTAAAAAATATCAAACGGATTCAAAAAATAACCAAATTTGGTTATGAACCAGTCTAAGGTGTATGTAGACTATACAAAATGAGTTTTGTTGTAAAACAAAATTTCAATTGTCACGTTGCTTCAAATCACAACATCTCTTTCACAACTCTTAGGATCTTCTCCCGAGAAGGTTCGGTTTGTAAAGAGGCAATGCGTCAACTTGCTCGAAACCTTCTACATTTTTTACCATAGCCTCTATGTATGAAAACATGACATCACGCCAAAATTTATAATTTTTTGACCTTTTTTGTATTTTATAAAATTTTTAAATGAACCGAGCCCAAATTCGGGCACACGGTAAGCAAACAATATATTCAAAATTTGATTCCATCTAATGGACATGGCATCATATTAGTCTTAAGAATCCGAATAACATTTTTTCAAACATTACATTACATTATTCGAAACACTTACAGTTCACATTTGTCGTATTGGCAAAACTGAAAATAATGATATAAATAATTAAATATAGCAAACAGACCGAAAAACATGCACAAAACTAACATGGAATAATACATGGACAAAGAAGTTAGCAAAAAAATTTTGGAGGCAAAATTCAAATTTTTTGCAGCCTGTTTGCCGTGTGCCTGCATGTGGCACACGGCAAACAAGCCTATTTGCCGTGTGCCAGTTGTTTGCCGTGTGCCACATGTCAGGCACACGGCAAACAGGCTTGTTTGCCGTGTGCCCGCGAGGTGGCACACGGCAAAACCCTTGGCACACGGCAAACACGGGATTTCCCGTAGTGAAAGGACGACGGAATTATCGTTTCGTCCGTCGTCATCTATATCCTACACCGTTAGATTTTATGATGATCGAACGCTCTAGATTAATCTAAAAACCTACACCGTTAGATTTTATGATGATCGAACGCTCTAGATTAATCTAAAAAGTCCATGTTAACTACATCTCATCTTTGAGCCAACGCCGTCGGATTTTATGATGATCGAAAACTCTAGATCGATTAATCTAAAGAGTCCATGTAGACTACATCTTTGAATTAATAATTTTTTAAAACACGTGCCGCAGGCATGTGCCCTTCTGCTAGTAATAGGAAAAGAGTGATGGTTGGTTCAGGGAGGAGCCAGATGTTGTCAGCACTCTTTGCCTAGCCTATCCTATACCTCTATGGATGATGGCTTCCTTCTATGGAGTAGATGAAGTGGGGGCACGTTGTGGAGCCACATCGCTGACAGAGGCACCGGTGGCTACACGTGAAGGCCGAGGCGGGGGTAGGGGGGCAGCGGTAAAGCTGCTCCACGTGGAGGGCTGGAGGAAGACGATGGCCCCCTAGAGGAAGACGAAGCGAGAGGTTGTGAACAGATCAACTGTCTATATGGTAGAATCGAAAATATGAGTTCCTCCTCCAAAATTAGAAATATTGAGCATACAGTGAAGCTTATCACGACTTGAAAATGATAGCCCGATTGGTGCCCATAATTTCATTAGAGAATTCATAACTATGACAAATGTAATGTACTCGTACTAAAGAATAACCAATAGTCGTCCAATCCGTTTACTCAAGAGCGTCCTAATCATTTGTAGTCATTTAGATTAGGCTGGAACCAGATAGCGTTTATTGGCTCCTTGAGACCATACAAGCTGTAGCTACCATTGGAGTACTCTTTCGTGTCCAACGAGTAGAAGATGCACTCTCTAACACCATCGTCGGTCTCAGTAAAGGTCGGCTCATACAACTTGTTGCAGCTGAAGCTTTGTGCCAATGACCACGATGGCCTCAAGGAAACCTGCTTACGGTCCCAGAAGACGGCTCCGTCATCCAGCTCTTCCACCTTGGACCACGCCATCCGCTCCCGATCGAGCTGGAAGATGTCGATGGGATCCTCCACATCCGTGTATCTCAACACGACGACCACCTCACCCTTCCACTCCGCTAGGAACGCGGACAAGCCTTCTTTCCCGGTCGCGAAGCTCTCGGGGATGATAGGCTCTAGCACGTCAAGGACCCTCCACGCCATGGTCTTGGGATCCAATGCTCCGAGCTTGCCATCCCTTGCTAGGCAGTAGAACTCTCCATCGAGGAAGAGAGGGTTGTGAGTGGCCAAGCGGAAACGGACCTCGCAGTCGAAGTCCGTCTGTTGCCCCCAGCTCACTTGCCCAGGTCTCCATGTCCTAACTGTAACGATGTCGTAGTCCTGAAGTGCTTCGACGATCATGACCATGAAGTCATGGGATCCTGGCGTGGAGCAGAAGGAGATGCCTTTGAAGTAGAAGAGGTCGTGCACAGGTGGAAGCGCGACGATTGCGTCGTCACCGCGCTTGAACGGGTTCATCAGGAAGAAGGAATAGTGGCCCCTTGAGACGAGGAGCCATCCGTTCTTGGAGCAGTGCAGCATTAACGACGCTGAGTCGTCTGGCGCCGTGACGCTAGGGACATGCACCCTCAATATGTACTTGTTCTTGGTCACCGGGTCGAAGATGTCGAGGGAGCCGCCACTTGTTGGTTTTGCGGGAGCCACGAGAAGTGGCCATGCCTTGGTGTCCCGGATTGGCGTTGAGATCCCACTCCAGTCCTTACAGACGGAGTTGAGGTGCAAGAAATCCATGAACGATAGCTTGGGAACAACATGCTTTGCCAGCAGGTCGGTAGGCAGGCTGGACCACTGCGGAGGACATTCCGATGTCGTTGGGTCAGGCCGTGAAATGCTCTTCTCCTGTCCATCACCCTGGCTGCCGCCTTGTCTTGGCAATTCAAACTTAAACCTGTAGTAAATCATTCATAGTTAAGCTTAAGAATTGCATGCCTTGTCAACACTCAACAACAAAACAACTAAGCTAACAACGATACTGAATTTCTGATCAATATTAATGTACAAGTAATATCAAACAAAAAAGTGTACCTGCCGTCGCTAGGAATAGACCAGTATGCACTGGTTTCCGGTGCCGGAGTTGTCTCGTCGTCGTCGTACTCGTCACAATCCTCGTCGATCCGCACAAAGGTACACCGTATGGTCATGTCGTCCATCGAGAAGGTGAAAATCCGGACACCGTCGTGGCGGGACCTCAGGACATGGACGGTGTTGGGTTCGGTCCCCGCCTCCGTCGCCGGCGACACCGCGACGCTGTTTCTGCCCACGAAGAGCGTCACGTTCCCGATGCTGTCGACCTGCCTCCACGCGCCTCGCGACGGGTCCCACCGGCACACGTCGACGCCGACCACCTCCTCCGGGAAGCCAAAGAAGTACGGCCGAACAAGGTAGAGGTCGCCGGCGCCGGCGCCGCCGCCGTCGGTCCCGACCAGGTACGGCCGCGTCGGATGGTTACTGGGAAACGGCCCTGGGATCTTGACGCGACGAGCCGCCGGTGCCGGGGCGGCGGTCGCGTCGACGACCACGGAGTAGGAGCCGGTGGTGGTGGCGTAAATCCTCCCTCCATGGCAGGCCACGGCGCCGTCGAAGAAGGCGTAGTCGTCGAACGTGACGTCGAGCCGCGACCACGCGTCGTCGCCCAGGCGGCAGTAGCGGAGGTAGGTCTCGCCGGCGAGTCCCAGCACGACGACGCAGCCCGCCGCCGGCGCCGTCGGGGACGGAGCGGACAGCGCGCAGTTGAAGAGGAAGTCCAGCTGTTTTGGCGGGTCCTCCGGCGGCATCGGAGGGAGGGGTACCACCGCCACAGATTCTTGAGCCGTGGTGAAGAGGGTGGTCAAGAAGCACTCCCTGGTGACCTCGTCGAGCACGAGGAACCAGTTGGTCCCCGTGCACGCGACGCATCGCTTATTCCCTCGCATGGCGTCGATGACGCCCGAGTTTGGGATCTCATGGACGCCGTCGTTGCAGGGGTCGACCAGTGTCGGGTTGCGTCGCCCCTCGACGTCGGAAAACTGGACAGCGTAGGCCGCCGTGGCGCGGAACCCGGGCGGGAAGCAGGAGGAGCCATCTTCCTTCTCTTGATCCTCGTGAAGAACCATTGCTGTGTCTGTGCGTGTATGTTCGTCTTTGGCTCAACTCTCGACCTAGACGGCGAAGCCAACCTTAAATCTGATGCTTATTGGAAAATAAGTAGATTTGTGATGAACGAATCCAACATGAAGAGATCCCGAGTCTTTTTTTTTTAAATAAATAAATATATAGGATCTCAATCTGTTTTCCTCTCGGCCGCCGCGTAATCTGTAGTTTGTACGTGTTTTAGCCGGTTTAAGGTCAATCACCATTTCTAGGCCTACACGGAAGCGACTACCCTGACCTGACCTGAGGATGGGGTGGGGTCAATCAAATCGGGGATCGGAGAGTCGTCTAGCTGTACTCCGCCCTTGTTTAGGCCCTGTTTGGCATAGCTCCACTCCTAAACTCCCTGCTAAAGTTGAGTGGAGCCAGCCAAACACCTCAACTCCACCAACTAGTGGAGCAACCCAACTCTATGGAGTTTATGTAGTTCTAGTTCATTTTGATAGAGTACCTCTTTTGTAACTCCAGCAATCTCTAATATAAACCTAGACATGGAGTTTAGGGGTACTTACCCACCACTGCCACCGGTTACACACAAAACAATTCGTTCTCTTTTATTTGCCATTCCCCGTCGTCCTCCCCACCCGACTCCTAGCTTCCTCACCGCCTGCTGTCAGCGGCCCCGTCGCGGGCGCCGCCCACTCTAGCCACCGCGGCTCATCCCGCACGCCGCCGGCCTGAGCCCTATCCGGCGGTTCCCAACGCGACGACAGGCACCTCGAAGAAGGCAAGCCTGACACCGCTCGTCTGATCGCCGGCATGGAGCCATGGCGCGGCTACCGGCTCCGCGCGCTGCGACCGCGGGCCTGGAAGACGTGCATCCGGGGCGAGGCTTCGGCGGAGGAGCAGCGGCACAGGCCCTCGCCGAATCTCCCTGGAGGCGTAGTGGATTCGGTCGGACCTGCGTCGGATTGGGTGGAGGCAGGCCCTTTTTTTTCTTCGTTTTTTCTCCTCAACACTACCGTTCTTTTCATGGCAAATCCCGGTCTCGTAACATAACATGCTAGCCTCGTCATCTAAACTCATTTGCTTTTTCTTGGTTTTTGCTTGTTTTTGTTGTTTGATGAAACATCAATTTCTTGAAAATATGTACCTGTGATCCGGCCGATGCTACCACCGGCCGGCTTTGTGTAGCTGTGCTTGTGCCCTGCAGTCCGGCTGCCACGGCTCGTACTCCCTCTCCGCCTACAGACGAAGCTCAGGCCGAGAAGGCATTGAGACGAGAATGACGGATAGTGCTGTGGGAACAAGATAAGGATGAAGTGTTTTTTTTTTAAAGAATGGGAACGAGAGACTTACACATGGGACCCGCAATCAGGGGTAACAATGGCAATTCACCTTAAAAATCTTCTTTTCTAGAGTTTGGAGCACTCTGGTAGCCAAACACCCCTCCCAGTCAGCTCTAATTCCACGTGGAGCAGACTTCAGCTAGAGTTTAAGAGTGGAGCTGAAATATATGGAGTTGGAGTGATGCCAAACAAGGCCTTAGTTCCAAAACGAAATCTTTTCACCCATCACATCAAAAGAGAATCTTAAATGCATGGAGTATTAAATGAGACAAAAAAGGTGAAAAGTTACATAGATAGGCTGTAAATCGCGAGACGAATCTTTTTTTTAGACTATCGCGAGACGAATCTAATGAGCCTACTTAATCCATGATTTGCAACAGTAACCATCCACTAATTATGGATTAATTACCCTCTAATTACTATCGTTAGATTCGTTTCGAGATTTCCAGCCAATCCATATAACTTTCCACCTTTTTCATCTACATTTACTACTTATAAATTGGTAAAATCAAAACCCGAAATCTTTTCGATGAAAAAGATTTTGGGAAGTAAACACGGTGTGATAGATTTATTCCGACTTGTCCCTATAAAATGAGCATATGGAAGCCGAGGACTGATGTCATGGATCACTCAATGCTGGCTGGCGGCCACGATCGCGCGTGCGGCCAAAGCATGCAGAGTTTGCCGTGCGGCGCCCGGATGCCGTGGCCAGGCCGAGTGCGCCGGTGAAGGTACGATCAGGTGTATGGCCATCCACCGACGGAATGAGAATGACGAGGCCGGCCGCACCCTACCGTGGACGCGGACGATGCCTGCCCGTCAACCAGCTCCAATCGTTGCTGCTGGCTCCGTTGTCGCAGCCTCAGCTCACTACGGAAAATCCCGTGTTTGCCGTGTGCCACCTCGCTCCGACTCCGACCGTGTGTGCCATGGCGTAGTTCAGGAACGGCGACGCACGTGATGATGAGCATCTGGGCGACGTGCATGCTACAGATCGAGACTAACTTGCCCCGTGGATGACTGGTGTTGACGCTTTTTTGGGCCAACACACGAATGCGCCAGCTCGCGCGGGTCGCGAAAGACCAAATCGGCAGATTGCTGCCAGGGGTGGTCACACCGCCCCTGAAACCTGGTTAGACCGGTATTCTAGGGTTTGGCGTAGATCGGTCGTTCGGGAAGGATAACTACCACACTTACGTGATGGCGGACGGCTAGGTTTACGAGCAAACTAGCAAAGGGATAACCAACGCACTTACGTGGCGAAGAACGACTAGTTTACGAGCAAACTAGCAAAGCCCGTCGAAGCTCACACCCGAGAGGGACCCCGTCAGGGTGTGGACGTCGCCGGACGTGCCCTAGGTCGACCAGCGAGCCTAAGACGCCATCAATGGTTGTGGAGATCACGATGAACAGCAAGAGAGGTTGGAAAAGAGGATAAAAAGTAGATGTATGTGTTTGATTCGATTGGAGTTAGCTCAATCGGCCGTGGCCCTTCATAAATATAGGGTGGGAGGTCTTGCCCCGTAGGAGTCGAAGCTAATACAAATCCCGTGTCTAAATACAACTCCTAACTCGGATTTGGCTATCATAACCCGGTCAAACCGCCCCTGAGACCCGGTTCAACCGCCCCTGGCAGGTGTACATCTTCCCGAGGTCATATCTCCTTCATCCGGACTCCAAATAAGGCGATCCACATATGCATTTCGATCAGCTCGACGAGAGGAAGATGATGGTGCAGTCCAATTCCACTTTTGAGAACTTTATCCAGGCCGGTCTAACCGCCCTATAGACCCGGTCTAACCGCCACACCCAGATTGACAGCAAAATTCACCGGGTGCCAATTTTGGTCGTCAACATATGCCCCCCTATTTCTTGGTGAAGCTTGCTTTGCCAAGAAATATTATTCTGAACCAAAATTGTACAGCAACAATAGCTAACACTAACAAGCCGACCATGCTTTGCTTTTCAAGAATAATAGCATCTATCGGCCACACTATTTGATCATGCTCAATATAATGGCTTCAACATGTTGCTGTTGTTGTTTTGTGAGAAATAAGCCTGAGCATACACATCCTCGGCGGTAGATTCTCATGTTTAGATACATGATACATGACATTCTAGACATTTATGAAGAAAACAATCTAATGACTCATCTAAACAGAAACTGTCGCTACACTTCCATCAATGAGTCACCAAACGCCTCCATATGATTTATGCAAATGGATCAAAGGATCTCTAGCCTGAATAGAGAACCTCATATCCGGCTTTCTTGTTAATCATGAACACTCCAGCCGGCTTGGCCTCATCAAATTCTAAAACTTTAATAGCCAAAGTAGCAGCCATACCGGTCAGATTGGTCTTAATAGCAGTCAGACCGATATGTCCAGGATGTGCATCCTCCTTTAATAATCATCGGCCCTTTTCTTATGAAAAATGTATCTTAGACACTATGGCCTGATGCTCATTATTCCAGAGTGTTAATCCTGAACTTTTATGTCTACATATATGATGCATAATAAAGTTGAGATGATCTTCTAGACATTTATCAACATAACAATCTAATAACTCATTTTCAACATAAACCTTTGCTGCTCTTCCAGCAATGAGCCATCAAATATTTTTGAATATCCTTCACTCATGAATCCCAAAATTACCGGCCTTAATAGAAAAACTTATATTCGGCCTGATAATTGTTTTCAAACACTTCAACCGGCTAAATGTCTCAAAACATACAATTGGGTGAAAATCAACAACACCAATGTTTTGAAACCCTTTGTAAGCCGATTTAGTGTATATGAACATAGTGATGGTAAATTATTCATTTTGTTAATAACTTGCCCCCCGAGCATCAATAAAGTCAAAAGTGATCTCTCATCAGGAAGCAACACTTTAGGATGATAGTAAAAATATCCATCGGCCATATGTGTTGGCAACGACGATAACAAATCATCACCCACTATGAATCCATCCATAAAAGTATGCACAACCGAAATAAGTGTAGAGAAATATATACATGCAGGCACCTATTGCAATTAATCAATATGCATAACCACTTGGTGATAACCCTCCATGATGTAAATATCCATATAGTGTCCAAGATTAAAATTATAGCATGAGGGATAACCAAATGTATCAGTGGATGAATTCCTAGACATAGGCATATATGGCATTTGTAAAGCGAATGGATGATGTAATGACCAATAATTTTGATGATTTGGTGCAAACCTCATATTTGAAGATCGTCTCTTGGACCTTCTCTTCTCTTTCAATTGTGGTGCACCCTTTGCTTGAACATCATCCTTGTCCTGAGTTTGAATGCTTCTTTTCGGAACCCATGCCATGTTCTTTTCTTTTAGCTCTTGGGCACTAAGTTTTTGGAGCTTCTTCTTTTGCCAATTTGATGATCGTGGCAAATCTCTTGGTTGTGCTTAAGTTTTGGACAGCAGCATCTCCTTCTTGATTTTTGGCTCCTTCAACTTCTTTTGTTCAGATTTGGCATTAGAAACATCAACAACTGAATTTTTCTTTTCTTTGCCATCAATAGCCGAAGTCTCTAAGACATCAATAAGCTTTTTACTAATTGAATTCAGATCTGAACCTGCATCTTTGCGCCCATGTCTTTTGACTCTATAAACTTGCTTGACAACCTTTTTCTTCTCAAGAACTTTAGACTGATTCTTTAGTTCAAAACGGTCATTAACAATATGTGGCTGCCTAGCATAGATTGGTTTTCTCGGAGCTGCATACTCCACATAATATGGCTGAAAATACGAAGGAGCATGTCTCCATAAATCATTCCATCCACATGGTGAGTAAGGATGTACATTATCTTTATGTAAACCATATGGCATTGGCATCGGTGGCCTAGAAGGAGAATATGGCGCTGCTGAATATGACTCCTTCTTTTGCCGACTCCAATTTCTAGAATTATGCTTAGGAAATATTTTTGCTGATTTAACATTATTTGACCGACTAGCATGCTTCACTTCCTTATCCTTTAGATATTTAGCCAGAAGTTCATTGAATGTGATCTTCGGCTTTTGGCCTTTGTGCTTAAGACGGTCTTTGTCTTCATTTGCCTCAGAATGTCTTGATTTTGATATTTTTGGAATCTTCAGACCAGGACCGGTCTGACCGGTATGTGAGACCGGTCTAACCTCTTTTTGAAAACCGGTTGGACCTGTTTTGGAAACCGGTCCGACCTCTATCCTGAGCACAGCAGGAGCAACAGGTTTTTGGTCTGACTGGGGAAGAAATTGCATGCCCCCCAGTGACTTCTGGAATTTTGAGAAGCTCATCGTCCTTAGCATCATCTTCAATTTGCAATTCATGGACGACGTCATTATTGTGACGCCCTCAAAATTAATAAGGATTATTTAATTAATTATTAGATTAATTATTAGACTATTATTGGTTAGAATAGAAATTTCTAGGAATAATAGAATATAAAATGATAATAGAAAATAAAATAAAGTTCTATAACTTGGGTGCTTTATAAGGATTGAAATAGCATCGGAAGCCCTAGGTTTAAATTAAAGAAGTTGATTCAAAAATTGAATTCAAGAACCCTTTCAAAACCCTTTAGAAAAATAAGATAAAGAAATCCTTAGATGATGGGCCGACCAGCCGTGGCCCAAACTCCCTAAAGTCTGCTTTAGCCCCCCAACTCCCTCCCCCGGCTCGCTTCCGCGCGGCCCAGCCCGGCGTCTCTCCCCCTCTCAGCCTCTCCCCGCGAAGTCCATCCCACGCCCCTCAACTCTCAGCCCAGCCACTTCCCCTCCTCCTTCTTCCTCCTCTCTCTTCTCCGGTTCCTCCCCCCTCTCTCATTTCTCCGGCGCCGCGCCACCGCGCGCCCATCCCGCCACCGCAGCGCTCTCAGCCTGCGTGGCGCCCCAAAACCAACGCCACGCCACCCCTGCTGCTCCCTGCGTGCGTCAGAAGGGCCATCCCGGCACGGGAGCCCCCTTCTCCCCCATCTCGCAGCGGCCGTGCCCCGCCGTCGCCACTCGATCCCCCTCCTCTGGCTGGGATAAGCCAGACAAAGGCGCGCGGGACGCGTGTAAGTACCACGCGAGGCCACCGCACATGAAGTGCGGCGCCGACACCCCCTTCCCAGCCATCCGCACGAACGCCCGCGGCAGCACGCGTCGCACGCCGGCGAGCTTGCCGCGCCGCGTGTCGCCGCCCCGCTGCCCCGGTGAGCCCCCAGGGAGCACCGCTAGGCTATAAATAGCCCTGCGTGCGCCCCGGATGGAGCTCACCCTCACCACAACCCACCTCACAAGCTCCACGGCCACGCCTCCACCGCGAGCGCAAGAGCGCCGCCGCACTTCTCCGGCAATCCCGCCGCTGCCAAGCCCCTGGACGCCCTTCCGGCCATCGCGGCGCCACCCAGAGGCCCTGTAGCGCCCAAGGCACGAAGCGACGTACCCCAGGGAGCGCTCGTGCAGTGGAGGTGCACCGCCCGAGCACCGCCGCCTTGGTCCGCGACCGCCGCCGCACGCCGGAACGCTACCCCGGCCATCTCTCGCCCCAGCCGCATCGTTGTAAGCACCCTGCCCCTGCCACCGCCCTTTCCCCGCTCTCTTCCTCCCCTCTCCAATGCCTAACCGAGCCACGGCCGGTTGCCGTGCGCGCCGCCGTGCCCCGGCGAGCCGCCGGCCGGCCCTGGCACCCTTTCTCCGCACCTTCGCACACCAGCGCGCTCCACACCACCCGGGGATGTGCTCCAGCTCTGACCAAAGCCCCGGAAACTCCTCACCCCGCTTTCCCCTTTCGCACCGCCCGCCGCCTGAATTCCGGCGAGCCTGCACCGCCACACTAAGCCCCCAACCCTCGACGAGAACATCCTCGTCGTATCCGCCGTGTTTCCCTGAGCTCGTAGGTGCTTCCGCCACCGCGGGAGTCGCCCCGTAGCGGCCGGCGGCGAGAGCTCCGGCTAGCTTCCCCTGCCGCCCCTCAGCGCTGCCGTGAAGTGCGGCAGCCGCGCTGGCGCCCGCGTGGCAGCCACGCCAGCGCGGGCCCGCCTGCCAGCCACCCGCGCACCACACGCCAGCCGCCACCTCCCCCTCCCCGCCTTGCGTGCGCCCGGTCCAGTGGACCGCAGACTCACGGGCCGCGTGGTCCACGCGCCCACGCTGCTGGTCCACAGCACAGTGGAGCGCGGGCTGGCGCTAGTGCTGGCGTCAGCCGGCCCCACTTGCCAGCCACACAAACACAGGGAAAATGCTAGGTACACCCGGCTTAGTGCGCCCAAGAAGTTATTTCTCCACCTTAGAAATTCCCAAAAATTCCCAGAAAATACCTAAAAATATTAGGAAAAATAATAAGCTATTTAGTACTATCCAAATTATTTACACCCATTTCTAGGGCTTAGAATTAAGAGGATTCTTTTTCAGCCTATAGAAAGACTCCGTTAGTACCCCAGTTTATGCCCAATCCAAAATAGAACCCCGTAAATAGCCAATAAATTCCTAAAATTGTTAGAATATATTCTAAGGTTTTTATAAGATTAGATTCCCTAGAAACCATTCTTAAGCCTAGAGGTGATTTATTGCCTTCCACCGACAGCTCCCAAACCCCGCCTAAACCCCGGGAAACCCGAACCCTTTCAAAATACCAGCTCTAACCCCACGATTAACTTAGAAACCACCCCTATAACTATTCTACCCAACCCCTCTTCCCACAAGTAATTCATTCGCTGTGATGATTGATTAGTCATGTATTGGTATTTGTATAGATACTCCGCCAGGAAACCTCAGCCCGGCGGAGACTACCACCGCATCAGGCAAGTCTTAGCAATTTCCTTGCTCATGACAATCAATTGCATTAACATGCTCTACTCCTCGCTAAATATCTGTAGTTGCATTGAGAATTAGCCACTCAGATACCCCCAACTACTAAGGCACTACCCAGTGCCAGAAACCCTGGTTGCGAGAGGCACCAAGGGGGAAGAAGATGCGAGGTAGGGTGGATAGTCTCGGAGGAACTCCTATCCAGAGGCCTACCTTGGTCGCTTAAGGACCGGTTCTTGGGAAAGTCTTTCCAACGCCATGTACGGCTATACGGGCCAAAAAGGACATAGCCTTCGGGAATGCCCTGTAATGTGAGGCCTCGACTCACACTCCACCAGCTACCTCTGGCAAAGCTACCCCAGCTGTCTTTTTTTGTTTTTGGCCCCTTTTGTGAAAGATTTTCACAAATGGACCCCCTGCAGAAAGATTGTCAAAAATGGACCCTGAGCTCGGCGCCAGAGAACATGGCGCCGAGGTCACATTCGTCGGCGCCGGAACAGCTGGCGCCGAGGTCGACGCCCCTCTCGATGACCTGGATTTGACGTGGCAGGTAGCTCGGCGCCAGGGATTGCGGCGCCGAGCTCGGCGCCGCAGATCTTGGCGCCGAGCTCGGCGCCGTAGATCTTGGCGCCGAGCTCTCTGCTTTGAATCGTGTACCGGCCCGCCGACAGATCACAGAACGCTGAAGACTAGACGCCGCCGCCGCCGCCGACCCCGCCATCCCGGCCGCCGCCGCGGCAACCCGCCCGCCGCCGCCCCGTCCACTCCGGCCGGCGGCAGCCCGGCCGCCGCCTACCCCGCCGTCCCCGCCCGCCGCCTACAGCGCCACCCCGGCCGCCGCCACCCCGCCCGCCGTTGCCATCCCGGCCGCCGCCGCGGCAACCCGCCCGCCGCCCGCCCCGTCCACTCCGGCCGGCGGCAGCCCGGCCGCCGCCTGTCCCCGCCGTCCCCGCCCGCCGCCTACCCCGCCACCCCGGCCGCCGCCTACCTCGCCACCCCGGCCGCCGCCACCCCGCCCGCGGCCGACCCCGCCGTCCTCGGCCGTCGACGCCCGCCACCGGCCGCGGGGTGGGCTGCGCCGGCGTCGCCAGGGGGTGGGCTGCGCCGCCGTCGGCACCGCTGGCCACCCCGCCCCCCACGCCGGGTTGCAGTCCCTTCCCTGCAAATCAAGGTAAAAATTAGTTTCCTCTTGCACAAAAACTTAGTTAGTAGTAGTTTTTCATGTAGTTAGATACTAGTAGTTTGAAATTAGTAGTTTGTTAGTATTAGTTAGATATTAGTAGTTATCAACATATATGTAGCTACATAGTTAGATAGTTAGTTAGTACTATTAGTTTGATAATACTAGTTAGATAGTAGCATTTACATAGTTAGATAGTTAGCTTGATAAAAGTAGCTTGACATATATATATGTAGGTTATATTAGATATACTTAGTTAATTATTAGCAGTAGCACATATATGTATTATGACTAAACCAAATATATTGCTATGTAAATTTAGATGGACAATGTAGTCACTATTTATCATGGAGGTACTGTGGAAAGAGATCAAAACTATGGATATGTTGAGTTCGTTGGGATGCATAGCGTGCCTGTGCTATTCGATGATAGACCAAGCTTTCATGAGTTGCTTGTTAGGGCTTGTCAGGAGTTAAATTGGCATGGAAATCATGATGACATTATAGTTGAGGGTGTACTTCATCTAGGTGCTCCACCCAATATTCTTAGGCGACTAATTCGAATTGGGAGTCAGAATCAATGGGATAATTTTGTCAGATCTGCAATGAAGAGTCAGTTGCAATGTTTGGATATTCTTGTTCGGTTTCCGGTTTCAATTTCTCCCAACCGCCGCCCTCCTAAGCGCCCGGTTCCTGTTGTACATGTTCGTGATGCCGGATCCGCTCCAAATGAGGTCCATATTGCTATGCCAGTTCCAGATATAGTTGCACCTCCTGCTCATGATGTCCCTTCATCACAGAATGAGTGTATTCCGTTGTCACAACATGTGGCGGTCCATTTGACACAAAACCCTCCTTGTAAGTATTGCATCCACCTCATTTTTTCACTTGTCCTTGTCAATCCTTCTGTTTTGTCCTAGTAAAATCATCCTTGTCTCATTCATTCCTTGTCTTTGTTTTTGTGTTTCAGCATGCATTCCTGACAATGTTGGTGGTCATTTGGATGAAGGTTTTCGGGCTTCGAATAGTGTGGAAGTTGATTTCCAGTTATTGAATGATGATGAGACATTTGAGCCTAAAGCATTGAATGAAGAGGATCCTTATGATGTAGCAAGGGCAATTGATTCTGATGATGACCGTGAAGTGGGTGCGCTTTCAGATAGTGATTTAGAGATGATGAGGCGTATTTTTCCTGCCCGTGACCTAAGGGTCCATGAATTCAGCGATGTTGGACTTTCTGATCAGGCATATGCACAAGGACGAGATGATGATCTTCTAGACGCTCCCGAGACTAGTTGGTCAATGACAATTGAAAAGGGTCAAGTATTCAAGGACCTCCCTGCCTTGAAGCGTTGGTTGCAGCATTATGCAGTGATACGCAAAAGGCCGTATAAGGTCCTCCATTCTTATGCGGAGCGGCGATACACAATTGTGTGCGACAAGGATCTTTGTCCATGGAGGGTTTGTGCAAGGAAACAAAAGGACACCGGCAATTGGAAAATTACTAAAGTTGTAAGTCCACACACTTGTGCTGCTGTAGAGCTCATAACGAAGCATCGACAGTTGACATCTACTTTAATAGCGAAGCGTTTGATGGGAGTATTGAGGCAAGAGCCGAACATGAAGGTGAAGACAATCATCGAAACAGTTAAGTTGGCATATGATGGTTTTCAGATTTCCTATGGTAAGGCTTGGAGGGCAAAGCAGCGGGCGTGGAAGATGATATATGGGAATTGGGAGGATGGGTTTGAGATGTTGCCAGCTCTTTTTAATGCCATAAAGGCGGTGAATCCGGGAATGCATTATGAGTACATGGCAAAGCCAAATGAAATGATTGGTAACCGTCACATATTCTTCCGTGCTTTCTGGTGCTTCCCTCAGTCCAAAGAGGCATTTATGCACTGTCGTCCAGTGTTCTCGATTGACGGTACTTTTCTTCTTGGCAAGTACAAAGGCATACTTCTTGTAGCCATAGCAGTGGATGCAAACAACATGCTTGTACCGTTGGCATTTGCTTTGGTTGAGACGGAGAACAAAGATAGTTGGGGATGGTTCTTGAGGCTAGTCCGTATACATGTGGTTGGGCCTGGTAGGGAGGTTGGTGTTATATCTGATCGTCACCAGGGCATTCTTAGTGCAGTGCAAGAGCATATTGATGGCTTTGCACCCTTGCATCATCGATGGTGTACCCGGCACCTTGCAGAGAATCTTCTCCGTAAGGATAATGTGAAGGATAACTTTCCGCGGTTCGAGGCCGCTTGTCGTCAACGTGAGGACAAGTATTTTCGTTTGAAGTTGGAGGAGGTAAAAACAGCATCAAATGCCTTGGGTAGGCAGTGGTTGGCAGGATTGATGGGAGATTTGGAAAAATGGACTAGGGCTCATGATACGGGTGGATGGAGGTATGAATTTCAATGCAGCAACATGGCAGAGTCATTCAATAAATTGTTGCTGGGTATACGTGGAATGCCCGTGAATGGCATTGTGTCATTCACATTCTACAGGCTTGTATTTTGGTTCAATAAAAGACACGCCGACGCAGTAGTAGCCTTGCAGGAGGCACGGGTGAGATGGCCTGCAAGGCCAAAATACCACCTAGATCAGGCAAAGGAACGGGCTACCACACATGAAGTTGAATTTTTTGACAATGCCACCGGTAAATATGAGGTCATACAAAGGGGTGGTACAACATCAGACGGCGAGCCAAGAGAGCCTAGGAGGCATGTGGTTGTCCTTCAAGATTTTACATGCACTTGTGGAGGTCCAAGGCAATACCACTTTCCATGTTCTCATATGGTGGCTGCAGCCAGGCACCGCAACTATGACATTGAGAGCACAATACCTGCTGTATTCAGTGTTGATAACCTTGTGCGCACATGGAGTCCCCGATTCGTGCCATTTCGGGACCCTGGAGAGTGGCCTCCATACGATGGGCCGAGGTACATTGCCGATCCGAGTTGCAAGTGGGACAAACCTGGATCCCGCAAGAGATCAAGGCATAGGATGGTCATGGATCAGGTTTCGGGTAAAACTAGAAGGCGAACAAGAACTCCATTTCTTACTGACCCTGATGGCAATGTGGAAAGTGCGGTAGACTTGGCCACAATTCACGCACCTGCCATTGGCAGATTAGTGAGGTGAAAAAAATTATGTTTATAACAGTTTGAATTAAATTTCGTTTGAATTTGTTGTAATTACCTTTTTTCTACTACATTATACTGACTTGTTTTATTTTGCAGGATGGCGCAATTCCACCTTCTGGATCCGGTGTACGAGGAGACCCACAGAGGCCGTCGGATAGCCGGAGGGGAGGTAATTCCTATTGCCTCAAACATTGTTTGAACTAGTACTTTTTGAGTTATGTATTTCTATGCCATCTCTTTCCGAAAATTGGCAGAATCTGTCATTTTTGACAGTTTGTGGCAAATGAATTTTTTGAGGGCCATAACTTGCGATCTGGGCCGACCACATTATAAGAAACTTGTTTGCAACTATGCTATGCATGTCATATCCAAATTTCACCACAATTCGACTTGTAGTTTTTGAGTTATGAATTTCTAAGTCTAGCAGTTCCGAAAATTGGCAGAATCTGTCATTTTTGACAGTTTGTGGCATATGAATTTTTTGAGGGCCATAACTTGCGATCTGGGCCGACCACATTATAAGAAACTTGTTTGCAACTATGCTATGCATGTCATATCCAAATTTCACCACAATTCAACTTGTAGTTTTTGAGTTATGGATTTTTTTGTCTAGCAGTTCCGAAAATTGGCAGAATCTGTCATTTTTGACAGTTTGTGGCAAATGAATTTTTTGAGGGCCATAACTTGCGATCTGGGCCGACCACATTATAAGAAACTTGTTTGCAACTATGCTATGCATGTCATATCCAAATTTCACCACAATTCGACTTGTAGTTTTTGAGTTATGGATTTCTAAGTCTAGCAGTTCCGAAAATTGGCAGAATCTGTCATTTTTGACAGTTTGTGGCAAATGAATTTTTTGAGGGCCTTAACTTGCGATCTGGGCCGACCACATTATAAGAAACTTGTTTGCAACTATGCTATGCATGTCATATCCAAATTTCACCACAATTCAACTTGTAGTTTTTGAGTTATGGATTTTTTTGTCTAGCAGTTCCGAAAATTGGCAGAATCTGTCATTTTTGACAGTTTGTGGCAAATGAATTTTTTGAGGGCCATAACTTGCGATCTGGGCCGACCACATTATAAGAAACTTGTTTGCAACTATGCTATGCATGTCATATCCAAATTTCACCACAAGAGCAGGCAGCATCCTCGGCAAGAGCTAGGTGGCAACGGATGATGCACGAGGATCAGAAGGAGGAGAAGCGCAAGAAAGACCAGGAGGAGATTCGGAAGAGGATGGAGGAGATCGAGCGTCAAGAGGCCCAAGAACGTGAAGCTGATCGCGAGAGAAAGAGGGAGAGGGCACGTCGAGCAAAAGCAGCGGGCCCTGAAGCTATTAGGAAGGGGAAATATCCCCGTTGTACCCAGTGAAGAGCCAAGTCTTCACACCCGGCGATTTACATTCACCTAAGGCATGCTAGGATTAGCACACAATTATAAGTGTACTATAGATGCCATTCACCTATCCTCTTTGTCATTTCATTATGATGCAATGCATCTATGTATTCAAGCCGGGTTACGCAATTCATGTTTTAAAAATGGTTAGGCAAATTCAAATGTTACTAATATTGTTGTAGCATGAAACAACAGGGGGAGGTGCAAAAAACAAAGCGAAAAAGAAAATAAATGACCCACAACTATCACTAGATATTTCAGTTCAAACTTTAAAGATGATATGACATTTCACTGAAAAGCATACAGACTTTCTGAAAAGCCTACACATTTCGAACTAGCCTTTGCAGTATGCATGCAACTAGCCTTTTCAGATCTGTCGTCTACCTAGACTTTTCAGCGAGCATCTAACTAGGTGCCTCAGGCATCTATCTAGCCTTTTCAGATCCACAATCATGACTTCCTTGCCTTATCCTACGGGACGGCTCAAAAAAATAATATTCAAAAAACATATTAGTTCTATAAAACATACATCCTTCCCCTCAACCACAACACAACCTACATTTCCACTTCTTCTCCAAACGATGTCCTCATGGAAGGAAGACCGAAAGGGCATTCCACCATGGAATGAACGACCAAAGTGCTACTGTGGGTACCGTGCCTGGTTGCAAGTATGTGATGATCCTTCAAAGAGGCAGCAGTATGGGTGTAGGTATTTCAAGTGTCCGGACATTGATGATGATTTCAAGGTACGCCATTGATTCATCTCTTCAATCTATACTTAGAGAGAAACGGCGTACATCTAACCCCATGTATTTCATTAAGGCTTGCACATTCATACAATGGGTCGACACTGGCCCTGTTCCTCGTCCGGTCTCACCAACTCAGGTTGAGCACAAAGGGCAATACAACGTGAGACAGGCGGATGCTCGAGAAGCCAAGCGTCTTGCGCGTGAGGAGCAAGAGCGAAGGATCCGCCACCAACAGATCCGTATGAAGGGCAAGGAGGATCAACTTCAGAGGCGCCATGAGGAGTTAGCTGCCAGAGAAGAGGCACTGAAACAACAAGAAGAACAATTTCAAGCTCGTCAAGCACAACTCCTCAAACAAGAAGAGGGACTGAACACCAAGAAGAGACAAGATGGGGAGGGCTCATCCAAGCAAGGCAGGAAGGAAAAATTCACCCGCTACACCCAGTAGACCTTCAGTTCTACTTTGTACCGATTTCAATTACCTAAGGCATGTTAGGGTTAGTTCAAGACCTAGTTACCATTGTGTGGTAAAGGTTTTCACATGCCACTTTGTCTCTGTTCTCCATTTCAATTAACTAAGAAATGTTGTTAGTTAACATCCTGATTTTAATGTGATATGCAAATCTATATTTTTATCCTCGAAATAGACAGATGTTTTGCGACTTTGATCCATGAATAAAGGGAAACGGTGGAGGAAATTAAAAATCGAAGATCGGCGCCAGGGTCTGTGGCGCCGACCTCGGCGCCATGGTCTTTGGCGCCAACCTCGGCGCCACGAGCTATGGCGCCGAGCTATCAGCCACGTCACCTCCAGCTCATCGCCTGAGTTGTGGACCTCGGCGCCAGCTGTTCCGGCGCCGACGAATGTGACCTCGGCGCCATGGTCTCTGGCGCCGAGCTCAGGGTCCATTTTTGACAATCTTTCTGCAGGGGGTCCATTTGTGAAAATCTTTCACAAAAGGGGCCAAAAACAAAAAAAGACGGGCTACCCCAGGGGCCACGGTGGGCAACGGAAATGCTGGAGACAGCCCCAGACAGAGGGCTGGGACTGGTCGGCACGGGTCGCATGTGACAGGGCTGGTAGGGCCCACGGGCGATGCATGCCCTAATTAATATGATGCATCCATACCCGGGTTAGTGTCCTCGTGTGGACGTTTATGCGGTCCCTGTTTAGACCCAGTAGCATCCGTGTGTAGACCCAGATGGAAGCTGTCCAGAGATGGACGCCAGTGGATACGAGTCCCGTAGGGTGGCCCCGCCGTTGGCCACGGGAGGGTCGCCTGACCGTATAGTTTCAAGAGTACAAACCTCTACAGAGTTACTCAATCTATCGATAGCCGTGGCTCTCGGTTATGAGCCCGTCTGGTTAAAGCTCCCACATATTAGCCAAGAATAACCCATAGGAGTGACGATCATGAGATGACGGTGATTGCGGGATCGACAAAAGGATTCGGGCCAGAATCACCAGGGGGACTGGTAGGGAGATTCTTGCCCCTCCAGGACCCAACACCGATTTATTAATCACTTGTCAACTAATAATGCATGTTCATACCTTCGATTGTTATGTACTTGCTGAGTGCGGTGGTACTCAGACTTGCTTGTGAAATCTTGCAGCTCCATCGGAAGGCTTCCCTCCCTTCACCGGCCCTGCAAGTCATCAGGTCCTAGTTCCGATCTTTACTTTTCAATTCTGGTTAGTCGTTGCCAACTCTTATGTAATTAATGTTTTTCCTTTACCAGGGAATGACATTATTTCATGCTAGGTGGGCCCTGCCGGGTGGCGGGGCCCATAGGGTTGGTATCAGAGCCGTGTTAAGCCGTAAAATACATTTTAACTCCTACTTTAAACACCCTGAGGGCTAGAGTACACGAACAAGTAGAACTAATCTTCTTCCCACCCGAATATGACCCTCTTCTATCCTCCTTTGCAAAGGAAGGGAACTCTCTAACCTTCCTTTCTACACTACAGGTAGATGGCAGAGGATCAACGTTGGGACAGCTGGGACAACTGGGTTGACGAAGAAGGTTGGACGCACGGGCATTATATCACGAAGCATGGATTCCCCCGAATCTTGTGGGATACTCTGCAGAGATTGGGATACAGACAATACCCAGAGTATTCGGGGAAAGAAACTAAAAGAAATGGAGTGAGAAGTTACGAGATGTACCTCCGAATGCCCGGCATACAATCACATCCAGAATGGGTACCTTGGGTAGAACAAGCCGAGGGAACCGAATTCTCTGATACTCTTCAAATTATAGCCTTTTGAACCCTCACCAAGATCCTCTCCCGGCATGTAACCGAAACCGAAAATACCCCAGCCAAATACCTTCCAGTGCTAGACCTAACAGATCACCGCTGGCTACAACGAATCGAACACCTGCAGCTTGTCCAACCCACAGAGCTCCATCACGTTCTAGCCACCACAACCCAATACGCAGTCTCCCTGTATAATCTCCATACTCAGAAAGAAATGGATGCCCAAACCTGTCGCCAAGAAGCAGAAGAGGCACGTCATCGAGAAAGAAGTGCCCGATTTCGATTGATGAAGACCAAAGATCAAGATGATCTATCGGAATATCAAACCGAAACCGCACTGAGGAATATGACCTCTACAATAGATGAGCTTCAACTCACCATTGATAATCTTACCAAGACTTTAGCTCAGCGACAGGAGGAGATTGAAGCACTCACTGAAGCATTAAACCAGGCTCAGCATGATGCTCAGAACCAGCAAAACCTGATCAAAAAAGAAGAAGTAGAAATAATTGATGAAGAAGAATTTTCAGAAGAGGAACCCACGGAAGAGGAAGTATCGGGATTAGACTCTACTTCCACCATCCCCTCCGCTCATTCCCCACTACGTTTTGAATCTGCAGGAGAAAATTCTGATAACCGATCCCCCAACCCCGAAACACACGACCAAGCCGTTACCTCTAAGCCTCACCCAAATCTAGGAAAAACCTACCTAGTAGTGGGACCACGGGACAAGATGTTGGAAGTTCTCCATCGGCATGGATTGACAGAAGAGGATGTGGACCCTTCTCGCCTGGGATCGCCTCCCCCATAGCTTCGGGGACAATACTCAGTATACGCGAGTGGATCGCTAGGATAGTTAAAAGAGTAAAATAAAAAGGAAACGAGTTGGAATATGTACTCATGTACAGGGAATAAGAGTTGTAAAATAGCCTGTGTAGTAAAGGATGTTCCAAATCATACAGCCTGTTTGAATAAAGGAATGTTTATGCAGGAAAGATGGACCGCTGGAATGAAGTTCGGTTCTGTGGTGACCACCACCAGGGGTTTCCAGCTTTGCTACGCCAATGTCTTCAGGATCTTCGATTTGATTCGCAGCATACCCAGTTCTATGGAAGTATGTATGGGCTAAATCATGAACAAGGAACTATCATGATTACCCTTACCGTACCGGCTGCACCCGAAAATCCAGATCGTCACCCCACCAATGTAATGGTAGTGGAGAACTCGCTTGATCTAGCCGTACAATCAGCCGCCTAGAAAATGCTATGTCAACTGCACACCGAAAACCCTGACCGCTTTGCAGATTCTCCATACCGATTACTGCCAAGAATGCTACATGGGCAAGGACCTGAAAACATAACACGGATAGCTGAGGAAATGGAGGAAGCGCCCGGCAATGAAAATGACTCATGCTGTAGAGTCAGAGGACAATATGTCATAGCCCAACACAAGCATATCCTGGCCCTAGAAGGACAGCGAAGAGGTTATAACCTGCAACTTGAGACTAGTGCCAGGGTTCTAAAGGAACTAAGAGAAGATATTGGAAAAGGAGAATTTAGGCAAATGGTATTGAAAGGACAAACCGAGACTTATGAGAGAATGCTGGAACATCAGGGAGAACGAGGTCGTCGCTACCAGCAAGAGCGAGACAGCCTAAGTGAGAGATTACAAGCTTTGCATACGGAATACAAGCAGCTACAAAACTCTTTCCATGAGCAAATTGGTGCCCTGCAAAGTCAGGTAGAATCTCTAACCAAAACCGACACCGGAAATCAAGCCGAACGAAATAAGGAACTAAGATATCGCCTAGGTCACCAGCGTAGCCATCTGGCAGACAACCAAATCCATCTCACCACCTTAACCCAAAAGGTGATATATCTCCAAGATAAAGTAAGAAGAATGAAGATGGGATGGCAACAGTCAGATACCGGAAGGCTTCAAGAGATAGAGCAAATGCTCTACCAAGTGCCTATGAAGTCCAGGAAAGAGATTAAGCCAACTACTTACGAAATTCCTACCACCACCTTGGTCTTGGGAGCATGCAATAATGAGGTTCACCCTGCACCTCCTCTGACAACGGAAGCAAAAATGGCAGCTACCATTGCCATTCGAATGATTCCAGGATTTAAGACTTCATCCGAAAAAGACCGGATCATCCAAGAGATCTACCGCGACCCAGCTGAAGAAGAATACTTGGGGGAAAGAGCCGAGACTTCCGAAGAAGAGGACCCGCTGCCGGATGAAGACATCTTTTACTCCGTCTAGGGTAATATACGAAATAATATGTAAAAATGTAAATAGGAAATACGAACTCAAGAACGCTAGAATAATGTACAGGCCTGGGTATATCCCGGATGTATATACCGTCGGCTAGCAACCTGTGTGGAAGCAAATTGTTTAAAATGTAAAAATTTCCTTCAATAAAAGTTGTGTGATGCTTGAGCTAAGGACCAACCCCATACAAATAAATCCACCCCTCGATGCCCATTGGAACCTTTGTTCTCCAATTCATATTTACCTTTCAAACATATATACCCTATACCAGTTACTTAAGTGGGGTAGACTTAACCCCAAAACCATCAAAAAAAAAACCTTTGACCACCCCCCAAAATATTTCCTAAACCCACACCAAACCCTATCCAACTCAGTCCAAAGAAAAATAACCACCGACTACTTACAGAAACACTTCTCAAAGTTTCCAAAAGAATCACCATGCGAAAACAAAAATGAGAAGTGATTTTCCTAAAAGTACCTCGCCCAAAAAAAACCCTACCTCTAACCAATAGCCATCCTCCAATCTCGAGGACAAGATTTCTTTAAGTGGGGTAGATCTGTGACGCCCTCAAAATTAATAAGGATTATTTAATTAATTATTAGATTAATTATTAGACTATTATAGGTTAGAATAGAAATTTCTAGGAATAATAGAATATAAAATGATAATAGAAAAATAAAATAAAGTTCCGTAACTTGGGTGCTTTATAAGGATTAAATAGCATCGGAAGCCCTAGGTTTAAATTAAAAGAAGTTGATTCAAAAATTGAATTCAAGAACCCTTTCAAAACCCTTTAGAAAAATAAGAAAAAGAAATCCTTCGATGATGGGCCGGCCAGCCGTGGCCCAAACTCCCTAAAGTCTGCTTTAGGCCCCCCAACTCCCTCCCCCGGCTCGCTTCCGCGCGGCCCAGCCCGGCGTCACTCCCCCTCTCAGCCTCTCCCCGCGAAGTCCATCCCACGCGCCTCAACTCTCAACCCAGCCCACTTCCCCTCCTCCTTCTTCCTCCTCTCTCTTCTCCGGTTCCTCCCCCTCTCTCATTTCTCCGGCGCCGCGCCACCGCGCGCCCATCCCGCCACCGCAGCGCACTCAGCCCGCGTGGCGCCCCAAAACCAATGCCACGCCACCCCTGCTGCTCCCTGCGTGCGTTAGAAGGGCCATCCCGGCACGGGAGCCCCCTTCTCCCCCATCTCGCAGCGGCCGTGCCCCGCCGTCGCCGCTCGATCCCCCTCCTTCGGCCGGGATAAGCCAGACAAAGGCACGCGGGATGCGTGTAAGTACCACGCGAGGCCACCGCACATGAAGTGCGGCGCCGACACCCCCTTCCCGGCCATCCGCACGAACGCCCGCGGCAGCACGCGTCGCACGCCGGCGAGCTTGCCGCGCCGCGTGTCGCCGCCCCGCTGCCCCGGTGAGCCCCCAGGGAGCACCGCTAGGCTATAAATAGCCCTGCGTGCGCCCCGGATGGAGCTCACCCTCACCACAACCCACCTCACAAGCTCCAAGGCCATGCCACCACCGCGAGCGCAAGAGCGCCGCCGCACTACTCCGGCAATCCCGCCGCCGCCAAGCCCCTGGACGCCCTTCCGGCCATCGCGGCGCCACCCAGAGGCCCCGTAGCGCCCAAGGCACGAAGCGGCGTACCCCAGGGAGCGCTCGTGCAGTGGAGGAGCACCGCCCGAGCACCGCCGCCTTGGTCCGTGATCGCCGCCGCACGCCGGAACGCTACCCCAGCCATCTCTCGCCCCAGCCGCATCGTGGTAAGCACCCTGCCCCTGCCACCGCCCTTTCCCCGCTCTCTTCCTGCCCTCTCCAATGCATAACCGAGCCACGGCCGGTTGCCGTGCGCGCCGCCATGCCCCGGCGAGCCGCCGGCCAGCCTTGGCACCCTTTCTCCGCACCTTCGCACACCAGCGCGCTGCACACCACCCGGGGATGTGCTCCAGCTTTGACCAAAGCCCCGGAAACTCCTCACCCCGCTTTCCCCTTTCGCACCGCCCGCCGCCTGAACTCCGGCGAACCCGCACCGCTACACTAAGCCCCCAACCCTCGACGAGAACATCCTCGTCGTATCTGCCGTGTTTCCCTGAGCTCGTAGGTGCTTCCGCCGCCGCGGGAGTCGCCCCGTAGCGGCAGGCGGCGAGAGCTCCGGCGAGCTTCCCCTGCCGCCCCTCAGCGCCGTCGTGAAGTGCGGCAGCCGCGCTGGCACCCGCATGGCAGCCACGCCAGCGCGGGCCCGCCTGCCAGCCACCCGCGCGCCACACGCCAGCTGCCACCTCCCCCTTCCCGCCTTGCGTGCGCCCGGTCCAGTGGACCGCAGACTCACGGGCCGCGTGGTCCACGCGCCCACGCTGCTGGTCCACATCACAGTGGAGCGCGGGCTGGCGCTAGTGCTGGCGTCAGCCGGCCCCACTTGCCAGCCACACAAACACAGGGAAAATGCTAGGTACACCCGGAAAGGACATAGCCTTTCCAACGCCATGTACGGCTATACGGGCCAAAAAGGACATAGCCTTCGGGAATGCCCTGTAATGTGAGGCCTCGACTCACACTCCACCAGCTGCCTCTGGCAAAGCTACCCCAGGGGCCACGGTGGGCAACGGAAATGCTGGAGACAGCCCCAGACAGAGGGCTGGGACTGGTCGGCACGGGTCGCATGTGACAGGGCTGATAGGGCCCACGGGCGATGCATGCCCTAATTTATATGATGCATCCATACCCGGGTTAGTGTCCTCGTGTGGACGTTTATGCGGCCCCTGTTTAGACCCCAGTAGCATCCGTGGGTAGACCCAGATGGAAGCTGTCCAGAGATGGACGCCAGTGGATACGAGTCCCGTAGGGTGGCCCCGCCGTTGGCCACGGGAGGGTCGCCTGACCGTATAGTTTCAAGAGTACAAACCTCTGCAGAGTTACTCAATCTATCGATAGCCGTGGCTCTCGATTATGAGCCCGTCTGGTTAAAGCTCCCACAGATTAGCCAAAAATAACCCATAGGAGTGACGATCATGAGATGAAGGTGATTGCGGGATCGACAGAAGGATCCGGGCCAGAATCACCAGGGGGACTGGTAGGGAGGTTCTTGCCCCTCCAGGACCCAACATCGATTTATTAATCACTTGTCAACTAATAATGCATGTTCATACCTTCGATTGTTATGTACTTGCTGAGTGCGGTGGTACTCAAACTTGCTTGTGAAATCTTGCAGCTCCATCGGAAGGCTTCCCTCCCTTCACCGGCCCTGCAAGTCATCAGGTCCTAGTTCCGATCTTTACTTTTCAATTCTGGTTAGCCGTTGCCAACTCTTATGTAATTAATATTTTTCCTTTACCAGGGAATGACATTATTTCATGCTAGGTGGGCCCGTCGGGTGGCGGGGCCCACAATTATTATCACTTAAGGAGTTAGAATCCTCCTCTTCACCAATACTTTTGTCATCAAGACCGACTGCAACCAATCGGTCATTCTCTTGTGTTTGAGCAAATCTCAGTCGTCCGGTATCAATGGCCGACTGTATTATTTGACGAAACATATTACAATTGCTAGTACTATGATCAAATGAATTATGCAACTTGCAATACTTTTGTTCTTTTAATTCAAGAGGTGATGGACTAACTTTGTGATCAAATAGCTTAATAAAATTATGTTGAAGCAAGATATCAAACAAATCATCACACAAAGTTAAATCAAAAGTATAGTTCATTTTCCCTACACGATGCTTTTGTGGAGAAGGCTTTAAGGCCAAGCAAACAAATGGTTCAGATTTCTCATCGACCCATCCGGCTATAGATTTCGTTGTGCTTCTCATACCCGACGCTTTAGAGCTCATCACTATATTAGCGTCGGATTTCACAATGCCTTCCAGTTTTGTTTTTTTCTTTTAACTCCAGAATGACCACAAGTAAACCATGTAAAGAAAAATTGGCAATGATGATGGATTAAGCTTAAATGCCAAAATCTTATTATTGCCGGCCTTTCTTACTTTTACAGTACAATGGCCAACACAATCTGAATTCATGCTACTATTAACAAGTAAATTACTTTCCTCAACCGATCTTTTAGGATTGCTTATCATGATATTGTTACTAGATGCATTAACCGAAAGCAAATGATCAGATTGGGAATTAAATAAATTACTTGTGTAGCATACCTTATCAAATATGTTGGAGAGGCGAGGAATCTTGATATATATGGTGTCGTACTTCTTTTGATGGTAGCCCATAGCCGTTGCTTTCTGTAGATACCGGTTAGACCGGGTTCCAGGACCGGTTAGACCGGTATTTCCAGAGTCGCTAGAAATCACCAATTCATGACACGATGATGCCCTCTTTTTGCTTACAACGCCATGATCTTCAACACTTTGAATTACTAAACTTTGTCCAGTCATGAGTTGACATTTATTGATAACATGATAATTACTAAACAAATGCACAACTCCATTTGGAAAATCAAGCACGGCTGTTTTCTTATGACTGACATGATTCTCTACAGCCAAACTTGTTTCTTTTGATTGAACAGACACAGATCGTTCGGTTGTTGTAATAACCGAATTTTTACTCAAATCTGAATCGTTCTTCATCTCGAGCTCTTTACATTCAAGTTTTAAGCCAATAAGCTCCTTTCTACGAGTTTCAAACATTTTAGCCACATCTGCCCTAAGACTACCAATTTTTGCATCCCAAGCATCAGAAGTAACTTTTTGTTGTGATGTAGAAGCAAAGCTCTGTGATTGTGCATGGGATACGACATATGCTAAATTAGCTTGTGAAGGTCTATATGTGTTTGCTAAATTCACATTAATCCGGCTATAGTTGCAAGGAACATTTGAAGCCAAATCATGATTATTAGCATGTGTATAGGGTGCTGAATTTCCAGATGCAACCTCCACTCTATTAACATATTGTGCAGCATATAACGATTGAGAATAGCTGGCCAGGTAGCTAGAATTAGTGAAGCCAACTTTCTCATTCGCCGGCATGTTTTGTGATTGAACCACATATTCCAAATCTGTAGCCGACGAATTAAAAGATTGAACACCTTGCTGAAAATTATGACAACTACTAGCATATGGTGTCTCATAAAAATTAGCCACCGGCAATTGAACTTGTTCCGCAACCGATGTACGAGAATAATGTTGTATGTTGCTAGTGACATTGAAATTCAAAGTATGCATATTATTTGACAACGGCTTTTGCATATAACATTCAGAACCATAATTTGCATAATTAGGAGCACTATCTGAAAAATGACTAACCGACGCAATATGCCTACTATCACTATGTCTAGCAACATCAACATGAGAATTTGTGGTATTTACAAAATAATTATTATACATAGGTAATGTATTTGCAACTTGTACCTCAGGCTTGTTGTAGTAATATTGTTGTGGAGAATAAGGATAGCCCGCCATAATAAATCTTGATGCTCCTAATCTTGTGATAAATCCAGATATTTAAGATAATCCAAGCAACCAATGACCAATAACTGCTTCTTTTGTAATCTTCAATATAGAGTAGAAAGCAAAACACAACGCAATCGGCTTGAGCAGCCAGACGCAATGTCTAAGATATAGATGCAACGGTCAAAAACGGACCAGATGCGATAACAATGGCGAATCAAAGTAATAGATCAATGTAATGGGTTAGGGTTTGATCAGACGGTTTTTTAATCAATCAGACCTTCAAGTCCCCAGTGGAGTCGCCAAAATGTGTTGACGCTTTTTTGGGGCCAACACACGAATGCGCTAGCTCGCGCGGGTCGCAAAACGCCAAATCGGCAGATTGCTGCCAAGGGCGGTCACACCGCCCCTGAAACCCAGTTAGACCGGTATTCTAGGGTTTGGTGTAGATCGGTCGTTCGGGAAGGATAACTACCACACTTACGTGATGGCGGACAGCTAGGTTTACGAGCAAACCAGCAAAGGGATAACCAACGCACTTACGTGGCAAAGAACGACTAGTTTACGAGCAAACTAGCAAAGGCCGTCGAAACTCACACCGGGAGGGACCCCATCAGAGTGTGGACGTCGCCGGACGTGCCCTAGGTCGACCAGCGAGCCTAAGACGCCATCAATGGTCGTGGAGATCATGATGAACAGCAAGAGAGGTTGGAAAAGAGGATAAAAGGTAGATGTATGTGTTTGATTCGATTGGAGTTAGCTCAATCGGCCGTGGCCCTTCATAAATATAGGGTGGGGATGTCTTGCCCCTGTAGGAGTCAAAGCTAATACAAATCACGTGTCTAAATACAACTCCTAACTCGGATTTGGCTATCAAACCCGGTCAAACCGCCCCTGGGACCCGGTTCAACCGCCCCTGGCAGATGTACATCTTCTCGAGGTCATATCTCCTTCATCCGGACTCCAAATAAGGCGATCCACATATGCATTTCGATCAGCTCGACGAGAGGAAGATGATGGTGCAGTCCAATTCCACTTTTGAGAACTTTATCCAGGCCGGTCTAACCGCCCTATAGACCCGGTCTAACCGGCACGCCTAGATTGACAGCAAAATCCATCGGGTGCCAATTTTGGTCGTCAACAACTGGCCAGCAAGAAAGAACCCGCGGCACGCTGACCCAAACCGGCCGGGGCCAATGTTCGTCTCCTTACCATCCGAAGCTCGTCGATCGATACCGAGGGCCACGGGGGATCAGATTTATGCACGTACTAGACTACTAGGCCAATTATGCGACCAAGGCCGTCTACCTCACCGGCCGGCAGGCCGCAAGCTGCGATCCCCTGCCGCCACCGGCCCCTTACGAACGATCAGAACGCCACGCCTGGCCGGCCCGATATGTCACGGCGGCGAATGAGGGAGGGACTTGCATTGCAGTGCAGGGCCGAGGGGCACCACCGGCGGCAATCCAACCGGCGCACGCGCGCGGATCCCTGCAATGGCAGCCTGCTCGAGATCCCAAACTTTAGCATTGTCAACGCCATGCCAGGGAAGCGATGCGTCGCGTGTACCGGGAGCAACTAAGACCAACTCCAGCCCAGCCCTCAAATATGGGCCTCTATTTAGCATTTTAGGTGGGCCTATAAAAGTTATAAAAGTTTAGAGGCTTCAAAATCTCTTGGGACTCCAGCCAGCCCGACTAAAATGAAGGCCCTCAATCAACCTGACTAGTGGGACCAAGGCGTCAGCGAAAGAAAGCAATCTCCCATAACCGGCCGCCTCGCTCCTGTGCCGCGTCTCGCGTCGCCCGCCTCGCTTAGGCCGGCTCTCTCTAGCGCCGTGTCTCGCGCCGCCCGCCTCGCCCCGTCTCTCTCCAGCGCCGCGTGTCGTGCCGCCCGCCTCGCTCCGGCCGCCGTGCTCTCCTCGGCCCGTCTCGCGCCGCCTGTCTCGTCCCGTCTCAGGCTGTCCGCCGCGCCCGCCCGCCTCAACCGGGCCTTGCCGCCGGCATGGACGACGGCCGGGGGAGAGGCTCGTCGCGCCCCTTCACCACCGAGAAGCTGGAGGGTGAAGATGGCCGGGGGAGAGGAGTCCCGCCGCAGCCCCTTCACCGTCGCCGCGCTGCAGCCCCGCCTCGCCGCCGGAGGAGGCCGTGGTCATGGATGCTGCTCCTCCTGCCGGCACCGCCGCGCCATGGCCTCCTGTCGGCCGGCCTCCCCGCCGCGCGTGCGCCGCCGCCCCGCCGCGCGCGAGGATGCAAGACGAGTTCCAGGCGGGAGATGTGGGCGCGGCGGACTCCGGCGGCGAGCGCGGGGGAGCTGGGCGTGGCGGACGAGCGTGCGTGTGCGGGGGAGCTTCGGGGCGGGCGTGGCCGGCGGCACGCCGGCGTGGCCGGCCACCTCCCCAGCCATGCTAGCGACCGAGCGAGCGGACCTGGAAGATGAGAAAAAGTTGGTGGGGCCCACGTGTGGGTGGAAATGGAGGGCCTCGAGATCTGGGGGCTTGGGGCCTACATTTGGAGGCCTCCACAAAATAGAGCCTTGTTTAGAGGGCCATTTAAGGGTTGGGCTGGAGTTGCTCTGACTGCTGCTTCCTCGTGCTCGACCCGGTCAGCAGGGAGTGTTAATTGACCGCCTTCTTCTTCATCACTACCACGCCGCTGTCGGAAGGACTCATACACACATGACACACGACCATGACCATGCATGGTCCAAGAACGGATGGCTCGTTGTCTCGAGGGGCCAGGCCACTGCTTCTTCTTGGTGAACCCGTCCAAAGCGCGACAGGCGATGCGGTGGTCGTGCTCCCTCCGGCGAACGAGTTCTTCAGGTTCAAAGGGATCTTGCCTTTGCTGCTCCACGTCAGGATCTCCGGAGTTCACGGTGATGATCATCGATCGACCCCAAGGCAATGGCATGGGGTCCTCGATGAGCTAGCGCCGATCTATCTGACAAAACTGCGTGCACGAGGAGTAAGAAGTGTCCCAATAAAGCAGACCCCAGCGCTCCATCGCCCCCGCACAGTTCGACCGGGCGCTCCCCCGTCAACTCTAGCCGCCGCGGCCCCCAGCTCCACGCCTCCTCGCCGTGCCGCCGCCCGAGTGGGCTGTCGGGAGCCCACGCGGCTCGCCATGACGGCGGCGGCGGGGCCTCTTCGACTACTCCGAGCGGATCCAGGGGGTGCGGCCCCCTAAGCCGCCGGAGCTGCTCTCGCCGCCGGTGCTTCGACGCGCCTCGGCGAGGCCCATCAGCGGCGGATCCGGTGGGGCAACGGCCGGATCTGGTGGCCGGAGGTGGTGCGCGTGGCGGCAGACGACGGGCGCGAGCTGGGGGCGTTGACCCCCGGCGACGAGGACCGGCGGCGGCGGACTCGGCAGGGAGGCCAGCTCCGGTGCCCATGCGGCCGGCGGAACATGCGCGTGCCGGCGACGGACGGTGGGGCTTCACCATCGATTCCTACAGCCTCCAATCCAAGTCGGCTCCGTGCTAATCGTTTACGTTATATTCTGTTTGTTTCAAGCGGACCGGAATCGATTGCCGCGGCATCCGATACGGGCCGGTGAATGCACGATACCGCTCAACCCCGAGCTTTATCTGTTACCGCGCGCCGCCGCTTCTGTAGTCTTTTGTCCGCTGCTTGTGTAATCTTTCATCGCCACCGCCCGTCCGTCTCGTAGTATATACGTACGTCGCTGCCACTTTTTGTTGCGTTTTGCTGATGCACCAGAATAAAATGATGACGTGAGCGTTTTGCTTAATAATGGACCACGGAGCTCTTCGCTACTAAAGCATGAACCAAACAAAAGGAGGAATCGGTTATTTTGTAACAGATAGCGCTGCTTTCCCATTCCATTACCGTTACAGCTCGCGGGGCTCAACCAAACGCCACCCTAATCCTATCATCTAGTTAGGCAACCCGCAACCGCCTCAAGTGCTCATCACTTCTTGGAGGAACTGAAAACTACAATTCGCCAAAAAAGAAAAAGTGTTCATCACTTCTATGCGCCTAGATTGTCCATAGCCCACATAGAGTTTGTGGAGATGCTATTGCCGCCGCCATGAACAAGCTTCGAGACCTCGCTGGCTTTTGCACACTTCTTTCTGTTGTGCCGCTAGTCTCGTCCAGAGAAGAGCTAAGCTGCCGCTGACCTCCCTTCAGTTGTGCCGCGGCCCTCCGGCGACGATGTAGCACCGATTCATGTTGGCTCCTCCGATGTAGAGGCTGGGGATGGCTTGCGGAAGTCCCTAGATGCCCGTTTTGATAGTCCCTGGCGACCAATCCTTGGCGCGGAGATTCTCTGTTTTCCCCGAACCGAGAGGGGCTCTCTTCTCCCCCGGACCCCTCCCCTCCCTCCTCCCGAAATCCTAGCGCCGCCACCGCTTCTCCCCACCTCCCATCTCGCCGCTGCCGGAGCTGGCCCGCTGGAAGCCCGTGCAGCAGCTAGGAGGGCGGCGGCGGGGCGGAATATTCCGATTTGGGCACCTTCCGTCTGGATCTGGTAAGTGTTGACGAAGGTACGGCGGCGATGGGCTGCTGCGGCAGCGTGTGGATGAGTGGCCTGCGGTGACGGAGGCGGCCTACAGCGACCGCGCATCGGTGGAGCGGCGTGAGCCGAACGTGGAGGCGGCGGACTGCTGGGGCGGCGGCCAACGCTCGGCGGGTGCGGTGCACGAGCGGGGGCCTGCCGCGCCGGTTACCATGGCGAGGAGGTGGCAGTGCTTGGCTTCTCCTGGGCCCATCCCCGACACTCCTAGGCAGCGGCGGTGACCAGCCATGTCCGCCCGCTTGGGGCCCTAGTGGCTCATGGCGGTGGCTATTGGCTGGTCGCCGTCGGTTCCTGGCGGCGGTCTACTACACGCAGAGTGGTGCAGGTCTTCAGGTGAAAGTCATGCTCAGTCTTCGACTGCATCCGGCAACGATGGTGTCATGATGCATCATTTTCTTTGTTGAAGGCGTTGTCGTGAAGACATTGGCCTCCAGAGACATCTCCAAGTGAAAACCAAAGAACCGCGTTGGTTCGGGCGACCGTAGCGTGTTGACGTTACTATCCTCTTGGGGCGTCGCTATGGAGTTTTTTTTTGGATATCAGTACCAGGAACGGTTTGGTGGGATGGTGGTGCCCGTTGTGCCTCAGTGTGATTGAAGCGGGAGTGTGTGATGTGTGATAGAGATCGACTCAGTGCGGTGTCTATGCGATAGGGGATCGATCGAAGCAAGGATGAAGAAAGAGCATCGAAGAAGTTTGAAGCTTAGTCTTTTTAACTTTTTTCCTTAGTCTTTTCTTTCCTTGTGTTGGTGTCCCTCGTTATGAGGTTTGAGTCTAAGCACTCATGTATTGTCTGACTATGTGGTCGGATTGGTTCTCTATGGTCGTAGACATTCACATGTGAATGTTCAAGGCCGGATTTTTTCCCTTATCTAAAAAAATCCATGGCGCGGAGGGATAGAGGTAAGCATGGTCTAGAGCTAGCAGATGTGGAAAACACGAGACCGGCGAAGTGCACGCAGTAGATTTGCGTGTAGTAGTGAACAAAGGACGCACTCGCCCCTGCCAACCCCCGCTGGCCCCGGCTAGAGCGGCCGAAGGCCGCCTTCGCCGCCGCCTCCACCCCTACATTGTTCACCTCCGATCCACACGCCCGCTGTCGGCTCCACCCTGCTCTTTTTCGATGGTAGAGCCGCCGGATCTGCCATCGCCATCTCGACCGCTTGTCACCCTAAATCGTGCGCCTCCACGCCCTGTCACTGGCGCCGCCTTGCCCGTCTCCGGTGGCTCTCATCGCCAGATCCGCTGCTGCCATCTCTACCTCCGCCACGCGAATCTCGCCGCGCCTTTCTACCTTCGCCTGACCTCGCCCCCGCCCTGGCCCTGCCCAACTGTCGTTCCCCACCACCCAGTCGGTGACGCCAACGTCGCCGACCTCCCTATAAGCTCGTCAGCCTTAGAATCCCACCCTCGGCAACCTCAAAACAATAAAACCGCTAGCCTCCACCGCCGCCCGCGGCCGCAAGCAACCGCCCACCTCCTGCCCAGTTCGTGTCCATCCGCCTTCCGCTTCGCCTGCCGCTGGAGGTTGAAGACGACGTGGACGGGTCAGGTTGAAGACGATTGGGGAGCCGAGCGGATGAGCACGCGCCATGTGCCCATGTCACCTGTTCGCCAGGACCGATCGCGGTGCTCGTTCGCCGTGTATCATTTTCGGGAAAAGAATCGTCATCACAAGAAGCAACCAGATGAAATAGGAGAGGCGGATGGGAAAAGGCCCACTTGATTTAATCACTTCCCAAATTGGGTAACAGAAGTGACAAACTGTGATTGTAAATTTCTAATCATAAAGCTGTCGAGATTTGCAGAGAAATGAAGGCCTTTCATTTTGCAAATATTATTATCGCATTCAAAACAGAAGCCCCACACTACGGGAAATCGGTTGTTTGCCTTGTGCCACGGCTTTTCCGTGTGCCTCTTCGCGGGCACACGGCAAACAAGCCTGTTTGCCGTGTGCCTGCCCACGTGGCACATGGCAAAGCCATGGCACACGGTGGATCCAGGCAGGCACACGTCAAGCAGGATGGCACACGGCAAAGCCACCTGTTTGCCGTGTGCCTGACACGTGGCACACGGCGTACAGTTGGCACACGGCAAACAGGCCTGTTTGCCGTGTGCCTAACGACCTGCACACGGCAAACAGGCCGCCCCAAACGGCCGTTGGCTCGGCCGTTAGCTTTGCCGTGCGCCCTGTTGAGGCACACGGCAAAGCCTAGCTGTTTGCCGTGTGCCCTTGCCACGTGGCACACGGCAAAAAGGCCGCTCACGGCAAAGCAGCCTGTTTGCCGTGTGCCACACACAGGCACACGGCAAACAGCAAAAAATTCGAATTTTGGTTCCAAAATTTTTTTGCTAATTTTTTTGTCCATATATTATTCCATGTTAGTTTTGTGCATGTTTTCCGGTCTATTTGCTATATTTAATCATTTTATATCATTATTTTTAATTTTGCCGATACGGCAAATTTGAACTGTAAGTGTTTCGAATAATGTAATGTAATGTTCGGAAAAATGTTATTCGGATTCTTAAGACTAATATGATGCCATGTCCATTAGATGGAATCAAATTTTGAATATATTGCTCGCTTACCGTGTGCCCGCATTTGGGCTCGGTTCGTTTAAAAATTTTAAAAAATACAAAAAAGGTCAAAACATTATAAATTTTGGCGTGATGTCATGTTTTCATACGTAGGGGCTATGGTAAAAAACGTAGAAGGTTTCGAGCAAGTTGACGCATTGCCTCTTTACAAACCGAAGCTTCTCGGGAGAAGATCCTAAGAGTTTTGAATGGGATGTTGTGATTTGAAGCAACGTGGCAATTCAAATTTTGTTTTACCACGAAACTCAATTTTTATAGTCTTCATACACCTTAAACAGATTCATGCCCAAATTTGGTTATTTTTTGAATCCATTTGATATTTTTTAAAATTTTTTGTTTAGACAGAAAATATTTGCCGTGTGCTTTCCCAAGATGCACACGGCATAGATTGTTTGCCGTGTGCCCCGTGGGCGGCACACGGCACAAACAATTATTTGTCGTGTCCCAGATGCAGGGCACACGGCAAACAGTTTCAAAATTTCAGAAATTTTAAAAACGTGAAACATTTTTAAAATTCCAAAATGTTTGCCGTGTGCTTTCCCAAGAGGCACACGACATAGTCTGTTTGCCGTGTGCCCAGATCCATGGCACACGACAAATAATTTTGAAATCTGAAAAATTAAAAAAAAAGTTTGTCGCGTGCCCTAGATCTGGGCACACGGCAAAGCCTCGCACGGCAAACGGCCTGACACTTAGCCGTTTCATCCACTCACACACGCACACACAGAGCACACGCCGTGGCAGGGGGCGCCGCCTCAGTGGGCGCCGCCTCCGTCGTTGCCGTGTCAGCTTCCGCCGTCGTCGTCGCAGGTGCCGCCGCCCTTGGCTTGGGGTATGCAGCCTCCGCCTCCGACTCAGCCTCCGACTAAGCCGCCGGCGGACGAGTGAGCGGTATGTATCATGTGGTTTCTATGCCGTGTGCTTTGTATGAACTTGTTCTGGACTATGGACATTGTATGAACTTGTTTATGAACTTTGGAGTCATATCGACTCGTATGGACTGTATATGAACTTGTTTATGGACTTTGTATGAATTTCTGTGACCGTGTTATAGGCTTATGGTGTTTGTGAGCTGGTGAAGCGATATTTGATTGTCTGTGATGCATATAAACTGCCTGGGATGTTAATTGTACTGCATATGAACTGCATGTGATTGTTTTTGTTGTTTGGGGACATTTAAAAGCAAAAACAGCAAAAATTTAGGGCGGGGGAGGATGTTTGCCGTGTGCCATGACAATTGCACACGGCAAACACTGTTTGTCGTGTGCAATGATCACAGCACACGGCAAATTAAAAAAATGAACCGCGGACCGTCCGCCACTTGTGAGGTGAACAGTCTGCGAATGGCAGACGGTCCGCCAGTTCCTGCGGACCGTCCGCCAATATGTTTTTTGCCGTGTGGCCAGATCCAGGGTACACGGCAAACAATTTTGAAATTCGAAAACCCTTTGCCGTGTGCAATGGTCACGGCACACGGCAAACAGCCTGGTGTTTGCCGTGTGCAATGGTCACGGCACACGGCAAACAGCCAGGTGTTTGCCGTGTGCCAGCCACATGGCACACGGCAAACAACCGTTTTCCAGGTGTCCACCGTCAGTTACTTTATTTTGCCGTGTGCCACATACGGCACACGGCAAAGACACGTGGCACACGGCAAACAGCTTTGCCGTGTGCCCGTGGTCTGGCACACGGCAAACAGCTGTTTGCCGTCGTAAGGTTTGCCGTGTGCCATTTTGCACACGGCAAAGCCATTTGCACACGGCAAACAGCTTTGCCGTGTGGCTTTCAGGCTTCGCCGTGTGCCCTTGACACACGGCAAACCGTGTGTTTCCCGTAGTGGCCATCAGCATGGACGCGCAGATCACGCGCAGATCACGAAATAAGCATAGCCAGTAAGTTGCCTATGACCAGTTACATTTATCTTAACCCTGCTGGGTTGGTTGTATGAATAGAGTGCGCCTACGTGCGTTTATAAAGGTGCGTGTGTATGTTTGCACAAAAACAAGATAGTACTAGAACTTGCAGAGAATATCCCACACCCGCTAATGCCGACACAAATCGTGAAAAGTTTCCAAGGAGACAAAATTGCCGTCACAAATCAGATATTTATATTGGGATGGAAACATATAATTCTTGATCATAAAATCCCAAACACCCAAAATTGAAAACCAGATACCTGTGCCATTAATCTTAGCTATTCATTTAGTTTGTCGCTCACCGGTGCGCTTTTAAAAGAAATGTTCAAAGGTATATTTTTGGATGGTTATTAAAAAAGAGCGGACAATTTATGGTTCGCTCTATGTATCTTCACCTGATTAGCCACAACTTCCCCTTCTGTCATAAATTGTTTTGGAAACTTAAAATTCTCATAACAATTAAGATTTCATGTGGTATCTAAAAAAGATGTCATTCGAACCAAGGACAATCTTTCGAGAAAAATGGAAGGACAGTCAAAAGTGTAAAGTGTAGTTATTGCAATTGTAAATTGTAATGAGACAATCAAACACATTTTATTTTATTTCCAACATACAAAGGTGATCTGAAGGATTGTCCAAGTTGTTTGTGGTTTGAGCGCATCTAGATAAGTAATCCACATGCTACGAAATTGACTTCAAAATTTTAATGCTCAAGAGGCCAATATTATTATAATAGGGGGCAGCGGTTCTGTGTTGGGTAATATGGTGTTGTTGAAATGATATTATCTTTGATAACTTTAAACATCTGTCCTTTATGCAAGCTAATTTCATGTGGACCTACCGGCTGCGAATTTGATCAATGTTTGTGGGGGATATAGTATCCGGGTACCTCACGAGCAAGCCTGGCAGCCTACCAATAGGGGGTGGCCCGGCCCACCGTTTTGGACCTGATGACGTGCGGGACAAGTCGGCGCACGAAGGAAGGATTTGGAACGAGGAGTTCTAGTTAGAATAGGAGTTTTTGTAAAGAAGGAAAGGATCATTAGAGATAGGATCGGCTACAAACCGACTTGTAACCCTGCCCCCCGATATATAAGGCACGCAGGGACCCCCTCCAAAACAGATCATCTCATCAACACACAATCCACGCAATACAACACCCCAAAACAGGACGTAGGGTATTACGTCGAGTCGGCGGCCCGAACCTGTCTAAATCCTTATGTCTGTCCACCCTAACCATCTCGCTTCCGATCTTTGCGATCTTCCCTACATACAAATCACTTCCGTGGGATACCCCGTGGAAGACTGCCGGAGATCATATCACCGACAGTGGCGCGCCAGGTAGGGGATATCGCCGAGATCAATCTGGTGAGCCCGATGGACCGCGTCAAGATCTTGGACAGCTGCAACCTCCCGGACGTCGACGGATTCGAGATCCAGTTTGGGAACATCACCGCCGCCGCTTTGGATAACCAAACGGCAGGAGCTACAACCGCCACGGAGGTTTCCTCTCTGGCGCCGACTTCGGCCATCACGGCTCAATCCGGTCCGATCGCATCTGATCGCGCCGTCTCTGCCCCACTGAGTCCATCGCGAAACGCGAGGCCCAACCAGTCGGGAACAGATCAGGAACTACTCGGATCCGATCCGGCTCTTGAGAGTCGCGTCAACGAGTCCTCTCAGAGCGTAAACGTTCAACAGACGCGCGTCTCGAGCCCTGAGGTCATCACCATCCAGACCCCCGGCTTCCGCGCGCTTACCCAGAAGCACAAGATGAAGGACATCGTCCAGGCGGATGATTCCCCCTCTGAGAGCGACTCCTACGAGTCAAACCCACGGGGACCCTCAATCCTGGACGACCTGCAAGAGGGTTACACCGCGTCCGACTCCTCGACAGAGCCGGAACTGCTAGGATTACCCGGAGGATCGACTCCGAGTAGCTTGGAGCGTGGCACGCCGACAACCGACCTCTCCGAGTCCGAGGAAGATTACCTCGCGCAAGAAGGAGCCGGGTCATACTGCTACATGGTGGCACCAGCGACGCCACCCAACCCCGTGTCGGAGGACGAAATCACCCCGGCCGAAGAGACGACCGAAGCCAGGGATCAGCGCCGAGGACGCAACGCCAACCGGGCGACTCGCAGAGCCGCCCGACCACACGGCGCCAACGCATCAGGATCTGGCACCGCTCAACTTCGAGAACCACCCTCGGAGGATCATCGTCGTCATCGGGATCGATGCGACAGAAGAAGCAGTCGGAACCTGATGCGTGACGGAATGTTCGAGTACAACGGATTCGACGTCTATGAGACGCCGGTCCAGAACTTCGTCACCATCGACGAGGAAATCAGTCGGCTACCACCCAGCACTCCAGGCCTAGAAAAGGTAAGGGCTTTCGTGCAGGCCGCCTCTGTCCAGGTCCACCAGATGCAGAGCAGATCACGTACGACCGCAGATCTTCACAACACGATCAACAGAGATCGAGACGCGAGGGACGTCATCCGCAGCAGCACTGAGGAGCGTCACCGTGAGGAGATCCGACGTCGCGAAAAATACGATCGGGACCATGGGAATCCCCGTCGTAACTCCAACAGGAGCTGCTACTCGACGGAGTCAGAGTACACTGACTACTCTGATCCCTCCGGTAGCCCAAGGCGCGGCAACGACAGCGGTCGACGACCGACTCCGCCGCGAGGACGAGCGGCTCCCCCACGAAGGCGGCCGACTCCGCCACGGGAGCAAACTCCACCGCGCAGCAGAACATACTGACGGGACCGAACTCCACCCAGGACTCGGACCTATCGGAGGACCCGTTCCCCACCAAGGGATCGGGATCACAGGAGGGAGCACACTCCCCCAAGGACGACAGACGGCTCGGATCCGAGTGGTTCCCGCCCCAGAGGTCGGATCGGCGGATTCCAGTCATTCACTGAGCGCTTGAGGAGCGTAACATGGCCCCGAGGCTTCAAGCTGTCAGGCATCGACAAGTACGACGGGAAGTCTGATCCATCCCAATGGCTTCAGATCTACTACACCGCCGTACAAGCGGCTGGCGGCGACGAGGACGTGATGGCGAACTACCTTCCCATCATGCTCACCAAGGACTGCCGCAATTGGCTAGCAGGACTCCCGCAGGACGCCATCGTGTCCAATAAAAAAGATGCTAGTGCAAGTGCCAGATGCTGACCATTAGTCACTTGAAAAAAAAAACAAGAGTATTCCAATAAGATATTAAGATGCATCAATTGCCGGAGGAAAAAGCAGAGCTTTGGGCCAAGTGAGAATCCAAAAAGGAGATCTACATAGTGGTCCCGAAGATATGGATTTGATTCAATGCACAATGCATCCCCTTCCCTTCCCTAGGAGTACTAGAGGATCAGAACCCCTGGGAAATAGGGTTTTGAGCAGGCAACTAGAGCACAAAAGGAGCTACTTATGATACTTGATCCATGGCCATCTCTCACATGAATACATGATTCCCAAGTCCCAACAGATGTCACGACGAAATGTGGTTTTGAGATGAGACATCCTTCATGAAGGTCACATGGTGAGTCATTCCAAAGGTCTCTTGGAACAAGCAGTGCAAAGAGATTATTAGTCTCGGTAATGCGAGAGCGAGAGGAATTAACCGCGCGCCGTCTTGGTCATCTTGAGTGGCATGGATTACCGGTTCAACAATGCTATCCATCATGGGGTTGAATCGAAATGTAGAATGCAAATAAGTAAAAGGGGGAGAGGAGATGAGACGGAACGAATGTACATAAAGCTAATAATGTGGGCACGCCATGTAATCATTGGACATCACACATATCAAATGGAGTGTCCCTTCATGCCAAGGGGGTCCGGGCTGGCCTCTCTCTCACTCTGTCTAAAATCACAAATTCACATGATTAGAGATCTTGGCCCAGGTTTCTCAAAAACAAAAGCAACTAGTCTCAAATAATGCAGTCTTAGTTGTATTTGTACTAGTATATCCACATGAACAATGCCATCTTTAATACAGTTCCAACTCCCACCAAGATCCCTTTTAAGATGGAAAGCTCAGGAGAAAAGGAGATTAAATAAGAAGGAAACAATATTCATCTTGCTCATCAACCCAATATCGCTCTCACTTTATGGAGCAATTATATTAACAAGTAGTAGTAACATATATGCTAGCTTAATGAAGGTATTAGAGATGGACCAGACGTTGATGCCCCCATCACAAGATAAAAGCCATTCTTGTATACCAATGCAAGTGAGAAAAGGAGGCAGGTATGCTTATCTTTTGCACACAAAAAAAGTTGAAAATAAAATGGAAAAAGGAGGCATCATATCAGTTGTACGAGTTCGGCGATCCCTTCCTTCACCCACTAAAGAAACCTTCTCTGTGACCAAAATACCAAATACCATCACCAGGCCACTCTACTGTTGATGAACAGGAGAATGTATGTGTATTAGTGTATACTCCCTCCCCCACAGACTTAGAATATTTTGAGTAGGAGTAGGTAGGAATTATTCTGCATGGATAAAATATCAGCAACAAGTACACTGGGAAATGAAGGCAGCTAGCTGCTGTTTAATTTGCCAGTACATGTACTACTTCTAAGGACGTAGGATGATACAGTGGTAATGCATTGAGGCGATTGGAAAAATGCAGCAGGGTCAAGACCAGAGCACCCCCAGTGTGTGGCTCGGTAGTGGCCATTTTGGAGGAAAGATTCGCGGTCAAGTCATTAGTCAAATTTGGGTAGGATTCTTCCTAATTATCGCTCTAAATTTTCTAGTCTCACTTGCAATAGTTAGTCACTACCGGAAACTCGTACTTTACCGTGTGTCGGAAGCTTTGCCTGTTGTTCTACTCGCCTGCTGGTTGCCGCCATTATTCAATCCATAAGGCATTTGACACTCGCAGTGTGGTGTTCCTCCGATAAATATGTTTTCTTTATGCTTTTCACAACAAAAAAAAAACAAATGCATGCCCGGCTTATAGTTACGTGTATATAACCAAAAAAGAAAAAAAGGGGGCATGATAATAAGTGAATAGGAAATGACCCTGCCGGCCGGAGTGCCGGTGCGTGCCGTCGCTGTACAAAGTAGAAGACCTCTTCGAGGCACCACCTCGCACCCCAACAGCCCCTATATATAACACGCGCGACGCAAAGATTGCTCTCCAAATCCAGACGCCTAGCTAGCCATCTCCATCCTACACCCCAACAGCAACCCCATGGCCACCACCACTTGAGAGGCGAGAGAGCCCTCTCCGATCCCTTGTGCCTCTAGCTAACTAAGCTAGCTAGCAGCTCACACTCACAGTCCCGTCGCTTTCTCCTCGATCCTGGCTTCTTCTTCCACACCGTTGCCATCCATCGAGTAAGAACAAGGTCGCCTTCGCTCACGTCCTTCCACACCGTTGCACCGTCGCCCTCCCGCCCATTACCTACCCATCCCAGCTACTAGTAGCTAGCTAGCCCTGTCCTCGAGCTAGCCTCAGCTCTACTCGGTCACAGCGAGGAATTGAAGCAGCAGGAGCGAGCCAGCTAGCGGCGGCGATGAGCGTCAAGGCGGCGGCGGCGTCGTCGTCGACGGCGGCGGCGTTCTACGCGACGCTGGCGCGAGGCCTGGACGACCTGGACCGGTCGCTGTCCACGTCGGCGTTCCTGTCGCTACCCACCCTCCGCTCCGCGCTGTCCCTCCTCCGCGCGGCGCACGCGGGGCTCGCCCGCCTCGTCGCCTCGCTCCACCTCCCCGGCGGCGCCGCCTGGCTCGACGAGTACATGGACGAGGCCTCCCGCCTCTGCGACGCCTGCCGCGCCCTCCGCCAGGGCGCCGCCGCCGTCGAGGGCTACGCCGCCACCGCCGCCCGCCTCGCCTCCCTCCTCTCCCAGTCCCAGCACGCTGCTGCGCCCGCGGCGGCGCCCCACCACGTCCTCCACGTGTCGGCGCGGCAGCAGCAGCAGGCGGTGGCGCGGGCGATCGGGGTGTGCAGGAGGGAGGCGGTGGCGGTGAAGGAGGAGAACCGCGCGGCGGTGGAGGCGCGCGCGGAGGCGCTGGCGCTCCGGCTCGCCGAGGGTGTCCCCGCCGACGCCAAGCTCGGAGGCTTCAACGGATTCCGCGGCGTGCTCTGCGCCACCAGGATGCTCACGTCGTTCCTACTCACGCTCCTCTCCTGGGGCGTGCTCCACTACTGGCCGGACGCGGGCGCCGCCGCCGGGGACTGCGGCGCCGCATACTTCGGCGCGGCGTTCGCGGCGGCGCTGGCAAGGGCGCAGCAGCGCGCGGCGGCGGAGGCCGGCAGGTGCGTGGCCGGTGCCGGAGGGGGAGGGGTGATGATGCACGAGTTCCGGCGCGCGCGGGCGGCGGTGGAGGAGGCGAAGGAGGCGGCGGAGCGCGGCGGCGAGGTGATGGCGGCGGCAGCGGCGGAGGTGGGCATGCGGGCCGGCGCGCTCCGGGCGGCGTGCGAGGACGTGCTGGCGATGATCGACGACCTGTTCGACGAGGTGGTGGAGGCCAGGAAGAAGCTGCTCGACCTCTGCAGCGCCGGTGGCAACTAGTGCACATGAAAGAAACGCCATGGCGCCTTCCATGAGCTGCATGCGTGCGTGCATTGCAGTAGCTCATGCCATTGCCAAGAGCTAGAGGAATAACTGGTGGTTGACTTGACTTGCTGTGTTTCTTCCTTCTTCTTCTTCTTCCTCAAGTGTCTCTTGTTGCTTCTTCTCTGTAGTAGCCTAGTAGGCTATGAGAATTGACAGTCCAGTATTTGAGCGAGCATGTGTGATCATAAATGCAGTAGCACGTACGAGTGAATGCAAAAAAAGGAGGGGAAAAAAGGAGTTCAAAACAGTAGCTAGCGTTCTCCTAGGTTTATGATGAAGCGATTAAGGTTAACTTTGGCAGGCTGATGGCATTCCATGAAATGCTAAATAATTGTTGACCTGTGTTGTGCGCATGACGACAAGATCACAAGCTGACAGGCAAGCCGATGCCGTAGCCAAGCCAAAGGATATTTCATCTAGCCTTCTAGGCCCTACACCACTACTGTACCTTGATTCACAGAGAGCACAAGAAAAGCACAACGGGCAAAGTCAAACCTCTGCGTGCTTTGTTTCTTACCGTTCGGTTCATCAGAGGAAACCAAAGGCCCAAAGCTTTTCAACGGCTAGCTCGCCCTAGCTAGAGAAAGGGATCTCTGATCTCTCCATGTTCGGAGCAGTTTTGATTTTGATACTTTGATTCCAATTCCATGCTCCAACAGGTTACAGGTTGGTGCAGGAACAGAGCCAGGAGTAATTTGAGATATCCCACTGCTGGAAGCTTTTGCATGATTTATCCAGTTGTTTACCCGGGTAGTGTAGTCGAGTTCCAGACTTCCAGTACTCTGCTCGCGGTAGGAACTGAGCGGCAGCAGTGCAGTACAGTATCATCACAGTGGCAAAAGCTGCCATGGAAGATCTCTTCTCTCCCATCCATCCATCACCAGAGTCCAGGCCCATGGCCTGATTCTGACTGGCACATCTGCATGACAGAGTAGAGTACTTGTGGCTAGTACACTGCATGTGATCTCCCTCTGGTCAGTACCAAGTTGACCCCAAGAGAGGAAGGAGGGGATGGCCAGTGGCGTGGCCGTCTGGCAGGTGTAAAGTGTAAAGGCACTGTGCTACACTGGAGTACAAGTGACCACAAAGTGGGCAAAAATGGAGGAAATTCTCCTACTCTGTTGACCATGTGAGGACGAGGACAGCCAGAGATGAACTGGAGCTTTTATCTTGGTTCAGGTTCAGGCAATGCTTGCAGAGGTTGAGGCCAGACAAGCGCAGAACAGGAGGGCATGGGCGCATGGTCAGTCATCCCCTCATCCTCATCCAGGGTTTGCCTGGTTAGTTTCAGGCTTTCAGCTCTCAATTCAGGCTAGGCAGCCAGCTGGCACAAGCGAGTCCATGGCCTAGGGAGATGGCTAGCGGAACAGAGTCTCCTGGACTGATAGTCTGATGGTTACTAGCAGCACTCAGTGCAAAACAAAACAAAGATGGTGCGAGTGTGTGACCAGATCAACGTGTGATGAGGTGGTATGATTGATCGACGGGGTCACTCACCAGTCAGCCATCAGTCGGCTCGCACGAGTGTTCAGATCAGTGATGGAGACCAGCAGTTGGACTCGGACAAGGGCTTAAGATGCATGGTTACACTACACATGAGGCCAATGTTAGAGGGCGCTCACTCTCAGAGAAACCTCCGAGCTGCTGTTGACGAGGAACTGAGGAAGAACGAAGAGGTTGATGAGGCATTCAGGCTGGTTAACTTTTTTTTTTTTTTTGCTGATGTTGGAATTCGCTGCTGCAGTGGATAACAAGAAAAGAGCTTAGCATCCAGAAGCCGAGCCGTCAGTGCTGCAGGGCAAACAATTTTCCAATGGGCAAGCAGACAAGATGTTGGTACCTGATAGTCAACAATGACGATTCATATTGATTACTGACGCTAACCTTTCAGTGGCGATTACAGGATGCATGTAATGTGCAATAGCACAGCTGCAACTGACAGTTCAGGCGTGTCCCAAGCGACAAATAGGGATATACTACATGCGGGCATGATGAATACTTGTGCAGGGTTTCAGTCAGACACCGACACATTAGGCATACCTCCAGAAATGCACCCAGCAATTCAGACGAGCAGTTTCTGGAATAGTAAGCCCCACCACGCCACATGCTACATTTATTTGTGTACACAGTAAACTGCTCGGAATGTTAATGCTGCTTGAGCATGTCAATAGTTTGATATATGGTTGTGAATTTTCTTCACTCAATTACAATGCAATAGAATGACCACACAATGAGTCAAACACCCACAATCACAAGTCAAGCTATATTTCCATTTCCACGTACACCCAAATGGTATCCACAATTACTAGAAACGCTAGGGCGTTCCCGGTTGGCGGAATTTGGAATATAAGAGCACAAGTATGCGTAAACATCAATCAAGTGTTTTTTAACATATTGTGGTCTGGGATGTGGCCATACAAGAATGTGCAAACATAGTACAAAAGTATCTTTGGACAAAAAAAAAGGGTTCTCTTAATGTACAACCGAAGTGTATGCAGAACTCAAAAGTACCAATTGGGTTTTACAAGCACTCAACTCTAGTTTAGCAAACCATGGTACACAGATTAGCAAGTACTACAAGTGCTACTTTGATTCCCATCACTGGGACTTCTAAACATTACAAGAAAAGTACTTTAAACAGACTCACCACAAGTAACATACTATTGTCCAGCAACCATCCTAAAGCTGCAATACCTTCTTCAACATCTATTTAAAGATTAAGGTAGCCATTTGCCTACATCACGGCAGTACTCGGTATCCTCATATGCCTATATACTGTCTCCCTGATCAAATGAAACATATTGAAGGTCAAAACAAAAACCATTTGCTCATGCATTCCTATTGTACCAACAGCAGAGGAATCAAGAAAGAATCCAACATCCCAGGGGTGCCTAACGGCATAGAAATGATTCAAGAGTTATTAGCTTTACATCGCTATAATACTAAATCAACTCAATCAGAATATTCATCATCAGTTAACTTGTGCCGTCAATAGAATGAATTTGCAGTTGCAGCGTCAGAAACAACTACAGAGCAGAACAACTCATGCACGCAAAAAAAAACAGTAATGGCAACTGCAGCAACAGCTCAGTGAGATCAATTGCCACCTAAACAGCCTAAAAAGAATATTAACAACTAAGAGTGACAACTGAAGGCACGGGAGTAGCCACCCTCCCCGATCAAGCGATCAACGGGAGTAGCGAGCGAGCCAATCGCGCCGGCGGCGGCTGCAGCAAGTCGGAATCCTCCAAAGTCCTAATCGAGGGAGCACGTGACACGGATGAAGTTAGTTTAGTCAAGCGGAGGCGGTAGGATCGGCACCTGAGAGACCCGGGACCCTAGGCGTAGGCGGCGGCGCGGGGGTCGTCGCGGGGCTCGTCGGGGAAGCAGTTGCAGCAGTAGCAGCCGCAGAAGCAGCGGCACCACCGGCGGAAGCAGCGGCAGTAGCACCACCGCGCGCGCGTCCTCCCCGACGCCGATGCGCCACTCGAGTAGTCCATCGGATGATCGGAGAGAGAGTAGCGGGGGTGAGATTGTAACGAACCTACAGAGTAGAGCAGAACAGAGGGGGCAGGATAGAGACTGTTGGAACTGGAAGGGCCTCGATCTCTCAGCCTTGGTCAGGGTCAGTGGAACAAGATGCTTTTCTTCGGCTTGGGTACTTCCCTTTTCGACGCCGTCAACAGGATCACGAAACATCCACAACTGACAGAATCATCAGAATTAATAATTTGCTGCCATCTTAACACGTACAATTGCTTCCCAGTTCCCACCCCACCACCGGCTTCAGCGCCGAAATCTACCACTGCTGGCTGCGCACTGCAAGCTCACAGCAGTTAATACGTAGCTCCCAAGGTTACCAACATCATAAGCCATGAGCATGACACAAGATTGACTGTTACTTCCTCCAGCAAGTTTTTCATGACTCCAGGTGAGCATCTGATTCAGGTGGCCCAGACCTCAAATCAAGATAATTCTAGCAGGGGAATTTCCGTCTGTATGGACAACTTCAGCCAAGGTTCAGAAAATGAAATCCCGGATCACAATGACAAGTGTGGAACATAAGAAACCAGCCCCAACATCAGCCAGTCCTCTGCTTGTAACTTGTAAGTTGTAAGTTGTATCTGACTAGCAGTGAAAGGAAACTAGCCAAAGATATTGGGCTCAACTGGATGAAGCAGCAACTCTTTCAAGGAATGATCAGGAAGTCCTCCACAGATGCTGTCATCAGGAAATACAGATTGCCACAGTGCTATATGCAGTTCCAGATCCTGATACTGTTTAGTTCCACCCAAAACGCAAAAAGTTTTCACCTAGACAACCGTGTCAGTTCATTTCTTCTCACGCAACCAAATGCAAAAAGGTTTTCACCTTTTCACTCTCTCTCTCCCTCGAACTAAACAGGCCCATATTCAAATTTGATCTCACATACAGATTCCCACGAGTGTATCGGCAAACCTATAGCACGACAAAGCTAGTGAGTACAAGAATGAGGGTAACAGTGAAGAATAAACGTATGCAAGAGCTATTCTTTTGACTGAATTTCACACAACAACATTCAGAAACTGTAGAACCAAAAGGAAAAAAAACTACATATCTGTTAGCTACAAGTACAGAAAAAAACCTTGAAATGTTGACTATCTCACAGAAACAAAACACTATCTCATGAGATATTTGATATTGGAGGAAGTACAGCATTTTCACCAATAGCCATTGGTTCACCATTTCACTTCTAAACAAAACTATTTTTTACTTGAACACACAAAACGTATTCATGATACATGATATTGGAAAAAAGTAGTATGGATATAGAAATTTTACCATCGTTTTGCTTATCCTCCAAATCCACCTCGGTTGTAATGGCCATGTGTCGTCAGATCATCCTTTATAGTTGCTGTTTCAAAACTGATGCCATCCCCAGTAGTCAGTAGTGTTTCACCAGTAGTCATTGCAGGAGCAAACCCCATCATGGAACAAGTGGAAAGCGATGGCGGTCACGCACAATGATCTCACGATGATAGAGCTTGGATACAAGTTTGGCATGCACATGGCAATCACGACACACTCGAAGATTCTTGACAATACGAATAGGCGCGTCATGGGGAATGTTTAGGATACCAAATGCTAATGCAAGCCTCTCACTGTGGTAGGATAAGGTACTGCCCTTATCTTCCTCGTCATCCATGTCCATAAGAACTTGGCTGGTATCCTTGACATAGCCAATGAGTTGTAACCTCTGTTCCATGTCTTCCAATAATGCATAGATCAGCCTTGTTTGGGGGTGTCTTGTATCACCCGACCTGAACTCATGGACCAAACCATTCCACTCTATAAAGCTCAAGCCTGTCTCCTTCCTGGCCCCCCTCTCCTCCATCATCCGCCGAACAGCTTTTGCATCTTCCCGTAAACCGTTGACTGCATATAAATTGAACAGAAGAACATAACGTCCACCATCATCAGGCTCTAGCTCAATAAGTTTCTTCCCTACACGTTTTCCCACAACAATGTTATTGTGCATCAGGCATGACGACATTAGAGCCCCCCACTGTGATGCATGTGGCTCCATTGGCATGTCCAGTAACACAGCTTCAGCTTCTTCCATGAGCCCAGCACGTCCAAGGAGATCAGCCAAACACCCATAGTGCTCCCTCCGTGGCTCAACCCCATGATCCCGCATGGACCTGAAAACCTCCTTTCCTTCATCCACGCGCCCTGTGTGGGTGCAGGCGCACAAAACAACGATGAATGTTGACTCATTCGGCACAAAACCCTTCTCAAGCATCCTTCTGAACAACTCAATTGCATGCTGACCATGGCCGTTCATTGCAAGCCCACCAATCATTGCATTCCACAACACCACATCGTGACTCCGAACTCCATTAAAGACCCGCCATGCCTCCTCCATGCACCCACACTTGCAATACATATCCACAAGCGCCGTCTCAAGCATGACATTCCCTGACCTCCTCCCAAATCCCTCTACTTCCAGATACCCATGAACCCACCGCCCCCTCTCAACTGCACCCAAATGTGCGCAAGCCTTGAGCACGCTGACCAGCACTATGGCGTCCGGCCTAAATCCCTCCTCCATCATCCGATCAAACACCCTCAGTGCCTCGCCAAACTGCTCCGCGCGCACGCACGCGTCGATCATCGCGCTCCAGGAAACCAGGCTCCTGTCGGGCATTCTGGCGAACACGTCACGCGCGGTCTCCAGGTCGCCGCTCTTGCCATACCCCGACACCATCGTGTTCCAGGAGACGGCGTCCAGCGCGGCGGCACCGGTCGTGTCGAACACCCTGCGCGCGTCGGGGAGGAGGCCGAGCGCGCAGTAGAGCTTGAGGAGGCAGTTGGTGACGATGGTGTTCGCGAGCGCGCCGCACTTGAGCGCCTGCGCGTGCGCGAGCCCCGCGGCGGCGAGGCGATCGCATCCGCCTGCGCCAGGGGAAGGAGAGCGGGGCGAGGGGGAGGGGGAGGAGGCGAGGGAGGCGAGGAGGAGGGAGAAGGTGTAGGGGGTCGGCGAGGCGGCGGCGCGGATGCGGGAGTAGAGGGCGAGCGCGGCGGCCGCTGGGGCGCCCCGGCGCGCGAGAGCGGCGTGTAGCGGGCACCCGCGGGTGGGCGCCGTGGAGAAACCGGCGGCGGCGGGTCGGAGCCCGACCGAGTGCCGCGAGGAGGCGGATGCGGAGGCGGTGGCGATGGGCGGGCATGGCAACCGGGAGCGAGCTCGAGCCGGATCACCTCCCAAGTCCCAACTTGTTTTTCAAATCACGGCCAATGCGCGCTCTGGTGCGTACCGGGATTTGAATGTGTTTTCCTCGTCTGCAAAACAAAATCCTCTCTGAAATTCTGGATTCATATGGAAATTTAAATGATTTGTCTAAAATCCTGATTCATGCGGAAATTTAAGTGATTTCTCTAAAATTACGGTGACTCTCTCACGTTTCATGACAGGATCTCAGGGGGTGGTCTTAATTTCGAACGCTTTTGGACTACAATAACACCAAACATGAATTTTACTGTCAAGATTTGGTTCGTGTAACTGTAAGTGAGCTTTTGCCAAGTTATGTCCATTTCATTTCTCAGTATTTGCACCGACGTGTTGGACTTTACTTCTTCTTCTTTTATGCCAAAGACAAACTCATTTGACTCTGCAAAACAGCAGTATAACGACCCCAGTAATTTAAGGGGAAATTTGCTTGTAACCATTTCATAAATCATCGGAGGTGGTCACATTGTCAGATTTCATTTTGGTAGCAATTTCCAATTCATACATCTGAGGCAGGCATGACTAGTCTTTTGGAATTATGTTTATATCAAACATCTGGTAATGTGGATGTTACATTTTATACCCATTAATACAGGTTCCAATGGGTTCAAGGATAACAATTTGTGATATATACTAGAGCTACTACTCAACTACAATAGCTGCTATATAACTAATTCAACATGAAAATTTATCATTACCCCAAGTGGGATAAAAGAGAAACAAAAAAGGACAAGAGAATGTCTCGCTGCTCATCCCGAAAAATCATATTCCACCAAACGCCCTGGCTTCTTGATCGCAGGATGGATAAATGAATGATCCTCAGAGAAACGGGGCTCTATGGTATGCAGTTTCTCCCCACTCGTCAGGATTGGGTTTGGTATTTTCATTTAGTCACACTTTATATTCCTGTAGATCCTCCTCACAAACAATGTTGATCCAAGATATCCTATTGCACCTGATAAAACAGCCAAACAATATTAATTTAAATCACACTGGAGTTTGTATGTCACGAGTGCAGAAGAGCTTACCACATAGTGTTCCTAAACCTAGGCAGAACATTAGAGTGTAGCCGAAGTAAAAGCTCGTCTGGAAGAATCCTGACATCTTGGTCTTCATGTGGTAATAATATATGGAGTAGAGGTAAACATATACAGCAGTGGAAGCAGCAGAGAAGAATGAAGTCCACTGCCAGTGGTAGTTCTCAGCGTTTAGCAAGAAATATGTACCCACAATTGTTACACAGATGGTTACAATTATGAGGATCAGGAAGACCAGCAACATGAACCCATAAACATAGTACACCTGTCAACAGTTGATCAAAAAGGAAGAGGCATCAGAACCAACTCTCAAGCATCCATAGTAATGAAACAATGAGGATGAACAAAGCAGAGTTGTCTTCCATACCTTGTAGTTCCAAAACGATGTGAAGACAAAGTACATTTCAATGAAGATACTACCGAAAGGAAGCAGTCCTCCCATTAGGGCAATGACAGATGGTGTGAGATACCATTTCTTCTCAGGAATAGGGCGAGGAATAGTCTTTACTCTGCAAGGATTGTTTGGTGCACCACTCCAGTTTCTACCAACAACAGTTCCCAAAAGGGCAAGAGGGAAAGAGATGAAGGCCCACAGGATGAAGACAACCACCATTGTACCGAATGGTATGGCAGCTAATGATCCATAGAATATAGCAATGGTGTTAAGCACTAGGCCAATTCCAAAGCACATAAATGGGAAAAGTGATGCTGTCATGGCCATTGCCTTGATCCAGTTTTTCCCTGCTTACCAAAAAGGATTAAAACAAGTGAGAACCCCATAGGAAACATAGACATACAATCCCATTTTAGATGATAAAGAAGCACATACCTCCATGCCGTGAGTATAGTGTGCCACTGATGTATCCAGAGATGAACGAAGTAAGAGCATAACAGACAATGAATGTTGTAACAATAGCACCTCGCCTGGTAGAATAAGAACACATGGTGAGTGATATTTTGTGTAGCATAACAAAGTATAATTATACTTCAAGAAAACAAAGTAGAGTTAGTAAGCTTTATAGTAAAATTGTGCAGTTGCTTGTGAAAGATAGGTAAGATGTCACAATTCTAAATATGCATACACACCAATAATTAGTAGGACTACGATTGGGTGCAAGGTTTTCCAAAGGTCCACTTTAAGCAGTTAAAGAACAAGGAAATGAATCTGGATGAGAAGAGTCTTCAAACATTACATTTCTGGGATGAGGCCAAAAACAGCAAATTATACTGCTTAAAGGCTCTACTTCTGGAAAAATTAAATGTTGTATATTATATGTTTATAACATCAAGTATATATGACCTTTGGAATGGCAAAGCATCAGTAGACAAATCCAATTATGGCAGGTTCATTACGATGCTGGCTCTAGAAGCTGCTTGTAAAGAGAAAGATATTATGAAGCAACATTGTAATTTAAGTACGTACCCAATGTACAACATTCCGATGATTGCCAGCAAAATTACTAGAAGAATAAGTGCTGCCAACTGTGTGCCAATACCAACAAGAGATGAAAGAAGAACTAGATTTCTAGGAGGCCTGAAAACATCACCATGTACAAGCTTCCATCCAGATTCTTCATTGACATCTCTTTCCTGATGTGATAAAGTATATCAGGAAAGGGTATAGTAAAATAACTGATTCTTTAAACATTACTTTAAAAACAGTATATGCATATAATCTGTATAGAAAATTACCAGAGTTTCAATATCATCATCATCACGAGCATATTTTGCATAATCATTTCTTAGAGTCCGCATCAATATCATTGAGACAAGTCCAGTGAGAAAGATGACCATCATGAAAGAATTGAAAATTGAGAACCAGTGAATCTGCAATCACAGGCAATATCCGTATTCAGAGAAATAACTAGAAATAAAGAATATATGCTGAAATCCATTCAAATATTCAGACACAGTTAAAGAAGAATGATTATAGTGAAAAATGTTATTGTAATTCCCAAGAGCTAAGGTACAAAGATATGCTTTAATTGCAAAATCATATACCAAGCACCTGGTGTTCAAAGAAAGGATAGTCCAGGTACACATCAAAGCGATGAGCGAATGTTATGTTTGTTGGTTCCCACTTGACAGAATATGTCATGTCCATTGCCTTATTAGCATCAATAAGCTTGGGGCTTTCTTGAGTAAGATTAACATGGATAATCTGCAGGAACAGAAGTAGCAAGGATGGTAATCAATAGCAGTTACATGAAGGAAAGCAATATAAGCTCGTTATAGACAAACCTGATTGCCATTGTATCTGATGACAATATTCTTGTGGGTGAAAAGGAAATATTTGTTATCATTGTTCTTGTCTGCCTCTCCAACAAAGCCTAAAGATTTGAAAAAAAATAAGCCTACAGTAGGTCGAGGAAACAAATAAAAAAAGAAGAGAGGAGGATCACATACATACCCCACAGAGGCAAATCATCTTCATTGTAGCACAATAGCAGAGGGCAGCATATCCAGAAAAGAAAATAAGTTTTAAGTCAATAGATCAAGTGCATATAAATTTAACCATCAACTAAGTCAGTCAGTAGGCAAATTAGTTAATATAAATGAAGAATAGATAACTTACCGATGAATAATTCGAACCAATATGAGTTTTCGATCGCATCTGATAATTGCTTGGCCTTGTCAAGATCAAGATCAAGAGAACAAATGGTGGCCTTATCAACATTTTCTGAGACAAAGCATGGTAATCAGTGCACATGCTTTCCCACTTGAATGACAAAGTATTGAAGCAGGACAAAGAACAATGCATAGCTCACTCACTTCCGAACTTTATGTCAATCTGGCTATCGATGAGTTCATTCCCACCGAGGACCTCGCCAAGCCCTCCCCACTTGTGGACATGGTTTTCTGTTGCGTGGCAGAACGGGAGGCTGTAGTAGTTGTAAGTCTCCTGCGGGTTGTTGTATGGGCCAACCTTGTTCACCCAGAGCGTCACAGGCTCATCTGCTTTATACTACAAGAAACAACGGCAGTGATCAGATCAGAGAATGAAACACCTTCCTAACTAAAATCATCTATCCATAGTACTCGATATGCACAAAAAGTCACCTAAATCACACAATTAGAGCACAGGCATTGCAGCCAAACTACACTGCAAATGTACTTATGTTAGCCAGTTCAAGGGGTAGAGCGTAGAAGGTAATCAACACAATGCCTCCACACTGCTGTTTGTCCCCCCACTCATTTCACTCCTACCCGCAATCCGCCACTGGCACAGGTAAGATCTAGCAACCTAACGACGGTTTGATCCCGCGCGCGTACCGCCCAGAGATCCCGCCCGTCCGGGCCGGCGCCGCGCAGATCTGACCCCGAGCGAGCGCGGATCTAGCTGCGGGCGGAGCCTAGCAGGCGGACTGGACCGGCCAGCGCCGCTGGGGGGCACGGCACCAGGGGTCTGGTTTTCCGAAGCCCGTGTAGCGTGCTCTCGCTTCTGACGAAGCGAGAGGTAAGGGGAGGCGCGTCGGTGTACCTTGTGGTCGGAGTCGGAGGCGGCGGCGATGGGGAGGACGACGAGGAGGATGAGGGCGACGAGCGCGGCGCCGCCGGCGGAGGCCATTGGCGAAGGGAATGGCCGGGACCGGCCGGCGCGGGGCGGTGGCGCGGTGCTCGTGTCAATGTTTTCTTCCCTGTGCGACGGAAGAGGGGTACTGCTGCATGGCAGGGGTCAGGCCAGGCGAAAGCGGAGGTTTTGACGGGAGCATACGACACGCTGTGCTGTGCTGTGCAATCGTGCAGACTGCAGGCTGTAGAGAGGCCGTCTGATTTTTTTATATATTTTTTTTATCTGTTTCTATATCGTTCCATTCTACGGAGTTTTCCCTTATGGCTTAAATCTGGCTTATACTCCTTCCATACTGGTATTAGATAATGTTTAGAAAATGTTTTAATTAAACATTGAAAATATAAATTACGAATAGCTTTTAAGTCGAAAAATGTTTTAATCAAACATTGGAAATATAAATTACGAATAGCTTTTAAGTCGTTGAGTTTGAAAATGTGAAAACCATAGTAATAGATTTGTTTTGAGAAATATTTTTTAAAAATATACATATATCATTTTTAATAAATGTTTTTTGTAAAAATAAGAAGTCAAAGTTACGTTTTGAAGACCGTGTCGTTGTCCAAAACTTCATCTATTTTCTATACGGAGAGAGTATAAATGTATAATGTGAAACTAATTATCTTGTTCTAAATACCGTTTTACGAAATAGTTTTTCATTAAATTTAAGCAAAATATGTACATTTTACATTGCCACCTGCCTAAAGGAAGACCCTAACTATTACTAAATAGCACATATTTATATTCATGCATATAGGCAGTACTCCCCACTTTTGCTTTGTCTAGTCATGTCCTTCTAATACCTTGTTAAATAGTTTGGAAATATAGTTTTGTTACATATTTCGCCGAATGTACCTGAGAGATGCTATCTTTGCTCATAAAGAACTTATCCAAAGTTGACAATTGTTTTAGCAAAAGGTGATTCAATGACACATGCATTACAAAATGGAGTGTTCCGGACCGGATTTCGGAAGCCTCCAGTGTTTTTTTGAAAATGTAGTGTAGCAGAAAAAATGCCTCCTTCCCCGCACAAAAGGATAGGGCAAAAAAAAACTTTGGCTCGGCGAGCAGTTAGGCCAGTCTCAGTGGGAGTTTCATCAGCATTAAACACTTTTGATGATGTGGCAGTGTATTAATGAAGAGAGATGTGAAATGAGTTTCATCCTCATGAAACTCTTTCTACACGGTACTCTAGACAGCTTGTGTCTTGCATGTTGTCTTGGGAACAACACGAGATGAAACTTTGCATTGAGAGAGGGTGTTTCGTCATAGTTTCAAACTTCTCTTAGATGATGTGTCACTCTAGGTAAGTGTGTCGATGAAACCCCCCATTGAGACGGGCCTTAGCACGTGGCGAACACTGGCACTGGTTGGACTCTTCTGGAGCTCAAAGCACGAAAAAGTGCCTGGCCACATGCACGGAAACTGATGCTACGAATGGATCCGCGCACAAGTCAGCGCGCACGCGTGCTTTCCCTTTTCGCTTCTGCACGGCACGCGCCGTGCACGGTGCACCGGATATCAGGCAATAAAAAAACACAGCATTTCGTGGAGCCAGATTGCCAGAAATCTCAGATCGCACTTCAGAAATCTCAGATAGCAGCACCTCGCGGAGTCACGTTCTCGTCTCGGGATCGGCGATGATGCCCCGTCGGCCTCGCGCTTGGGCGCTTGGCGTGCGCTGGGTCGTCTTCGGTACGGTGTTCCGATGGCTCGTGCCGGGCCGCCGGCAAGAGGCGGAGCCAGGGTTAAAAATCCCGACCGGTAGCGGTACATGCCGGTTTCCAACCGGCCAAATTTAAAATTTTCAAATTTGATTTTTTCAATTTTTTAAAAAAAATTAAAAATACTTTAAGGTGAGTAGATGGTAATGGTATCAAAATTTTTCAAATATTAGTTCATTTAGTATCTTTTGTTTGTATTAGAAGTTCAAACAGCCTACTAAATCAACACGTTAAACTTCTAATGCCTTTAAACCGCTACTTAAACTTCTTAAAAATGTTCTCTTTCTGACACCATTAGATTCTACGCACCTTAAACTATTTTTAGGATTTTTTTAGAAATTTTCTTTTATTTTTTATTTTTTAATTAAAATTCGAAAATTTGTCAAACCGCTCAAACTGGCCCGCTAACCGCTCAAACCGGCCGGCTAACCGTTCGAAACCGGTTGAACTGCGGATTTAATTTGATTTTTGAATTTGTCCGGTTTGTACCGGTTTCCGGTCAAACCGGTCTGACTAACCGCTACCGGTGGACGACGGTTTGGCCAGCCCGGTCGGGAAAAAAACCCTGAGGAGGAGCTCCTCCTATAGGGTGGGATAAGGTGTCTCAGATATGGTCTGAGGTGTTGGCGTTGGAGTGTTGTAGATGCTGTGTCGCCGACCGGGGCAAACGAGCTGAGGTTGAGGTTGAGAGAGAGGCTCACAACGACTGGGGCAATGAAAGAGCTGTTCAAGCATTCAAGCCTATCGTCTCCAAATCAATTGAGTTTACTATCGTCTCCAAATCAACTGAGCCTACTTTACTGGTTCAGTCAGTGGTCTGACCCATAGGCTGGCGGTTGAACCGCGGTTCAATAATCTTATATATTGTGCATACTCCCTCCGTCCCGATTTAACTGTCGCGGAAGCTACAGCTTCATGTCCCATTTTATCTATCGCCAGCCCTACAACGCCACTGCACCGCATCAATTCACCTGTCCTTATCTCATTCTCTCCCCTCGTTGGCGGCCTCACAACCACACATTCTCCCACTCTCTTTCTCCCCACTCAACCGGTCCTCCCACTTCTCTCTCCACTGCGCCGCCCCCTTCGTCCTCACGCTCGGGTCGGCCGGCCTCCTCCGGCCCCGCCCGCACTGGATCCGCGCGTGCCGCAGCGGGAGCAGCCTCCTCCGCCCGGCGTCCCCGTCCTCGTCCCCGGCGGCCTCCTCCGAGCGACATCCCAGGCCCAAACGGTCGCCCTCCTCTGCGCCAGCCAGCTCTCTCCGCGTCGGCCAGCTCTCCTCCGTGCGGCGGCCCCGGCCCCGACGGCCACCCTCCTCCGCATCCAACCACAGCGCGGGTGCAGGCCGCTCGCCGGCGCAGGGCGCTCGCCTGGGCCCGGACGCGCTTCTCCTCGGCGGCCACTCCCTCTTCTTCCTCCTCCGGCCGAACACGCTTCTTCTCGGCGGCGACGCACGGGAGATGAAGGTCGCCGCTAGGGATGAAAACGGAAACGATAATTCCCGATTATCGAGAATCATTTCCGAGATTTTACCGACTTTTTGGACAAAACGAAAACGATAACGGTTATCGGAAAAACGAAAACGAAAACGATAAAAAAATCCGGAAACGAAAACGAAAACGATTTCAGCCTCTTCCGACCGTTTTCACAAAATACCGTATTTTGCCGGTAATTTACCACAGGTAATATCGAATTCAAGGACCTCTTCACTTGATCACTTCTATCTATGTCAACCCAGCCCCTTAGGAACAACCTTAATCGGCCCAGCCGCACTCATCTCATGCCAAATACCAAGGAAAAGCTGTTGTGGGCGTGTTTATGGGCTGCCATATCACTAATCCATGCATGGAAACCCAGGTAAGTCCATAATTTTTTAATTTTTTTATTTCCATATTTATTTAGTTGTCAATTAATTCTTGATTATAGAAAATAAGTAAAAGCAAACCACTAAACCCTTGTCAAACTTCGGTTTCCTTATCAATATTCGATACGTCAGGTGTCCAAAAGATATTGACTTAGATACGCCATGGTAATGCAACTTGGTAATTGGTATATCATTTATTGTTAATTTGCTCCTTTAAGCATAAATTCGTTGTAATTTGGAGTCATAGAGAGATTGAACGGTTACGATAGTTGGATTAATGCCTTAATCGCTATTACTTGGACTAATGTCTTAATGGAGTTATATGGCTAGTGTTATGCTATATGGTTTGACGTGTTTATCGTTTTGAAATATCGTTTTGATGGGTTTCGATCGTTATTGATGTGTAGTCGATCATATAGTTTCGTTTCCGATATTATCGGAATACCGGCATCGTTCTCGTTTCTGACAATATCGTATCGTTTTCGTTTCCGAGAAAAAAATGTGAAAGTGAAAGTGGTGGAGCCTTCTTCCGATCGTTTTCATCCCTAGTCGTCGCCCAGGGCGCGGCGCCGCGGCTGTAGAGGCGAGCGCGCCTCTTCTCTCCCTCCGCCGCGAGCAGGCGGTTGGAGGCCGGCACGACCTGGGTGGGGGGAGGTCCCGACGTGGCGGAGCAGGGGTGCGGCAGCCGGACGAAGGGCCACGGCGGCGGCGGCCCCCTATCCTTCCTCCTCGTGCTCCTCTCCAGCTCGCCGCTGCAACTCGCTCCTCGCGGCCTCCGCCCGCCGACCGGCAACTGGAGCGGCTGTCGTGTCTATCCATCCAGGGGTACCAGCGTCTTTTGCTGTGTACATTGGGAACCGTTTTTTTTCGGCGACAGATATTAGGGGACGGAGGGAGTATACTCTATTATAACAGAAGTGAAATATGGGTGAGATGGTTAACAGAGCTGGTTCAAAGCTTTCAACACGGTTTGAACCCTACCTGTGCCCCTTTATTTTATTTTTTTTTGAATGAACTACGGCCGGCAAGCAGTTGGCTTGGACATTATATTGATATGCAAGGTTTAGTCATACATGGATTTGTGAATGAGAGGGTTTAAGGGAAGAACAACTAGTTTAGTTTACATGTTCTCTGAAATAATTACACCACAATGCTATCTCAGCTTTGGCCTCTAGCCTTCTAGCTCCGATGAGACCAGAGGTCGAGGTCAAAGATGATGGCAAGGATGATACCCCGATGGGGAGTGGCTTTGTTCCGGAACACGAGCGCATTCCAAGCCTTCCAAATGTTCCACAGGATCTCTATAAAATTGACTGATACTTCCTTCAAATAAAGAACTTTCGTTCCGGAACACGAGCGCATTCCGAACCTTCCAAATGTTCCACAAGATCTCTATAAAATTGATGATACTTCCTCCAAATAAAGAACTTTGTTTTATTTTTAAAAGTAAAAAGTCTAAATTACTCCCCTCAAGTATAAGCAAAGTCCACATAACCCCTTAAAGTATGTTTTGCGAAATTTTGATTTCAAATTTTATGAGATGGTAATAGACATCATAACACATGTTAGAAAATACATCATAACACATGTTAGAAAAATACATCATAAATTTTTTATAGTTATTTTCGTATGGTAGGATATTTAATAATAAATTAATCATTGAGATACAAAATTATGTGAAAAATAATGACAAAAAAATTATAATATATTTTTATAACATACATTGCGGTGTCCACTACCACCCTGTAAAATTAAACTCAAGATTCCCCTTATGTATGGAGAAACAAAAAGACAAATCGTATTTGGGGGTAATTTCAACCAAATGTCCATAGTTTTGGGGAGTAAAGTGAACCAAAACATACTTTAGAGAGTTATTCAGACTTTGGTTATACTTGAGGGGAGTAATTTGGACTTTTTCCTTTTTAAAATTGACGTAATCTTGGCAAAAGGCTTGTACTCTGTATACACAGTAGCGAGAGCGTTAGGAACTTGAAATGTCGAGGCTTAAGTTTATTCCCACGCTTACGTACTGCAGTAGAGTTACACGCGTATTGGATCTTGAATCCGATGCTGCAGACGTTAGAGATCGATCTTGCCATCTTGGTGATTAGTGATATCAGGCATAGGGGCGCATCAGTCTTTTCTTTTAAAAATATTAAAGCATCTTCGAGAGTCTCTCTAAAATTCACTCTCTAAATCATCATTTAGAGACTCATTTGCATAAAAATCGTTTTCTATATCTTTCTATTTTCCAACAGCTTCTCTATATCTTACGTGCACTCTAGAGAACTATTCTCTTTTCTATATTTTGTTAGCGAGAAATCCGAAATGGAGTGTCTATGCTTGAATAATCAAATAGAGAAGCTGTTGGAAAGTAACTTCTTAATCAAAATCTCAAAAACTAGCGATTAGAAAGGATTTGGAGAGTCTCTTGGAGTTGCTCTTAGGCCTAGCAAACATTTTGCATTTTCTAAAAAAAGGCAAACATTTTACATTAAAGCACCGGCCCTCCAGTGACTACATAATACAGAGATGCAAACGAAACGAAAGTAAATTACAATTAAAAACCAAAATCACAATCCCAATGGCATGGACGAGTCAGAAGTAGCTGGTTAAGATCTCATCTTTCATGAAGAAATCAATGGGAATCCGATTGATTTTCTTCGTCATCCTCACCGTTACCACTGGTGTTTCATCGGTTAAAAATAGATGAAAAAGAATATCAGATCAGTAAAAATTTGCCTGCTTTGTTGGCTTCTATCGATTTTGATTTCAGAATTGACTTTATGAGTTGACGATGCACGGTTACTCAAAGCGAGCAGCCAATCTCACTTCTCATCGTTCTGCTGGTCAAACTTGATATCATTCTAACTGTCAACTGCTAGCACTGAAATTATTTTGGGTTCAAATTCGCGTCAATGAACTTTTAAGTATGAGAGTTTTGAATGGCACTGTCCGCTATCGAAAAAACTAAGATAAGCGCGGAACAAATCCAGAATGAGTGATTACAGAGGACCTCAGAGATCTTGGTGGTTGTGATCATCAGGCGGGGTTGTTGCCCCATCAAGAGTAGCAAATATTTTAATCACATCACCGGCCCTCACGAAATCATACAGAACAGATGAACAAGCGCACAAACCAAAATAAAAATCTAAGAAATAAACGACCACTGGCATTGATATCGCGAGTCAGAAGTAGCTGGTTAAAGATCTCATCTTTCTTGTAGAAATCAATGGGAATCCGATTGATTTTCTTCGTCATCCTCACCAAATGCCCACTGGTGCCATAACCAAATCGCTAAAAAAAGAAACGAACCCCAAAGTACTACGATAAACCAATCAGAAATTTGCCTGCTTTGTCACCGGCGAATCCTGGAAAGAAACAGAGGACGGCCGGAGCTTAAAAAGCAGGCAGGAAGAACTAGGAAAGCGTCCTCCCCTTTGGTTCGGTCTCGCCCAAGGATAGATTGCCCGCCGCACCGGATGCAGCACCGGACAATTGCAATGTTAGGCAAACCAAACAAAAATCAAACAACCAAAAGAAGCACAACGCAGACGAACGAAACGAATCTTGGATGAAGGAAACAAGCGCGAATCGGGATCGAGCAAAGGGGGCATGCTAGGGACCTAGGGTTCGTGGGGTGCGGCGAAGAACCCTAACTTGCCTTCGGGAGCGCCGACGGAGGTGGGAACTGGGAGCTGGGACGGAAGAGTCTGAGGCTCCAGCATTTGTAGCCTTGTAGTCGCCGGAGCGGGTTGAGGTCATCGTGTAGGGTTTGAGTTCCTTTTTGCCGGCGGCCCGTGCAGGTAATGTTCGGCCCACGCACGCGGTACGAAGGCCACGGACCCACGGCCCATAGAGGAAATGCTATGTTGATGGTACAGTAACAACTAACAACAGTCATCGTTCGCGGCCGTGGGCCGTGGCGCGCGGCAGCAGCGGCGGTGGAGCTATCTGCCCACGCGCGGGGAATGCTCCGTGTCGGCGTGGAGATCGACCTGACAACGCGCCTCCGTTCGCCGCCGCCACGGTTGTTCGTCTCGAGGGCCGACGTGGTCGTGAGCTCAAGCTGCGGCGTCCGACTCAAGGTGAGGGAACCATGCCGCCTACCTGTTTGTTATTTTGCCCAAGTGAAAATTGCAGTAGTGATTATTGTGCATCGAGGCTGTCGGTCTGAGCCAACTAAGCAATCTGTACAGTAGCATAACCGTGCGAATACAATCGTCAATAAACAAATGTCAATACGCAGTAAAGTGGATTTGTGATCAATATACATTTATTGTCCTACTAGTTCCCATGGAAATTACAGTAAAATGCACACCTTAGGAAGGTCCGCTACATTCCAACATTTGAATTGGCTGCAAAATCTTTGACTGCCAGCCTCTGCACACAAACATCTCAGTGCTGCTTGCCTCCCTGCTGCAAACTGACCAAGCCAAAGTATGTCCCAGAGCGACCATTGGCCATCAGGGACGTGTGCGTGCCCTTCTCCACAACGACCCCTCTCTCAAGCACGGCGATCATGTCGCAGCTCTGGATGGTGCTGAGCCTGTGAGCCACCACCACACTGGTGCGGCCAACCATCACCCTGTCCAGCGCCTCCTGCACCGCCTTCTCGGACTGGCTGTCCAGCGCACTCGTAGCCTCATCTAGAAGCAGGATGGCTGGGTTCTTGAGGATGGCACGGGCGATCGCGATGCGCTGCTTCTGCCCTCCCGACAGCTGGACGCCCCGATCACCACACCATGTGTCGTACCCATCCTTAAGGCTGCTGATGAAGCCATGCGCGTTGGCGGATTTCGCTGCATTCTCAACCTCTGCCTCGCTTGCCGTCTCCACCGCCAACATTATGTTCTCCTTGATAGTGCCCGCGAACAGCGTCGGCTCTTGGCTGACGAGTCCAATGTGTCGACGCAGGGCTTTGAGGTTATATGATCTAATATCTCTACCATCTATATTCACTACTCCCTTGAGTGGGTCATAGAATCGCTCTATAAGACCGATGATGGTTGACTTGCCAGAGCCACTTTGCCCGACAAGGGCTGTTGACTTGCCTGGCATTATGCTCAAGGAGAACCCTTTGAAGATGATAACATCTGGCCTGGACGGATATGCGAAATCAACGTCTACAACTTCCACCTCTCCTATGAGCTTTTCTGGCTTGTGCCCCTGGGGATTGTCGGGATCAATTTTTGTTTGGCGGTCAAGGATAGCAAACACTGAAGAGACCGCGTCGGCACCCTTGGCGATATCTGTTGTCATGCTACATGCATCTGCTATCACACGCCCCGTGGCGACAAGAATCATGGTGGTTTGGAAGACCGCCTCAACAGAAATGAGCCGCTCGGCCATGAGCTTGCCACAGTACCAATAGTTGAGGGCCCATGAGAATACCGTGAGGCTCACGGAGGCGCCAAGCCCCAGACCTGCAAACCATGACTGCCGGAGGCCTTCCCTGTATGGCCCGTCCTGGGCTTGCCCAAAGAGGCGTAGGATGCGGTCCTGGGATGAGAAGGCGGTTATGGTGCGGAGGTTGGAGACTGCATCGGCAGCTATCTTGCTAGTTTCGGACTGTGCCTGTATTGATTTCATGGACATGCGCTTTAGCAGGACACGCCGAGCATAGGAGCAAGCGATGATAAATGGCTGCATTGCTATCATGACGAGGGCCAAGCGCCAAGAAATGACTAGACCCACGGTGAAAGCAATGAACACTATTGAAACTGTTTGGATCACCAGGGCTATCCGATCGCCCACGAGCGACCTTACCTACAACACAAATATTAACATGTATGAGCAGGCATGATTCTTTTCCAAGAATGATCATAATAAGCTATATGTGTGCAGAATTTTTTTTGTACTTACGATGTTGGCGTCCTTGGCAAGCTGTGAGCATATGGCGCCGCTAGAGTTGTCATCTTGGTCAAACCATCCAATCTCAAAAGTGAGGATCTTTTCAAGCATTCTCTCCCTAATCCTCTTGGTCAGGTACTCACCCATGGCGCCAAAGCTATAATGCTGTCCAATGTTGAGCAAGAATGAGATCACCACAAGAGCAAGAAAAACAAGCGCATACAACCTTATTTTTTCCTTGATCTCGCCATGATCTGTCGAGTAGTAGATGGAGAAGGTACACCCCATGCAGTAAGCGTAAATCGGCTGGATGCCCCCAGTCAGGATCGCGCTTAAGCTCCCCACCACTGCATACTTCCACTCTGGTGCATTAAGGAGAAGCATCCTTCCTAAGGATGGCACAGGAAGCTTTGGCTTCCCAGGGCTTTCTGCACCATCTCTTGCATCACCTGTGGACAATGTCCAACTTGACCTGCTAGCTGAAGAGAGCATCTTGCTCGTGCTCCTGCTGCATTGCCCTGCACTATGAGATGGGCAACGAGTTCCACCAGCCTCATCGCCCTCGGTTGAATCTCTGGTCTTCTGAAGATGGACAAGAGATGAGTACATACCATTCTTGGCAATAAGCTCACTGTGAGAGCCTAGCTCCTGGACTGCACCGGTTTGCACGACAGCTATACTGTCAGCATTTCTGATGGTGGAGAGGCGATGTGCAACAACGATCGTAGTCCGGCCCTTGGAGGCCACATCAAGCGCCTCCTGCACGACGCGCTCCGACTCGGTGTCCAGTGCGCTCGTGGCCTCATCAAGGAGCAAGATCTTGGGCGACCTCAGAATTGCTCTAGCAATAGCAATCCTCTGCTTCTGGCCTCCAGACATCTGCGCACCACGCTCACCCACCTGCTTTCATTTAGACATAGTTAGCATCGATAACTGAGGGATTAGGACAGCATCTAGATATAACAGGTATGCTAAATTGCCAAGTCAACCTGCGTGTCGTAGCCCTGCGGCAGCTGGGAGATGAAGTTGTGGGCGTTGGCCGCCTTGGCCGCGGCGATCACCTCCTCATCCGTGGCGTCCTCCTCGCCGAACAGTATGTTCTCCCTCACCGACATGGCGAACATGGCGGGCTCCTGGCTGACGAGCCCCATCTGCGCGCGCAGCCACTTGAGCCGCAGCCTCCGGATGTCGACGCCGTCCAGCGCCACCGTCCCGGCTGACGGGTCGTAGAACCGCTCCAGCAGCGCGATCGCCGTCGACTTCCCGGACCCGCTGCTGCCGACCAGCGCCACCGTGCGCCCCGCCGGCACGCGCAAGCTGAAGCCCACCAACACGGGACACTCCGGCCGGGACGGGTAGCAGAACTCCACGTCCCTGAACTCCACCTCGCCGGCGACATTGTCCAGCTCCTCGCCGGCGTCGCTCTCGGAATCGATCTTGGGCACCCGGCGTATCATCTCGAGTATCCTGTCCGCCGCCGCGGTGGCCTCCGAGAAGTACTTGACGTTGGACAGCGCCGACCCCAGCGACACGCCGCCGATGACGATGAGCGAGGAGACGACGAACACGGTGCCTCCGGGGTACCCGTGGTACATGACGAGGCGGCTGCCGTACCAGATGTTGAACGCGTAGATGGCGAACGCGACGCCGTTGCTGCCGACGGCGACGCCCTTGGCGAGCCCCTGCCTCACCCCGAGCCTTGCCGACTCCTCGAGCGCGGCGGCGAACCGCGCCATGGTGGGCTTCTCGGCGACGAACGAGTACACGGTGCGCGCCGACGAGACGGCCTGCTCGGCGACGGCGCCGGGGGCCGCGTACTGCGCCCTGATCCGGCGCGCGAGGTCGGTGAGGGCGCGGCCGTAGGCGACGCCGGGGACGATGAGGAGGAGCGCGGAGGGGAGGGTCACGAGCGTGAGACGCCACAGGAGGGCGAACCCGACGGCGTAGCTGCCGGCGAACATGGTGACGTACATGACGAAGCTGGGGACCTTCTCGGCCAGCGCGTCCTGCACGACGAGGCTGTCGTTGGAGACGCTCGTCACCACGTCGGAGGTGGAGCCGGATTTCAGGTCGAAGTACTCCACGTCCTGACGGAGCACCGCCTGCAGGTACCGTGCTCGCATCCTCGACGCCTGACGCTCTGCCGTCCGTGCCCAGCAGTAGCCCTCTGCAAGTACGCGCCATTGTGGTAGGAACGTGTCAGACACTTTCGGACGCGACAAGTGAACTGGCACGTGGTACAGACGTAGGAGTACAAAGGGTGTGTGCAGTGATGTGCTCACCGAGGAACGCCATGACCCAGGCGGCGCACGCTATGAGAACAATCTTGACCACGTTCTGGGAGAATTGTGAACATATCGTGTCGTCAGTGATGGTGGCGTTAACAAACAGTAGTGCCATAAATCGATCAGGATTGCAAGTTTTGCACACGAAGCGTACCGCGTTGATCTTGGAGGTGAACTGGTGGATGTGATCAGGGCCGCTGCCGAGGTCGTTGGCGATGCGGCTGGCGATGAGGAGCCGCAGCGGCGTGGCCATGCCGTCGCCGACGGCGCCGACCAGGCCCAGCACCATCAGCGCCACGTCCACCGCGTCCGCGTGCACGAACACCGAAGACCATAGCGGCGCCAGCGCCGCCGCATCAGCCTTCGTCCCGCGTCCGGCGTGCATAGTGACGGCGTGGGCTAGCAGCTATACGCACGTTCGTTGTCGACCAGAGAGTACGTGCCGGTGCAGACGACTGGCCGGATTCAGGCGAAGACCGTTCTGATCCCCCATGATCACAGACGAGACAACGCATATATAGACCAGATGACCAGTGGACTCACGGGAAACCTGTGATGCTCCGGGTGCTCGCACGAACACGCAAGTCTGCGTTCTGTTGCTGTCTCAAAGCAGACATGCAATAGTCGTGTAGCAGCATACCTCTTCTCTTGCTGTGTCGATTCTTTTGCTACGGTCGTTTTTTTTTTTTTGCATTTGTACAAAAATCTGGCATGCTTAATCGTGTACCACCAAATAAAAGCAGTAACATTTATTCAAAATCAAGATGTCCGGATTTGTATCTGTCACAACTCACCACAGCCATGAAGATCAGGATCCTGACCGTTGATGGTCGATGACGGCAGCGGCCTTTCTTCTTTGTTCTTTCCCCCAAACCGTCCATGTCCATCTAGAGGTGGATCCCATCTTCGTCATAATTATATCTTGTGCTTAACTGTTAGTATATTTATATCCAGACAAAGGAATCTAGCAATGCAAGGGACTTGAATATATAGACCTCTGTGATGCTAGAGGATAGACTCACTCGTGTACACAAAAGCCGTGTCTGCTAGCGCTGTCTACATGATCTGCTGTTGCATCCCCTCGCTTTTAGAAGTTCCCGATCCGTCCACCAGGACGATCTCCTGTCAGCATGGTTAGCAGTTGGCACCACCTATATATACATAGATGCATATCGTTTACTGACGAATATAAAACGAAATACCGCATCAGGTCCTGAAAAGCTACTTGAGGTTGGAAGTGCAAACAGCAACCTGAATAACCGTACCAAGTACCAACACAAGTAACAATACTGCAGCAGACATCAGTCGACTTCATGACTTTAGATGAGGGCAAGATCATGTCATGGTGATATATTGCCTGCCGGTTGTTTGTGGTTTCCTTTTTTCTTTTTTTGCGAGGAGGAGTGCTGTTTGTGGTTTCAACCGGGCAAATTGCAGCTACTTAACAACAAGCTGAGGGAGCAGTGCTATGACACGAGGGACGAATGCAGGACCAAATGCCCTGTTTGCAAGCCCAAGTGTGTTCCGCTCAGTGGATCGTCGACCAATGTAATTTAATTTGGTGATGCGGCATTGAGTTTTAGAGATAATGTCAAAGTAAATTTATTAGAGTATTTAATTATCTATTATATTAATAAAGCAGAAGCAAAAGGAGCCACCACGTTCGCCGAGAGGGCCTAGAAAATCCCACATTAATCTAAAAAAGAGAAGGATATAGACCGTTGGATTTTATGAAGATGTAACGGCCAAAACTAATCCAAAGAGTCCATGCTAAATAATATAAAAAAGAATAAAATTCAGAATTAAAAATAACAAAATATATAAAACTAGAGTCCAAGTACAGATAAACATAAACTTAAACATATACATGGACAGATGCTGGGTACCCCATGAGGATTATTTGCATAACTGCACGCATTGAAGATCTCCAAGTTATATACGTGAGAGAGGATGCATATTTAATTGCTATATAGTTTCGTTGGTGGTTAATACGGCTGGTGATATGCATGCATGCATACGCTTAAGGGGGTAATTACCACGTATGGACTCTGCATGGAATATTGGAAGGCAGCACATGGCCGATCATTATGGAAGACGGACCAATCGGAATAAAGAAGAGACAACAAGCCTGATTAAAGAAAGTGGCCGGACGTATACGGAGACAATTGAAAAAGATTATACTAAGGTCCGTTTATTTGGTTGGAATCTGAAGGAATTGGCTATCATATTATCTCTCACCCTATGAATAACCATATCTTTTTATCTCTCACCCTATAAATATAATAAAGTTATCTCCCACCCGATAAACAAAAATATCTTTTTATCTCCCATCCTATAAAATTCATTTCCATCTCACACCCCTATAAATTTGGGATAGGTTTATTTGTGAGCTTAGGGAAGTTGTGAAATGTCAAATTCCAAACCACATAGTATAATTTATTACTAGATTCCAATTCCTCTAAATTTTGACCAAACAAACGGGCCCTTAATTGAAAAAATTATACAGAGACAAGTATAATGTTTTTCAATTGTGTCCGATAATGTTTTTCAATTGTGTCTGATATGGACTTCAGGTGCTGACACATAGTTTATTTTTTGTTATCATATCTATAATCCTTAATTGTCTAATATATATATGTTAATACTAATTGTGTAATGAGCACGAGAGGGACATGGTCTTCGATACCTCTACTTTAGTAATTTAATCCTTCCCTGTAACGTGTATACACGAGCTTTTAAATACCCTTTGGTTACTTCACTCATGTAATTTTGAATGAGACTAGAGATTATATAATTTATCCTTTCGCTAGCAAATTAGAAAAAAACATATATTTTTAGCATGTTGCACAAGCAGGTGGCTAGACATTCACATATATGCATGCAAGACTACTTCTATTAGCACACTTGAGAGACTTAACTGGCAGATATTGACATTAACAAAACCACCGAATGTTGTCAATCACTTAAGTATAGTAGCACTGAAATAAATTCAAGAAAATATGACCAACCCATGCTGATTTGAGGACTGAAATCTAGGTTAACATGTCTCACCACAATAAATAAGTCCAACCAACTAAGTTATGCTCAATTTATATAAAAAAAGGTGAATTAACAATATGTACCTTCCCACTATTTTTATGTGATATCACAGGCTATTATCTTGGTAGATCTAATGCCTTCCTAATTACAAGTATAAGGTGAACAATGCGACATAACATAGAAAATAGTGGCAAATTTGTGAATTGTAGTAGGTAGCAAACCCCAATACAATGGTCATAAGCACAAAGCCAAGACCGATGACTTGGGAAGATATGCTCATAGATTCTTTCGTCACATAGGGACATGTACTACACAAGGTGAAGGATGTGACTTAACAAAGAAATCACCTAGAAAATTTGTGTATCGAACTAGACAGCAAACTCTAATGCAATAGTGGTTAGCATAGGCAAAGACCGACATCTGAAGAAGAGATGATGATGGATCATATCATTAGGTATCCATGGCAAATGCAAGTCATACCCTACATTCATTGCTTGAGCAACAAAGTAAGTCGATGATATACCAAGGAAGCTTAGACACAATTTAGAGTAGAAACGATTTTATCAACTAGCATAAAAGAGTAGCAGCACATGTTGACGCGAAACACATATTGTCGGTTCCTCTCTTTGCTCCATGTACAGTGGTGATGTCTTGTGCACTATGAGAACACAGGGTCGCACAAGCACATAATGCCATTTCCTTTCGTTGTTACATCTACAGTGGTGGTGCTTGCACACTATGAGATCATAGAGTCACAAAGGGGATATTAGAACTAGCCGGCCTGGATAATTCTCAAGATGTATACACTCCGATTAATGTATGGCCATAACAGTAGTATTATGAGTTTTCGATTAATTTTGATAGGTGTGGATGGGGCAATCGGATACTTTAGGAATTTCAGGTCAGGTAATTTGGGTTTTATAAACAACTACTCAAACTTCACCTCAAAAAACAATTACCTGAATTGTCGAATACCCAGTCTTTCTGGGTCAGATTTATGTTTTTCCCGAACTACCCAAACTGTTGCACTCTATTCATCTCTCCCCAACATAAAACAACCCAACAATGCAGGGATCAAACAAAAAACTCAAATCAACATATACATTAGATCTAACAAACAAGCAAATCTAAAGATCAAATTAACTAGAAACCTAATATGTTAGTTTCCTTTGATGTGGACGTGAATACCGATTGCACTTTTAGTAAAGTTTGGGTAATACAGGTACTGAGGATTAACACCCGAATTTTCCATATTAAATTCGGGTTTCTTGACTTCATATCCAAAATAGTGATCGAGTATATTGGGTTTTGGTAATTTGGGATTAGGTTCGATAAATTGTGCCCACCCAACAATCAATGACGCATTGTGTTATAGCTACGACATGATCCTAGCCATTTATTATCTAATTAAAACAGAGTTAAAAGGAGCCACCAGATTTGTGGAGAGGGTCTAAAAATTCTTACATTAATCTAAAAAAATAAGAATATGCACTATTGGGTTTTATAAAGGATATGTGTTTTCTAAAAAAGGAGAAGAATATGCACCGCTAAATTTTATGGCATAGCGAGCAAAGAATTTTAGGAGCAAAACTAGAAGGCAGGAATCGTAACAAAGGATAAAGCCATGATTTTCTAGCACGAACAATGCATTTATCAACCGCTACATGGTGTACCAGAGAAAAGGTGCAGCAGTCGTAACACAATATGGGAATACGCGGTTGGATATCGGAGAAAAACAAAAAGAAGTTAAACAATCAGATATTGGAGAAAAAGTAAAAATATTATCACTTAAAAAATGAATATCATCCATTATTTTTAAAAATATATATTCATATTTAAAATGTATTAACTTATATCACTTTCTATAAAAGTATATAAAATATGTTCCTATAATTTTGCCATAGAATATATCTGATAATAAAACATAGAAGATACCTGGACATTACAACAAAACAATTATTATAACATAACTAAACAAAACTATTTGCATTTATTTCAAATAAAAACATAAAATTTATGAAAAAATACTAGCTATTTCTAAACGAGATTATGTGCCGCACTAGAGATACTAAAAAAATAATTCAACCAATATTATGATGATTAATTTATCAGGAATGCTGGAGCATTGGCAGCCCAAGGAGGAGATCGACTGTGCTTTTAGTCGGCAAGCTGTTTTGGCTTGAGAAAACAAGAAAGATGAGGGAGAGACACAGTTGCAACAGTCGGCAGTGAACCTGACTTGATTCACATAGGAACTGTTCCCCTTTAGTCATGTGCACGTGACGGTCGTTGAACCAAACATTTGTACCATACATCTAAAAAAGTTTGGATGAGGCGGTCATTTGGGAAAGTCTTTGCTCTATTGGCCCATTTGATCGAGAAAGAAAAGGTGTTTGTGGAGAAAGAGATGTGAGATACTAAAATAGTATGTAGGGATTAAAAATATATAAATGTCCTATTTTTCTCCTTAGTCCTTTCAGCATAAGCAAGCAACCAAGCCAACTATCTGCTTCTGCTCAATACAACTATTTTGATGGCCTATTGTGGTGCAGGGTTGTGCGACAATATAATTATTTTTGTGAAATCTTTTTACTTCATTTCGATTATGTATTCTTCTTCCTCTTTCCTATTCTTAAGCAAGCCCCTAACATGGCTTAGTTCATCATAGTTTAATCCCTCTCTCTAAAAAAATGTATTATCTGATTATCCTTTGATCTATCGATTCTCAGGTTGACTTTCTGATCTCTCTCGCCTCAGAGTATTAAAATGCAATTTTTATCATCCCATAAATTATATGATATGAGATCTCACCTCGAGGTGTAGATGCCTTGATATACATATATAGTCGATAACATGGTATCAAATGAATGCAGAGAAAGAAAAATAGAAAGCTAAAGGATATATACGATCGTAGGTTCATTTGAAAAAAAATATAAACAAGATATTTATTTAAAAATAAAAATTTGGAACAAAATAAAATTAGGATAAAAAAATGAGCTTCAAGTATTGTCTCACAAATGAATCCTAAAAAATAGAAAATTCAAACCACATAAAAATAAATTAAATAAACTATTTTAAAAAAAGCATAAGTGTAAAAAATTATAAAATAATTATAAATACAAAAGGTATATAAAAAACTAGCTACCCGCGCAAATTGCGCGGGCCACCTTGCTAGTTCCTCCTATTCATAGGTCTACATATATCTATCTATTATCTATACGATAAAGCACGACGAAATTTTCATTTCGTCTGTCGTCGTCTATATCCTACACCGTCTGATTTTATGATGATCGAACGCTCTAGATTAATCTAAAGAGTCCATGTTGACTACATCTCTAAATTAGTATTTTTTTTTAAAAAGCACGTGCCTGCGACACGTGCCTTTCTGCTAGTATTAATAAAACAGTGTCAAAATAAGCCACCATGTTCGCCGAGGGGGGCTAAAAATTCCCACGTTAACCAAAAAGAAAAGAGCCTAAATCGTCGGATTTTCTGATGATCTAACATCTCATATTAAATCTAAGAGTCCATGCCAAATAAATAAGAAAAGAACAAAATTCAGAAATAAAAATTAACAAATTAAAGAAAAACTAGAATCCAAGTGAAATATGGTAGATAAACAACAAAATTAATAATTTTAAAAATAATAAATCTATTTGAAACTAAAAATAAATAAATTAAAGAGAACAGGAGTCCAAGTCAAATACGACAGATAAATAAAAAATTAATAATTTAAAAATAAAAAATATGCACTATTAAATTTTATTATGATATCATGGTTTATATAAAACCAAAGAGAATATCTAATATAATTAATAAATAAGATGTAACATGAAAATGTAATATGAGCGTAATAATCATACACATAAAAAAATTATACTACTCGAACAAGAAAAGGGGTATAATACTAGCCGGATACAAAAGGTTCTCCAATACTACTCGGGTAAGAAAAGGGAACCTTCCCCGTAATGGAGTGGAGAAATAGGATTAGGTCAATCAAATACCTATTCAAGTACATTGATAAAGGCATTGACTACGTAGTAGGAGTACTCAAGCAAAAGATATTTAGAGATGAGATACATATGAACAACTGACATGCTGGCAGCTATTCCAGTTTGATCCTAACTATGGAGATCCACCCATTGAGAGGCTAAATTTTCATCTCGAGAAGGAGCAACAAGTTATCTTCCCGGACTATACATATATAAGAAATATAGTCAGAATGAACAGAGTTAAGAAAACTAAGTTTACTAAGTGGATGGAGGCAAATAAACATCATGAAGAAGCAAGAGAATTGATATAAGTGAATTTCTCTACAAAATGGGTATGCAAACAAAAAGAAAAGAAATGGAAAAAAGGAAAAAATAGATATGCAATCAAAATAATCTAGTATGCACATATAACAAGTGAAGACAGGTACTACCTCAAGATGCCGCTAAACACTATCAAATGATGCACACCATATGCCCGAGGTAGGGACAGTGGATGGAGTCGTGTGCACCCAACATATAAGTCAGCATTCCATGGCTATCTTGATGATGACAACAAATGGGTCAAGTGCATCAATGAAACAGCTAATTAGGCAACTAGAACACAACTACGACAGTTGTTCATGACCATTCTATGGCACCGCAAAGTAACTGAACCAAAAAGATTATGCGATTCGACATGGGAAGCACTCTTCGAAGACATCCAACACAAGAGAAGAGTAATCCTAAACTTTCCAACACTATGGCATCTAAAAAAAAGGCTTATACTTTGATAGAAATAGAGAAGCTAATGCAACAAATAGGTAGGTCGCTAAAGAATTATCATGACATCCAATTGCCAAACACAGATGAGATACAATAACTTATGAACAGATTGATAAACAAAGACTAACTATGATAGGAACAACTTGCAAGATGAACTCCAAACAATACCATGCAATCTAAATCTCGAGTAAAAAAAGGCACACGACATGATAATTGAGTCAGTCGACAAAGGCGCATGTTGGAAAGCAAATATTGTTGAAGTCTACAGTGCTGCATTATATACCTCTGAAAAGTAATAATACAAAAACTAAGATTTAAAGGGAGGATAGTACTTGCTGTGGCATCATGCGCTGTAGCTGCCATACTGGTTGAAGAATATCACACTCTAGATTCAGAATCCCACTTAACATAATGAACGATTCCATATGTGAAACCAATCAAGAAACCCATCTCACAGAGCTGCTGAAGAAGACCTTGCTGATTATTTGGGATGAAACCCCAATGGCAAACAAGAATTGCTTCGAGGTGGTAGACAAAAGCCTCAAGGGTATACTTATATTTAACAATGAGAACAAAAAAAATATGTGGAAAGATAGTTGTGGTAGGAGGAGATTTCTTAAAAAAAATTCTTCCAGTGATACCAAAAGGGAGGAGAGAACACATAGGGAACGAATCAATGAAACTATCATACCTTTGGTGTTATTGGGTCATAAAGCTTCCACACAAGTTGTCGATGTGTGCATGGGGGGAATATTTTTCTTTCACCACCAACTAAACATTATATGCATACATTTGATTGAGTTTATTAGCGAATTGGCCAATAGTTATTGGTAGGTTGTAAGTCTTGAATTTTTATATACTAAATCTAAAATAATATTGCAACTAAGCTAGCCATGTTATTGTATTAAAAATGCACCTTCTATATTCATCCAGAAAATCCATCACTACTAGACAGGAGGCCATTAGAACCGATTGGAAACCCCCCTTAGCACCAGGTTTTCAACGGGTGCCAACACCAACCGGTGCTAAGAAATTACGTTTAAAAAATTAAATTGTTCCTCCTACTCCTCATCCCTTCTCTCCTCTCTTTTTCTTGTACCACCCTATCTTTCTCCTCTGTTCTTCACGAACTTGTTCTTCAAGGACAGAATTCCTAAAGAACAGAAAAGAAGACAAGTGTGGAAAGAAAAATGAGAGAGAAAGAAAGAGATGAGAAGTAGAAAGAACTTCACTAGGATTACAACATTTAATCAAAAATTACAAAGAACCAAGATTCAAGAGGAAGAGATTCAATCTAACTACACAGCTCGAGCTCGCTTGGACTATGCACCGCCGCCGCGCGTGCCCTCCTACCCGCGCCGCCGTCGCGCGCGACCTCCAACGATGGGCCGTGCCCTCCCGCGCGCCGTAGGGCCTGCCCTTGCGCAGCCTGAGAGATGAGAGAAGAGGAATAGATGAGAAAAGAGGAAGACAGAAGGAAGAGATAACATTGAGAAGAGAAAAGAAAAGGATAGAGGCCCACGCTTGCTGCTCGGTGTGCTCGCCTCGTTTTGCTCACCGCACACATTTGCACCGGTGCTAAATGCGCTCCGGCACATCAGCTCCGGCTGGTGGTTAGTACCGGTGCAGCGGTGCTAATAGGTGGGTTTTAGCACCGGATTTTGCCATCAACCGGTGCTAAAACCTTCCCACCTCCCCTCTTAGGCACCTAACCTTTAGACCTGGTGCTAAAGACCACATTAGCACCAGATTTTAACGGGGCCGAGGCATATGTACGGGGCGGATGTTGTCTTCTCTAGTAGTGAATACAAGGCCGTATTTATGCAGCAGATATCAAAACACCAAACTGGGTCTAAGTTATTCACAAGATGGGCCTAAATAAATGATCCACATGTGAATATTTGAGTCAAAAAAAAAGAGGGGCTCAAGGGGCTCCAACAACTAAAAAAGATATTATAAAAAAGAATATACATGTTTTTAAATCATATAAAATTATATAATATCTGTATGTGCAAAAAAGTGAGACAACCTATAGTAAGTTTAAATCTAAAGTCAGGTTGAAATGTTACAACAAAATTTTGTGCGCCCAAAAATTTATAAAACAAAATAGATACTAATCAAATATAGTCGTTAAATAAATGAACTAGCCGCGCTAATAGCGTGGGCCACCTTGCTAGTTAGTTATAAGACACACAAAGTTAGTGATGAATGATCTCTGCAACAGAAGAAAAAAAGAAAACCCACTTAGCGTCTCAGCCTCACACCTAACTAATTGGACCGATACAACCAAAAACACGTGTAAGGTTACAAATAAATAAATAAATAAAGACTGCCCCAAAGATCACCACCAATCGACCAAAATAATGGAGATCATTAGTGCCCGACTGTGCGACGCAAGGCGACAGTACAAAGGGAAATGTGCTACTCCGAAAACGTGTGTATAGGATCTTTTGTTAAAGGAAATTGTTGGCGCCCGGACGTCCGATGGATTTTTTTTCATCGGACGGTCGGTGCAACATTGAAAATACATATTTGTAACATTGTTTGCAACATGTATAAATTATATACTGAAACACAGTGAAACATCTGGCTGCGGGGAGTAAAAATCCCGCCGCAACATCGTGCAATGTTGCATGCAACATCGTTAATTCATCGTTCAATTTTTGCAACATTGAAACAAACATATTGCAACATCACTATCATGCAATTGCAACATTGAAAAAATTCTACTGAAACATAGTGAAACATCTGGATGTGGGGAGTAAAAAATTCCCGTCACAACATCGGAGATATGTTTTATGCAACATCGAAACAAAACTATTGCAACATCACTATCATATAACTGCAACATTGAAAAAGTTATACTGCAACACCATGGGTCTCGCAATGCCATGGGGATGAGGGGAGCTTGACCCCCATCCATGGCGAGGGGGAGCTCGACCCCGGCCATGGAGGAAGAGGGAGAGGAGCTCTTGTCGCCAGCCATGGGGGAGAGGGAGAGCTCGTGCCGCCTTGACTATGGTGAGAGGAAGAGAATCTCGCCGTCGTTCATGTGGAAGACCCATGGTTAGAGGGACGAGCTCGCGCCGTCGTTCGTTTGGTAAACAGACGGAAAACTGTCGGCCACACATTTTTTTTACATGCTTGTATTAGCTTATATATATATTGGGGGCATATCAGGTGGAAACCAGGGTAGTGGTGCAAACATGCAAACTAATGATCAAGTCCACATGATTCTCATCTAATGGCTCACTTTAGAGATGGCTTTGTTTTGCACTTAAGCCCCCCCACCATTAGCCTTTCTAATCTCGGTTTTGCAAAACCCCCCTCCTCCTAATCCCCCTTGCGCCCCTGCCCTGGACGACTACGCGACGCCGTCCAGGATCTCGCGACGCAGACCTCTCCTCCATTCCGAACGATGCAACGCCGCCCAGGATCTCGATCTCGCGACGCGGACCTCCTCCGTCCCGCACGACGCGACGCCGCCCAGGATCTCAGACGTAGACGCCGCCGCCCTCGAGATGCACGGACGCAGCCACGCGCAAGTCGCGACGCAGACCTATGATAGGACGGAGGCTGATGAGTACTCAAAAAGCCATTGACATCCAGGATGATCGGTCGCTACTTGTGTCATCACAAGTTGTGCTGAGAGAATGGAGAGGCTGCAAGCGAAAATGATTGCCACGGTGGTCATGGTAGTAATGATCGTCTTCGCAGTCTGATGAGAGCATATGGGTGTGCTGTTGTTGCCTGAACACAAGTCAATGATTTTCATAGTGCCTGCAAACGTATGCATGTGATCACCATCTGAACACGGTCATGGTAATGGAATGGGCAGTCGCCATTTCAACATAAAGGCACACTGAACAAATCAAAAGGGCAACTGCAGTACACTCTGATGAAGGAGATGTATCCCAACAGTAGCAGCACAAAATGTCACGGTTTCATTATACTGACAGCAAGCACCACACAAACAATTTGCCAACAAGCATAGAAATGAAGCTACATGTATATGAGAAATTGATTACATGAATATGAGAAATTGATTAAATGATCTTCAAATATCAGCCAACAACATTGTTTGGGCAATTGCGTGCATCATGATCAGCTAGTTGCTTGCATTTTCCACACTTCCGTAATTTTCTTGGTGCATTATCTTCCTTGCTCTTCTTAATTCTTTTGCATCTCCCTTTGGACTTGATATCACTTGGTGGATGTATATGGACTTCATTTGGAATTTTACTACCAAGGAATGATTCAAATTCATCCTGTTTATTCACTGTAGCTGGAGGAGTGATCTTTTGAAGAGGTTCTACTAGTTTGGATAAACTAGAATATAAAAAGTCCATCCCTTCTTCAGAGTTCTTGGCCATTTGGATAAGATCTTCAAACTTGTTGCGTGAATCTGAAATCTTTTTGCACATTGCCACCTCCATAGGATCTTTAGCCTTTTCATCCAGAAGGTTACCTTCTTCATCAAAGAATACTTCTCTGTGAAATTAAAGATCTGATCAGCACTATTGCACATAGAAAATAAAATAGACATAGAAAACAAAACAGCAGTAAAAACTCACCTTTTGCATCTTTTGTCCCATCTCTTCATAATATAAATCAATGGTATCTCATTTTGCTTATCGGCTCTAAGCACTTGTATGATATGACGGCACGGGATGCCATAGGAATCCCTTGAATAAAGCAATGGTCTCTTGCAGCGAGGATTTGTTCCTGAAATTTACTAAAAACTTCATGTGTATATATCGCACTACATTGCTTCTCCATGGCCCATGGTGTCATCAATTTAGGAGTGGTGTGAAGACTAGCATTGTCGGCTAACAACTCCTCTTCTCGCTGGCACTCCAAAGCTGTGTCAAACCTAAGCCAAAACTCAACAAAGCACAATTTTCTATGAATGAAACGGTTAAAAAAAGAATTTGCACTCTCTGATCTTGATGTAGTCCTAAGGATTCCAGCAAGAGGTATGTCCATAAGGTATGCCGGAATCCATGATTTACGAATGGCAAACTTAGTGGAAAACCAATCATTTCCCATGAGTTGAAAATCTGTTATGATAGAATTCCATTGTGACACAAAATCATCTGGATTATCAGAGCCCCAAACACACTTGTTTAGTCTATCCCAAAACTCTTCATTCTTGTTTAGAGAGGGCCCAACCCTCTCAGGTACCTTTTCCAGGATATGCCACATGCAAAGTCTGTGAGTTGTATTTGGTAGAATCTGAGAAATAGCGGCTTTCATGCTTGCATCTTCATCTGTTACGATTAGATGAGGTGCTACTCCACCCATAGCCTTAAGAAAGGTCTGAAACAACCATACATATGACTCGATCTTTTCATTTGCCAAGAATGCTGCCCCAAGTAAAACATTTTGCAAATGATGATTGACTCCAGTAAATGGCACAAACTTCATGTTATACTGATTAGTGGTATATGTTGCATCTACCGAAACCGCATCACCGAAAACACTATAGTTTTTCCTGCATAAAGCATCTGCCCAAAATACACGAACAAGTCGTCCTTGTGCATCCACCATAAAGTCATAAAAGAAGGCAGGATTTACTTCCTTCTTTCGCTCAAGTTGTGCCACAAACATTTGTGCATCTGCATCATTGATTTTGGTTCTGAGGTCACGGTAATAGTTTTGCAAATCCCTTTTTGTGCACCCAACATTCTGAAACCCACCTTCAGTGATATGGAGGAGCCGATATGCCTCACAACCACATCTAGTTTCCAACACATTACGTGTCTTTTTTTCTTTTCCGAATTCATCACTAGCATTTTGTACAGCCTCCTTTCTGTAACCTTCCCTTGAACAAACATACCGCTTGTATTTGATTTGCTCATTTTGCTTCTTATGCTGGCCAACGCGAACTGAGAAACCAGCTTCATGTGCATACGCTTTGTAAAAGGTCTCCACCTCTGTTAGTGTATCAAAGGTCATTCCAACCATGGGCTTCAAATGCTCTTTGCTACTTACTGCTATACTCGGAGGAGACATTGGCGGTGGTATGCTTGGATGTTCAAGGTGGGCTCCAGCTCCGGCGTCAATGGCCTCAATGGATATAGAATCAACGGTGACTTGAGAGAGGGCGCCTGACACCTGGTTTGTGAGTTCATGTATGCACGTTAGTTCCTGTAAGCGCTTATCAATTTTCACAGCAGCAGTGGTGATATTTGAAATGCATTGCATTTAGTCGATTTCACCTGAACATCCGTGGCGACGGCGGCGGCGGACTGCGGCAAGAAGGCGCCGGACTGCATGGAGGTGGACTGCATGCCGGCAGCGGACGAGCAAAGGGCAGCGGACTGGATGGAGTCGAGGGCGACGATGGTTCGTTTTACCTGCAGGGGCGTCCCCAGGGGCATTCCGGCGGGGCGGCGGCGCTGCGTCGTGCCTTCCGTGTGTCACGAGGGTCGGGGCGGCGGCGGCCCTATACCCCTCGTGCGTGAGATCGGTATGGGAAGGGAATTAGAGGGAGGGGGGTTTTACAAAACTGTAATTAGGAAGGCTAATGGTGGGGGGGCTTTGTTGCAAATTGAACCCATGTCTAGAGGGAGCCATCGGATGGGCATTCTATGGCCATGATCATTGGTTTCCAAGTTTGCACAGGTGGGGGGGTTTCCACCTGATATGCCCCCATATATTATATATATATGTTATGCGTATTAGAACACATATAGAGACGCTAAGAGAGAAATTTCTGGCATACTGTACATCAAAGGTGGAGCCCTAATATATGCATCATAGATTTTTTTTTCAAAAGATCTTTGTGGGACAGAGAATGGTTTATGTGGGTTCAATGTACGGACCACAATGTTAATTTTACATTCGGCCGGTAGCAGAGGAACTAGCGGTCGACGCCCCCGCGTTTCCTTGCCCATGTGCGTGGGCCCACGAACCATCACCGTTCTTTCTATCCGGTTCCTTCTCTCACCTGTCACCTCCCATTCATTTCCTCTCTTCGCGTCGATGGAGGCAGAGGCAGCCGGGGATCCTGCGCGTGCGGTGGCGGATCTCACGACGGCAGCGGCGGATCTCACGACAGCAGCGGCGGAGCGGCTGGTGGGGGATGTCCACCCCAGCCAGCCTGCACGCCCCCGCGGCTCCTGCTGGGAGGGCGCGGCGGCTCATGGCGAGCTGCCGTGGGTGTGCGGCGGCGGGTCGCGACGGAGCAGCAGGCGCGCCGGCCGCGTGGGTATGGAGGAGCGGCGAGGCTATCCCCGCCGCCGGTTTTTTTATTTTTTATCTCATGTTTTTATTTCAAAACTTTTGCACATGATGTTTTTTATCATATTTTTTGTTAAATATTTTTGTTTCTAAAATCTTTGCTTTTCAAAAGTTTTGCATCCAGAAACTTTTATTTGATCAAAACTTTTTTATTTAAAATTTTTGCATACAGAAACTTTTATTTTTTTAATTTTGTTTTGAGTTTTTTGATCCATAAAGTTTGATTTTAATTTTTTCTTCAAAACTTTTCTCTGAATTTTTTATTTCAACGTTTTGTTCTGATTTTTTTGAGAGTGCAGTGTTGAGCGGTGCGCAGTTAAGAGTGTACAGGGTGGGACCGTAGCTGTCGGAGAACCGCGCGGTGGGAAGCTCCCACCGCGCGCGCGTAAACTTGATGGTCCCCGCTGTCAGGACTCAGGAAATATGCCAATTGTTTGAAGGAACTGTTGGGAAAAGTCACCAATCTTGTAGTGAATGGCCTTCGTGGAAAGTACTTTGCGGCCCAACTAAAATTGCCACGCAGACACGCGAAGAAGGACGTGCCAGTGCCGGCCTTGGGTCATTCATGTCCACATGTTTTCGTCACACGGTGCCACTGCCGCCAATGCTTCTAGCAATGGGCCGCCGGAGTGCTGTTGCTCTTCGTGCTCTCCAGTCGTCATCGTCACAGTCACAGGACGATGCGCCGTCCTCCCGTCGCCCGCCTTCCCACCGCACGGCGCGCACGCGCAGCAGACCTCAAGGTACTCCTCGTACCGACGATGGCAAAACGAGCTACTTACTAGCTGGATTTTGGTCATAAATTTTGGCGGAGGTCACGGATTTGATGTGCTGTTGTGAAAGGCTTGCGCATTCGGCATTCCCAGTTGTTGCTACGGACTGCACCGTGGTTGCTGGTGGTCGAGGGGCGGATGGAACTTTCGCTGCCACCGCGGACACACACAAGGTGTTCGACTATATGCCTCAGTACTACCTCACCAGGACACCAGGTGAATTAGGCAACTTCAAAATTTTTTCCCCATGATAGCTACCATGCGGCCACCGCATATGTTTAATCTAACTAGACTTTTGATTTATTATGCATCCGCGGTATGATGACAGGAGTGGTGGGTGGAGTGGCTCCATCATGTACTCTGGAGCAGCGAGTACGGTGCTATAGCTGGTGGCTTGCAAGGCGCTGGAAGATCAGCAGTGTCAATGAGGACGAGGTAGTGAAAATGAGTTCACATTGAACAGACGTGGCTCTGAATCGGGAACAATGTGTTTTATGATGGATTCTTTACCAGGGAAGGTTTCCTATGTACAGTTCCCTCCAGGATTTGGAAAAGAAAAATTACCCTGTTCCCCACAACCTAGAAACGAATGGTGGGACCTTGAAGGGTGCAATTCTAGCATCTCTTTTTAACTTTCATTTTTTTTTTCTGAAGACAGGACGGGCCAGAGAAAAGAGGCAAAGTCTACATCTCGTGGTTGTTGGTTGATGAGTCGATACTCGATACATACATATATTACATAGTAAATCATGTCATACCTTTCTTCAGATTATCTGGATCTATGGATCACTTACAGAAGATGTTCTAACTGCCTTCAAGATGCACTACTGCAGGCTTGAACGGGACCCATTAAAAGGTTTTGCACCTCTGAATCTTTTCTATCATCTTCATCAGGGTTAGAGGGAAAAAAACTAAAAAAGATTTTTTTTTCTGATTATTCTAAAACAACTAGGGTCCATCGTCAATTGAATCGACCTATACAGAGATTGCTAACTGAATCGACCTGGGAAGCAATGATATAGTACTCGAGAAGTCATTGACAAGCCGGTGTTGTCTACTACCATGTAAGTTAGTGTGGTGTTATTTTTTCGCTGAAAATTGCAAAACCCCACCTGTTATTTGCTGCTCTGTTTGACAGAGCTTTAACTCTTACTCCTACCTAGTTCGAATCTTGCTAGACTAGAAGTCAGATCATCAACGTCGAGTCACCACCAATTGAAATTATCACTACCCTTTTTGAAAGATCAGGCTACGTGTTCCTATCAATATGTTTGTATTAACTTTTTTTATGTAACGTAATGAGTATTAGGACACATCCGAGACGCTAATAAGAGAAACATTTCTAAGACTTACATCAAAGTGGGGTCATAATATATGCATCAAACCCCTCTTTTTCTAAAGATCGATCTTTGCGGACACAATGGTTTTTGCATCGTGGATTCCAAGTCAGGATTAGTAGCCTTGAGTCGAAAAGATGCATATATGAAGAGTGCATCTCGTTTTCCCCATTATCTCTCTTATTACTAACATGATTGCTTAAGGGCTAAGCCTGGGGCGGAAATAAGGTTTTTGATCAATTTTCAAGTGAGCGATCGTAGTGTGGTGTAGTCATTGTTGTTTAGAAATTTCGTTATAGATTTATCATCTCTGTACATGGGAGCGATATCTTTCGAATAGGTGCCCTAACAAAGGCCAAAAAATGCGAAGTAGGCACCCGACCGGGTGTGGGAGGAGGGAGAGAAGGAAAAAAAGTGTAGGGCTCCTAGCATTTCAAATATATAATAGACTTACAACCTCTGTTCGACATTATAGTTCGTTTGACTTTTTTAACCTCTAATTTGACCACTCGCTTATTAAAAAAATTGGGCAAAAATATTTGTTGTGGCTTACTGTATTAACAAAAGTTTTAAAAAAACTTAAATTTAACTATATTTACATAATTGTTTAAATAATACGAGTGATCTAATATTTGACTAAAAAGTCAAACAAATTATAATTTGAAACAGATGGAGTATTAGCTAAACTTCTCGAGTTAAATTTTCTCCAGGCGAGCTGATCCAAACTAATCAGCACGCGGGCAATGCAGGATGCGGGGCCATAGTAGTGTGCGTGGCAGTTTGACGGTTGAACGCGCGTTACCTGCAGCCTGCTCGTAGCGTGTACTCTTTCCGTCTCACAAAGAATGCATTTCTCGTCGCCGGCGCGGGGGAGGGGGGGGGGGGGGGGGGGGGGTGTCAGGCTCAGGCAGCGACACCGGCTTGGTGCGCGTCGCCTGCCTTCCCCAGAGTCAGGCTCAGGCAGCGACACCAGCTTGGTGCTCGTCGCCCGCCTTCCCACAATCCCACCCACGGCGCGCAGGCGCAGCTGACCTCAAGGCAAAGGGAGTTTACAGTAACTCCTAGCTGCGTTTTGGTCAAAAATTTTGGCGGAGGTGGTCACGGATATGATGGCTGTTGTAAAAGGCCCAAGAGCCTCCACGCCTTCTGTTCTGTTTGCGCATTCGTCATTCCCCGTTGTTGCTACGGACTGCACCATGATTGCTTGTGGTCGAGGGGTGGATGGAACTTTCGCTGCCGACGCGGACACACACAAGGTGTTCGACTATATGTTTCATTAGGTGAATTACGCAACTTTAGTCCCTTTTTTTTCATGATAGCTACCATGCGGCAACCTCATTTGTTTAATCTAACTACCCTTTTTACTTAATGCGTCTGCAGTGTGACGAGAGCAGCGGTGGGTGGAGTAGCTCCCAACGTGTACTGCTAGAGTGGGTGGCTAGCAAAGCGCGGGAAGATCAGCAGTGGCAATGACAATAAGGATTAGGTAATGACAATGAGTTCATATATTGAATGGACACAGCTCTGCATCAGCAACAATGACAGTTGTAACAAGATGATATACTCTTTCCCAGCTTAAGACATTGCTCTGGTACCTTGTTTGTTAAGAGTTTGCTACTTAAACCAAGCTTGGATGTATCAGGAGAGAACATACGGAATTCAAGGTCAGATCAAAGCCTTGGTTGATAAAGCACAAAAAGTTACTGAAGAAGGATAGATATAGACAATGCAAGATGGAATCCCCAGGCCTGGAAACAACTCTCGTGATCATCCTACAATTATTCAGGCAAGCCTTATTGTTTGTTTGTTAAAATTTCAGTACAGATAGCTACTAAATTGGCCAAAGTGGAGGTCTTCATCAGTTCATTGTGAGGAAAATAGCTACCACAATTGGTTTATGTTCCAAAAAAAAAAAAAAACGACCAGGCTCTAACCATCATAACAAATCTGGTACTGTGAGTGCATTGGTAGTTATTTAAATGTGTAATGAATTCTTAATTTTTCTGCTTCTATAACCAATAGGGTACAATAGTTTTTTAATTGCTTTTGTTTGTCTGTATCGCAGATCCAAGTCTCACAGTACTAAGTAATAACAAATGCTCCATATATATTTGTTGAACTCGGATTGTGATCAATACATCAGCAATAACAAAGCTATAAAGGAAGCAAATGTGTTTTATGATGGGCCGCCCTTTACTAGCGAAGAAGGTTTCATATGACCTATATATGGTTCCCTCCAAGATTTGAAAAAAAAAAATCTAAGAAAGAAGCAAACCAATCCCCAGTTCTCCCACAAGCTAGAAAAGAATGGTGGGACCTTTCAGAGTGCAATTCCAGCATCTCTTTTGAACGTATCATTGGTTGTAATTATGAGAACAGGACAGACCAAAGAAAAGGGGTAAAGTCTACATGTTGTGCTTGTTATCGGTTGAGGAGTCAAAAGTCAAAACATAAATTACATAGTAAACCATATCATTCTATTATCAGAGGCCGTGTTTAGATGCCTCCGAAAAAATTCACTATACCACAGCCCCACAGCACCGACCATATATTAGTTGCTATAAGCCGTTATAACGACTGATCATCTGTCGTTATAGACTTCTGCCGACGCCACCTATAAGTCGCTGCAAGTGGCGTCGGCATAAATCTATACCGACCAACAAATTTATACCGACCAACAGTCCGACGCATAAATCTATACCGACCAACAAATTTATACCGACTAACAGTCCGACGCGTGGTATAGAAATAACGACCAACCGACCAACAAATTTATACCAACCAACAGTCCGACGCATGATATAGAACAAGATCAGTATACATGTTTTTAATAAGAAATTGCCCAAAAATTGTTCTATAACAGATGAAAACACAGGCATCACTAGATACATCACAGTGAGAACATATTGCATCAAACCAGTGAAAAGCATGTAGTATTGATATCAAGTCATCCGTACATGCATGAGCTAGTAGCCCAACAATGTCACATTGTGCATCAAACTAACCTATCAACAAAGCAAGCTTACAGCCAAGACTAGTACTACAAACTAATCAACAAAGCGCACAGAGGCATAGCCATGCATTAAGTCTGCATGTATGTATGAGCAAAACAGCCATACACCCAAGCTCACACAGGAAGCTTGCAGCCATACAACCAGCTGGAAGCTTGCAGCCAGCATGAAGTCTACATGTACCATTTGAGATCAGACAAAACACCACAATTCACTACAACCAGGAAGCTTGCAGCCATACAACCAAGCTCGCAGCCATTTAGGTTGAGTGCAAAATATTTCATCACCACGGACTCCAAACCAACACAAAAGTCATGAACACTTGCAACCGGCTTCAAGGTACCCTCCTAGCATTTCTTCCAGAACTATCTGAAAGTCAATATGGCATGGAATCAGTGACAATTTCCAGCAAAACAACAGAAAAAGAAAAAGCCATACAACCACTCAAAATGCTATTAGTGGTATCATATCAATGGATGGCAAATAACACAAGTGTAGTTTTCCACTTATTAATCAGAACAGCACCTAACTAAGCATACTCGTGTAGTTTTCCACTTTGTGCACATCACACAAGCATCTTATGTTGTTTGTCACTTAAAATAATTTCACATTGATCCCATCTATAGAAGCTGGACAAGTTTGTTGAAAGCAAAATTAAGAAAAAAAAATACTTGCAGTACCGTGAGAGGATCTTGATGCCTTGCTAACCTTCAACTAGAACACATATCATTAGTTAGAAACTTGGTCAATCACCACATAAGCAAAAAAAATAAACAAAGCCAAGTTTAGATTATTACTTTTCTGTATGGCCATGCAATTGTCATCATATGGGCATCAACCATAGTGCTCACCTCACCATAAGGGCGAGGCAGAATTGCATCCCTTTTCAGCACTATATTCACAATAACTTCACAAAATTCCTTTCCAAGTGCCTGACCTCCTACCATGGTATTTGGATCAGTTGACATAATCATTCCCTTAGCCACAGGTAGATCAGATCTCAACATAGCATATAATATCACCTCCTTTCCATCCTGGAACAAATGACACACTCATGAGTTGAGTGAACATGTAGGACCAATCAGAAGTAGAAACTTTATATGATGGACGAGAAGCTTACAAGTTTATCATGTGTCGAGCAAGTGACATCATTCCTTGCAAGGGCTGATGGGGCTGCACTGTTGGGGCTGCATTGGTGGGGCTGAGAGGGATTCTGCATTGATGGGGCTGCAGAATGCTTATTGGCAAGTAATTGATCCTCATCACACTCATCCTCATCTCCATCTGAATCATCATCATCTTCTTCTTCAGCATCACAATTTGCCTCATCAACATGTTCTACGGACCTTGGGCTCTACATTAGACATGGGAATATCAAAAAATAATTCTTCACAAAATAATATAGCAAATTTTAAAGAATCTGGCAGACAGAGTTAATATACCACACCTGTGATTGGGTTCTTGAGTTAGAACCATTCTGTGATAGCATTTCCGCATTGTGCCTTGCCATCCTCTCCTCTTCATATGTTGCCTCCATTTCTGCTATGCGTCGTTCTGGCAATATTTTTCTCACCGCAACTGGCAGCAAGTGTTGTAGAATAATATGGCTCTCATGACTCTTAAGCCCAAATATCTTTTTCTCATTAACATGTACATTGTGTCGTATATCAGATGCATAACCATGAGGAAACTTCACCCCTTTTAGTACTTGACAAAATAATTTCCTCTCATCAGAACTCATCGTGTATGGTGCAGGTGGTAAATAAAGCTGGTCTTCAACTTCAACTGGGTGAAGGTCACTTCTAATCCCTAGAGATTGAATGTCCAACCGGGAATTCAAAGTATCCTTGGATTTACTAGCGGTACCCATGAGTGTAATCCTGGAAGTGGTTGAGGACCCGCACCATACTCGGATCAAATCTATTCGCCGTCACCTGATCACCTGACCCACCTAAACTCACTCGCCGTCACCACACAACCAGTTCAAACCAATCTGCACCACTAATTTAACCAAAACGAACTGGTGCAGATTGGTTTGTCAGGTCTTGGCGAGGCGTTGGCGGCGAGGCGGAACACATGGACGTTGGACTGTCAGGTCTTGGCGAGCCGTCCGGCAGCGCCGCAGCGATGCATGCGGACTGAACCACCGAAGCCTAAATCGAATCGATCTAATTCATTTGCCTGTATAACTAAACCGAACTAAACTATAGCAGAGGCCAACCTATTCTCCACCCAACTAAAGCCGAACCGGTGGAGGCCCAAACTGATAAAATCGGTTTCCACCTCAACCACTTCCAGCTTTACATGAGTGTATTAACTAAGCTTTCACTCACATTTTTCCCTATGTGCATGAAATCAAAATTATGGCGTAGCAATAAATCTTTCCAATAAGGAAGTTTGAACCAAATGGATCTCCTTTTGAAAATGACCAATGGCTCCCCTTCTTTGCGTCTCTTGCGTGCTCGTTTCTTTCCAGATGGATCTTTACCAAAAACTGTACTGAGATCTTTAGTGTAATCCAAAATTTCCTCTCCAGTAAGTGGAGTAGGTGCTGGCCTAAACTCAGTACCACCAAATTTATCAGCATCAAACCTAAATGGGTGCTTTTCAGGCAAGAATCTACGATGACCCATATAGCAAGTTTTGCTGCCATTACAAAGTTGAATTGAACATGTATAGGAGTGGCAATCAGGACATGCTGCTCCACCGGCCGTGGTAGACCCAGATGCATAGCCTAGACCCGGGAAATCAGTAATGGTCCACAATACTACTGCCCGCAACTGGAAGTACTCGCCCTTCGAAGCATCATAGGTTCTAACTCCTTTCTCAAACATATCCAACAAATCATCAACAAGTGGTTCATAATACACATCCATGTCACTACCAGGACCATATTTTCCAGGAATCAGCAAAGAGAGGATGAAATTGGATTGCTTCATGCACATTGAAGGTGGAAAATTGTAAGGAATACAAATACCAGGCCAAACACTATACATAACATTCATGCTTCTAAATGGGTTAAAACCATCAGTGGAGAATGCTAAACGGATATTCCGGCTATCTGCAGCAAACTCTTGATTCTTTTCATCAAAGTCTTTCCACAGGGGTGAATCTGCAGGATGTCTTAGAAGGCCATCCTTTTTTCGCCCTTCATCATGCCATCTAGTTAGACTTGCTGTTTTAGACGACAAGAATAACCTTTGGAGACATTTCTTTATTGGAAAGTAGCGGAGAACCTTGCTGGGAACCTTATATGTATGTTTTCCATCTAGACTCTTCCTTATTGATTTCCACCGTGAAACCTTGCATTTGGGGCATGAATTTAAATCTGAATTCGTCTTCCAATAGAGAATGCAATCATTTCACAGGCATGTATATTAATGTATCCAATTCCTATGGACTTCACCAATTTCTTAGCTTCAAAAAAATTTCTAGGCAGTGTTGAACCCTCAGGTAATGCATCATTAAGTAGATCTAGCAGCAAGTTAAAAGATCTATCGGTCCATCCTCCAAGGAGTTTGAGGTGCAGTAATCTAACAAGGAAACGTAGTTGTGTATATTTCTTGCAGCTAGGATACAACTCTTTGCTATTCTCTGCTACCAATTTTTGAATGGCAAGATGCTCAGGACAAGGTTCCAGTTCAGGACTGTTGTCATCAAAATCACCTCTATCATCTAAACCAGCAGCTAAGTCTCTAAGCAAACCAGATATATCATCATCCTCATTAGACTCCTCCGTAACCTTAGCACTATCAATATTGCCATGATTGTCAGAAGGCATAGGTTCCCCATGTAAGTTCCATATTGTGTACCCTTGTAGAAACCCATCACATATCAAGTGCTCTCGTATATCACTTGGTTCTTTCCAAAATGAGTTAACACACTTTCTACAAGGGCATAATATCTTGTTGCCTACTGCTGAATTTTTAAATGCATAAACCAAGAAACTGTTCACCCCTTGCATATATGCCTTGGTGTGCCTACATGTAATATTTTTTGTTAAATAGCACGTTTACTGCACTACACTTTAATTATTTGTGAAACAATTGGGTTGTACCTAGCATCACTGTTGATCCATGTTCTATCCATGAGGAGATCAAGCGGATTTCAGAATATATCTTTTGAAGAAAAACGTAACCACACAACTTATTAGAAGCTTAAATAAGGCAATGACAGTAAGGTACGGAGTAGAAAAATAGAATCATACCGCTACACAAGCTCCCTCACCCAAATACTTCTCAGCTAGGTCTCCAGCTGCTGTGAATATCTTTAAGATGTCCAGAAAGTTTTAAATCCTTGCAGCACAGGTTCTATTCCTGCACAGAAAATATGTATGAGGTGTACATTATCAACAAATGAAGCTGACATTACTAGTGCTGTCAAGTTTGTTTAACATATACAGCCCAGAATATTTGGTTCCTATCTGACCAAGCAACTACATGTGCACTTGCTCCAATATTTTTATTTCAGACCATCCTATAAGACAGTACTCAAAGTAGATTTATGTTACCTTGGGCTTCAATATGATCCTTCAATGAGAAAGCATTGTCCCAGTAACTAAATCAACAGACAAAGCAGCTAGGAGGTAGCTGGGCAAAGAGAAAAGTTAGTTAATCATCTCAAATGAATTTGGCAAGATGCAAATGAGCTTTTAAACAGAGAATATGCAGTATTAATAGAGAATATGCAGTATTAGAGCACAAGCAAGTGCCCTCTACTTTTCAGTTCATCCGTGAGAAGGTACCAAGTTCTCTTTTAATATTAACAGAGAATATGTAGTATTAACAGAGAAAGCTTTACATATTAATATTTAACGAGTATATGAACAAGTAGTACCAAGTTCAGTGCATCAATATTGGAGTCCAATGGAGAATAAATCTGGCCTAGAAATACTAAAACTGATAGCTGTACTAACACATAAATCTTGGGTCTATTCAGAACAACATATTAAACTAATCTGCTGTGTATAGATAGATCATAAGCATCAAAACGGCTGCACATTGACAACTATCGTGCTCATGAGAAGGCATCCACAAATGCTCAGACAACAAATTGGAAACTTCTAAGTTGCAAAATCCAAAAAGTCAACTAGAGACCCATAACCCTACCGTCCGTCACACACGAGTCCTGCTGGGGGTCGAGTCGTCAGCGAGGTGCCATGATTGGAGTCAGGCCGGCGGTGTCCTGCTGGGGCCAAGTCGTGAGCGCCGGCGGTGTCCTACTGATGGTTGGAGCCTAGCCGACGGCACTGTTGGCAATGCAGGGGGATCTTGATGCAGCGGATGGTTGGTTGGGGTGCGGCGTCTGCTTGCTGTGGAGGGGCTAGGCGATGCGTCGGAGGGCTGGTTGGGGCACGGCGTCTGCTTGCGGTGGAGGGGGAGCAGGGGAGGCTGAGATTTGGAGAATGGGGAGTGAGCAGGGGCGGACGGGATTTGGAGATGTCAGGGGAAGATTTTAGGAGCCTGCGCGCGGAAGGGGCAATTGCTGAGGAGGCAAGCGCGCGGTGAAAAATTGGGAGACAAGATGAGCGCGGGGAAGATGATTTGGGGGCGCGGGAGAGACCGGGAGATCGAGCAGGACGGCGGCGTTTTGGGGAAGACGAGGGAGATGGGGGGGCGGCGACGTTGTGTGGTTTGGGCTAGGGTTTCCTGACTAGTGGGCCTCTCTCTCCTTTTTTTGCCTGTGTGAGTGGCGGGCTGGCGGAGTGCGCAGTGAAAATTCGCTGCCCATGTATGCCGACAGCTGGCTTGATGCCTTATATTCGCATATAACGACCAACGCTTCGTTGATATATATTGAAAATCATATGCCGACCAACAGTTGATTGTGGAAATTTGGAATAACGACCAACGGTAAGCTAGCAAGTTATAACGACTTACAGTTCGTCGTTCCTTTCCTGTTTTTAACGACAAACGTCCGACGGGATTTTCAGGTTGTGGTATAGTGATTTTCGGAGGCATTAAATGCAAAGAATCTTGTATGCATGAAGTACTAAATGAAGTTTATTTGTAAAACCTTTTCACAGATGGGTGCAACTTTGCGCGACGAATCTAATGAGCATAATTAATCTATAATTTGGTACAGTAACTCTACAGTAATCATCCTCTAATCGTGTGGTCAAAGACCTCATTAGATTCGTCTCGAGAATTTACCTAGAGTTGTGGAGATAGTTTTGTAAAATGCATTTAATTAATACCCCTAATTATTGGTCAAATGTGCATTTATTACCCTCAAAAATTTTTCACATCCTATCTAAACACGGCCAGATTATCTGGATCTATGGATCACTTCCAGAAGATATTATAACTGTCTTCAACATGCAGTATCATGATTGGTGGTCAATTTACTGCGGACTGAAACAGGCTGCATTCCAAGGTTTTGCACCTCCAAATTTTTCCTATCGTCTTTTTTTTTAACGTACTTAGTACTGTGAGACTTTGTTAGTACTTAGTACTAGGGCTGGACGCCGAGCCAGCTCGAGCCAGCTCGGCTTGGCTCGGCCTGGCTCGTTAGGTTAACGAGCTGGCTCGGCTCGGCTCATTAGCAAAACGAGCAAAAGGCTGGCTCGGCTCGGCTCGTTAGGCTCGCGAGCCAGCTCGTTAAGCTCGAACGAGCTCTGGAGCCAAATCTAAATTTAGTATTACCACCTCAACATATATAAAATATAAAAATGGTTATAATAAAATTATAAACTTCAAAATTCACTATGCATGGCTTGGCTCAACGAGCTCGGTTGGGCTCCAATAGCTCGGCTCCCTTTGTTAAGACCTTATCCTTCTAGCTTGGTTGGCTTGCGAGCAGCTCGCGAGCTGGCTCGAGCTAGCTCGTTATCCAAACGAGCAAAATTAGCAGCTCGGCTCGTTAAAAAGTCCATCGAGCCGAGCCGAGCTGAGCCGAGCCGTGAACGAGCCGAGCCAGCTCGCGAGTTCTTGGCTTGGCGTCCAGCCCTACTTAGTACTGTGAGACTTTGTAGTACTTAGTACTGTGAAACAGGCTGCATTCCAAAATAGTGCGTGTTTCATTGATATAGCAGAAACAATACAAGACTACAGCCTTAGAAGGCCATAGGCAGAAAAAAAGAAGAATAAAAGTAAACAAAGACCCGACTGGTTGGATTGGGACGTCAATACGGTAGAACCACTCCACTGTACAACAGAATCAACCATCTCCTAAAAAAGTAGTCACCATTCAAAGCCCAACCCCATGCCGATAGGGAAACCAGATAAACAATCTGCACTGCACCGATGTCGTCGCTGCAAGCGCCGTCCTCTAACGCTGTCCCACGCCGCACTGACAGTTGCTAAGCAACGCCAACCGCCGCGATCCGCTGCAAGTAGCCAAAAACAACACCCATTCGGCAACCCCTGACCGCTAGCATAGCTTCGATAACCTTCACGTGAGCTCGACAACCCCCTTCCTTCTTGCCATCTGCACCAAGATGCCTTGCCGCACCGTCACCTCACGCGCCTCCTCCATGCCGGGCCGCCAGCAGCACGCGCCGCCGTCCCGGCCGCCGACGGCTACTGCCTCTCCTCACTAGCGCGACCTCCCAGATCCGCGCTGGAGGCGCACTGCAGCAGTGAGAAGACCCCGTCGCCGCCCTCCTAGTAGGGGCACGGGCTTTCGAAGACCTGCTCCGGCGGCGGCGAGGCAAGGACGAAGGTGGGGAGGGGCGGCGCCGGCGGCGTCTTGGATGCCGCCCGAGTCGCCCCTGGGAGAGAGCGACGCGGGGCCGAGTCTACGAAATATTTTCCTATCGTCTTCACCAGTTGCTTCAAGAAAAATGGTTTATAATATATTTTTTCTGATTAACCTAAAACCTGAAAGTAATATGATTCAACAAGAACATACCTTCACGTAAAAACTTCCTTGGTATATGTTTATGTTTGATTGTCGACTTATCTCTATTAAGATACATTGCAGGAAAATGGTCTTTGGTCCCTTGTCTTTTAGTCCCGGTTGTCTAAAATCCGGTACTAAAATGGTCACCGACTCATTTAGTACCGGTTTCAAACATTGGAAGCCTCGGAGACCCATTTAGTACCGGATTGTAACACAAACCGGTACTAAATGACGCGTTTTAGTACCGGCTAGTGTTACAATCCGGTACTAAAATTCGCGTGACTTGTGACGTTGCGCGTGTGCAGGCCTACTGACACTTTCTAATATTTTTTCCCTTTTTCTGGGTGTAAACTCGTTTAGTACCGACTGGTGTTACCAACCGGTACTAAATTGCGCCGTTTAGTACCCGTTGTGAAACTGGTACTAAACGACCAGACGCTTTAGTCTCGAAAGTTTAGTACCGGTTTCACAACCGGTACTAAACGCGCCTCACCGACCGATACTGATGCCTGTTTTTCTACTAGTGATATTAGATATTCTAATTGTTGTAATGCTGGCAACAACAAAAAATACTGCTGGCCCACTTGGCGTGCGCGCCTTTCTAGTGTGATCGATTAGACGCCAAGTGAATCAGCAACTACGGTCCATCGTCAATTAAATTGATTTGGACAGAAAGGGTAGGGGCCTCCTTGGCCGGTTCGCTTTAAAAAAATGATTTGGACAGATCTATCTATTATCTTATTAAACCAGAAGCAAAAGAAGCCACCAGATTAACCGAGAAGGCCTAGAAAATCTCACATTAATCCAAAAAAGAGAATAACCTCCGCCGTCGGATTTTATGAAGATCTAACGGTCTAGAAGTAATCTAAAGAGTTTATGTCAAATACAAACAACAAATATTTTAAAGGCCTAGAAAATCTCACATTAATCCAGAAAAGAGAATATCTTCGCCGTCGGATTTTATGAAGATCTAACAGTCTAGAAGTAATCTAAAGAGTTTATGTCAAATACAAACAACAAATATTTTAAGTTATATAAAAAAAACTATCTATTATAACATACATGGTATGAGTTTGAAACGGACTCTACTGTCTTACACACCACTATACGTGACATATCATATTGTAGAGTATGGATATGAAAATATATTTGAAAAATATTCTTTATTGGTTAGAGATACCGTGGAAACAACCAGACTTATTTTTTAACATCTTTATTTATATACCTTTTCTATTATGGCATGACGCCTGTTTTCATGCCAATAGTATTTTTATTTTCAAATAACAAAACATTAATCTTTTAGACAAATAAAATAAGAATACCCCAACACATTTTCCTTTTACCATCTTACGTGATATCACATGGGGATTGAAACAAAATTGTGTTCGGAAACTATCCTTTCACAATTAGAGAAGGGATCCCGTGGAATAACCAAACATACATATTTTTAATACCTTTATTTTTATTTTCAAATACCAACGCTTTTCTCTTTTCGACAAATAAAATAAAAATATAACGACACCTTTTTTTCTTTATTTTGTCTTTCAAGATTCAATATAATCCTTTGTTAACTTGGTACAAACGATAGTGTTAAAAAACTAGCATGCTCTCCGCCTACAAATTAACAAATTAGTAAAGAAAGTAAGAAAAATATACACCATTGAATTTTTGTGATTGTACCGTACACTGTTAGAGAATAGAACATGTGTAATCAAACTCATCTGATTCTAATCCTGTGTAGCTTTTGCAATGGGACCAAAATCTGACCAATGGTGTGGTGGGCCACCACACATGATTGCAGCCACAACAACCATCATCAGTAGAACTAGCCATGTTGACACATATCCACAATGATTAATACCTTGACCAACATAGAAGTCGCACTTCCTTGATGATTTAATTTCATTCAATTAGGCATTGTTATCAACCTTCGTTGCCGGTACAAAGCCGGACCAATGTGTGGTAGTTTGTACCTAACCATTGTCATCTATCCCAAAACCCAATGAGCGATTGTAATCATTGCTGATGACTAGGGAATGGGCATCAGTGGAAGACATAGATGGTGTCAATTGGATGGAGTTACAGTTGAGCTTAGCCTTAAAGCAGTTGATTCGACGGTGGAGCAACTCGAGGACAACAACAAAGGTGACAATGCGAAGGTTGGAGAGGAATGTGTAGGGCAACGGGGTGTGACAACTGACATATGGTAGTGCTTAGGAGGCATCTCCCATACAAAGCGGGTTAGAATTGACAGTTGATGAAGATGAGACATTAGAGAGAGGTGGTGTGCAACCACATCAACATGCATAGACACCGAAATGGGAAAAAAGTATATGCTTGAATTTTGGCAGCAAGACGTGGTTTTTAAGTGTCAAAGTTGTGGTTTTCATCTAATCACAGTAAACTCGCTTAAATACTGAATTACTTAGCAATAGCTAGCATGCGAAAGCTGAGTATTACTAGAGACCAAAATACAATGTTTAGTCACATATTACACTCTGAGGCAAGTCAAAGAGAAGGATTAGGAGGGTGATGATGACTATTTAGAAAACCGTAGATTTACGTGATTGAATGCAATTTGTATGAGCTATATATGGTGATAGGCTGCCTACAGCAAATGCATATATGAGAAACCAACAAGTGTAAATGTAATAAAATCTGTATGGTTAGGTAATACATGTGTGAACCTCGAGCTCGAGGTCTGGATTTTTTTCATAATAATACTCCTAATGACTTCAGCTTTAATGATGAATAAACTCGCTTTGTCAAAATCTTTATAATTAGTAGCATTTGCTACTGCTGAATAAACCAACTTTAAGATGGGATAAGTTGCTTGATAAGGATAAGGCATGAGGTTCAATATTATAATGAGCAAGTTTTAGCTAAAAAGAGGATGTATCTTGCTAGCGTAAAAGCAAATTTGTCAATCCCGGTGCATAATCGTGGTGGGAAAGAAATACAAGCCATAATAAAAGGAGAACATGCACGGATAGTGTTGTATAAATTAGAGATTGGGTAGCAAACAAAAGAAAGAGTTAGGTATGACAAGTGCAAAAGAGGATGGCGCAACACTCGGTGACATGTATAATCAAACTAAAAATTAATTTTTGATTATCTTCGGTGGGCAATAACCTGGATGTTCTTTTAAAAGTTTAAGAAGAATTGAACAAATTACCATCATAACAAAAAAAAGGCTCTCAAACAAACATGTTTAGTAAATTAAAAAATGTTTCTATATTTCTTTTTTCTCTGGAATCCATGTTTCAAAAATAACACATTACAGAATATCGCCCTGTTTTCGCTGGGCTGGGCTGGAAAGTGTGAGAGGAGAATAATCTGCTGAGCTGGTTCAACAGTATTATATGAGGAGAATGATCTGTTGGGCTAGGATGATAAGCCAAATGAACAGCGCATATGATGGTAAAAATCAGGCGATATCTTTGTCTTGGTCATTAGAAAAAAATATAAATAGATATAGTATTGCAATTAAGAAAAATATTTGCATGCATTTATTTACAAATAAAAAAAATACAAATGTTACTATGTAAATGCTAGCTACCCGCGCAATCTGCGCGGCCATCTTACTAGTTACGTTCAAGGAACCTGTAGTATATATATATTTTCCTTTTCCACAGCTAATTGAATTGACCGGGCAGCAATGAGCTATTCGAGAAACCGTTAGTAAGCAGGGTTTGTCCACTTCCATGTAAGTTGGTGTAGTATTTTTCCCTCAAAGTTTGCAAAAACCCGCCTGTTTATTCCAATTGCCTGTTATTTGCTGCCCTGTTTGACAGGGCTTTAGCTCTTACTCCTACCTGGCGGCTGGCTCAAATGAGCAGAATGCTGCGGGTAAACGCCAATAGGGGTTTTGAGAATATTCTGCCTCATGTCACGGTCGTGATGGCAAGGTTATGAGGTTATCTATCTATTAATACATTTGATGCCAATGGGAGCATTGCAGACGCCAAGCTGTGAGGCTCAATAACAAGACCAACCCCTCTCACATGGCAGTGACATCGCAACTCATAATCTAAAGGCCTAAAGCCATATTAGTTCAGTACTTTGGAGCGCATATCACGGGTCAGCCCAACTATACTCAAATTGCCGTGCTTGGTAATGCCAGCGAGCTCTCGGGAGATGGATGGAGAGGCAGCTGCGAAGAAGGACTCGCCGGTGCCGGCGACGCCAGCACGGGGATCGCCGCTCATGTCGGTGTTCGCGCACGCGGACAACGTGGACGTGCTGCTCATGCTGCTAGGCCTGTTGGGCGCCGTAGGCGACGGCATATCGTATCCACTGACGCTGATCCTCTTCATTCGCCTCACCAACGACATCGGCCACGGCCCCGACCTCCTCCAAGGGTTCACCTCCAGGATCAACGTGGTACGTACACGCTTCTGTAGTCACCGCCATGACTGGAGATTGACTGACTGACGAGCTTGCTCTGCCTTGGTCTTGAACTCTTGATCAGAACGCGAGGAACCTCGTGTTCTTGGCGTTCGCCTTGTGGGTCATGGCGTTTCTAGGTATGCCCTGCCTCTGCACACACCACTTGTGTCCAATGACCAATATATGTCTTGTGCGTCTGCCATACACGTTCCATCGATGCAGAGGGCTACTGCTGGGCGCGGACGGCTGAGCGGCAGGCGTCGCGGATGCGGTTGCGCTACCTGCGTGCCGTGCTCCGGCAGGACGTGGAGTACTTCGACCTGAAAGCCGGGTCGGCCTCCGACGTGGTGACCAGCGTCTCCAGCGACAGCCTCGTCGTGCAGGACGCGCTGGCCGAGAAGCTCCCCAACTTCCTGATGAACGCGGCCATGTTCCTCGGCTGCTACGCCCTCGCGTTCGCGGCCGTGTGGCGGCTCGCGCTCCTGGCGCTGCCGTCCGTGCTTCTGCTCGTCGTCCCCGGGATCGTTTACGGCCGCGTCCTCGTCGGCGTGGCGCGCCAGATCAGGGAGCAGTACGCGCTCCCTGGCGCCATCGCCGAGCAGGCCGTGTCGTCGGCGCGCACCGTGTACGCGTTCGCGGCGGAGCGGAGCACCGTGGCGCGGTTCGCCGCCGCGCTCGAGGAGTCGGCGCGGCTCGGGCTCAAGCAGGGGCTCGCCAAGGGCCTCGCCATCGGCAGCAACGCCGTCACCTTCGCCATCTCGGCGTTCACGCTCTGGTACGGCAGCCGCCTCGTCATGTACCACGGGTACCAGGGCGGCGCTGTGTTCGCTGTCTCCGGCGCCATTGTCAACGGCGGCCTGTAAGCAACCCAACCACTCGCAACAACTAATTCCGTGCTGTCTCCATGGAGATACCAATTAATTAATAAGCAGCTATTACATGATGCGATTTTCCTACTCAGGGCGTTGGGATCGGGGCTGTCGAATGTGAAGTACTTGTCAGAGGCAATCTCCGCGGCGGAGAGGATCCAGGAGGTGATCCGGCGGGTGCCCAAGATCGACTCCGAAAGCGACGCCGGCGAGGAGCTGGCCGACGTCACCGGCGAGGTGGAGTTCAGGAACGTCGGGTTCTGCTACCCATCGCGGCCGGAGAGCCCCGTGTTGGTGAGCTTCAGCGTGCGCGTGCCGGCGGGGCGCACGGTGGCGCTGGTTGGCAGCAGCGGGTCGGGGAAGTCAACGGTGTTCGCGCTGCTGCAGCGGTTCTATGACCCGTCGGCAGGGGAGGTGATGCTGGACGGCGTGGACATCCGGCGGCTGCGGCTCAAGTGGCTCCGCGCGCAGATGGGGCTCGTCAGCCAGGAGCCGGTGCTGTTCGCGACGACGGTACAGGACAACATACTGTTCGGCAAGGAAGACGCCACTGCCGAGGAGGTCATCGCCGCGGCCAAGGCTGCCAACGCTCACGACTTCATCGCCCAGCTGCCGCAGGGCTACGAGACGCAGGTGACACACAGTTTTCTTAACGTGGCACTAATAAATAGTAAATACTAATATATAGTACTTCCTCAACTTTGAATATTTGACCAACATTTATAATAAGATTTTGTGCATTATGCCACAGAATATGATATCATTGGATTCATTTTTTAAATCACTTTCAAATGATGACAGTTTCATGGTAGTAATCATTGTGGTACATGAGATATTTACATATAAAGCGCGCCTTACAAAAAGAAAAGTAGGGATAATCCGGACTAATATGAATCCATCTGGCCATTTGGTTGAACTGGTACTCACATAGTAAATAATTTTTTATAATTGGCAAGAATTCCCAGCTTGGAAGTACCGGGTAGATGTTTACTATGAGTACAGGCACTGCTGAAACAGAACGTGACGTAGATGTATAAGAGAAGACAGGTTCAAGATTGAAATGAGAGCATCTACCAGAATCTCCATGGATGTAATATATTGACACTATCCACATCTCAGGACCTTCCAAGTAGAATTCTTGCTTCTATGAAACATATAGATTCATGTCCTAACTGTGTGATACTAACCAAGTTATAAATAACAATAGGTGGGTGAGCGCGGTGTCCAAATGTCAGGAGGGCAGAAGCAGAGGATTGCTATAGCTAGAGCAATCATTAAGTCACCTAAGATCCTCCTCCTGGATGAAGCAACTAGTGCATTGGACACAAAATCAGAGCATATTGTGCAAGAGGCACTTGACCTAGCCTCTGCCGGCCGGACTACAATTATTATTGCACATCGCCTCTCAACTATCAGAAATGCAGACATGATCGCGGTCATGCAATCTGGTGAAGTCATGGAGCTAGGCTCCCATGATGAGCTTGTTGCCAATGAAAATGGCCTCTACAAATCCCTTACTCAACTTCAGCAAACCAGTTACTCAGGTGAGGTTGACAAGGCGGCCAATGGAGTCAGCAGCGCATCTCATGACATAGGGGAATCTGATAGCCATAACATGAGCAGGAGGTTCTCTTCGGCTAGCAGGTCAAGCTCGGCTCAATCATTGGGTTATGCAAGAGATGATATCACCGAGAAGCCAACCCTTCATGTTCCATCCTTCAGAAGGCTACTTATGCTTAATGCACCAGAGTGGAAGCAGGCTCTGATGGGGAGCTTTAGTGCAATTGTCTGTGGAGCCATCCCGCCAGTTCAGGCATATGGCTTGGGAAGTATTGTCGCTGGTTACTTCTTGACAGACCATGCTGAGATCAAGGAAAAAACAAGGACCTATGTGCTCCTCTTTGTTGCTCTTGCAGTGCTGTCATTCCTACTAAGTATTGTACAACACTACAACTTTGGTGCCATGGGGGAACATCTGACCAAGAGGATAAGAGAACGGATGCTCACAAAACTCCTCACATTTGAGATTGGGTGGTTCGACCGCGACGAGAACTCCACTGGTGCCATATGCTCGCAGCTTGCTAAGGATGCCAATGCAGTAAGGATTCTATGTGTTATGTTTAGTACTTGGAAAAGAATATTTACTTAATTTGACATAATTCTTTTGTTGTAGGTCAGGTCACTCGTGGGAGACCGGATGGCTCTAGTGATCCAGACTGTTTCTTCCGTCATTGTATCCTGGACTATGGGTTTGGTTATTGCTTGGCAATTGGCCCTTGTAATGATAGCAGTGCAACCAGCAATCATTATCAGCTTCTACGCTCGCCGTGCCCTATTGAAAAACATGTCCAAGAAATCAACAGGAGCACAGTCCAAAAGCAGTAAACTAGCAGCAGAGGCTATCTCCAACCTCCGCACCGTCACCGCCTTCTCATCCCAGGACCACATCCTACGCCTCTTTGAGGAGACGCAAGATGAGCCGCGCAAGGAGAACATCCGGCAGTCATGGTTCGCTGGCCTTGTCCTCGGCACGTCCCTATTCATCGTAACGTGCACATGGGCCCTCGACTTCTGGTTTGGCGGCAAGCTAATGGTTGAACGCCGCATTACCGCCACAGAACTCTTGCAGACCTTCATTATTATAGTGATGACAGGCCGTCTGATTGGAGAGGCAGGTAGCATGACAACAGACCTTGCTAAGGGCGCTGATGCAGTTGCCTCTGTGTTTGCTATTCTTGATCGGGAAACAGAAATTGACTCAGACAATCCTGAGGGATACAGCCCAGGGAAGCTTAAAGGTGAGGTGGAAATAGTAGAAGTTGATTTTGCATACCCATCTAGGCCTGATGTGATCATCTTCAAAGGATTTTCCTTGAGTATACAGCCAGGCAAGTCAACAGCACTCGTTGGAAAGAGTGGCTCTGGTAAGTCGACCATCATTGGGCTTATCGAGCGGTTCTATGACCCAACTGCGGGGGTGGTGAAGATTGACAACAGAGACATAAAATCTTACAATCTCCGAGCCTTACGTCAACATATTGGGTTGGTTAGCCAGGAGCCAACATTGTTTGCAGGAACCATCAAGGAGAACATCATATATGGTACAGAAACAGCAAGTGAGGCAGAGATTGAGAGTGCAGCAAAATCTGCCAATGCACACGACTTCATAAGCAGCCTCAAGGATGGGTACAACACATGGTGCGGCGAGCGGGGGTTCCAGCTATCAGGAGGTCAGAAGCAGCGTGTAGCAATCGCCCGAGCTATCCTCAAGAACCCAGCCATCTTGTTGCTAGATGAGGCCACAAGCGCCCTGGACAGCGCATCTGAGAAGGTGGTGCAGGAGGCATTGGACCGGGTGATGGTTGGAAGGACAAGTGTAGTAGTGGCACACAGGCTCAGCACTATCCAAAACTGTGACACGATCGCGGTGCTAGAGGGAGGAGGAGTGGTAGAGAATGGCACACACGCATCCCTCATGGCCAAAGGTCGTTCTGGGACGTACTTTGGGCTGGTCAGTTTGCAGCAGGGTGGCAACCGGCACTGAGGTATCTGCTTGACAAGAGTAGCACACGCATTCAGAAATTACAGGCCATTCAGATGACTTACCTTTTCCCCCCTATTGGTAACGAGACGAGCTGCCGTTTCAAATTCAAACGGCCACTGAACATAGGAAACTCTGAGTGGGAGCCATTTTTCTAAATGGCTTTGAATGCAGAGTTACCGCTACATCGTCAGTGTGGGAAGAGCAACATTTTTCTAAAATATGCCACTGGCTCATTAAGATTTGAGTATGTGCACCTTTGCTACTTATTACATGCTAGGACATATATGCCAAAATAGAAGAAAAAATGATGACATCATTGTGTGTAAGGCAGTTTCGGAATTTAAACAGCCATAATTTTGAAACCAACCATCCAAATTAGAAATAGGTTGCATCGTTGTGTTCCTAGTAACAGGAGTCCAAAACAATGTCCCACTCGAGTATATTTTGATGATTTTTTCGTGGAAACTATTTTTTGGGTAAAAAAAAGTTTATGTGGGTATATAATTTGTTCATGAATTTTTTTTTAAAATGTTTATCAGTCAAACTACTGGTGATTTATTTGGTTTTTTTTGGCATTTTTCGAAAATATATCCAGGAAATAAAATGCAACGAAAAGATTATTATTTTTATTCTACTTCTTGTTTTAGATTGCTTTTTATTCTACTATATCATCCTCTCTCCAGCAGCAGCAAGAAGCCTGGAGGCTGCAGCAAGCAAGAGGCCCAATAGCCCATTAGAACGATCCCGGAAATGAAAAACACGTAAACGGCTATAGTCCAATGGTAGGACGGTCCAGTGGACGCTACCCACTAGGGTTCAAATCCTGGTGCTCGCACCTTTTCCTTGGGTTTTCCAGGATTTATCGTCGTTATGCGTTAAGTGGTAAGCGGCGTTCCCGTCGACAACGAGTCGCCAATGATGACTTCGAGATCTCCAGATCTGTCGGGTGCTCAGTCCTTCGAAGGTGCTCATAGGGGTAGGGTTAGCGTACGTGTGTTCATAGGGGTGAGTGTGCATGCATGTTGTCAGCGTATGCATTGTACTGTGTAATTTTAAAAAAAACGTAAACGGCTATAGAAGACAATATGCTAATAACTCACGGAGGCGGAAACTGCGCTCCGACGCCGCCGCGACCCCACCGTCTCCCAGCCAGAACAAGCTTCCAACCACGCTCCTCCCACGTCCAAGCCAGGGCCGGCGCCGCACGACAAATCACCCGATGCTCCCATCAGCGCCCGAGCTCCTGTCGCTTTGGCCGGTACCAGTGATAAATCCCTGTATAAAATTTCCGTACGAGTAAATTATAAGTAGAGATTGCCATTGAGTTTGGGTAGTTGACTAGTTGTTGAAGTCCACGCATTGTTGTTGACATCATACATGCTGGTATTGTTGGCCCATCCCACATAATTAGATCTCGTTTGTTCAGATCGATATTTTATCTTATCTTCCTATTAGTAGTGCATCTATGGGAAAATGGCAGTGGTACATGATTTTTCTGCTCTTTGGATGTCTTGTGTTCTCCTCTCAATTAACAAGAACTACCTGTAGAGCTTAGAGGTTGTAAATACAAACACCTTTTTTATTTATGCATATCCTGCTCAAGCACAAAAAGTTGGTCCTAGTGTTTCCACTGTAGAATGTTAAGAGCTTAATAAGATGCACACATAGGAACTAGAAGGTAGAAGCTCGCAATTGGGCATCACACTTGTTGGAAGTTCTTATTGTTTCTTTCTTATTATTCTCTCTTGTTGATGTCCATTATGCTACCTGTTTCATTGAGTATATGATGTTAGGACTTTAACTATTTGTGTGGCCTATGGGTATGACAATACAAAATAAATTAGTCACAAAATAATGAGATGAAATACAATGTAATTTATATCTTAGATTTCTTGCCCTTTCGAACTCTACAGTATATATCCAGCAGCTGTATGAAGAAACTGAAACCTTGGAACACTTACTTCTATCTACTCATAGAGCAATGGAATGAAATATAGGCCATTGCCCTAGGAAATTTATCAGTTTGCTGAACATTCATTCTTCCAGGTTAATCTAAACGGTGATCATTTTAATGAGCTGCAAATTTGGAGAGTTATTCTGATTTGTGATGCAAAACTTGAGTGCTAGCTGCGGCTTCCTTGCTGCAAGCTAACCAATCCAAAGTATTTTCCAGAGGAACCCTTGGCCATGAGGGATGAATGTGTGCCTTTTTCAACAACAATTCCTTTCTCAAGCACAACAATCAAGTCACACTTCCGGACAGTGTTGAGCCTGTGTGCCACCACTACACTTGTCCTCCCCATCATAACTCGGTCCAATGCCTCTTGCACCACCTTTTCGCACTGGCTGTCTAGTGCACTTGTAGCTTCATCTAGAAGCAAGATAGCAGGATTCTTCAAGATGGCACGGGCAATTGCAATGCGTTGCTTCTGCCCTCCTGAAAGCTGAAAGCCTCGCTCACCACACCATGTGTCATATCCATCCTTGAAGTTACTAATGAAGTCATGTGCATTCGCGGACCTTGCTGCTTCCTCAATTTCAGCCTCACTTGCTATGTCTATGCCATACATTATGTTCTCTCTTATTGTACCTGCAAACATTGTTGGCTCCTGGCTTACCAATCCAATGTGTCGCCGCAAGTCTCGGAGATTGTACAACTTTATGTCTCTTCCATCGATCTTCACCACACCCAGAAGTGGATCATAGAATCGCTCTATAAGTCCGATGATGGTTGACTTGCCAGAACCACTTTGCCCAACAATGGATGTTGACTTCCCTGGCTGTATGCTCAAGAAAAATTCTTTCAAGATGATCACATTTGGCCTCGATGGGTATGCAAAGTTAACTCCTACAAATTGCACATCGCCCTGGAGCTTCTCTAGCTCGTACCCCTTAGGGTTGTTAGGTTCAATTTCTGTTTTGCGGTCTAGAACGGCAAATATAGAAGCGACCGCTTTAGCACCCTTAGCAAGGTCTGTTGTCATGCTACCTGCATCTGCAATGACACGCCCAGTGCTTACTACGATCATGAAGGTTTGATAGAGCGCCTTGGCTGTAATGTGGTGACCAACCATGAGCATTCCACCATACCAAAAGTTGAGGGGCCATGTGCATGCCATAAGGCCCACAGAGGAGCTAAGGGAAAGTCCTGCAAACCATGATTGACGAATGTTTTCCTTGCGAGACATATATTGTGCTTCATCAAAAAGGTGTAGAATACGGTCTTGCAATGAGAATGCAGTGATAGTTTACTACTTTTGGATTGTGCCTGCATTGATTTATTTGATATGCTTCTTAGTAAGACATTCCGAGCATAGAAGCGACAAATGATAAGAGGCTGAACTGATAGATCCTACAGATCGGCTAGGAGTACATCGAGTGGAGTTAACTTGTTCCGTGAAACATACCTTGTCTCTCCGGCCATCACCAGTGTTCTGCCGGTGAAGTCTGCGCACGGGCAGCGACGGTCGGAGTAGAGGTTGCAGTGGCGGCATAGCCGTCCGGTGATGAGGCAGCAGTACCGGCGGCTTGGTGGACGGAACTTCCCGTCACTGCAGCACCCCCTCTCAATCGGACTAGGGAGTGGGAATGACGGCTGAGGTGAACCTCGTGACTAGTGCCATAGCCCCCAGGGGGCCCACCAGCTTTCTATTGGGCTGGGCGTCCCCGATCAGTACGTGAGTCAAAGGCCCAGTTGGCCCAACTGGCTGGAGATCAACCTAACAATCTCCCTCTTGATCTCACCATAAGTTTTCTTACACTTCAGCTCTTCGCTTAGCATCCACTTCATTACAAACAAGCACATTGAGCATGGGTCATCATGATTGCCATTTCAATCGGATTAACCAGCCACAATACACTTATCCATTTTGAAGGATCATAACTTTGGGCCTTTTATAGTCCGGAAGTCATAGGCAATACCATGAAACCCATGTCGACTCTGTGTCCTCTGCACACACTGGGTGGTAAGCCTTTAATAGACGGATCCGTAAGTACTTGATTGTTGCTTTTCAACATGATTTCGGACTTTCTCCTTTACAACGTATGCCTTTCTATCAATGTGTTTGGCACCACACTTGACTCGTTGTCATAGGAGTGTATACTTGGATGGTTGTTGCTGTTGTCAACCATTATCAATTTCGGGCATAGGTTTTCTCAACCATTTTGCCTGTCCCTCAGCCTCATATCATGCTATACTATATCTTTACATCACATTGATGATAATTGTTCAACTCTTTGGAGATTTTCCACACAAAAACCCCAAATGTGAAAGTTAACGACAATTGTGGATTTCGCTACACATTTCACAAGGTCTACCCTGCACTCACAATCTTTTGAGAGCACTGGTTATTTGTTTTCTTAATATAGCATGAGACTGATACAGCCTGACATCACTGCTAGTAAGTGAAATGTCATGAACTTGAATTAGAAAAAAGATCTTCCCATTCCATACCTTTATACAAATACAATTATCCTTTCTTTTTCTCTAACCCAAAAATAACTGAGCCTTAACTTCAAACACTATTGTCCAGAGACTTGCTCTAGCCTATAAATAACTTCTTCAAGCAGCATTCCTTATGTTCTTTTACCTTCATGACAAAACCTTTTGGGTTATGACACAAATCCCATCTAAGGATGTTGTCTTTACTTTCATCTGATGTAACTCAGATAATGATGTGCCATTACTTTGTGCAAAATCTTTTGATTTATGCGGACTTCACTTCTCTACATGTTCCCTTTGGAGTCACAATTCGACTGTCAGACCCATCACGGCCTGATGTTTTGGCTCCATTAGGAAATAACTACTGAGTCCCAAAACACGTTGGAACTTATCGAGTTCAACTCATTTTCCATGGCCACGAGCCACTTCGATAATTGAACACCCTTCATGGCACAAGCTCTATCGGCTGGTAACGTTCTTTCTCATGAGCAATACTGGGTTCTATCGGTTTCTGAAGGACAGGTTCCAGATTTTCGCTTATTGTTGCCACGAGTATAGCCGCCAAGACGGCTCCTGAATCATCAAAGTGAGTACTTGCGCCCTCTCCTCCTCAAGACTAATTTATCAAGTCATCATACTCCCCTTCATCATTTCATCCTTTATCTCAAGTTTGCCAATGAAACGACAGATTTTGGGATCTGCTTCCCCATATATCGGTTAAATACTTCAGCCTCAGTTGAGCTCCCTCACACACACACAAGTGGTTTAGCGAGGGTACTTACTTTTTACTCTATTGAGAATATGAATAGGGTTTTTAACACCTCCATCCACAATACTTATGTTTCATTCTGCTGAGACTTGCCCAGTATAGAATACTGGGTAACTGCGCTATCTTAGTTGAAACTTTATAGAATGCAGGAATTTAGCTATTTCTTTACTTTAGGGGTATTGTCATTGTGAACGTCGTACTCCCCCTGACGATCACGTTCATGATTTATAGATCACTTTGCATTACATTAAGTATTGGGGAAGTTTCATCTATTCTCTTTTTCTCATATTTCTCCCCCTCGAAATGTGGTTAGAATCTTTCTACCACAATTTCAAATCCTTTCAGAACTAATGTGAGTGAGGAAACTTTAATTATCTTCTTCATCTGCATGATTACATCATGCAAAACAGAATTATTACTTAGCTCGTACGGGAGTGCCTTTTCCTCATCTTTCTTCAAGAACTCAACATAGTTCTTTTATCCTTAGTCCTCTTGCAAGTGACACTCGCATGTAATTCATGTCTTTAGGTTCTTAAAATTCATTGCTTGCCTCCCACTATGGGATACACAAAAAGCACATGAGTTATAGCAACTTTCTCCTGCCTTGCAGGATAAGTCTTCCCACTATGGGATATGCAAAAAGCACATGAGTTATAGCAACTTTCTCCCGCCTTGCAGGATAAGTCTTTTACCAACCTTCCTCCGTCATGTGGGATTGTCTAACACAAGCACTATTGAAACTTTACCCCGCCATGTGGGTAATTTTCTCAAACTTTTCCCGCTATGCGGGCTCTGTCGTTAACTTTCTCCCCCTTACGGGTATCTCCCATGAGGGACATAAATGCCAGAATTGGCTCTTTTGTTTGCATATTCAATCATCAAATTCAGATATCAAATTTGAATGTACCTTGACACACATGCTTAGCCCAACTTTGGTGAAAATTAAACATGCATGTCAACGATTACATCTCATCCTGACGACTGAAAATGAAATTACATTAGTCTTCATAGAGAGTACATGAAAAATACTCCTTAATAATCTATCTCTCTTCTTGGATTAATATCCAAGAATTCTTTTCCTTTGAAGGCTATCTTAAAAGAGAACACAATCCCTTATGCTATGACCTTCTTCTTCTCTTTTTTTTGAGTCACAAGTACCCAGATCACTTTTCATACTGCTTTTAACAATAGGAGCATGAATATCTTTTGTCTGAGAAAATAATCAGCAATGATCAACAATAATGCTTGTTAGACATTAAAAACTTTATGTTCTATTCTATATCACCTTTGGGCAGAAAATAGAACAGAACAACATCTTCTTACATTAATTCTACATCACCTTTGGGCAGAAATAGAAACAACGTAAAACTTTCTTTTCATAAGAGTATATCTTAAACTTTATCTCTACATTAATTTCACATCACCTTTGGGCATAAATGAAAATAGCGTACAAACTTTAAACATTTCTCTACTTTAAGTGTATTTCTGCAACTTTATCTCTACATTAATTTCACATCACCTTTGGGCAGAAATGAAAATAACGTAGAAACTTTAAACATTTGACTCATAGAATTATAATATTGTTCTCATCAACTTTGGTCAGAGAAATAACAATACCATAATTTTAACTTAAATAAATATCTTTCTATTCCTCTAAATATACACTATTTAGAGAATGAAAACTTTACTTTGCAGCGGAAACATTAAAATTATCCAGAAGCAACATCTCAATTAAACTTTACTTCTTGTCTAAAAAAACGTGAAATCATAGTTTGTATCTTTACTTTTGGCCCAGTCGCGCAAACGACCCACAGCACGCTTGCGCACTCTCGGCCCACTTTTTCTCGGCACGTCCACGCCTCTGCGTAGCTCGGCCCACGAGCTGGTCAAACGACCTAGTTCGACTTACTTGCTCGGTCTGGCGCGGCCTGAAAACCTAGCACACGACTCTTCCATGTTCTTAAAAATTTAATTCTTCTGTTGGTTCCAATTACAAATAAAAGGAGCAACTATTTAACTTTTCTATTTTCTATTCAATAGCCATACTATGTACTTTTCTACTCTCTAAACAAACTAACTATTTGGTTGAAATTTGAATAGAGATGAAAAATTATCCTTAAACATCAATAAACATGCTTTTGTAAAGAATAAGATGAAATAATAAAATTTCACTGTTTATTTCTTGTTTTCTGCCGAAATAAGAAAAACGGCGTGCTGGCCCACTCGCGCGCGCAGGCTCACTTGGCCTGCTCGCTCGGCCTGCTCGGCTCGCGGGCAAGCCGCTCTCTCACGGCCGAAACCGGCCCAGCGGCCCAGTCGTCTTACATCCGCGCGCGCGGCCCAGCCCAGCTGGTCGGCCGCTCCTTCAGTTGCCCGGCTCGACGACTCGAGTGCCCGCCTAGGCCTTGAGCCCAGCTATTTTCGGCCTGCCCGTCCAGACAGCTTCCCCAGCCTCCATCACGACCGTCCAAGGGATCAGATGGCCGAGCGCGATTCTCGTCAGATCAAAACCGCCGAGCAGCCGGCTGCCCTCTGACCCTAATTTGCTTTTCCCCTTCCTCTCTCTGGTCCGAGCCGGTGCTCGCGCCGCTGGCGGCGCTCATGCCGACGTGCCGTTGCTTTGGCCCTCGGATCCATGGTCGGCGACCTAAGACCTTCCCTTTCTCTTGGTCTCCACCTCTGGCCGCAGTGGCTTGGCGCGCGCGCGCCGCCGGCCTGATGCCGCCTCGCCGCTCCCTCCGGTCGACGGCGCGATGTCCGGCGACCCGAAGGACCACGGGGCCAGGTCATCTTCCTTTTTCCCTCACACCGTACATAGACAAGTACAGAGCGGTGGCCACCCATGGCGACCGAGGAAAAGTGGTGGCGCCGCCATCCGTCCCCTCGCCGGCGCGCACGCTCACCCGAGATTGAGCGCGCCGCCGTCGAGCGGTAGGTTGACCGTGCCCTGACCCCGCGTGCGTACGACACGAGGAGCGCCGCCGCGGCTCGGTCGTTCTTCTCGCACGGCGGCGTCTCGTCGCCGGCGGTGATGACTGTGGTGAGTCACCCTGATGAGTACCTCGCGTCCGTCCTTCATTCTATCTTTGATTCTAGGGTTAGTGTTCTAACTTCTTCGTTTCTTTCTCAATCTGAGATCGATCTTTCTTTTCTTTCTTTCTATGAGTGGAGTTCTTCCTACCCCGAACTCGATCTGCTCTCTAGGTGTGGCTCTTGATACCATTGATAGATCCTACAGATCGGCTAGAAGTAGATCGAGTGGAGTTAACTTGTTCTGTGAAACATACCTTGTCTCTCCGGCCATCACCAGTGTTCTGCCGGTGAAGTCTGCGCACGGGCAGCGACGGTCGGAGTAGAGGTTGCAGTGGCGGCATAGCCGTCCGGTGATGAGGCAGCAGTACCGGCGGCTTGGTGGCTTGGTAGAACTTCCCGTCACTGCAGCACCCCCCTCAATCGGACTAGGGTTAGAGGACAGTGGGAATGACGGCTGAGGTGAACCTCGTGACTAGTGCCATAGCCCCCACCTCCTCTATATAGGGCTGCGTGACGGGGGCCCACCAGCCTTCTATTGGGCTGGGCGTCCCCGGTCAGGACGCGAGTCAAAGGCCCAGTGGCCAACTGGCTGGAGATCAACCTAACATGAACTGCTATCATCACAAGGGCCAAGAGCCAAGCAATGAGAAGGCCCATCGTCCATGCAATGAGCACTGCAGAAACTGCCTGGATCACTAGTGCCATTCGTTCACCCACCAGTGCTCTCACCTACAACACAAATAATAATAATTTATCAAGATAGTCATTTGAATTATTCTAGAATTGGGTCTTGTATATGAACTTACAATATTGGCATCTTTAGCAAGCATGGAGCATAGGACACCCGTGGAGTTCTCGTCACGATCAAACCAACCAATCTCAAAGGTAAGAATCTTTTTGAGTATTTGTTCCCTGATCCTCTTAGTGAGGTATTCTCCCATAGCACCAAAGTTATAATGTTGTCCAATGTTGAGAAATAGCGAAAGAACTGCAAGAGCAACAAAGATGAGTGTGTAGTCCCTTGTTTTGTTCTTTATCTCGGCATGATCTGTCAAGAAGTAGACTGAAAAGGCGAAAACATGCTGCCTATGACATATGCATACGTAGGTTGGACGCCTCCAAACACAACTGCACTAAAGCTCCCTACCAATGCATGCTTCCACTCTGGTGCATTAAGCATCAGCAACCTTTTAAAATATGGCACATGAAGCTTTGGCTTCTCGGTACTATATTCACCTCCTTCATCATCAATTGACCTACTATCCAAACATAATATCCTGCTCATGTCATGGCTGCTAGGTTTTTCTGCAAACATTGATGTACAACCAATTCTACCAATTTTGTTGGCCTTACCACTGGCATCCCCAATCCGCTGGAGATGAACAAGAGATGAGTAGAGGCCTAACTCCTTTACTTCACCAGACTGCATGGCGGCAATCAGGTCGGCATTTCTAATTGTGGATAGGCAATGTGCGATAATAACAGTAGTACGGCCCATTGAGGCTCGCTCAAGCGCCTCTTGCACAACACGCTCAGACTTGGAGTCCAGTGCACTGGTGGCTTCATCAAAAAGGAGGACCTTAGGTGACTTTAATATTGCTCTGGCAATAGCAATCCTTTGCTTCTACCCTCCAGACATTTGGATGCCACGCTCACCTACCTGTCATTATTTGGGACATGGTTAGAACATAAGTTGGAATAACAACTAGCTATTTCAATGAAGAAGGAAGATGTTCCATGCTCATGAATTTCTTGTATTACAATGGACTAGAGGAACAATGTGCTCATCTATAAATTCTATAAAAATGAATCTAGTCCGAGCTTACAAGGGCAAAGCTAATGCAAACTTTTGTATCCGGCTTTCAAAATTAACTAACAAACTATTGTATATATGACTCTCCTTTCTCCATTTAAAACTTGCTTAATTATCGTTGATCATATTGAATAACCAATAACTATTCAACTGGTGAGTATTGTCGAATTACACACTGCTACACTACACAGACAGCTAGTGGCCTTCCAATAATTCTGTGGGTGAGTGTAGATGGAGTTGTTTAGTGAACTCTTTTGAGAGTGTTAGCGCTAGTATATTTACTAGAAAACAGAAATGAGAAATCCTAACACATTATGAATAGAATACAATAGATTGGTAAACATTAAACATGTTTTTTTAACAATTAACATTAAACATGTCACACTTTGTTATAGTTCTCAATACAACAACTATGCAAAAAAGAGTCAGTATAAATTGTAACAAAGTAAATTGCAATAAGTGCTAACTTCTAGAAATCATAGGATATGTCTAAAGAAACCCATCTCACTATTGGAAAGACCTTCATCAACACCAGTTGGAAACCCTCATTCAACACCAGTTTCCTAACCGGTGCTAAGAATGGCAAAGCGCCCAAAAAATTAACGAAAAAATATTTGAATTATCAGAAATTTTACACGTGTGCACGTCGCAAGTCGATATTTCACGCGTGTGTGGGATTCGAACCCAAGACCTCTTGCCTCGCACATACCCTCATGACAATCTCACCTACATAGCACATGTGATTGGGTAAGGTATGCTTTACTTTTGAAGTAACACCCGGAGAACTTATTAGCACCGGTTGGTGTTACAAAGCAATGCTGAAAGTGACTTTTAACACTAGTTAGTGTTATAAAACCATGCTAAAGGATCCTTCGGCGGCTCCCAAATTTGGACCCAGTGCTAATGTTAGCATTGGCACCGGATCCAAATTTAGCCAATGCAGATGGAGAAAACTAAAAGTGGTCTCTCTAGTAGTATCTCCACCACTACAAGAGCAACAATTTCCATTCAAATAAAAAGATTTTTAAAAAATAATAAAAAGAAATTGGATAGCTTAAAATGCATTAAGTTGCAATGAATATTGTGCATATCACGCTAGCTTATAGTTCCAAACACAACAATCTGCACTGAATAGAGACTGTAAATTGTAATAAACACTAACCACCACTGAAAAAATAACAGAACAAAAGATCAAAATTTTAACCCCAACCAAGTTCGGGTAGCCTAGAAAGAAATGTACTCAACAAACAGTCACAAAATAGAGAAGTAACAAAACATACATGCACATTAGACAGAGAGACTATGATGTATGCTATCACCCTGAATTAAACTAAAAGATAAACAGTAAAATCTACTAAAAGTACCAAAACAATGGAATCAAACTTACTTATCTATGTGTGGAGAAACAAAAATACTAGTCTTGTTGAGGGGGCAAATTAGACCAATTCACATGGTTTTGAGAGTAAATTAACTAAAAACTAGTTTAGGATTTGTCCAAACTTGACAGAGCACACACAACACAAATCAAGAATGGAAAAACTATTGCGATTATGGGCAAGCGCAGATGATGTGTTATCATGAGAGCAGCAATGATGTGCGATGGGAGCCGGCCCGGGATACATCTCCTTAGCTAGGCATGAGACATTGCCTCCTGTCGAAGGGGATGGATTATCCAATTGTGTTATGGAGGCATTATGGGCAAGCACAGATGACGAGTTATCATGCGAGCGGCAATGGTGTGCGTCCTGTGCTACCTATACTTATTAACTACTGCATTCGTGCTTATGATGTTTAGGAAACGTAAGTTAGTTTACTTTTGAATTAATTATACTTTTTTAAACGTCATATATTTTAAAATGGAGAGAATGAATAGTTATTTAAAAGCAGCACAAAAATTAAACTTATGGTATAATAGCCTGAATTACCTGCGAAGACGGTGCCGCCCTGGTAGCCATGGTACATGACGAGGCGGCTGCCGTACCAGAGGTTGAATGCCCAGACAAGGAAAGAGACGCCGTTGCTGCCGTACCAGAGGTTTAATCCCAAGCCGCGCCGTCTCCTCCAGCGCAGCCGAGAACCTCGCCACGGCGCTCGCCTCCGCCGCGAACGCGCCGACGACACGGCCTGCTCGGCCACGGCGCCCGCGCGGCGCGCGCGTACGCGTCCCTGACCCGGCGCGCGAGGGACGCGAGGGCGCGGCCGGGCACGACGAGGAGGAGCACGGACGGGAGCGCGGCGAGTGCGAGGCGCGGGAGCAGCGCGAGCGCCACGGCGTAGCTGCCGGCGAACATGGCGGCGTTGGACACCAAGTTTGGGACCTTCTGGGCCAGCGCGTCCTGCACGCCGAGGCTGTCGCTGGAGACGCTGGTGACAACGTCGGAGATGACTATATGAGATGTGGATTAATTATATCGGTTACCTCATTGATCTTGGAGGTGAACTCTTGGAGCTGGTCGGGGCCATTGCCGAGGTCGTTGGCGATGTGGCTGAAGATGATCATCCTCACCGGCGTCGACAAGCCTTCGCCCATGGCGCCCACCAAGCCCAACGCCATGAGTGCCACGTCCGTCCCGTCCGCGTGCGCGAACACTGACATGAACGACGACGGCGACCCTGGCGCTGGCGACGGCGCGTCTTTCTTGCTGGTTGCCATGGGTGCGTCCAATCCGGCGAACTAGCTGGCTACTTAGTTGGCTCGCAGCCCCGAGCTACACAAACGGCGAGTCGTAGCTTCCTGAGGAGTTTTGACTTGCTGACGGACAAAGGTCTCCTGGCACAAATGGTATATAAAACGGCCTCGCACTCTATAGCGTGGATATGCCAGCTGTATAGCCCAACGAAATCGCCCCCTATTATTGGCCCCAGCCGTAAGCTTGCAATAATGTTTGCTTTAAAAATCTTTTCCTGCTGATATTAGCAACGGAAAAAAGGATATGGGAATCGTGAAAATTGCATATTTTTATTCGCAATCCATTATACTGTCACGATCAACGAAACAGCTAACGTGGTAGGGACTTGTGAAATTAGCAACGGAAAAAGGATACGGGACTTGTACGTGATGAGTATCACGATTCACAACCTAATTTCTTTTTTATATATACTACTAGTAGTAGTTAGAGACAATTCTGACGATCTTCTCTTTTAAAAATGGTAGGGCAGATAAGAATCGTTCATCTGTGTACATTACTAGGATGGCAGGCGCGCTACGCCGCGCCCATACCTATGCCTGTCTAATTAACTATCTTGAAGCAATATATATAAGTTGCATAGCAAGAAGTAGGAAGCAGTGGTCAATGACAACTTCAGTTTGTACTGAACATAAATGTGGTAGTTCTCTCATATCGCAAGGTGCGGTTACAGTGTCGCCAAACTTTAACCTCAGCATATTGACATGTTGTAACCGGAAAAATACTTCAAATAAAGTATCATTTCCTCATACAGTCGTATATTATCATTTCCTCATTAAAAAATTGCAAGGAGCGTGAAGATTTTTTTTGTGAAATATCCTGAGTAGGAATTATAAAACTTTGTAGTAACAACAAATTCAAATCTTTAAAAAGCATTCACATATTCTGGAAATTTATCACGATGTAAGAACTGCAGTCATGTATAATTGTCCAGTTGAAACCCGGGACAATCCTGAATTATCTTTGATGAACTTGCAACAACGCGTTGATAAACTTGATACATACATGACTGATGCAACTGAATAAAATAAGCAAAGATTGAACTACTGTCAGATAAACTTTGTAGACTGTAGTAGGCCAATATCAAGCTCTCAACACCAAACAATGGAAATAAACCTGTTTCAACAATACGTGACAAAGATTTTGCATGTGTGCCAAGTGTTTTGGAAGTATGATAGGTTGCTTCAATTACATAATAAGACAGTAGTAACACGAACCTGTAATGGAAAATCTCAATATCAAACGGTAATGAACCTGACTATGGTGCAGAGTAATATTGACCATTATTTCTCGAACCTACAAACATGAAATCGTAATCATACAACACTTTAATTGTCAATCTTTTAGAAATTTCAGCCATGTCAGACTACAGAAATCCAGCAAGGTTGCCTCCTTTAGAATTCCGACCTTTCCAATGACATGTCACTGAAGTTGTTAACAAAAGAAAATAGAGTTCACTCGTGCGTTTAATCTGATCGTGTACACAAACATAGACGCAGCAACTAATTCCACCTCTGCACTGCAGGCGCTGGCTTGCCCATATGCACTGCACAACATGCAAGAAACATATAACATAGCTCATGAAGAAACAGAATTATGTGCTAAAAAGCAGCCCAAAATACAGCATTTAGGCTTACTTTCAGGGTCCACTCAAAAGCCATGCATATATAGTTTGTAATGTAAAGCAAGACCTGGACTGTAAAAGCGTTAACGAACCAACAACATAAGTATGTAAAGGAAACATAAGTACATGTAAAGTTTAAGGCAATTAATTTGATTGTACTTAAGTAAATGTAACGGAGCCCGGTAGAATAATAATGAGACAGAGCAATTTCAGTTTGGGATAGATGATCTATTTCCATTTGAATCCAGTGCTGCACTGCACCAATCTCCAATAAGCATTGCTGCATCTTGATTCAGGTTTTGACATGATAATTGAAAGAAAACTAAACTGGGGACCATATAATACTGACATCCAGATTTTAGTGGCATGTATACTAACAGAAACATACTCCGTACCAATAGTAGCTTCTTCTCAGTTTGGACAACGGTAAATGAACTCCCAGTACCAGTGAGCATAGGAGATGCTGTCCCCAGAGCTGAACTAAAAAGAAGTACAGAATATAGCCGTCTTTACTCTGAGCATATAATTGAATAGCTTAAACAATTGCGCTTCACTGAAACCTGCAAAGGATTTGAAGTATAAATTAGCATTTGGAGTAGAAATGAAGCTGCAGAGATAATTGCCTGCGTCAGAATGAACAACGTAGACACATCTGAGTTTTCCGGAACACAGAACTGAAGGGGACCAACAGATAGATCCAGAATTCCGGATAAACTGCAAAAAGAGGCCGACGGTAGCAGTGAAGCTAAAAGGCATAGAGGCCAGAGAGAGGGAAACAACACCACCGTGCGCAGCTGGCGGCGCTTGATTCGGCAGTGGAATGTCCAGCTACTGGCCTGTTGGTCAACGACCAATGTGCAACTCCAGCGGCGCCCGATCACACACACACGAAGAGAGGAGGGGATGACCTGAGGTCTGAGCAGAGGAGCGTCCGTCGGCGAACTTGGGCTCCCGGGAAACGGCAGCCGAGGGATACGCAGTGAAATACTCTACGTATATACCAGGTCTCCTAATGCTCTCCCTGCCGCAACCGCAGCTGCGCGTCTCCTCCTAAACCGTAGCCTTGGCTGCAGGCCTACGGCCCTGGGCCGCGATGGCAGAGCCTAATGCAATGGGGTAATCCGATTAGTTCAGCGGTCGCTACTGGTGCCCAGGATGAGGGAGGGGAGGAAGAGGATGGGGTCGGGCAAGTTCCCAGTGCCACTGCCCTGGTTGGGCGGACTTGCAGCGCTCGGTTGAAAGAGGACGTCGGCGGTGCTGATGCCGTGCGGAGAAGGCGCTAATGTCGCTTACCTTTTTGCATGGGCTTGGATTGCCGACGGAAGAAGGCGGCGGCTCCGGCGTAGAGGACGTTGAGCTGGGCTCCAGCAGAGAAGGCAAGTGCTTTTTTTTACACGGGAAGCAAGGAGGACGAAGAGAAGGCAAACACGAAGTGAGCAATTTTTTCTACTTTTTCTATCATGTCCTCGATTTCTTGGCGAGTGAACGACGTCTCCCCTGGACACGCGGCGCCTGGCGCTGATTGCTCGCGCGCGTGAAGCAGACGCGATTAGCAGGCACGGTAATGCACGACACGCGTTGCGATTATTCGACAGCAACCAAAGTAGCCAGGGGCCTCCGGAGGCGAGAAACCTCCCCGCGATGTAACTCTACTTATTGCTGACAAATACAAGTGGATATGACAGTGCAGAGAGAAAAACATTTTATAAAATGAGATACGACGAATCTCATTAAAAAATCCTGACAAATACAAGTGGATATGACAGTGCAGAGAGAAAAACATTTTATAAAATGAGATACCACGAATCTCATTAAAAAATCCAAAGCACAAGGAAAAAGTAAGGCCATAGGCATTGTGTGCTACTTTTGCACCATGCTTCTACCTCTAGCCTTCTATCCTCGACCGAGGGCATTCCCAAAAGAACCAGAAGGTGTACACACCGGCATAAAAATTCGTCAAAAACACAGCCAGCTCGTCAGATGTCGATAACCCGTCAAAGATATTGTGTATGAATATGTATATATACAAACTGATCCACTGAACCGATGAACAATTGAGTTTAACGAGCAAGTACTCCGTATTTATTCACGTTCTAAACTTCTAGGTAGGCAATTATTCTGGAAGACTAGTGAAGTATTTTAATCATGCTAGTCTGGCGTATTTTTGTTCATGGCGATGAAGGAATTTTTTAAACGGAAACTTTATCGCACTGCATAAGCAAAACAGATATTATTTTATTAATATAAATAAATGTTAGGATTATAAGGTGCAAACATATAATGAACAGGGACGGAGGCAGCGGTGGGGCAAGGGGGCTCGAGCCCCCCTACAGCTGCGGTGTCAAAGAAAGCCCCCTGTAATTCTCTGTTCAATTTCAGCTAAAATGTGTACATTAGGAGTGGCTAAAGTTCATTCCTTGTCTAATTTCAGCCAAAATATGTGCACTAGGAGGGGCTAAATTCATTAGTCTAACAATCCAACAATAGAAGCCTAAACCTCAACTGGTGCTTTTGTTTAGCCCCTGCTAAATTTTTTTCTGGCTTCGTCCCTGATAATGAATAAGTAGAGTTACATTGCTGTGAGAAAGGCTCCCCATCCGGAGCTCGGCACGTTTTTACCCGACGCGTGCCTTCGCGACTGCGCTGGTGCCCAATCTTACCGTTGCCTGCTGCCCGCCAGCCGCCGAATGCCGCGTGTCCGTCCAGTTCTCCTCTTGCGTCAAACGCGGACCAAGTTGCGTCGGCTGTACGCGGTGCCCAGCAGACATCCACCCGCACATCGTCGTCGTCGTTGTCCGCTAAAAGATTCGTCGTTCCCTGCTTTTCTGTCGCCTCGCCGTCGTCGCTCTCTCCTCCCAGTCCCTGCAGCTCCAGCTCGCCCGCACCGCTGCCTCCCCTCGCTTTCTTGCCCTCCGCCTGCGGCCTGCCTCCGTCGTCACCGCTGCCGCCACGCCTGTTGCTCCGGGCCCACCGTCACCTCGACTCTCTAGCCGACGGCGCTCCTGCCGCCGCATCATCTTCGCTGCCGCCGCCTTGCCCGCTGCTCTTCCTAGCTCGCAGGCCGACGCTATTGCCGCCGTGTCGTCCGTAGCACGCCACGGGGAGGGGCGACGGCAGGGAATAGCAGGTGCTCGCCGGCAGGACGGCCTAGCCCATGCATTCGGCGGCAATCATGGCGACAGCTCGCCGGTATGGAACTCTACTTATGTCCCTGCGGCCAGATTCGGCTTTTTCCTTGGCGCGGCGGGGTGCGCTGCGGGTGCCACGGCCATGTTCCCCGATTCGAAGGCTCAAATCCATAGATATCCTCTGCCTGTTGATGTCGACCGTGACGACCCCATCATCGCGTCGATCTCTGCCTCCGGCTATCAACATAGGTAGAGCTCGCTGGTGGTCTACCTCCAGTTCCCTAATCTGTATATCGGTTACCCTGTGCTACACTACATCTGTGATGCTCTCCCTCTCTGAGTCCATGGTACAGGGAGGACATCTATCTATCTCACATTCAGATAGGAGAAGACAGAGAGTGTGCTTGGCTCAGGTCGCTGCGAGCCTGCGATGGGATCCATCTCTCTCCCTCACAGTTATTTCAGGTTACAACCTTTTATTGATTTTTCGTAGGCTTAGTTTTTCACCTTTTTTTCATGGAATTGATTCTTCATTTAATTTTGCATCAAGGTACATACCAGATTTCCTACTTCAATCTTAACTTGGTGGTCACCCTATCTTATTTCCATGTCACCAGTCGCCCTTACAGGTTCAGCATACATATATTCGGCCTTTTCATGCATTCAAATTTATGATTTTGCAATTGCTATGTTCATCGGCAACTGCAATGAAATGCTCAACACTTAAGAATCGAGGTGCAACATTATCTTCATTTTGATGCTACTAATTTGTTGGGTTCTGCAAGAAAACTGCTATGTGTGGTGTCACATAAAAGGGGAATTGCCAAGTGCTATTTTTGTCGACAACCATTAGTGTCCAACAAATTCCATCTTCCTGTTCTATTGTGCAACAGACTTTATCTACAGTACTTTCCATGATTCTAGAAGCTTACCATTTATGAAAGCTTTCATTTGCGATGGCATCAAATTCAGTGTGCTTTATTTGTTCAGTGGTTGATCTGTGGTCTGCGAGAGTATACCCTAATTTTGATGCGCCACCTCAAGCTTAAGGTTCAGATTTGTTGATAATATGACCTGATGTGTTTCGATGCATTCCCAAGTAACAAAACAAACCATTGTTGTCCCCATATGTCTCTACAGCTTTTGGGGTTTTCCTGATTTTGTTCTCCCTGATAGGCATTACCATACTGATGACTTTATGTGCCAGCCCTACGATGCTGTTTTTCTTTTCTCAAATGGAGAAACCTCAGTTAATGTACAGGGAATTAAGTAACAGTAAAGGTCTACATGTAAGTCTGCTACATTAACAATTTCAACCTTAAATTTTTAGCAATCCTGTTCTGTATATTTGCAATGTTGCTACTCATTCATTTTTACTTCACAAGTATCGTTTCAAGCAACAATGAATAAGGAACCTTTTTAGGTTCTCCTTTATGCAGTGCCATGTCTTTCCCACGGATGATTTCAAATTATAGTCTAAATAGTTGGATATGGAATGCACTTCCATGTATCTAAATCTTTCAGAGGTAAATTTTGTACCTCTTTATTTGCTAATATGTTCGGTTTTCTGTTGATGCATACTTCTTTAATATTTCCGAATTCTGTACCTGTGGCAGAATTACAATTTATTTCAGCCATGGATGCTCCCTGATCCATGCTCCCTGATTTCTCTGTATTTGGTCCGTTTTAGATGTTGTCCAAATCATGTGTACTTAATTTAAAAGGCAGTAAGGAACAGATATTTTAATTTCTCTATGCCTTAGGTCTGAATACATAGAGCCTGCTTCATGATCTATTCTATATCTTTGTCATAGTCCTTTTTGTCACATATATCATGAACAAAATCTACCTGCTTATCATAGCTGAAAGGTTATTGTTGTTCATTATACAATCTTTTCTAAGGATACTATCATCCCTCTCTGAGAAAAGGAATACTTCTTTATCATGCTTCATGCTTTTCCAGACTAACACAGAATCATCTTCAGTAGGTTTTGCAGTGACTTAGGCCTAACTCTTGAGGTAATCTCAAGGACCCTTTCTGCAATTGCAGAGGGTGACCCAGCTTACAAGTTACACTAGGTGATCATCTTTTTCTTTCGTAGATCTTTGCTAAATTGCCAGTAGTAAGTTTCATAGCTATTTTCCTTCCAGTTATTTGGTTTATCTATGATAGTTTAAGATAATCGCTTTCTGCAGTTAATATTTATGCTCCTTATTTTTGTGTTGTCTCTGTTCCATGATTTAAAAATATTTTCCTTTGTGTAGGTTCAAACTGATGTCTATGGCCTCATAGAGATGACCAAGAAAGGACCAGTTGTGATTCTGTTTCCTGATGTCTTAGCAAACGTATTTGAAGGTCCATCTATCAGTTGACTGAGACTTAGAATGATATCTGAGCATAGCATTATGCCAATGAATGTAGCGAGGAGATCAGTTGTGCAGACTGTAGATAATACCCAATACAGTTATCCTACAGGTGTCCACTCACATGTAGAATACATGTTCAGATCCATATAACACGTATAAACTTAAATCAGATCTACGACGTACAGCCTCTCGAAATGGCATGGCCGGTCCCTATTGGTCCTATTATAGTGCTCTCCTTCTGATCTGATGTAATGTACTTCTAAGTTATTATTGATTTACAGTTACATATTTGTGTTTCGTTTCATTCCTCTTTCCATCTCTCATATCTGATGTAGTACCTGCTTGGAGCTTTCCTCAGGAATTGAAAACTCTAAAGGCATCTTTTTTTCCTGTAAAGAATTGTGAAAAATTAGATGTCACCACATTTCCTGTAAATGCTCACTTCTTCTGTAAAGTCACATATTTAATTCTCCTTCAATTCAATAGATTTATAGTTCGGTGAAAGGGCAATTTCCTCACTTCCTATATGCTTCAAAATTCTCAAACATCATGACCTTTGGCCGATGTTACTATTTGCTGCAATCAACACGTACTATGAGCATCCAAATCAGTCTTCTATTTATAGCTATAGTTATTAAGATATAATTTAGTAAGTGTGCACTCTTTACAGGCGCGGCGTAGCGCGCCGTTCTTCCTAGTGTTTCTTGTTTATAAGACTTCATCATTGCAAAAAGGGATCAGACAAGCAATTTTCATTTCGGTAAACATAGAAGTAGAAAGTATTATATATTGCGGATGTCGGTACGATCTTTATTATTATATATACAATTTTGACTACTAGTCATATACATGGTTTAGACAATACAAGCATCCAAAGGTTACTGAATCTAACTTCCTATGTGTTCACACGTGTAGAATGTGTTTATGGGGCTTTTACTCCTTTCTTATGTGCATGTTGAAAGGACCAACACTAGAGGGAGGGGGTGAATAAGGCTTGTTAAAAAGTTCCTGCAAATTTCTCACGAAACTGTCAGATGTTGGATGATCCGACGCAGTCTCGGATCTTCCGGGTACCAGAAGATCCGGGCGCTGTGTAGGATCTTCCGACAGAGAGATAACTAACTTTGAGATTCAAAAACTAACAAGCTAATCAAGATTCCCTTTGAATACAAAGTTGCCAAATGAAGTAAGCAAGCGCCTAAATATGATCTCTAAGGTCGAACAACACCTAGCACTAGATCGGGCGAAAACAAGATGATGAACAACAAGAACAATAGCAAGAGCAAAGTGATATGGGATTTGTTACCGAGGTTCACTCCACAAAGCAGCTACGTCCCCGTTGAGGGGTTCACAAAGAACCAGGTTGTCACTAACCCCTTGCCTCCCTCAACCAACCACAAAGGAGGATTTAGTCACTTACTATTGATCTCACAAAGAGATGGATAATACAAACTTTCCAGTGCTCAAACCACAAAGGAATGGAAGCTAACGGCGACGCCTAACCGTCTAGGAGTAAAGCTCCAAGAGTAACAAACGTGAATCGACGAATCAAGCTTGCTTCAAGCGCTTCTTGAGATGAACAAGTGGAAGCTCACAAGTGCTCAAAGTGTGACACACCAAATCTTTTCTCTCACTCAAACCCTAGGTGAATCAATGCAAGAATCAAGCTTTGAAAGGGAGAAGAAGATTGCAATGAATGCTTTTGGAGTGTGTTTGGTCATGGGAGCAACAACAATGAATGGGGGGTGAGGGGGTACATATACCCAACCCCCAAAACTAGTCATTATGTGTTCTGCGAAGGGGTACCGGATCTTCCGACACACATCTTCCGACGGTGTGTCGGATCTTCCGATATTTGATTTTCATAAGGCTGAAACACTGAAATATGGTTAAGTCTGGAAAGATCCGACTGTAGGGCCAGATCATCTGACACAAGTTCCGACGCATGGTTAGGATCATCCGACAGAAAAATATTTAAGACAGAGCCAGCCGGAACTTGTGGACCGGATCGTCCGGCCAAAGATCCGACGCTTGAGGGTGAGACACAAAAACTCTGAATTTGTCTAAGTCTTGAAAGATCCGACGCATGGTCCGGATCATCCGACGGAAAATTAATTCAAGACAGAGCCGCCCGGAACTTGTGGGCCGGATCTTTTGGCCAAAGATCTGACGCTGTGCATGGAAGATCAATCCAATCAAATTTTAAGCCATTGGCTCAACATCGTGTCTTCTTAGATTTATTTTCAGAATTCAGCATTGCAATTTCTTAGATTTATTTACAATTTAAAACTATTAAGGAATTAACAATGTTATTCTTAGCGTTTGGATATGTTTTCTTGTTAATAAAAAAAGGCGGGCCGAATTCTTTTTCCTTTCTCTATTGCGGCCCATCTCTAGACCGGAGAGCCCTCCAGCCTCCAGGAAGCCCAGGAATGAAAACATGCAAACGGCTGTAGTCTGTAGAGGACATGCGCGCCAACCTCCTGGAGGCGGAAACCGCTCCGACGCAGCGCCGTGCGGCTGTGCCCTGCCGCGCGCGCCCGCCGCCCGCGCCGCCGACCCCGTCGTCTCCTTGCCAGAACATGCTTCCAAGTTCCAAGCCAGAGCAGGCGCCGTGCCATTAACGAACCACAAGGCGGTGCCATCAGCATCTCGGCTCCTCTCACTCCGGCCGGTACAGGTGATGCACATACCTGCATAAATTTCCGTACGAGTAAATCAAAAGCAGAAAGTGCTTGGGTTTCGGTAGTCCTCCAAATCGGTGTATCAATTGTTTGCCTCAGCCCTAAGGTGTACTCCCTCTGTCCCTGAAAGATAGTCGTTTTGGGTGTTCGTGCCACAAGTTTGACTCGATTTGTAAAAAATACGTACAACATTTGTATCTCCAAATAAATTTGTTAAAAAACTAGATTAAAAGATCTTTCCAATGATACTAATTATGTACCATAAATATTAATATTTTTTAATATAAAATTAATCAAAGTTATTTCTCGAGAAGTGAGAAAGACACTCTTTTAGGGACGGAGAGAGTAATTAGGTATCTGACTTGTGGCCGGGGATACCATTAGTGAATACTCCCTCCGTTCTTGAAACTAATTTGCTTGTCCTAAACGACATATATTTAAAAACGGAGGGAGTAACTTCCTTTTTTAGATAAAGGAAATTATTTCGGCCTCTGCGACCGCACACAGAGGGAGTAACTTCCTATAGTGCATTGTAGTTGACATCAGACATGTATAATATTGTTGGCCATCCCGCAGATTAGATCTGCTTTGTTCAGATGGATATTTTATCTTCGTACATTCTTTTTCTGCTCTTTGGATACCTTGTACTTGTAGAACTCTACAGGTGAGTTAACAAGAACTACCTGTACAGCTTAGAGGTTGTAGACACAAACGCCTTTTTGCTGCATATATTATCCTGCTCAATTACAATTTACAAACAGTTGGTCCTAATGTGCCCACTGTTCAATGTTAATTAACATCTTAAGATGCAACCACCGGAAGGAACTAGAAGCTAAAGCTCGCAATTGGTCATCCAACATATTCGCAGTTCTTATTGTTTCTTCTTATTCTTCTCTCTTGTTAATGTCCATTATCCTACCTTTTATATTTTGTCCATGATCTTAGGACTTTGACTATTTGTGTGTCCTAATAGAAAAATAAATTTGTCACAAAATAATGAGATGAAATACAATATAATTTACATATTAGATTTCTTGCCCTTTTCAACTCTACTATCTATGCCCAGCAGCTGTATGAAGAAACTGACAGCTTGGAACACTTGTATCTACTGATAGAGCAATGGGGTGAAATATAGGCCATTGTCCCAGGACATTTAACAGTTTGCAGAACACTCTTTCTTCCAGGTTAATCTAAATGTTGACTCATTTTAGTGAGCTGCAAATTTGGAGATTTATTCTGATTTGTCATGCAAAACTTCAGTACGAGCTGCAGCCTCCTTGCTGCAAGCTAACCAATCCATAGTAATTTCCAGAGGGACCCTTGGCCATGAGGGATGAATGTGTGCCTTTCTCGACAACAATTCCTTTCTCAAGCACAACAATCGAGTCACACTTCTGGATGGTGCTGAGCCTGTGTGCCACCACTATGCTTGTCCTTCCGATCATAACTCGGTCCAATGCTTCTTGCACCACCTTTTCGGACTGGCTGTCTAGTGCACTTGTAGCTTCATCTAGTAGCAATATAGCAGGGTTCTTCAAGATGGCACGGGCGATTGCAATGCGTTGCTTCTGTCCTCCTGAAAGCTGAAAGCCTCGCTCACCACACCATGTGTCATATCCATCCTTGAGGTTACTAATGAAGTCATGTGCATTCGCGGACCTTGCTGCATCCTCAATTTCAGCCTCAGTTGCTATGTCTGTGCCATACATGATGTTCTCTCTGATTGTACCTGCAAACAGTGTTGGCTCCTGGCTTACCAACCCAATGTGTCGCCGCAAAGCATGCAGATTGTACGTTTTTATGTCTCTGCCATCAATATTCACCACCCCATTAAGTGGGTCATAAAATCGCTCTATAAGTCCAATGATGGTTGACTTACCGGAACCACTTTGCCCAACAAGAGCTGTTGATTTTCCTTGATGTATTTTCAAGGACAACCCTTTCAATATAATCACATTTGGCCTCGATGGGTATGCGAAATCAACTCCTATAATTTCCACCCTGCCTTCAAGCATCTCCAGCTTGTATCCCTCAGGATTGTCAGGGTCAATTTTAGTTTCCCGGTCAAGAATAGCAAAGACAGAAGTGGCTGCACCGGCACCTTTAACAAGGTCTGTTGTCATGCTACCTGCCTCTGCAATTACACGACCTGTGCTTACTAGAATCATGAAGGTTTGGAAGAGCGCCTTGGCAGTAATCTGATGCTCAGCCATGAGCTTGCCACCATACCAAAAATCAAGGGCCCATGTGCATGCCATAAGACCCACAGAGGTGCCGAGGCCAAGTCCTGCAAACCATGACTGTCGGACACTTTCTTTGTGTGGTCCATCCTGTGTTTGACCAAATAGGTGTAATATGCGGGTCTGGGATGAGAACGCAGTGATAGTTCGAAGATTGGTGACTGCCTCAGCAGCTAGCTTGCTGCTCTCACACTGTGCCTGTAGTGATTTCTTGGACATGCTCCTTAGTAAGACACAACGGGCATAAAAGCAAGCAATAATTAGTGGCTGCACTGCTATCATGACAAGGGCCAAGCGCCAGGAAGTGACCAAGCCTATTGTGCATGCAATTAGCACCGCGGAAATTGTCTGGATCACAAGTGCCATTCGGTCCCCTACAAGTGACCTCACCTGCAATACAAATATTATCATATTTGGTAAGGTTTATTCTTTTCAAATTTAATATCTATTTTATGATTTGTTTGTGTACTTACAACATTGGCATCCTTGGCAAGCTGCGAGCATATGGCTCCTGTGGAGTTCTCATCATTGTCGAACCATTCGATCTCGAAAGTGAGAATTTTCGTGAGCATCTGTTCCCTAATCCTCTTTGTAAGGTATTCCCCCATGGCACCAAAGTTATAGTGCTGCAACACATTGAGCAAGAATGAGAGCACTGCAAGAGTGACAAAGACGAGTGCATAGACCTCTGTTCTATCTTTGATCTCAGCATGATCTGTCAAGAAATAGACAGAGAACATGCTCCCCATGACATATGCATAGACAGGCTGTATGCTTCCAATCAGAACTGCACTAACGCTGCCCATCAATGCCTGCTTCCACTCTGGTGCATTAAGCATAAGTAGCCTTCTGAAAGATGGGGCAGAAAGGCTTGGCTTCTCTATGTTGCCATCATCTCTAGCATCGCCCACTGATCGTGCTGAGCTTGACCTGAGAGCCGAAGAAAACCTCCTGCTCATACTGTGTCTGTTGGATTGTCCTATAGAAGCAGACATTGTACCAATTCCACTAATCTCATTAGCCTCACCTGAATCTTTGGTCTTCTGTAGACGGACAAGAGTGGAGTAGAGGCCATTCTCATTGGCAATAAGATCATCATGGGAACCCTGCTCTTTGACTTCTCCGTACTGCATGACAGCGATCATGTCAGCATTTTGTATGGTGGAGAGGCGATGTGCAACGACAATAGTAGTACGGCCCACGGAAGCCAGATCAAGTGCCTCTTGCACAGCACGCTCTGATTCTGTATCTAATGCACTGGTGGCTTCATCGAGGAGGAGGATCTTGGGTGACTTTAGGATTGCTCTGGCAATTGCAATTCTTTGCTTTTGCCCTCCGGACAATTGGATGCCACGCTCTCCCACCTGTTGTTTTAGACATGATTAGTGATATATCAGGAACACCAGCTTATTTTGTGATTGAAGAAGAATCTTAGTTCCAATGTCTTTTTTTTCGACCGTGCCTTAGCACGTTTTTCATTAAGAGGTTAGTTCCAATGTCTTTAGTGGCGACAGGGGGTGAACAGATTACAGTGAGTTAGTTCCTTGATGAGCTAACCACTGTAACTGTCCATAGTTCTTGTAGCAACTTAATATAGCGCTTTCTGCTTAGTTAAGAGCCAAGATGATATAGAATTGATCGTAAACTACTTCTGCAAGTTTTTATGCGTATGACTCCCATTTCCACTTCAAACTTAGCTGCTGTGTACATTACATAACAGAAACCGTTAACACTGATCAGGAGATCTCCAAGCTAAGTAGATGGCATACTGCTAAACAGTCCTTCCAATGATGCCATACATCTAGCTCATGTCTTATTGCTACTAACTCTTACGTTTCAGGAATCAGGAGTACTAGTATTACATTGTACTAGAAGCTGCCAAGCAGAGTAACCTAGCTTGGAGCTCTGCACCTCTAACAGCTACTTGAACTTACTACATGAGTACTCCTGCTTCAAGGGTAATTCCTATTAATTCATCATGGTGACTGGGCGTACATCGAGGTACTCAAATTTAATGTGAGGATACACCTTTTTTAGAATACATGGCTATTCTTGTTGAAACTAACCATAACAAGCACTATCAAACTGTTAAATTTGTTTTAATGTGAGGATACATTTTTTTTAGAATACATGGCTATTCTTGTTGAAACTAACCATAACAAGCACTATCAAACTGTTAAATTTGTTTTAATGTGAGGATACTCCTTTTTTTAAGAATACATGGCTATCCTTGTTGAAAATAACCATGACAAGCACTATCAAACTGTTAAGTTTGTTGTCTTAGTCTAATCCAGCCTGTATAGAATAGGTTAAATTGTCATACATTTCTTGCGAACGATTGCAGACAGCTCTCTGAATATTAGGCTCCAGGAAGGCTTTCCTAGTTTTTTTTTTAATTCTCCCCGTTTCATTTAGCGCATAGGCAGGACCCTTGTCCTCCGCCAGTAATGTGTTGCCTAATCTAGGAAGCTTGCCAGCTACGGCAGTAGGACTGGAGGAGTAGACTTGTCTTGGAGTGTAACAAAAGTTGTTGCTTTCAGAAGCAACAGTGTTGCTTACATAGGTGTCCTATTGGAGTTTTGTAATAATTTCAGATAGTAGCTCAATTATGTACAAAACTCATGTTTCAATTTTCAAATGAGATCTACAAATCGGAAATGGAACTAAAGGATAGGACAGTAAGTTGGAATTCTAAAGCCAAATGCAGCCGGCCAGCGCTATGTTGAATTTTGCTGAAAAATTGTAGGGGGGCGCATTTCTTTGAAAACTATTCATTTCATTTCAGTCAGTTGTTGAGCATTCACCACCAGTCGCAGATGCTTAACTGAATTTCTAATACAGATTTGGCAGTACCACCTATCACGTTTCTGTCACTAAACTCGAAAATAATTAGCCGAGTTGTTGACCAGAGCGTTATAAATATATATATTGTGTTTTTGGACGGAGGAACAAAAGGTTACGTGTGCGAGGGACTAGAAAATGAGATGCTGCTGACCACGCATTGAAAAGCAGCAACGTGATGAGTGACATAAATAAACAATATTAAAAATGCAGAGCAGCATACATAATGACTACTCCGTAGCTGCATGCGTTCCATACATGTGCCAATAACTAATTCCCAGTTTGTAGTTATGCTACGCTACAACTGCATCATCTATTGCAATATTGCGGCAACCTTAACCAGGTAATGGTGTTCCAGTTCTGGAACATGTTAGACATCCTGAAACATGCTATCATTCAACTGACGAAAGTAGAGAGAACTAAGAAGTCAACACACCATGGAATGGAATTCTCAGTGGTTCTTGCAACCATGAACACGTATGAACCATTGTACCAGCAGAACAAGCCGACAAAATTCAAGGGATTCTATGTTGTTTACCTGCGTGTCGTAGCCCTGCGGCAGCTGAGAAATGAAGCCATGGGCGTTGGCCACCTTGGCCGCGGCGGCGACCTCCTCCGCCGTGGCGTCCTCCTTGCCGAACAGCAAGTTCTCCCGTATCGACATGGCGAACAGCGCCGGCTCCTGGCTGACGAGCCCCATCTGCGCGCGGAGCCACCCGAGCCGCAGCCGCCGGATGTCGACGCCGTCCAGCGCCACCGCCCCGTCCGACGGGTCGTAGAACCGCTCCAGCAGCGCGATCGCCGTCGACTTCCCCGACCCGCTGCCGCCGACCAGCGCCACCGTGCGCCCCGCCGGCACGCGCAGGCTGAAGCCCACCAACACGGGGCTCTCCGGCCGGGACGGGTAGCAGAACTGCACGTTCCTGAACTCCACCTCGCCGGCGACGTCGGCCAGCTCCTCGCCGGCGTCGCTCGCCGAGTCGATCTTCGGCACCCGCCGGATCACCTCGTGGATCCTCTCCGCCGCCGCGCTCGCCTCCGACAAGTACTTCAGGCTCGACAGCGCGTTCCCCAGCGCCCTGCATGCATCCCCAAGCTCGACATGGTCGGTTGTTACTGGTGTCATTAGCTTAAGTAATAAATATGGCGTGACGACGTCGAGTCACTCTCACGCACAGGCCGCCTTGGACGATGATGGAGGAGACGGCGAAGACGGTGCCGCCGGGGTATCCGTGGTACATGACGAGGCGGCTGCCGTACCAGGCGTTGAACGCCCAGATGGCGAAGGTGACGCCGTTGCTGCCGACGGTGACGCCCTTGGCGTGGCCCATCTTAAGCCCGAGCCTGACCGACTCCTGGAGCGCGGCGGAGAACCTCGCCACGGTGCTGGCCTCCGCCGCGAACGCGTACACGGTGCGCGCCGACGACACGGCCTGCTCCGCGACGGCGGCCGGGCGAGCGTACTGGGCCCGGATCCGGCGCGCCAGGCCGGCGAGGACGCGGCCGTACATGACGCCCGGGACGACGAGGAGGAGCAGCGACGGGAGCGCCACCAGCGTGAGCCGCCACAGCACGGCGAGCCCGATGGCGTAGCTGCACAGAAACATGGAGGCGCTCATGACGAAGCTGGGGAGCTTCTCGGCCAGCGCGTCCTGCACGACGAGGCTGTCGCTGGAGACGCTGGTCACCGCGTCGGAGGTGGACCCGGCTTTCAGGTCGAAGTACTCCACGTCCTGCCGGAGTACGGCACGCAGGTAGCGCGCCCGCATCCGCGACGCCTGCCGCTCCGCCGTCCGTGCCCAGCAGTAACCCTCTGCACCGTACGAAACGTGCAGGTCAGCAGTCCCATGTATAGCATGGTAGGAACTGAAATATCGTACAGTGTGTTGTTTGCTTACCTAGGAACGCCATGACCCAGGAGGCGCACGCCAAGAAGACGATGTTCCTCGCGTTCTGCAAGTTTTTTTTTTTTGTAACATAATTTTATTTGCATCTTGTAATTAGTGACAGACTGATACGTGCGTGCAGTATCATACCTCGTTGATCCTGGAGGTGAACTCGTCGAGCTGGACGGGGCCGCGGCCGAACTCGTTGGTGATGCGGCTGGAGATGAGCAGCATCGCTGGAGTGGACATGCCGTCGCCCACGGCGCCGACGAGACCCAGCGCCATGAGCGCCACGTCCACCCCGTCCGCGTGCTCGAACACCGACATGAACGACGGCCGGAGCGCCGCCTTGGCGGCTTCCCCAGCACCGCCCATGCCAGCCCGGCAAGCTAAGCGTGCTAGCCGGCGCTGCTGTGTGTGTTGCTTGCAAGCTGCGACGACGGGCTGGCTATTGTAATTGACTTAGCTCACGACCTAGCTAGGAGCTTAATTCGTTATAAGCTTATAATTAACTAGTCACAGAGGGATTAGCGTGATAAGCATGGCCGAGTGGACGGTACATCGGACGCGCAAAGTGCGCTCCGGTAGCCTTCGGCTGCACTTCACCGTGAACAGACGACAGAACCCCACAATTTTGTATGACTAACATTCTAACAAGGTCCGGAAGGGTTGGTCTTTGATCCTTGGCTTGGCATCTCTCTAGCAGCTGCTTAATTTAATCTGTTGTAGTTGCGCTCCTACCTGCTACTGTGTTAAGATGAATATTATACCGTGTAACAGAGATACTCGTCATCCCAGCCAGGCCAGTGCATGTGAAGGAGATGCCTGCTAGCTTGATCATGCATTCCTCATTCTCTTAAAAGAACAATGAGATGGCATTGGCATGGATATACGAGATGTTGACTAGGAGTATAACTGTCTGCTGGCATACATGTGTAAAAGGGTAAACAGACAAAAGCTGGTTAATCTGATCTTGCTAGGATCCTGATGATAGGCACTTCTCACCTGGCACGTGTTTCATCTCTTATGGGTCTTGTATTAGTTACATGACAGTCTTGCGGCATGCAGTTGCTCTATCTACCACGTAAGTTAAGGTTATGTTTCTAACTGGGGCTGTGAAGGAGGCTGTTTTTTGGTTGCATGATTTTCTTAGTGATTCGGGCTTTGAAAAGGATGATCATGCTGTCTCTTGTGGTAGTCATAGTGCGATGCACCTTGCAAAAGATCAAAAAGAGTAATGAAAAGGTCGATCATGTTGTCGTTTCTGATAGAGTGCGAGATTCACCTTATTACACAAAGATTTTAAAAGAAGTTTTGTGGGATAATTAAGCATATTGATGATATTTGTAATTTCTTTTATTCAACTTCACGTGAAAATACGATTCATATGTTAATCAAGGTGGTCCCGAGCATTGCTTGAACTTGGTTAGTATTCGTTCTAGCCCAAATTAGCTCCAGTAGAGCATTGGTGGCAATGAATTTGTCATATGTTGATTAGTCATTCAAAGATGAAGCATTTGAACTTTGAATTTTGGCATATGTATGTAGCATGGGGGTATAGAGAAAAGACACGAAAGTTTTGGGTGTTAGCAATCTCGCGTATACAGTTCCAGCACAAAACACATGCTGCTTTCGGAAGATGATCTCTGCTCACACATAAGTCGTGTGGCTCGTTGGTTGTTTTTCTGGACGGAGATATACAGATATAGAATTAGCATGAGCAGACGATACACAATTTGAACTTTTTGTGTCGCGTGGGACTAGAATGACAGTGCTTTCAGCTTCTTATTTCGACATTCCACCTTTACGGCTTTACCTATCCTTATTTTTTTTAGGATTAAGTCCTTTTGACCCCCCCTCATCTATAGCCCTGGTTCGGTTTTCCCCCTCCCTATCTAAAACCGGGCATTTGAGGCCCCCTATCTCTCGAATCCGTTCATTTTTTCTCGTGCTGGCGCCTTCCTCGCAGGGCCCTGACCGGCGCGGGGAAGAAGGGGCAGGTCGTGGCGGGGCGGAGAGGCGCGACCGGCGCCAGGAAGGGCACGACCAGCGTGGGGAAGAAGGGGCAGGCCGTGGCGGGGCGGAGGGGAGCGGCCGGCGAGGGGAAGAAGAGGGCGGACCGGCGGGGTGGAGGGGGGTGCGACAGACGAGGGGGAAGAAGGGTGTGGGGCCTACCATTACTGTACCGCGCCACTAACATGCGAGGCCCACTGTTACTGTAGCTGCAAAAACCACCCAGGGAGGAAAATCAAACGGATTCGAGAGATGGGGGTTCAAATGCCCGGTTTTAGACAGGGAGGAGGAAAACCGAACCCGTGCTATAGATGAGGGGGGTCAAAAGGACTTAATCCTTTTTTTTTAAGAAAAAAAACTTGAAAAGGCCTTTAGCTATCCCTACAGGGGGGATCTAGTTATTTTCCGTCGCTATACAAATGAATCAAAAGAGATTTGGGCGTGTTCAATTCCACAAACTTTGCAAAAAGTTTTCACCTAGGAAACCGTGTCAATTTATTTCTTCTCTCTGTGCACGCAACCCAATACAAAACGTTTTCATCACTTTTCACTTTTTCATCGGAATTAAACAGGCCCTTACTACTGGTTATAATAGCGATTTAGCAGGGACACACGATTTTATCATTTCTGATCCGTTGGCTAAGCAAATGTTTTCAATAGATTAGCCCCAAGTTACCCATGGATCCGATGATATAATTAAGTTAATGACTAGTTACACACGAAAATCTATGCAGCATGGGTAGTACCTTTGATTTTTTTTTAGGACGGTTAGTACCTTTGATCTTTCAACAAAGTGAGCTATGATAATCTTTAGGCTTTAATTCCCAAGGAGGAAGATGCTAGATCAATGAAGATATGTAGTAAGTGGGCTGGATGGCGTCCTTGTAGACGAGTGAGAAGGCCCATCAAGAAAGAGTAGCGGATTTTTAGGCCCATCACTCCGAACCGATCGATCCCCGTTTCGTTTCGGCCTTTCCTCTGCTCCGGCAGCATCTTCATGACGGCCGCGGCGGCGGAGCGCGCCGCCTCGATCAAGGCCAATGTCGAACGCTGCCCCGAGGGGAAGGATGAGGAATTCTCAGATACGAGCGAGGCCGAGCGGGCGGAGGAGGCGGAGAAGCAGAGGCAGGAAGTGCTGGAGCTGGCGTGCGAGATGGAGCAGCGCTCGCGGGAGCAAGCTAGGACAAGAACCCGATCAAGCTCGTATCACAGACAGTGTTGTGATCAGATGCCGCAATTGTAGGAGCATCGGACATCGTACCTTTGAATGCTCCGGGAAGAATCGTATGAACAAGTCCAAGTCGGAAAGAACAGCTACGCCTACAAGAAGATCATCTCAGGCACCTGACAGAGCAGATCACGGAAGACTGAATCACCTGACAGAAGAAGATGCCAAGGATGCACCTGAAGTTGTTATGGGAGAGTTTCTAGTCAATGGTGTGAAAGCGTTAGTTCTGTTTGACTCAGGAGCAACAAGCTCATACATATCCTCAAAGTTTGTCACAGAGCAGTCAATCCCGACTACACCGAGATGGAAACCCATCATCACTAGCTCACCGCTTGGAGATATCAGATGCTCAGAGAATTGCAAGTCCGTGCGTATCTTGATCAACGGCCATGAGTTCTTAGCAGACTTGACAGTACTGAAGTCAGATGGCATAGAAGTGATACTAGGAATGGATTGGTTAACAGAACACAAAGGAGTTATCTCATGCTCACCTAGACTTGTTCGTTTGGAGCACCCAAGAGCAGGAAGCATACAGTTTGAGCCTTTGAAGTCTGGAGATGTACCTATGGTGTACAGTCTCATGACCAAGACCCTAGGAGAAATACCAGTAGTATGTGAGTACCCAGACGTGTTCCCGGAAGAGTTACCTGGTCTGCCACCAGATAGAGATGTAGAGTTCATGATTGATCTAGTACCCGGAACTGCACCGATAGGCAAGAGACCTTATCGCATGACAGTTGAAGAATTGGGAGAGTTGAAGAGGCAACTGAAAGATATGCTCGACCAGAAGATCATCAGGCCTAGTGCCTCACCATGGGGATCACCAGTGTTGTTTGTTAGAAGCAAGGATGGATCCATGAAGATGTACATTGACTACCGATCTTTGAATGCAGTCACCATCAAGACCAAGTACCCCTTGCCCAAGATTGATGTTCTGCTTGTCCAGTTGGGGAAAGCGAAGTACTTTACCAGGATTGATCTCAGATCAGGCTACTATCAGATGAAGATCCGTGAAGCCGACATCCACAAGACAGCTTTTGTCACCAGGTATGGACAATATGAATTCACCGTTGTGCCATCAGGGTTGACCAACGTACATGCCTGCTTTATGGAGTTGATGAACCGAGTGTGCAGAGAAGAGCTAGACAAGTGTGTCGTTACCCTCACCGACGACATCTTAATCTACTCAGAGTCCGCTGAAGAGTATGAGCAGCATTTGAGAGTTGTACTAGAGAAGTTCAGACAACAACAGCTATATGGAAAGTTCAGTAAGTGTGAGTTCTGGCTAGAACAGATTGCCCTACTTGGCCATGTATTCTCATCAAAAGGAGTAGCAGTTGACAAGGAGAGTGTTAAGGCCATATCAGAGTAGAAGGAACCAAAAAACGCCGCAGAACTAAGAAGTTTCCTTGGATTGGCAGGATTCTACCGAAGATTCATCGAGAATTTTTCAAAGATTGCAAGACCCATGTCAGAGTTATGCAAGAAGAAAAACATACCATTTGTTTGGTCAGACAAATGTGAATCCAGCTTTCAAGAGCTCAAGACCCGACTTACCACTACCCCAGTGCTGACACTTCCAGATACCAGCAAGGACTTCATAGTATATTGCGATGCTTCCAGACAAGGAATTAGATGTGTGTTGATGCAAGACAACAAGGTCATTGCATATGCTTCTCGCCAGCTCATGAAGAATGAGGCGAACTACCCTATTCATGACCTTGAACTAGCTGCTGTAGTGCATGCATTGAAGATATGGAGACATTATTTGATTGGCAACAAGTGTGACATCTACACCGACCATAAGAGCTTGAAGTACTTCTTCACACAGTCTGAGCTGAACATGAGACAGAGAAAGTGGTTAGAATTGATCAAGGATTATCACTTAGAGATTCACTACCACCCCGACAAGGCTAACGTAGTAGTCGATGCCTTGAGCAGGAAGAGCTATTGCAACAACCTAATGGTGAAGGAGAGCCAGTCAGAGTTGCATGAACAGATGGAGATGTTGAAGCTTGAGATAGTTGAAGCAGGTCAACTGAATGAGTTGAGAGTGAAGTACAACCTGGAAGAGCGTATCAGGCAAGCGCAGAAGCAATGCCCAGAGATAAAGAAGCTGATTGAGTTCATCGGTAAAGGAGAAGCCCCTAACTACCGCATTGATGATCAGGGAACCGTATGGTTGAAAGATCGGATTTGTGTCCCTCAGGATGAAGCAATCAGAAAGACGATACTCACTGAAGCTCATGATTCGAGGTACTCAATCCACCCCGGATGTACCAAGATGTACCACGACCTCAAGAGTCGATTCTGGTGGAAGAAAATGAAGGTTGACATAGCAGAGTTCGTCGCCCGATGTGACGTTTGCCGAAGGATCAAGGCCGAACACCAAAGGCCCGCAGGATTACTTAAGCCCCTTGACATTCCATTGTGGAAATGGGAAGATATCAGCATGGACTTCATCAATGGATTACCCCGAACTCAGAAAGGAAATGATGCGATTTGGGTCATTGTGGATAGACTCACAAAGGTAGCTCACTTCATACCCATCAAGGAAACACACCGAGTGGAACAGTTAGCCGATCTCTATGTTACTAACATCCTGAGATTACACGGAGCACCGAAGACTATTGTCTCTGACAGAGGACCCCAATTCACAGCGAACTTCTGGAGGCGTGTACATGATACTATGGGAACCTCACTAGAGTACAGCTCAGCTTACCACCCTCAGACCGATGGTCAGACTGAGAGAGTGATCAGATCTTGGAAGACTTGCTGAGAGCATGCGTACTGACGTACAAGTCAGATTGGGAGAAAAGCTTGGCATTTGCAGAGTTCTCATACAACAACAGCTACCAAGCTAGCTTGCAGATGTCACCGTTTGAAGCCCTCTATGGAAGAAAAAGCAACACACCACTGATGTGGTCAGAAGTTGGAGAAAGACAATTCTTTGGACCAGCAACCATTAAAGAAGCTGAGGAGAATGTAGCCAAGGTCAGAGAGAACCTGAAAGCCGCTTAAAGCCGACAGAAGAGCTATGCTGACAAGAGAAGAAGAGATCTCTCGTTTGAAGTTGGAGAACATGTTTACTTGAAAGTGTCACCACTTAGAGGTACAAAGAGATTTCACATCAAAGGGAAGTTGTCCCCTAGATTCATTGGCCCCTATCTGATCATCGAGAAGATCGGGAAACTCGCTTACAAGCTACAGCTACCAGAAGAGTTGACAGGAGTCCACCCAGTTTTCCATGTGTCCCAACTCAAGAAATGCTTCAGAGTACCAGAGGAAATCGTGACCCCAGAAGCCTTGGATTTGCAAGAAACCTTGGAGTACGTGGAGTACCCAGTGAAGATTCTTGACAGAGCAGACAAACAGACAAGAAGGACCACCATCCCCTACTGCAAGGTGCAATGGAGCAATCACACCGAACGTGAAGCCACATGGGAGAAAGAGTCCGACTTGAAGGAGAAGTACCCTCACCTGTTTGAAGACCAGATGTAATCCTAATCTCGAGGACGAGATTCTTGTGAGGGGGGGAGACTGTAACATCCCGCTAAATCGCTGTCTGTTACTTGTAATGAAAAATCGGAGTTTAAAAATTTTTGTATGAATTGTTGTGAGACATGAAACATCTGTAATATAAGTTAATTGCTCTCTCTAAAATTCCTAGTAATTAAATCCGTGCATAAAATATTTCTCATATTCATGCATTCGTGATTTGGATTTTATCCGGAATTGTGGAATTCCATTTGGATTTGCTCGAAATTGTTTGGGTGTGGTTTATATTTGAAATTTCATTTCAAATATAAACAAAAGCTAACCCCTAACCTTCTTTGGGCCAGCTAACCAGCTTAGGTCTACCTTCCACCCCCCATCTCCTAGTCCGGCCTGCTCTATCCCCGCACGAGGCCCACCTTCTCTTTTTCCCCGCTCGGTCCAACGCTTTCCCTTCGCTCAAGCCCACCAGGCCGCTTGCTGCCGGCCACCCGCGCGGCCAGCCCAGCTCCCTCGGCCCAGGTCACCCTTCCGGCCTGCTTCCCCCGCTCGGCCCGTTCGCCCCGCGAGGCCCAGCCGCGCGGCCCAACAGCCTCCTGGCCCAGCTCCACTAACTGGCCTTCCTCCTTCTCTCACTGCCAGCGGGCCCCGCCCGTCATCCCTTTCCACCTCCTCCTTTCCCTTTCCACGCCGACGCCGCTCGCCTCCCTCACAGCGCCGCGCCACCTCTGCGTGCCGTGCTCCGCCCGCCCAACCGCGCCGCTCCACCTCAGCCCCGTCGCGTCATCAAGCCTCCTCCTTTTCAGCTCAGCGCCGCGCCCCGCGTGCGCTCGACGCGCCCCCCTGGATGCCGTCCGCGTGTCCAAGGCCCGGACGCCGAGGACCCCCGACCGTCGATCGCTCCCGCGAACCCTAGCCGCCAGCTACAAACCGCGCAGCCGCCGCGCCTCTTCCTCGTCTCCCGGTCCGCGCCGCCACTGGGAAGAATTTCCCCTTTGCGCTCTCGCTCGGTGCCGCCGCTCTCTGCGCGCGCGCCTCGTCGCCAAGCCGTCACCACCGAGCCGCGACGAGAAGACGCCGCCGTCCAGGGGGAAACCAGGCGCCGACGCGAGCCGGAGCGCCAACGCCACGCCGCCACCGTTGCCGACGCACGGAGCACCTCGACACCGCCGCCGGCCCTGCTTCCTCCTCGCCACGGCACGGCCACATGCTACACCATCGCCCCACGGTGAGCCTCCTAGTCCAAGCCCCTCTTCCCCCCCCCTGGTTGCCTGCCAGTTCGCGTGCCGCCGTCGAGCCAAGACCGCCGCCCGCAGTTCGCCAGCGCGCCGCATGTGGCCCGGCCTTCGAGCCGGGCATGTCCTTCTTGTGCAGGTGCCCTCGCTCGTGCGGACACTTCGCAGCCGCCTCGCAGCGCTAGTACCCGCGAGCGCGCTCAAGCGCCTCGCCGTCGCACCCTTCAGCCGCGGCCGTGCCCCGGCACGAGCCCGCGCCGTCCTTGCTCGCCGCGCTCGCACCCTGAGCCGTCGCCGTGCGCGCTCGAAACCAACCTAAAGGCCGCCTCTTTCTCCACCTAGACCTTCGCCGGAGACCCTGCCCTCGCCGACCCCCGCCGGTGGCCTTAAACCTCGCCACCCCAAGCCGCCGGCCGCCACGAGGAGCCACTGGGGCATTCCGCCAAACACCTCACGCGCGCCCTCCGTTTCTTCCCCTTCCCTGACCACACGAACGCCTGCACCGTGCTTGGCCGCACCGGATCCGCACCGTGCCGCACCTGATCTGTACGCCCGGTCCATGGTGGACCATTGGCTCGGCTCACGGTGGACCAGGTCCACCCAGCCGCGCCGCCACGCGTCGGCTTCCCGCGCGCAAGCCACACCGCGGCTCCCATCGCGCGCGGCCGCACCGGGATCTCGTGCGGGGACGACATCGGCAATGACGTCATCGCCCGTCGGCCCTGTTTGCACGTTGGCTCTGCACTTTTGCGGGATGGCCCTCGTGTTTTCCCGAATTCGCAGAAATACCCGTCCACCTTCTGCCCTTTTGCGGTTAAGCCCCTGGCCGGCCCTTTTTACATATTAACCCCTAGTTCTTTTGCGCTGAGGCCCCTGATCTTTTCGGTTTTTACGAAAAGGTCCTCCCACCTTGGCAGTTTTGCATCCAGGCCCCTGTAGTTTTAAGAAATGGGTTTATTCTTTTATAAATCCTTTTTCTTAATATTTAAAAGGGGTTAAACCTTAGGAAATCCATATCTTTTCCATCCTAGCCCCGTTTTGTGCCAAACCAGTTGCGTTAGGTTCATAAAATCGCACTCTTCACCTCAGGCCTAGCCAAGTGGCGTCCGCGACTTAGTCACGTGACCGCCACGCAAACCTAGCCGGCCAACCTTTGCCTGACACGTGGCGCCGACCCGGTGCCGAGTCGACCGCCACGTGGCTAACATGACTTTTGACCCGTAGGACCGTGGGCCCACCTGTGGGACCCACCGACTGTCAGCCCGGACCCACCTGACCGCTGGGCCCGCATGTTGACATGTGGACCCGCTGACCCTTTGACCGACCCGGTAACCTCTGACCCGTTGACCGAGACCTTGACCCCCTTTGACCGTTGACCCAGTCAACTTCGACCGAGTCAACGATGACATCATCAGGGCCCGTGATGATGTCATCAACCCCAGACCGCTGCCTTCGCCAGCCCGACTCGCGGTTTAACCCCGAGCCGACAGATAACATCCCCTAGCTGCTAACTTGTGTTCTAACTTTTATTTCTTTTTCCGAAATGATTTATAAATCCCGGAAATGGATTTAAACTTCGGAAAATCATAATAAATCATCCGTAACTCAGAAAAATATGAAACCAGTTTCAGTATTTTTCTAAAATCATGACGAACACGATAGAATAGAGTTTGCTGTTATTTGGATCTTCACTGATTCTTATTGGGAGTTCGTTTGCTAGTAGATGTCGTTGTTTATTTGTATTTGCGTCCAATAGGATCCCCGGAGGACCCGGACTTCTTCGACGACGTCGACTACGCTGAAGACGAAGATAAGGACGATACTCCAGGTTCACGCCCATTCTGCTTCTTTGTACCTATTAGGCATTGCAAGTAGATTGCTAGCGCTTTATTGCATTAATGAGATGATGATGAGCCCGCATAGCCTATTTATATATCCTGATTCCTTGTTTACCTACTACACTACTATATATGTTTGTTATGCCAGGCTTGCATGTGTGGGATGTAGTGGTGGTTTTAAAACCTCTTGGCGTGAGTATTTTGGGTGGGAAAACTTGGAGAGTTTTGAACCCCCGGCTGGAGTGAGCAGACATTAACCGACCCTCGAGTCGGGGCTTGGAGTGTGGCAGAACCACCCCAATTATGTCAGCTCAAGTGCATTGTCCCTTAGCTAATGCAAGCAGTACAGCACACTCGCACTTCAACTGACATAACCGTGTAGTTGCTGTCGGGTAACTCCCGATTACACCACTGATCACATCATCGAAACCAATACGAGGCATGTCTCACTTCACAATGAGCACAGATGAATAACGAGTCACAAATTTTACAACACAGTACACGTGGATTTAATTTACAAAACAAGTCATTATGAAAGTTATTACAACACAGAGTTCAAAAACACAGCGGAAATTTTAAGACGGTACGAGTCTACGTCGAAAAGACAGGATAATGCACAAGTAGCCCAGCTGGCATTATCACTCCCTCGGCTCCACACCCGCAGGAGCCGGAACAAACTCAAGATGATAACCATCAGGAATACCAAACGGAAATGTCTCTGCCACCTGCTCGGCTATTCTAGCATCCTCCTCATCTGTAAAAATTAATCCACAAGCAAGGTTGAGTTCTAAAACTCAGCAAGTCTTACCCGACTCTAGGATATCCTTAGAAAAAGACTCCTAGTATGCAAAGCTTTTGGCTGGGTTGTTGTTTTGCCAAAAATAAGCAACTAACCGTAGATCCTTGCTTTCAAGTTTTAGCATCCAAATTAATGTTGAGCTATTTATTCTAGATAAGCATTTATAAAAACTTTTCCAAGAGAGCAATCACTTGATTACATCAATACAGCATGTATATATTCCATCATCATCATATTCACTTTCTTATCTAGCGATGCTGCCCAGTGATCAAGAGCTCAATACCGTGAGTACGGCGAATCGATTCGGTTTTATCCCTTGCAAGGTTAACCTACCCACACGGCACAAACGAGCCCCGTCGAGCTGCTCATGCCAGCCGTTCCTTCAGCCATCACTAAATACTTGACCTACCCTGCTACTCTCAAGTACCAGTCCCCACCGATACCAACGACGGGTCAGCCATGAGTTACTCTAACCGGTACATGAATAAGCAGTCAGGCGTAGTTCAACATACCAGTGCGAGCTAAAGTACATAAATTACCAGTTTCAACTACCTCTTACTCCCAGCATGTGAGGTAGTACAATTCAATCTTGATCCCAGAGCTAACAACGAACGGGCCTTAACTGGCACAGGCGGAGCTACAACATTCCATTCTTTTCTCTACCAACATTCTCCGCCCGGCCTAACTTTCTTTTCCAGTCTAGATAACAGGTTAACATAACTCTGAATGAAACCACTTATCATCTCGCGAGTAACAGGCAATTACTCGACTTCTACCGTTTAACCAGCCTAGCAAATTCTATCGACCTACACATACTAGAAAACTCTGGGTTTTCCTATGGATCATGCAACTAGGTTTTCAGTCAACTCCTATGAAAACTTAAATGCATAAAGTAAATACTTTGTAAAGTAAATAAATTAAATTGTGGCTGCGTTAAAAAGGTTATGCACTCCGGTGCTTGCCTTCGCTGGCCTTGGGCCCTTCCGAGTCTTGGCTCGGGTCTTGCTCTGCCTCAACTGCAAAAACCTCGGGCTCTGGCTGCTCTGCCTCTGACTCAGGCACCAAGTTATATACCCCGTCCGCTAGTACGTTCTCTACATGAAAATGCACATGTGTGAGTTTGGAATATCAGCGAGAAAAGATACACAATTCCACATGCAGCAATTCAATTATACATCTTAATTACAAAACAAGATATGCACATGAAATCACATGAAATGTTGCAAC